>NC_069438.1:10821047-10905989 GCF_026875155.1 Cherax quadricarinatus
TTCAAAAAGCCATTTTGGAGACTGAGACAACTAATCTCAGGATGTCTGTGCCAGGGTGAGCAGCTCACAAGGAGGCAGTCCATACATAATTTCCACAATATCGATAAATGGTTCATCCATTACAAGACACACTGAGGGCAAATTTCTAAGTCTCCACCTTGACTGTAATCTTAAATTTCAGACCCACATCCAGCATATATCTAAGATAGTTTCCAAAACGGTAGGTATCCTTTCCAAGATACGATACTATGTACCCCAAAGAACCCTCCTTACCTTATATCACTCTCTAATATACCCTTACCTCTCCTATGACATTTGTGCTTGGGAATCTACCACGGCCAATCACCTTAAACCTTTAATAACCCAACAAAAAGCGGAAGTGCGGATGATCACAAACTCCAGCGCCAGACAACACATCCCACCTCTCTTCTAAAACATGAACTTTTTATATACATAATATACACACTTATTATTATGCCTACTACTTTGCACATAAAGGACCCGAAGATCTGGAGCTCTTTGCCTGAAAAAGCAAGAGGTCCCCTGCCCACAAATCATTTAAGGACCATACTCAAAAATCATCTCATCTCCCAATAACAAACATACCCACACTATGTTAAACCCCAACCAAATTCAAAGCAACTCCTCCAAATATTTTATTATCCCTTAACTATTAAGCCATTATTAAAAACTTATTAATGTATGTTTGTGTGAATAATTGCACTACCTCATATTAATAATAGAGTAAGATATAGAATATTTGTATTCTACCATTGTAAATTAACTTAATTACGAACTTAAAAATGTAAGATTGTATCATAAATTGTACTACCTCATATTAATAATAGAGTGAAATATTGACAATTTGTATTCTAACACTCTTCACCTGTTTAGACTTAAGTAGTTTATAAGTATTAGGTTAAGTCTGCCTGAAATGCCTCGGCATGATAGTGGCTTTCTTTGTACCAATCAAATTATGATACATAATTAATCAATCGCATCTGCTAGAAAAATGACAGGATGGATAATGAGAACCTTCAAAACTAGGGAGGCCAAGCCCATGATGACACTCTTCAGGTCACTTGTTCTATCTAGGCTGGAATATTGCTGCACTCTAACAGCACCTTTCAAGGCAGGTGAAATTGCCGACCTAGAAAATGTACAGAGAACTTTCACGGCGCGCATAACGGAGATAAAACACCTCAATTACTGGGAGCGCTTGAGGTTTCTAAACCTGTATTCCCTGGAACGCAGGAGGGAGAGATACATGATTATATACACCTGGAAAATCCTAGAGGGACTAGTACGAACTTGCACACGAAAATCACTCACTACGAAAGCAAAAGACTTGGCAGACGATGCACCATCCCCCCAATGAAAAGCAGGGGTGTCACTAGCACGTTAAGAGACCATACAATAAGTGTCAGGGGCCCGAGACTGTTCAACTGCCTCCCAGCACACATAAGGGGGATTACCAACAGACCCCTGGCAGTCTTCAAGCTGGCACTGGACAAGCATCTAAAGTCAGTTCCTGATCAGCCGGGCTGTGGCTCGTACGTTGGTTTGCGTGCAGCCAGCAGCAACAGCCTGGTTGATCAGGCGCTGATCCACCAGGAGGCCTGGTCACAGACCGGGCCGCGGGGGCGTTGACCCCCGAAACTCTCTCCAGGTAAACTCCAGGTAAACACTGATTGTAACCTTAGGAAGGAAATAAATTTTTATTATTTATTATTATAACATAGTTTAGTGAAATTCTAAAACTTAACTTAGTGTGATTCTTGAGTTTAATTTAGTGTGATTTTAGAGCTTTAGTGTAATTCTAAAAATTAATGTTAATCTATAGTTTATGCCCTAAACTACTGAAGGGTCTAAAATAAATTGTTGCCAATGGTAGCAATACTGAGAAAAAATCCTGTTCTGCTAAAAAATTCTCCCAGAGTTTATTAGTTTAGTGAAAGAATGAGTGAGATGTGAGCCGGTTTACCAGCATGAAGGCTTGAGTAAGCACGAGTTCCCAGACATCTGCACTTGGCTCAGGTGTGGCGTGACGAAAAAAAAAAGAAATTCCCATAAGCCCCATGTCATAAAATTCTTCACTGGACCCCTTTCTTCTGCGGCCCCCTCTTGCCCTCCCTTAATATTAGATCATTTCGGACCCCCTTCCCACCCCGGTCCCTTTTCGGGTAAATTTTATTATTTTGGTCCCGGGGGTTCTGCTTGACTTTTGTTGATATGTCCAACCTGCACATCTTTGACCATGCTTTTGGGCCTTCCCCCTCTACAGTGTCGATTTTAAATCCCCTCCCCAAATTCAGGAGGACCCCCTCGGGTCCCCCTAAAAAAACCCAAACATTAAGGGATGACACTTCACGTTCCTTCGCTTTTCCCAAAAAGATGAACACCTCTTCCCTTTAACTCACTTTTAAGTACAAAATTGACAAGGTTTTCATCCTAAAACTGACATCTCCCATGCTATCTGATATAGACAGCCAGGTATCCTTGCCTTGTTGGTCAAATTTCATCCTAAAGGGGGGTGACGATAGCACAGACGGGAATTGGCCAGGCTAAACTTTCCCTTCTTACCTCCATTAACGAATTTCTGTCAAAATTCTAAACAATTTCTCTTTCTTGCAGGGTACCATAGTTCTACAACCCCCTTTTTTAAAACCGTTTTCCTAAACAAAACTGACGTTTCTGGAGAAACTGAACATTAAGACCCCCCAATATTAAAGTGGACACCTGCCTCCCTCCCAGCGGGCGGAGACGTTCCCCCTGCAATATAGCTCACTTAATTTTTGACTGCCAAAAATTTGTCCACTGTACATTGCAGGATCCCTTTTACAAGTACGGGAACCTCATTGTCAAACGACTAGTTTTCGAACAAAAAATTCATTTGGTTTCGTACGGGTCGGGTTGTCGCCCGACAATCTTGGATCAAGGAACCAGAGTCCACAGAATGGGTTCACCCTACTCGATTAAATGTGTGCTGTAAACATCTTTTTTGAGTTCTTGCGTGCATTTTGTAAAGGGAAATTTAAAAACCCAAAAAAAAAGAATTTCGGAAAACTTGGGAAAATTACACAATCACGAAGTTAGCGGCTCGCTCGGCAATTTGGGCACTTTGGCCCTATTTGGCCCAAATTCCATTGTCCGTCGACGAGACTCAGCTTTTTCTTTGGGAGCTCTTTTTTTTCACGTTAGTAAAAAAAACACTGTTTTCCCTATTTAAAATACCAAAAAATGATCTGAAATTTTGTTTTTTGGCCAGTTTAAAGGGTTTTTCCCTTACCTTGTCCGTTCACCTAGTTCATTTTATCATAGGGGGTTTAGTCGGGCTTTAACTGCTTTCCCTATAACAATCTTTTTTATTTTTTTACTTCTAAATTTTTTAATGCTAACACAGTATACCAAAGTTATTTCACATTCTCCTTCTGGGTACTCTTTTTGGGTAACATATAAACTTTATCATAAAGGGAGTAATCCATGGTGTGAGACCCACAGCAATTGTACATTAATTTCCTTTTCCGGGTTTTTGAGTATTTTATACCGGGTTCCCAATGAGCATGCTTTTGGAGCATTTTATGGTCAAGAGCCTTCAGATCATAGAATTAGAAATGATGATAGATAAAAGCTCATTGTCATAAGTTAGCTTTACCCTTTTAGGTTTGCAAAAAATAATTTGCAGTGTAATACCCAGTTGTCAATTCTTTGCCTAGTTAACAATTTATTATGGGTTCTTAACTAGGGGGGGTGGAAACAAAAGATGCAGCCCTCCCAGAAACCCTGCTGGGTGCAACAAGAGCAGATCGCCCTGCAGAAGACTCCTTTTTAGATCCTCAGTGTATAAACTTGGAAACTTATTACTCCCAGCTAGGCCAAAATTTTTTCTTGAGCAGTTGCTTTAACAAGTGTTTTAAAGGAAGGGATTAGCAATGAGCTTTTTGGGGGGACTTGCAAGTATGGGGATTTTAAATAAAACACACTTAAAAAGGAGGGGGTGAAATGCACTTGTTATTCATGTACTTTTTCATGCGGGTTATAAAACAAAAGAAATTCACATTTTCACACTCCATTTGGTTGTTGTATTTACTTTAGACATTTCGTAAGATTTCATTGTGAAGTGTCTGGTTTTTTCAAACATTTTTAATACCGGTACAGTTTTAATCTCAAAAATCCTATCACTGTACTAAAATCCAAGCGCCTTCCTCATATTAAGACCCTTTGTAGTTTTAAGGCAGCCAAGAATAATTCTGAGGCTTTATTCGCATTAACTGCGGGGGGCAAGAAAAAACTTTTTTGTTTAATTCAACTGGGAGCAGCATAAAAATTTAAAGGCCCTAAATAGGCTATTACACTTCCACGATTCTCACATTGCCCCATACTGGGTTGTAGCCAGCAACAGCCTTGAAAGTTTTTAGCCATCTTTGCATTTCTTTTCATTGTGAAAAGGGGATTTAAAGATCCCCAAAAAAAGTCAGGGAGTTTTCCAGGGGGCCCTTCATTTCCTTGGGGATACAATTATTGACCTTCCCTCTCCTTCCAGGGGGGGGGGTTTGACCCTCCAGAGGGAAAGAAACCCTGGCTTGTCCTGTGCCTTTTTGCTGGCTTCGGGCCCATTGGAGATATTTAAACGCAGTTGTTCGAAACCCTCCTTCCCCTTTGGTCGAGGTTTCATTCCGGGCACTGGAAGACGGGTTCGATACGGCGACGTTTTTAGTGGCTCTGAAAACCCACAAAAACAACAACAAATGTTTTCCAAAGTTTATAGAAATTTTGTTTTTGAAGGCAGCAAGACCCTCCAAGATGAGTGAAAGGGGGAAAATTTTGATTTTGAAATGATGTGAGTTATTTATGACTCTAGACCTAACTTTTTACTTTTTTGAGGAAAAATTAACCTTCACTCCCGTGACCCTTACACTAAAAATTTTCTCCGGCCCCACTTATTATTATTATATACTTGTATTTTGAGTTTTTTTTGAGTTTATAAGTGATTTGGGTTTCTCAAGGCCTAACTAATTTTTCTTTCCCCAAAGATAAAAATTTCGTCTTGTATATTTCCAAATATATTTACAGGTACCGTTAAATTTAATTTTGTCTATTAAAAATTTAATTGTGTCCCTGGGGTAAATTTGGTCCATGGGCCCTTTTTTTTGGGGTTTTTTTTAACAATTTTTAAAAAATATCATCTAGTTTTTTTTAAATTTTTAAGATAAATAGATAAAATTTTTTCTTTGGATTTTTACCCCCGGAGGGTTAGCCCCCCAGGATAACCCAAAAAGTCAGTGTGTCATCGGGGGACTGTCAAACTTATTTCCATTGGAGTCCTCTGCTTGTCCCCCGGGATGCGCCCCACACCTTGATAAAGAGCCCATGGGGGCCTAGTCTCAACGGGTGTGGGGGCATTGTCCCCCGAAACCCCCCCAAAATAAAATCCCGGAAAGGGAAACACCCAGATACCCATTTGTTGCTAGGTAACATGACAACAGGTTAAGGAAACACCCTCAAAATGTTTTCCCCCCATGGGGAAACGAACCCCCGGCCCCCGGTTTTTTGGGAAAAGGTTACCATAAATTTAAAAAGGAAAACTTAACTTAAAGACAACTATCGCCGCACAGCCGCCCGCAGACGAGTCTAGAAGCTTTGAAGCCATCTTTTAACGGGGTGTAAAGATTTATAATTTGTAAGATTTTTTAAAATTTCCCCTGGGGGGTTATGTCAGCATATTTATTCACTGATGGCTGAAATTTTTGTTTGGACCAAAAGTCCACACCTTTTTGCCGGGTTTGGCGATTACAAACTCCCTTCGACTCAAAACTGCCAGTCCCCCCTTTCCAAAGAAAAATTTAAACATCCTTCTTTGTAACGGAGCTATGGTTCTTCACACCTTCGACAGGTACGGTGATTTTATAAACTGAAGTGTCCTTGGGTCCACGTCTTCCATTGTCTAAAAACGCAACTGGTACACTATGTTCCCCAGGATTTGCTTTATTGTTTACAATGTTATCACTGAAGAACTGTCACACCTCTTAAGTGTTTATTGTGTTTTTTGAGACATTTTTTCCACTAAAAACACGATCAGGTTTTTGTTGGTTATCCCGGCGCCAGGTCACTCCAGTAAGTCAAAATTTAAACTGAAGACCCACAAACCCCCCGCCGTCATGCCCCCGGAAAAAAAAAAGCTGACAGTACTTTTGCTTCCTTGCCACTTTCCCGATGGGCAAAACAGAATTTTTATTTCTTGCTGCTTAAGTAGACAACAGTCCCCTCTCTTTACAAGGTAATAAAGTGGGAGCAGGGTTTTTCCCTTAAATTTTCCCGCTAAAGTAAAGATGTACTGCCTTATTAAATACACTTTGCAACACTGGGTGCAAGGAGCATCGTCACTTGACCAGCAGATACTCGTACGGCTCTTTGTCAAATTATCACTGTAGCATAAACAAGACGCTTGCCCCCTTTGAGAGGGGTGGGCCCCCCGGGGGTGAAAGGGGCTGAAGGGGGTGAAGGGGGCTGTACCCCCCTCATGGAGAAAATTTCCCCACCCTGTGTGAAGCGAGAGCTTTAGCCACCAGGCACCGGTTTGCGGGGTTGGCCCTTTTTTTACCTATTATGTTATTATTGTGTTGTAAAAATCCCACTGCAAATAATTTTGCCCTCATAGGCCCATATATTTATTTGTTTAACAAAAGGGTAAATATTTTGATTAACTTGTAATTTATTTAGGTTCATATAAATACAGTTTTCATAAATTTCATAAAAGCAACTATGTGTTTTTTATCTCCAAGATAACCAAAAAAAGTATTGGGGTCCTCTAATAACTTTTTTTTATATCTTTAAAAAAGGGGGGTAACTTAACTATGTGAAAAAACTTACTATTAAAGGGGATACAATAGGGGAAAAAGTAATTTCCTGGATTTATCTGGAGATGGGTTTTGGGTCGTCCCCCCCTGGCGGGTTGGTGACCAGGTCATGGGGTCGGGCCCCATAACCGGGTTTTTACTGTTGGTGCTTCAACCCCGACTTTTAACCCCCGCTGCCTGGTCAGGTACAGTGGCCTCGGGTTTTCACGTAAACCGTTTCCGGAAAAAGGGCGGCCAAAAGCAAAATGGCCCAGAACCGTTATATTCCCCCTAAATTTAAGTCAATCCAATTTCCTTTCAGACACTGAAAAAAATTAAAAAAAAATGTATTTTTCAAATTAGCCATAGTTTTACATACAGAAAAACATAAGAAATAAACAAAATGACTAATAAATGGATAAATGAACATTTAAATCACTTTTACCTTTATTTAAAGGGCTTGTTGGGATAGCAAAACGTGAGGGAGTTTTTTGTATGATTTTAAACCCGCGGCTTATTTTTCATCAAATTCATCTAAAACATAATAAAAAATTAGTAAAAGAAACATGAAAATACTCTAAATGAATAATTATTATGTTTTGGCTAGGGTTGGTTTGGGGTTTTTTGGGTTTATAAGGGCCCCTGAGAGCATAACTTAAACCATGGTAATGGGCAGCACAGAGCTACCACCACCCTTCACACAAACAATGTAATAATTTTTAAATAAGAATTATTTTACACTTTAAATTTTTTTAAAAAAGAAAATTTACACTAAAATAAGAAATATTTCACTTTTTTAAAAAAAAAAATATTTACACTTACTGTACCCTTGGGAGATGCTGGCATTGGTTTAGGGGGGTAGAAGAAGGGAGGGCAGCGGGGTTTTCAGTAGCCCTAATACCTCTAACAACATAGAAGGAGTTAAGTGTTGTGTCTCTTTTTCTGTCGCTTACTCGCTTAAATTTCTTGCACACGTTAATGCTAGCTTTACCGGGTGGCGCTATACCCTTTTTTGACTCCTGCTTCTTTTATCAACCCAAGTAGAATCGCTGAAAACACTGAAAAAGGCACTTTCCCCCTTCTCTTCCTCCTTCCTCTCAACTTTTCAAAACCCTTTCTTAAATTCCATCAGTTTCTCACTTTTCTAGGAATTTATTTTGGGGTTATTGCTTATTTTGAGTTGCACTAAAAAATAACCCCAAAAAAAATGGTAAGCGAAATGTTTGGGTGAGTGAGTAGAAGATTCCTCACTTGCCCAGAGACAAACCAGACTGACACAAGTGGTGCGGGGGGGGGGGGGTTGCTCGTCCAAAATCGAATTTAAAGGCCCATAAAAGGGGAAACCAAGAAAAAGGCCCTAATTGAAAAATTTTTCATCATTGAACTTTACAGTGTTTTCTCAGCTCATTTAAAGTTTGGTTTATGTCCTCTGGAGTCTGCGTGTCTTCAAAGGAGGCCCTTCATTGCAAAGGAAAACATGGTGCTGTGGCTTACATCTCTCTCCTGTCAAATATTAGGATGAGGAACAGGATGGGGTGGGGTACTGTGCCTTGTGAAAAAAGCTTTTCACTATAGTGCCTCAGCTTTCTCTGTTTATACTAAATTTTTTCATATTACACTAGGTCACACTTGTCAAACAATAGTAAGCAAAATTTTCAAGATCAACATCATGAAAACAGAACCCCTGCCATAGGCCAAAGGTTTTTACAGTTATTTATGATTATTTTTTTTAATTCATTATTTTAAGAAAAAAGTTTAACAAATTTTATTGGGTCATAAAAAGGGGCTTTTGATTTCTCTTATAAAGGAAAACACTTCTCTAGGGCCTAGGGTTAGGGCCCATAAACTAAAACCTTTATCCTCCAAACTTGGGAAATTTTTTTTGATATTTTTTGGGAAAAAATAGGCTTCAATGAGTAAAATAAGAATTGTCAGAGTTGAAAATGAGGCATTCCAGTTTTGACATTTTTAGTGAGGAGTTAGTGGAAAAAGTTTAAGTTACAAAAATAATTGAGGGGTTTTATGTGAGCCACACTTTTAACTTCTTATTTAATCCTCTTGAATTGCCAAGCCAAGGCAGTGTTTTTTTTTTTTTTTTTTTTTTTTCAAAAGTCACCGTCTCCCACCGAGGCAGGGGGGCCCAAAAAAAAAAAAAAATCCCCAAAAGAAAAATACTTTCATCATCAACCTTTACCACCTCACACTTATCACTGTTTTTCAGAGGTTCAGAATACAAAGTTTAGAAGCATATCGTAAAAAGATACACAACTATCCCTCCCAAAATGCCAAAACCCAAACCCCCCCTTTAAAGTGCAGGCATTGTACTTCCCATTTCCAAGACTCAAGTCCGACTATATGAAAATAACCAGTTTCCCTGAATCCCTTCACTAAATATTACCCTGCTCACACTCCAACAGATCGTCAGTGTACAAACATTAAATGTCACCACTGCTACACTGTCAGCAGTGGAATGATGTTCATCTTACACTGTGCTTCAAGGAGTTTCATATGTACTTCAGCATGTCTAAAACATACTTGGACCTGGCAAAAAAGGTAAAAATTATTTCTTATATATAAATATATTTTTCTTATTTAACCCCTTCAGGACCCAAGGCCAAAATCCGAAGTGGTGCCCCAGTGTCCAAGAATTTAAAAAAAAAAAAATTGTTATTTTTTCTTATGAAATGGTAGAGAATCTTTTTGTGAAAGTAATAAAACAAAAAGTACGAAATTTGATGGAAAATTGACGAAATTATGCTCTCGTGAATTTTGATGTCAGCGATATTTACGAATTGGCGATTTTGCAGACTTTGACTCCCATTTTAGGCCAATTACATTATTCCAGTCGACCAAATTCTTAGCTATTTCACTAGTATTACTCTTATTCTATCGATTGAGCACAAGAAATCGCCAAGTCAACTGTTTCAACTACAAAATAAAGTGATCGGAAATTGGTAATTTGGCCTATTTAACACAAAGTTCAAAATATTCCAATTTCAAAATAGGGTCCAGAATAAACAATGTAGGTATTCCTGGCACTAAACTTACATTTCCTCTGTTCATTAGTTATGTTTTGAGGCTTTTACAAATAAATTCCATTTTGATTTTTTATTCACAATGAATTTTTATTCACACCAAAAAACAGAAGATTTACTCTTATGCAATATTGTAATAATTGTATAAATATCATCACCACATTTGTGAATGTATATTAGACCCACCAGCTGGCGTGTATTAGACTTGTGAGGTTGTTTGTTTACTCTTGAACATCGGTAAAAATTTAACATTTCCGCTACTTTGAGCTCAGTTTCAAGCCATTTCCAGTGCTAAAACCAGTCAAAATCGTTTCTATTTCTGTAATATGTCTTCCATTCTATCAAATGAGACCAAGAAATTGCAAATACAACTATAAAAAACACACGAGAAAACACTGCAGTCGCTGTTTTAATTGAAAATCATGGTCTCAGTTTTTTTCTCTCATTATACACAGTGTGCTGCAGGACTCACGAAATCGTCACAGTGGTGCCTGTGCTAACCTTCCTATGGTGTAGAAATATACCTAGTTGGACGAATCTTATTGTGGCTAGCTCGTCTAGTGGCTAACGCGACGGGCTGGAGTTTTGAGACTCTGACCGCGGGTTCAATCCCGGCCGGGGTATGGTTTGTGCTGCAGGATTTGTTTTATGTGGTGCACACATACCACATAGATGTATTCTCTCATATCTAGGCCCAAATGTACCACTCACAGTTCATCAGAGTGAGCTGAGCTCATGGCATAGATCTCGGTTTGGACCCTGAACGTAAAGCCATAGATCTACGGGACGGACCCTGAAAGGGTTAACCCTTTGACTAACACAACCCCAAATCCTGAAGTGTCTCTCTGTGTTGCAAAATATTCGAAGAAAAAAAAATTCCTTATGAAATGATAGAGAATCTTTTCTTGATGGTAATGACACTAAAAGTATGAAATTTGATGGAAAACTTACGGAAATACACTCTTGCGAAGTTAGCGTTTTTGGAGATATATACGAATTGGCGATTTTGGCTACTTTGAGCCCTATTTTTGGCCAATTACATTGTTCTAGTCAACCAAATTCATAGCTATTTCTTTAGAACTCCGTTTGTTCTATCGTTTGAGTACAAAAAACTGCCCATTTACCATTTTCAACTACCCAATAAAATGGTCAGAAATTGGCAATTTGGCCAATTTCACACAAATTAAAAAACATGCCAGTTTCAAAATAGGGTCCAGAATAAACAATGCAGACATTTCTGGCACTAAAATAACATTTTCTCTGTTCATTAGTAACATCTCCAGGCCCCTCTTATATTACTCTTACTTAATATTTTAAATTTTTATTCACACAAAAAATAGAAGATTTACTGTTATGCAGATTACTGCATTATTATAATAATTGTATAAATAATGTCAACCCATTCATGACTGCATATTAGACTGGCCAGTTGGACACATATTGGATGGTGTTGTCATTTATTTAATCTTGAACATCAGCAAAAATCGAACATTTTTCGCTCTTTTGAGCTCAATTTCAAGGTCCTTTTCATCGTGAAACCAATCAGAATCATCTCTATTTCTGTAATATATCTTCCATTCTCTCAAATGAGACCAAGGAAATGAGAATACAGTGGAACCTCAAAAATCGAACTGCTCCCAACACGACCAATTATGTAAGTGTATTTTTGTAAGTGCTTTTATATGTGTATTTTTGAGGGTCTGAAATGGACTAATCTAATTTACATTATTTCCTGATGGGAATAAATTAATTCGGTAAAGGCACTCGAACAGCCTTCTGGACCGAAGAAAGTTCAATATTTGAGGTTCCACTGTACAACCATAAATACTATACGAAAATACACCTCAAATTCGGCGTTATAATCCAAAAACACTGTTGGAGTTTTTTTCTCATTATGCATGGTGTGTGAAGCAGGATATTTCATACTGTGCACACTGAGCACACAGACCCATTCTCCCACTTGATTTGAAGCCGCTAGAATTTTGTAGTATTAACATGTCAAAAACACTGGCTCGTAAGACGTATATATACGACAAAAACAGTCAAAGGGTTAAAAACCCGTAACAAAAAAAAATTGGGGTGGTTTTTTTGGGGCTGGAATGGATTAATGGCATTTCAATTTCAATAAGGAAAATTGATTTGACATACGAGCAAATTGAGTTACGAGCTGGGTCACAGAATGAATTAAACTTGTATTTAGTACGTATTAATACAAAATTAAAATTTTTCTTGCATTTTCAACAAAAATAGTTTAGGAGACAGTGGGTGGGATGCTTGAGCATTAGTAGCCTTTAACACCACCACCACATCAACACCCTCACAAACATCATAGTTTCTTTATTACAAAATATGAGTGTACTAGAAAAATGTTACACAAGTGTATATGAAGTAGGTATTATATACATATTACTTTCAAGTTCCTTTAATTTTTTAACATGTATTATGCAAAAGAAGATAAGCAGAGGGTATGTAAACACTGGGAGAGCCTCTCATGTACAGCTTCAGTTCGTGTCTTCCCTCTCAGTCTGTATTAAAACATTGTCTCTGGCATGTTTGCATTTGAGCACAGATGATGCAGATGATATGAAAAGTGCATGTATTGACTGAATAAGTAAGTAAATAATTACTGTAACTAAATACCAGTATCAGAAAGTAAATGAAGATGTTTATGGTTACAATCGCTATAGAGACTGAGAGTATGGCTTGCCATTGCCAGGAATGTGCATGACTGTTGTATTATTGTTAAGTGAAAATATTGTAAGTTGAACCATTGTAAAATGAGGAGCACCTGCACTAGTGAAATAACTAAGAATTTGCTCGACTGGAACAATGGAATTGGCCGAAAATGGGACTCAAGGTGGGCAAACTTGCCACTGCATAAATTGTGCCAAGACTGCTAATGCTGAGCCAGTGTAATTCCATAGGTTTTCCATCAAATTACATACTTTTGGTGTAATTAACTTTGGAAAGAGATTTTCTACCATAGAAGATTACAGTGGACCCTCCATTTTCGTCAATCTCCGTTATTGCTGATTTTGGTTTGGGCCCAATCTTTTCATCAATTTTTGGCTTCAATTTTCGTCGATTATCTTTGTTTTCGTTGATTGTTCAGAACCTGTCCAGTGCCCAGCGCACAGACAATGCTGCCTCCCACATGTATTCTCAGCCAGTGTAGGTTGTTTTTCGGTGAGTGAACATATCCTGCCAGGTCATACGAAACATTTCAAAATAATCCATTGTTTTTGGTACTTGTTTATTGTGTGTGACTGCTAAATAAGCATCCATGGGCCAAAAGAAAGCTTCTAATGCCATCCCTTTGGTAAAGAATGTGAGAAACATGATACAATTCAAGAAAAAGTTTGTAGAAAAATACAAAAGTGGTGGTGGTAGGGGGTGGTAGTGATGGTGGTAGAGGGTGGTAGCAGTTGTGATAGTGGTAGAGGGTGGTAGTGATGGTGGTAGAGGGTGCCTTCTTCAGTGATTCTACTAACTCCTCCAATATTGATGGAGTTACATGGGGCTACAGAAAATACCGGCACCTCAGCTGCAGCCTTCACCACCATTATGGACGGCTGATGCTCTCAGTGTCCCTTGTACACCCAACAACAACAACAACAACACAGCACCAGTCGTGATATACATAATAACTTATTTTATTCATTCTAGAGTATATGTCATGTTTTTATGTTATTAACCCTTTCAGGGTCCGTCCCGTAGATCCACAGCTTTACGTTCAGGGTCCAAACCGTAGATCTACGCCAAAATTCTAGCGCCGTCAAATTTAGCACGAGAAGGCTGGTAGGCCTACATCTAAGAGAATGGGTCTGGGTGGTCAGTGTGCACACCATAGAAAAAATCTGGACACCCACATGGCATTGTGGGAACGCCGGCAAAGTAGCTTTGTTCATAGTGCCTGGCGGCAAGGAAGCTCTCACTCCCCACTCACTCTCCGGGCGAATTCTGACTCTCCTCTTCACAACTTACAGTTCTAAGACTGATGGAAGTGGAGCTGAAGACGAATTCTATGGTTTTGAACCATATGGTACCATTGTGCCATATGGTACATGGTACGATATGGTACAATGGTGCCATGTCATACATGTATCATATGGTACCATATGGTACATGGTACATATGTACATTGTACCTATAGTACATTGTACCATATAGTACATTGTACCATAGGTACAGGGTACAGGGACCCTAATGGAAATAATCTGTCTGACTTTTTTGGGTTATCCTAGGTTCTCCAAACATATGCTGCTAAGTATGATATTCTATGTAACTTTATTTGTGTATAACTAAATAAGCTTACTTATGATGCCACATGCACTTGAGTAAGTTTATTCAGGTGTACAGAAATACAATTACATAGATTATCATACATAGCAGCATATGGTACCCTGTACCATATGGTACCTTGTACCATATGGTACCCTGTACCATATGGTACCCTGTACCATATGGTACCCTGCACCATATGTTATCCTGTACTGCATGGTACCCTTTACCATATAGTACAATGTACCATATGGTACCCTGTAACATATACCGTGTTCCATATGGTCAATAGGTGTTGGTGGCATGAGACACCAGCCAAGACTGAGTGAGTGGCGACACAAGCTAGCTACTGACTCTGCAGTTTCCCAGACAAAGTGCTTTGTCATCCACCTCAAGGAACACGTAAAGTTCCTGTACACTTGTAAATATGTAATAGAACATTACTAATATACATTTTTGCATATTTTTGTTGTAAACAACTATTGTAAACAAAATAATAATGAAAATATTAGTGTGTTTGTGTTGAATACAACAGTACCATATGGTACAATGAACCATATGGTATCATTGTACTGTATGGTACAATGTACCATATGGTACCATTGCATCATATGGTACCATATGGTACCATTACACCATATTGTACCATAAGGTACCATTGCACCATATGGTACCATTGTACCAAATGGTGCCATTCTACCATATGGTACCATTGTATCATGTGCCATTTTGCTATATTGTACCATATGGTACCATTGTATCATATGATGCCATTGTGCCATATGGTACCATTGCACCTATGGTACCATTGCACCCTATGGTACCATTGCACCCTATGGCACCATTGTACCATATGGTACCATTGTATCATGTGCCATTGTACCATATTGTACCATATGGTACCATTGTATCATATGGTACCATTGTATCATATGGTACCATTGTACCATATGGTACCATTGCACCATATGGTACCATTGCACCCTATGGCACCATTGTACCATATGGTACCGTTGTATTCAACACAATAACGGCACTAATATTTTCATCATTTTGTTTACAATAAACTTGTAAACAAGTTTTGTAAACAATATAATGATAAACAAATTAGTGCATTATTGTGTTGAATACAATGAGTGTACACTAATACAATATACATTATACTGGTCTCACAGGCCACAAATGTTATTAGAAAAAGAAAAAAATTAGAAAAGAAAAGAAAAAAGTATAAAAACATAAAATAAAATGGGATTTTGCGGAAGTCACTGATGTTGCTGCCACCCGGTCATTTTGGGTCAACTTCCCACCGCTGTATCTCGGTAAGTACTGATCAGAATTTTTTTTTTTTTTGTCTTATTACCTTCACAAAAATATACTCTTTAATTCTGTAAGAAAAAATAATTTTTTTTTTTTTTTTTTTCAAAATTTCTTGGACACTGGAGCACCACTTCAGATTTTGGCCTTGGACCCTGAAGGGGTTAATATTGTTAATTATGTCATATTAATTGAATTGTGATAGATAGATAAGCCATAGAGTTGATATTAGTTCATATTCTCCAACAATAAACTCGCCTCCTGTCCCTCACATCAACAAGTCTTCAATAAAGGTAAGTGTGATGTTAAATGTTCATTTATATATTTTATTAGTGCTTTACATTTATTTGTCATTCTTTTCTGCATGTAAATCTCTATTTAAGCTAGGGAAGTGACTCCTGATAAGGACTTGGTACCTAGAGTCCTTATGGAGGGGGGGATTCCCCTTCCAAACAATAACCTCTCTTCCCTCTTCCCTGTCTTCCATCCATCAACAACAGCCTTCAATAAAGGTAAGTGTCATGTGTATTGTTCATTCTTTTGGGCATGTAAATCTATCTTTAAGGTAAAAATTTTTTTTTGTTGATACTTCTGGATGTCTGAGACGGATTAATTCCATTTACAATATTTCTTATGGGTAAAATGGTTTCGGTTTTGGCTGATGGCTCTGGAACGGATTAAACACGAAAACTGTGGGTCCACTGTATTTTTTTTTTTTCCTAGGTAGGGGACTTTTGCACGATGAGCAAGTTTCATTTTAGGTGTCTAGACAGTGAAAGGGTTAAGTGCAGATAGACACTATGACATTTTAACTGAAGCTGACTTATTAGGTCAAGTCTGACTTTCTTTGTTAATTCATAAGTTAATTTATCACAGTAACCTTCAATTTAACAAACTATTATGGGGGAGCAGATGGCCATTAATGGTAATTGTGGTGGACAAAGATGAGAGTGTGTGTATTGATTGTACACAATAAACAACTGTATAATCTTGCAAGTTTGTTGTGTCAGAATTAATTGTTGCAGAGATTTTTGTTGAATATTTCCACTTTGTTAAAGTGAGCTGTGTTAAACTCTGACTTTACTGAATTTCCTATTATTGATAGTTTCCCTCAGCCTTGTAGTGATCTCTCACCTATACTGGTGTCACACATTTACTGAATACTGTATAATAATGATAATAATAAATAATAATAGATTTTAATTTTTCAATTATTTTTGCAGGTCATCCTGACACCAGAGTCTGGCACTTGTAGTGTCAATATTGCAGGTTATCCTGACACCAGAGTCTGGCACTTGTAGTGTCAATATTGCAGGTTATCCTGACACCAGAGTCTGGCACTTGTAATGTCAATTCTGCAGGTTATCCTGACACCAGAGTCTGGCACTTGTAGTGTCAGTACTGCAGGTCATCCTGACACCAGAGTCTGGCACTTGTACTGTCAATATTGCAGGTTATCCTGACACCAGAGTCTGGCACTTGTAGTGTCAATATTGCAGGTTATCCTGACACCAGAGTCTGGCACTTGTAGTGTCAATTCTGCAGGTTATCCTGACACCAGAGTCTGGCACTTGTAGTGTCAGTACTGCAGGTCATCCTGACACCAGAGTCTGGCACTTGTACTGTCAATATTGCAGGTCTTCCTGACATCAGAGGTTGGAACTTGTAGTGTCAACATCAGTGTTAGAAATTTCATGTAAGAGCTGTAAATAACGTAATGCATATATAGTGACAACACTTAACTACAGTGTTAACAACAGTGTTAACACTACAGTGTAATTAATACAGCAACAGTAGTGTTCATAATACAGTATGATATTTACTATTATTATAATCCTTATTTGTACAAGTACATGATACAACTTATACAGACTGTCAGGGGAACACTTTCCACCTCATCAGAAGTATGGAAAAATAAATAATGAGTAATTCCAGGAAAGATAATAATGGAAAAATTAAAAGCATTTAATTACATAAAAAAGGGCCACCATTGGTTCTTGTGAGATCTTGAGACACGAGACTTATTGTAGTCTAGCAGATCTTAAGATGTAATGAAGATAAGATGTTAATTATTCTAGGTAGGCAGTGCTAGTCTGATGTTCAGAAGCTTCTGCTGATACTGGTTTGTAGTATCTCACACCAGATATGAAAGGAGAGAGGAGGAATCTTTTATGTTCCACTAAGTCCTGTTGCCTGGGTTCTAACTCCAAGATATCTGGCATCTACTGTTGGTGACCAAGCCAGCAGCAGAACTGATAATGAGAAAAAAACACTGGTTACAAGATGGTTATTAAGTATAACAGTGAAGGAAGACAGTGGTAATTGCATTTCATTATCATTACTGGTAACCAGGTTAAATACAAAATAAATGAAACAATGTTCCTGGTAGATTGCTCTTACCTGATAAAGAGAAGAGTGGAGGTGAAGTGATTTCCCAGACTCCCACCAATATCAGATAAGATTAATAATTACCAGGAGTAGAAACTAAAGAAATTAGACCCAAAGAAATCTGTAGTTTCACAGTGGCCAGCTAGATGGCAGAGCAGGCAGCAACACATTGTAACAGTCCCTCGGAGTCCAAACTACCATATGCCCAGTTTACTGACTTTTTCTTCAGACAGGTCATAGCTGACATCATTGACATACTGTATGGAAAACCCTGGTTATGCAGAGCATTTCAGGTAAATTAGGCTAATTTTGTCCCCTGGATGCAACCCTCACCAGTTGACTAACTCCCAGGTGCCTACTTACTGCTAGGTGAACATGGACAGCAAGTGTCTTAAAGAAAGACGATCCAATGTTTCTACTTGTACTGAGGATTGAACCACAAATCTCAGTGTGTGAGATGAGTGTGTTACCAACCGAGTGACTGAACAACACTGTACGTAACAATATTGTTGGTAATACAACATGTACAATGCCAACAAAAATGTTATAAGGTTATTGTCATAAACACTGAAATATCTGCTAGTGTACCCTTCCTATTCCTCACACACTATATTACCCTTTCTAGTTTAGTGCTTCTTATATATATAATAATAGAATATTGCAGAAATATTAGTTTTCATTGTAATAAAATATTCTCAAAATTTCCTCTGGATAAGCAATTTAATATGCGAGAATAATATTGTTCAGTATGTCTAATATACTTGAAAAACAATGTGATGAAGCAACACAATGTACAGTTGTTCATGTAGGAGACCAACTAAATCAACATTCACATGTAAAACAATGTGTTGAAGCAACACAATGTGCAGTTGTTCATGTAGGAGACCAGTTAGATCAACATTCACACTCGCTCAAACAATCTTCCTCGCAACAACCTCAGTGTGTATCATTGACCAAATTTATTATAGAAAAAACACTTCGGTGTTCAGTGTGTCTAAAAGCATTTTCTAAAAAATCAACTTTAAAAAGTCACATGAGAACTCATACTGGAAAGAAACCATATCAGTGCCCAGAATGTCCTAAACACTTTTCTGAAAAATTAAGTTTAGAAAGACACTTGAGAATTCATACAGGAGAGAAACCATTTCAGTGTCCAGAATGTCTCAAACACTTTTCTGAAAAAGTAAGTTTAGAAAGACACTTGAGAATTCATACTGGAGAGAAACCATTTCAGTGTTCAGAATGTCCGAAAAGGTTTAATCAGAAATCGGGTTTAGAAAGTCACATAAGAATTCATACTGGAGAGAAACCTTTTGAGTGTTCAGAATGTCTGAAAAACTTTCCTGATAAATCATGTTTAGTAAGACACATGAGAACTCATACTGGAGAGAAACCATTTCAGTGTCCAGAATGTCAGAAAAAGTTTCCTGAAAAATCACGTTTAACAAGACATATGAAAACTCATACTGGAGAGAAACCATATCAGTGTCCAGAATGTCTGAAAAACTTTTCTGAAAAACAAAATTTAATATGTCATATCAGAACTCATACTGGGGAGAAATCATATCAGTGTTCAGAATGTTTGAAAAAGTTTTCTCAAAAATCATGTTTAGTAAAACACATGAGAACTCATACTGGAGAAAAACCATATCATTGTCCAGAATGTCTGAAAAACTTTTCTTTAAAAGGTAATTTAGTAACTCACATGAAAATTCATACTAGAGAGAAAAACAAACAGTTAGATATCAGTGTTCAGAAAGTCGAAAATTTTAATTAAAAATCAAGTTTAGTAAGACACCTGAGAACTCATACTGGAGTGAAACAATATTAATGTTCAGTGTTAAAAAGTTTTCAGAAAAATCTTATTTAGTAAAACACACAATCATCCACTAAGAATATTAAATCAGGAAAATGTTATTAGGTATGCCCACTGGTAGCCACCTATGGGAAAAACTTTACATCTGTACTATAAGACAAATATCAAAACTGCCTTCTTAGAAAACCTGACAGGCTTATATAAGTTGGGAAGATAAAATAGGTGGGCCAGATGGTGCTGTCACCCCTGGTGCTGGTGCTGTCTTGGCAGACAGTACTGGTAAGAGTAAAGAAATAAAAGCCATTGGACTGGAGGGGGACAGAGGTTCTGGTGCTGGGAAAAAAGGTATAGACAAAATATGCAAACTCCAGAGTTACGAAATAGCAATACCACTGGAAATGGCAAACAAGGGAAATGATGCTCTGAGGAATAGTTTAGATGCACTACCAGTAAAAATTGGTGGAGGCACCATTGATAGTACAGGTGCTGTAGATAGCGGTGAGTCAAAACAAAGCACCAGTAGGGAATGCAGATATGAAAAAAACATGGCAAAGAGAAATCAAACCTATGCAAATTCTATGTCTTGGGTATCTGCAGGCATGGAATATCTAGAATAACTGGTGAGATTGCAAATTTTGACCATTCCAGAAAATGCCGTGCCCACATGACAACAGGAGAATACAACTCTCCTTCCTGCAATTTCTTTCACCCTGAAATGTGTTGCTCATCAGTCCAGGGGAGACAATTCTCAATACATATTGTCAGGTGCACCACCTAAAGGGAACAAGAAGATACAGATCATTCAGACCATGGGAAACAAAACAAACATGAATGTCCATACATGATGCATGAGATCATTTCCTACAAAAGTTGTACATAATTCAGGCAGAAGCCCATTTGTTGCTGTGGGTGCAGACTACACAGAGTTTCACAATGTAGTTTTTGGTTATACAGTAGATCATTATATTACATGGCAGTTACTTTCCTGAAAATGCCATGTTAGGTAAATCTGTTTTAGATACACCGAAGAACTTAAGGGAAAAATAGGGTTACGTTCCTAGGAGCCCCCAAAATGCTGAACAACTGTTTTTTATACCAACAGATCTTACAAAAATAAATGTGAATGTGTAATTGTAGTTCATTGTTATGATATATTATGTTTTTACTGCTTAAGACTACAAATGCAACAGAAATAATAGTATTTCTTACCTTAAATTGTGGGTGCTGGTGTATGTCATCCTCTTCAAGGGGGGCTCCTTGGCGTGGTGAAGAGGCTCTTGGTCTGAGGAATTAGACCTGTCAGTCTACTTCCTCAGACCGAACCTAATTACCCCCCAATCCCCCGTTCCCTATCCCATCCTCCCCATCCTCCCCTTTTTCCTTTCCTCCTCCTCCTCCCCACCCCTCCCTTTTGCCCTTCCTTTTTTTTTTTTTTTTTTTTTTTTTTCCCACAGGCACGCTAGTTCCTAGGTAGGGGAAAGAGTACCGGGGTCCATCCCATTCTGTTGAGGTTCTTGGCGGTGGCATAGTTTGCCGTGGAATCTGGATTGCCGGGGGATGCCCTGATCCCTCTCCGGTACCCCGGAGGGTGGCTTTGGGTGGTCTCTCGGGCGACGGGTGTATCTCTGGAAGCCACCTTTCGGATTCCGGGGGGGTGGCCGAAGGAGGTATGCTTTGTGGCGGATTTCCGGCCGCCCTCTCTTTTGTCCACCGAGGTAGCTCGGCAAATGTGAGGTTGCTATTCCGGATTGCCGGTTTACTGGCATGATGGGTAGGGTTATGGCACGGGTTCCATGCTGCATCTCCGCTACTTGCGGTCCTGAGGTCCTCTTGGGCGTGGAGGGAGATTTCCCGGCCCTTTCTTCCTCCTAGGAACTATCCCTCCCCGGGGGCCCCCCTTTTTTATTTTTTTTTTTATTTTTATTTTCTTTTCTTTCTTTTTTTTTCTTAAAAAAAAAGAAAGAAGTAACCTAACCATGGCAGCCCTAGTCCATTTAACCCGCTACCCCCGGGCCCCTTCTTGATACCGCACCCAGTTCTGACCCCCCCTCGTCTTTGGATCACTCTTCGAACACTCCCTCATGCCTCTGTACCTCTTGCCCGGTGCTGTTTCCTCACCCGCTTCAGGTTTCTGAGGCCTCGACTGACTCCTTCGATTTATCTGACCTTCGCTCTCCTTTGACTATGCTTCCGGCTCTCCCTCTACGGTGCGGTAATTTTCGAATCGCCTGCCTGTTCCACGTCGGACCCAAACCCGGTCCCACGCCTAAACGACCCAAAGACAATTACCCGCTGTGATACTGCTCCACCTTCTCGTTTTTCTCAGAAAAGATCGACACGTCCCTTTACTACCTTTCCACGCTCAGTTTCAGACTGCACATTTGGGCTAAATTCTTCCTTTACGACCGACTTCCTCTACTGCCTATCTTTCTGACCACAGATTGGCAAGGCATCCTACGCCATGTTGGTAAAAATTTTTTTCATGCTTTTAAAGAGGGTACCACGTCACCGACAGAAGCTACCCAGCTCATGGCTTTCTCGTTTTTCCCTACGAACTGTTCCTGAAATATTAAAAGCCATTCCCTCAATTCTTTAGGGACCGTCTTTCCCCCCATACCATTTTTCAACAAAATTTCCAGACTTTGGGGACTGACATCTTGAAAGGGGAAATTTTCCAAGATTCCCAATCTCAAGGTAGACCTTCGTTCTTCCTCCCCACGGGCGGAGACGATACCTAGAACGTGGCCTTTTAACTTTTGACAGCCGGAACCCCCACCCTCAGTTTTTGTAGCAGGACACGGTTAAAATTTGAAAGGTGCCCCTACCCGAACAGTGAAAAAATTGGGGTTTGGGCCATCAAAAAAAATTTTTTGGACTTCGCCAAATGCCCATTTGTGGTGCCGGACCATTTAATCGTTTTTAACGACCTCCCTCTTCCCTTAATTGTCATGGGTCCCCTTCGTATCTCGCCGTTGTAAATCTTTTAAACAGCGGGAAAATCCGTTACCTCAAAAGGGGCAGGCTCCCTTTCCCGGGCAGTTTCTCATCTCCGCCTTAAAGGGGAAATCCCTCTGTTTTTTTTCCCGTGTTTAAAAACGTCCCCCACTTTGGTTCCCATCTCACCCAACCTCTGGGGGTTACCTCCCCCATGTCACCTGTAGTTTTTTCTTTTGCTGTCCTCGGCCAGCGTCCACTTAACGTCCAGTCTGATTTTGTTCTTGTGTTCTCTCCACAAACCTCAGAAGCGCGAGATCTGTATGAACCTTCCAATACCCTCTACTTCAAAAAGTCAAAAAAAGGTTGTTAACACCTCCTACCCATTTTCCCACCTCCTCATTTTCCTTCCCTGTCTCTTTTCCCGGGGGTTCCCCCTCACTGCTTGTTAAAAGTGTAGGGTTCACCCCCTGCTGCCTTCCTCTTCTGTTCCCCCAAGTTTTTCCTCTTCTCCACCTCCCGGGTTTTTCTCCCTTTCTGCCCCTTTTCCTGCTTCTCCATTTCCCCTCCCCCTTTTCCCCCCCCCTACCTTGGTCGTCCTTACGTTCCATTTTTTTAAATCCCCCCCCTCCATTTGCGAACTCCTTTTTACAGCACACTTTCCTTCCTGCTTGAAGTTTTCCACTCCCTCCGCATGTGGACTTTTCTAACCCCTGCCGAGGCCCCCTTACCTGTGGATTTGGGTATCTTTTCATTCCCAAATCGGGCTTTTTTAAGTGGAATTACGGGCCTCAGGGTAATGGGGGTGAGCTTCGATTTACTCTCCCGTTTTCCCCTGTTGGGGTTTGTTTCAGGAACCAAAATTACCTCTGTGTTTCTCCCCCTCTCGGCTATAATTTATGTTTTCTTCAGACCCTTTTTCCCTGAGGGGGAACTTTAAAAAAGTGCCCTTCTTCTATACTGATATTCCGTACCATCACTATTTGTTCGTACTTGCTGCATTACAGCAGCCTGCACCCACTTGCATAGGTGGATCGCTCTGTTCTTTATATCTCTTCCTTTCGGGCATTATCTTTTTCCCGGTATTCCCTTTTCTTGTTTCGTCTTTACCACCATGTTGTTTACTTGGTGTTTTTAAATGCCCCCATTTTCTGGGGGGGTCTCACGTAATTCCCGGGGCATTCTTAGGGGCTTTTTTTCCCACCCACCCCCTCCAGTTTTAAATACAGGTACTCCACCCCTTTTGTCCTCGGACTCACCTCTCTCTTGTCGATCTCTCGTCTGCTCTTTCCCCCGCCCATTAACTTTTACTTGGTCTGTTCTTGGCTTTAAAGACAGCGATCATTTCCCCAAACATTTTACTTCCCCTTATATTTACCACCTCTTCGCTCCTACACTGGCAATTTTTCAGGCAAAGGAAACCTTTTCTCACACCTAACTGTTTTTAGAGAGGTTCCTTTTTTGTCCTCCATCGATGAGCTTTTACCCTCTTCTATCCTCCGTTTTTAAACCCCAGCTTCTCATTCTATACCCCAAATTTTTGGGCAGGCATTTTCAGAAAGGGTGCCTTGGGGGTTCCGCTTGGCTCGTGCAGTCTTGGAAAAGGGGCGCTGGGGCAGGTACCCGGACAATGAACCACAGAGAGACTTCTTGATTTTGCGAAGGTGCGATCGCTCGCCCTGTTTCCGTGCGCAAATGCACTTGCTGGCGAGTTTTGCTCCACCATCACCTCTACTTCCCCCTAGAGTGCAGTTGGAAAAAAAGTACGAAAACGGGGCAAATATTTTTCCTGACCCCGGGTCCTGTTTCTGCGGGTTTCCGGTTTGATATACAAACCCCCCTAGATGTTGCCAATGAAATTGGCAATATTGGGTTTTATTTCTCAGGGGTCCATCATGCCCCCATTTCTTTCCCCCAAAATCTGCCAGAGGTTTGCACCTTGGACTTTTCTTTTCGGTAGAAAAGTATAAAGTGCCTTTTCACTTCAAAAAATGGGGCAACACTCTCGCTTGCCGATCATCGGCAGCTGGGGCCCGCAATTCATATTGTATGTAAACATTTACATCAGTCCCCTTGCGTCCTATTTTCCTTTACATCTTATTTGGTCACAAGGATTCTTTTCCCCAGCTGTGGGGAAAACCGCCGTTGTTTTCCCCTTTTCCCCAAAAACCCGGCATACGGGACTAAATTTTCCCCACTTCGTCCCATTGTCACCGTGCGGGGGCAAATGATGGAAGCCTAGTAAAAAAGACGTTTAGGTGGTTTTTTAGGACACAACGTCTCTCCACTCGAATATGGGTTTCGTAAGGGACGTTCTATCAAGGCCCCTTACTAGCTTGGATCGATTTTTGAAAGCCTTTGCGAAAACCCCTCAGTTATTTTCCCAATTTTTTGACCTTGAGAAGGCTTTTTGGGCCAACTTGGGGGTTTAATTTTTTTAGCCCAAACCCACTCCTTAGGGCCTTCGGCAAACTACCTTTCCTTAAGAACTTTTTTAAATGACGGCATTTCCGTTTCGGTTAATAAAGTGCTCTCCCCAGCTTTATCCAAGTGAAAGGGGTCCCCCCCGGAATGTGTTCTGAGACAACACTTTTTCTCCTTGTATTAATGATTTGGCCTTAGTTTCCATCAAATTTGGGCCACTCTTGTGATGACTTCGCTTTGCCCGTGCAGGCGCTGACGTCACCTTTTTTTACAGTTTCTCTCCACTGCAGTTGACCCTGTTTCCGTTGGGGGACCACACGGGGTTTAAATTTTCCAGCACTAAAAAACCCCCCAAATTATTTCACTAGACGCTCTGTCTTTTCCCATCATCCTTTGTACCCCTTTTGGCCCCGTATCCTGACGGAAAAGTCAAGTTTCTGGGCCTCCTCTTTGATGTAGGTTTTCCTGGAAACCCCCCACTTTTCCCCTTGAAGGCAACTTGTCACAGCCGGTGAAACCTTCTTAAAAACCCTTTCTATCTTTCATGGGGGCTGATCGTCGAAACCCCCCTTCACCTACATTCCACCCTTTTTTATCGAAACTTGATTATGGTGACCAGATCTATTCAGCGGCATCTCCTGCTACTCTCTCTAGCCTTAACCCCATTCATACCAAGGATTACGTTTATGCCTTGGTGCTTTTCGCTCTTCCCCTGTCGAGAGCCTCTATGCAGAAGCGAACGTTCCATCCTTATCCGATCGCCGTGATGCCCAGTGTTTCCGGAGAGCGTCGTACAAGGGCATTTACTATCTTCGGCTAGTATTTTTACTGCTGAATTGTATGCCATCCTTACAGCACTTATCCTTTATTGCATCTATGCCTGTGTCATCATTTGTGGTTGTCTCAGACTCCCTTAGTGCTTTACAGGCTATACAGAAATTTGATACACCTCACCCCTTAGTCCTCCATATCCAACTTTGGCTACGCCGCATCTTTACCAAGCATAAAGATATTATTTTTTGTTGGGGCCCTGGTCATGTTGACGTACAGGGGAATGAACAGGCAGACACTGCTGCGCGGTCAGCAGTACATGACCTACCAGTTTCATGTAGAGGTATTCCATTTACGGACTATTTTGCTGCAATATCTTCCCAACTTCACACCGTTGGCAACAAAGTTTTGGGCTACTATGCTCGGCAACAAACTTCAATCTATTAAACCGATATAGGTTACTGGCCGTCTTCTTATCCCAGTGTCGAGGTTGGGAGACTACTCTCTCCCGTCTTCGCATTGGCCATACTCGTCTTACTCATGGATATCTCATGGAGAGGTGCCCTGCCCTCTTGTGAGAATTGCCCAAATTCCATTATCAGTCAGCCACATTCTGTTGGGCTGCCCACTTTATCAACGAGCACGCAGAATTTACCTCCATCGTTGTCTTCGCTCTGCTGCTCCCTCTTTACCTTCCCTTCTCGCTGATGGACCCACCTTTCATCCAGACTCTCTCATTGACTTTTTGACAACAACTGACTTACTTCACAAATTCGATACCTTCACCCTTTCTACTTCCAATCTCTTGCTACCCTCTACCCCCGTACTATCTCCTGCCCTGCTGTTTTCTGTAACCTACTGATCACCCCTCCTCCTTCTGCCATCCAATACCCTCGCTTCCTTCCCTACCCTGCAGCGCTGTATAGCCCTTGTTGTTTAGCGCTTTTTTTGATTATAATAATAATGGTGTATGTCCATGGATTGTGAAAACAGTGGAGATGCAGGGTTTAGGCCCTACTGGGCTGGGGTGGATGTTTGTTGGTTGTCAGCAGAAGTGGATGGTAGAGGCTCTGGTACAAAAGTTGATGGTTGTATTAGAGCGTGCAAAAATTCTGTAATGGACTCTGGGTTCTTTTTACCCTGCAGTACATTATCAGCTAAATGGTAAGGCATCATCAGCTGGTCTAGACCCCATTTCAGAGCACTGCTTTTTGATTTGTCAGGGTTCTCTGCAGTGAAAAAGTCTGCTAGTTCAGCAGCAACTTGGAACTGCTCATGTAACTGCTGCAATGTTAACCGTTTTTCTTTAGGTTCTTCTTTACGTTCTGTTATCTGGCTCCTGTGTATCTGTGCATCGAGCTCTGAGAACATTTCTTCTGGACTCCTGTCTTCATCATCATCATCATCTAAGAGCTCATTCACATCATCTTCATATCTTCAAAACCATCACCTTACCAGCTAAACAATTTCCTGAACTTTACTTCTAGCATAGCTGATGGCATCTGCAATGTTAAATTTATTCCAAAAGCTTGGTACTGCCAAGTTGGAGTCAAAGTTCATTGATGCAACTAGTTTTTTCATAACATTTTTTTGTGTAGGTACTCTTGAATGACTTAATAACTCCATGATCCTGAGGTTGTATTAAAGATGTTGTATTTGGAGGTAAAAATACAACTTTTGCCTCTGGGGTCACATCCAGCAAAGTTTGTGGATGAGTACGGGAATTATCAAGAATGAAGAGAGCCTTGAATGCAAGGTTCTTGTTGTGCAGGTAAAACTTGACTTCAGGAATAAAGTGATGCTTAAACCAGTCAATAAATATTTCTTCTGTCATCCATACTGACTGGTTTGACCTCCAAATTACTGGTAAGGTGTTTTTAGCTTCACCTTTCAAAGCACGAGGATTCTAAGAGCGGTAAATAACCATGGGCTTACACTTGAAATCACCTGATGCATTACCACAAAGGAGCAAGGTGAAGCGATCCTTTGCTGTCTTGAAGCTCGGTGCACTTTTCTCTTGCTGACTGATATATGTTCTTGCTGGGATTTTCTTCCAAAAAACACTTGTCTCATCAGCATTAAGCACTTGATGTGGCTCATAGCCATCCTCAGAAATAATTTCCTGCAATTCATCAGGGAAATTACTTGCTGCTGTATGATCAGCTGAAGCACTTTCACCAGAAAACTTAATATTATGTAAATTATTAGGCAAATTTAACTTGTGGAACCAGCCTGTGCTAAACATACTCTTTTGCAGTCCTTCCTTATCACACACTGCTTTAAACAACTGTAAGGACTTTTCTCTAATTAAGATGAAATTAAGTGGTGCACTTTCTTTGTTTTTTGTTCGATCCACTCAAGCAACAAGTTTTCCGTTTTATTTGTTGTGATCTACGTGTCATTCTTTTCATGAGATGACATCCTAGGTTATTACACAAGTTCGTATATTCACTTCATTCTTTTTAATTGTATGAACTGATTCTTCATTAAGGCCATAGGCCCTCGCTATATCCACCACACATGAGCCACTCTTGAGCTTGTCTAATATCTCAGTTTCCTTCGTAACTCCTAGACTTAAATGATTGAACCTTTTCTTGTCACTTTCAGCAACGCTTCTAGTATGTCTGCTGGGTGCCAGATGTAAACTCAGTCCACAAACAATAGTAAACAGCTAGCTCCTAGCAGAGAATAGATTTAGTCCTACAGTTTGTGAAACCGAAGGTGGGACAAGGGTGGTAGAGGTGGTGCAGGGGATGGCAAACCGAACTGTGTCGACTGAGTCGACACCCTAAATTATTTTTTTTATAACCGAGACTCAGAATTGGGTTAATTCAAACGTCTCTGATGTTATCCTAACACAGTGTGACTTTGAAAAGGCAATAAATGACATGCCCATGCACTCTGCCCCAGGGCCTCCCATGGATCAGTTGGAAGCTTTTCAAATCTCTCCCCTCATGTTTTTAATTACGACGAGTACTCCCACCATTTTATTCTCGTACCTCCTTTTCCCCCTTTCTGGCATTGATTCTCTCAGTTTGCTCTACCTCAATTGTATAGACCTAATTGGTCTGTCCTCTGGACTGTGCATGACAGTGATCATTTTTCAATCATCCATACTTCTTCGGTATTCACCATCCCCTTGTAGCCCACACTGGCAATTTGACCAAGTGAATTGGGGCCTTTACTCGCATCTAACTGCTTTTAGTGAGGATCCTTCTTCGTCCTCCATTGATGAACTTTTACACTTCTTGACCTTAGTTTTAACTGCAGCTTCACATTCTATAGCCAAAACCTTGGGCAGGCATTCTCAGAAGTGCATGCCTTGGTGGTCTCCTGCTTGTGCTCGGGCAGTACTTTTGAAACGCACTGCGTGGGGTGGGGCAGGTACTGGTACAATAGAACCACAGAGAGACTCCTTGATTTTAAGTAGAGACGAGCGGTTGCTCATCGTGTCATCCATGATACTAAATGCACTTGATGGCAGGATTATGTTTCCACCATCACATCTGCTTCTTCACACATCTGAATTGCTGATTACTCATGATTATTCATGATTGCAGCCATGTATAAATGTAAGTAAGTAAATTTCCTTACAGGATTCATTCCCTTTGTAACTTGTGAGTTCATTACCTTTGTACTTAGTTCAGCTATCAAAACTTTGGGGGCCCAGTCCCTGGACCCATTGTGTACCTCTAATCTGTAAATACCTTTGTAACTTGTCATGAATGTGACCAGATCTATCTGGAGTTCATTACATTTGTAACTTGCTCAGTTATCAAAATTTTGGGGCCCAGTCCCCTGAACCCATTATGTACCTCTGTAATCTATTGACTACTGCCCACAGGATGGGTATGGGGTGCATAATAAACATATTAAACTAAACGAGTAACAGTGGATTAGCAAAATTCGCCTCTACACTGTACTTTGATAGAGGCGAATGGCTGAGTTAAATTAGACACATGTGCAACACTGTGTGGCAAAACATTTCCTCAGTAAAGATACCCAAGTGTTGCACATGTGTCTAATTTATCAACTTGTCGGTTCTCTGAACCATTCATCTACATTCCTGTCTTACACAGCAACATCTTGGGATCTTAATACAGAGAATTCTTTACTTGCCTAACCCTTGGGCATGACCTACTTCCACATTGGACAAATGTGATACCAGCTATGACTGCTGCACCTCTCCTGCCTACGGTATATAAGTTACTTCTTCGCACATATGCTTTGTTTTTGGATTGATGGAGTGACCACATCAACTCAAGGCTGAGAGACTGATTACCTCAAACTACTCCTGTTCTTCAGCACTCTCCTTTGTATGGACTGATGAAGCCACTGTGTGGCAAAACGTTTTCTCAATAAAGATACCTAAGTGTTGCACATGTGTCTAATTTATCACGATCTCTAATGCTTGGAATATTAAGTTCTTTCCGCATATTTAAAATTTTGGCAGTACAAGGGCATCCTAGGATGATCCTCATCGCTTTGTTTTACAGTTTTTCTAGCCCTTCAAGCTTCCAGTCAGACACGAGTGCAAGTAGTGGCGCAGCATAATCAACCAATGATCTAATATAAGCAAGATAGATAATTTTCACAATTTTAACATTAGCATCATACCTGGGATGAAAACCTGCCACAACTCTAAGTGCTCTCAGCCTTTCTTTGTATTGGCGACAAAGTCTCATTACAACAGGTCCAAGTAGTGGAACCTCAAAGCCTAGATACCTGTACCTGCTTATATATTCTAGAAGAGACCCATCATGCAACTGGATCTGACGAACCGTGCCTCTCTGTTGAGGACGCCTGGAGTTTACCTGGAGAGAGTTCCGGGGTCAACGCCCCCGCGGCCCGGTCTATGACCAGGCCTCCTGGTGGATCAGAGCCTGATCAACCAGGCTGTTGCTGCTGGCTGCACGCAAACCAACGTACGAGCCACAGCCCGGCTGATCCGGAACTGACTTTAGGTGCTTGTCCAGTGCCAGCTTGAAGACTGCCAGGGGTCTGTTGGTAATCCCCCTTATGTGTGCTGGGAGGCAGTTGAACAGTCTCGGGCCCCTGACACTTATTGTATGGTCTCTTAACGTGCTAGTGACACCCCTGCTTTTCATTGGGGGGATGGTGCATCGTCTGCCAAGTCTTTTGCTTTCGTAGTGAGTGATTTTCGTGTGCAAGTTCGGTACTAGTCCTCTAGGATTTTCCAGGTGTATATAATCATGTATCTCTCCCTCCTGCGTTCCAGGGAATACAGGTTTAGAAACCTCAAGCGCTCCAGTAATTGAGGTGTTTTATCTCCGTTATGCGCGCCGTGAAAGTTCTCTGTACATTTTCTAGGTCGGCAATTTCACCTGCCTTGAAAGGTGCTGTTAGTGTGCAGCAATATTCCAGCCTAGATAGAACAAGTGACCTGAAGAGTGTCATCATGGGCTTGGCCTCCCTAGTTTTGAAGGTTCTCATTATCCATCCTGTCATTTTTTCTAGCAGATGCGATTGATACAATGTTATGGTCCTTGAAGGTGAGATCCTCCGACATGATCACTCCCAGGTCTTTGACGTTGGTGTTTCGCTCTATTTTGTGGCCAGAATTTGTTTTGTACTCTGATGAAGATTTAATTTCCTCATGTTTACCATATCTGAGTAATTGAAATTTCTCATCGTTGAACTTCATGTTGTTTTCTGCAGTCCACTGAAAGATTTGGTTGATGTCCGCCTGGAGCTTTGCAGTGTCTGCAATGGAAGACACTGTCATGCAGATTCGGGTGTCATCTGCAAAGGAAGACACGGTGCTGTGGCTGACATCCTTGTCTATGTTGGATATGAGGATGAGGAACAAGATGGGAGCGAGTACTATGCCTTGTGGAACAGAGCTTTTCACCGTAGCTGCCTCGGACTTTACTCTGTTGACGACTACTCTCTGTGTTCTGTTAGTGAGGAAATTATAGATCCATCGACCGACTTTTCCTGTTATTCCTTTAGCACGCATTTTGTGCGCTATTACGCCATGGTCACACTTGTCGAAGGCTTTTGCAAAGTCTGTATATATTACATCTGCATTCTTTTTGTCTTCTAGTGCATTTAGGACCTTGTCGTAATGATCCAATAGTTGAGACAGACAGGAGCGACCTGTTCTAAACCCATGTTGCCCTGGGTTGTGTAACTGATGGGTTTTAGATGGGTGGTGATCTTGCTTCTTAGGACCCTTTCAAAGATTTTTATGAATATGGGATGTTAGTGCTATTGGTCTGTAGTTCTTTGCTGTTGCTTTACTGCCCCCTTTGTGGAGTGGGGCTATGTCTGTTGTTTTTTAGTAACTGTGGGACGACCCCCGTGTCCATGCTCCCTCTCCATAGGATGGAAAAGGCTCGTGATAGGGGCTTCTTGCAGTTCTTGATGAACACAGAGTTCCATGAGTCTGGCCCTGGGGCAGAGTGCATGGGCATGTCATTTATCGCCTGTTCAAAGTCATTTGGCGTCAGGATAACATCGGATAGGCTTGTGTTAATCAATTTTGGGCTCTCATAAAAAATTCATTTTTGATCTTCGACTCTCAGTCTGGTTAGCGGCTTGCTAAAAACTGAGTCATATTGGGACTTGAGTAGCTCACTCGTTTCCTTGCTGTCATCTGTGTAGGACCCATCTTGTTTAAGTAGGGGCCAATACTGGACGTTGTTCTCGATTTGATTTGGCATAGGAGAAGAAATACTTTGGGTTTCTTTCGATTTCATTTATGGCTTTTAGTTCTTCCCGCGATTCCTGACTCCTAAAGGATTCTTTTAGCTTAAGTTTGATGCTTGCTATTTCTCTGACCAGTGTCTCCCTATGCATTTCAGATACATTGACCTCTTTTAGCCGCTCTGTTATTCTTTTCCGTCGCCTGTAAAGGGAGCGCCTGTCTCTTTCTGTTTTACATCTACTCCTCCTCTTTGTTTTATCAGAGATTATCAACCCCTGGTCCTGACACGAGGCTAGTACATGATTAAGAATGTTTTGGGTGTTGGAGAATATGGTGGTGTGAATCATTATATCAGTTAATATGTTCATTATGCACCCCATACCCATCCTGTGGGTGGAAGTCAAAAGATTACAGAGGTACATAATGGGTCCAGGGACTGGGCCCCGAAGTTTTGATAGCTGAGCAAGTTACGAATGTAATGAACTCCAGGAAGATCTCAGCAAAACTAATCATATAATGATGGGGCTGGCTAGGCATAGCATTAAGTAAGGCATTAATTAGAATACTGAATAGGGTGGGACTGAGCACACCTCCCTGTGGGGTTCCTAATTCAAAATCTTTAGTTACACTTCTATGTCCTTGGAACAACACAGACGACTTTCTGTTGGACAGGTAGCCTTTAATCCAGCGGAGAAGCCATCCTCCAACATCCATTCTGGCTAGTTCACTAATGATTACATGTCGGGTGGCTACATCAAAAGCAGATTTAAGGTCAAGGAAGGTAGTGTATGAGCTGTCAGTGTGCAGAGTAAGAAAGGTGGTAATGCAATGATACACACTCCTTCCATGCATGAAACCATGCAATCGGGGAGACAAAAATTGCTTAATTCTGTACATGAGACGACTAAGAATCATCCTTTCGAATGTTTTACACAAGCAGCTAGTAAGGGATATTGGGCAAAATGAGTTTTGTTGATTGGGCTTCGGAATGGGAATAATGAGGCTGTTGGTCCATGATTTAGGGAGCTCCCCAGTGACATAATTCATGGTATATAATTCAAGTAAAGGATTACCTGGTACTCGACACAGCACTGTGAGTAATACCATCCTCCCCAGGCGACGTGGAGCTACCCCTTGTTAGTGCTGCATCAAGTTCAAAGTTAGTGAAAGGAAAGTTAGTCATCTTCCTTGTTGAGCATAAAACAAATTAGTCTCTCCCTTGCATCATATTTGTTCATTAATTTCGCCTGTGTGGTACTGGGAAGATTGTCATAGCAAGATGTAGCAGCCCAAGCACTGACTAACTCATTCGCCCTATGTAAGGGATGAGGGTGCGCGATCTGACCAGTTCTGTTACCCTTAATTCTGTTTATGTCCCTCCATGCCCGGCTAAGTGGGGTGTGAGCATTGAAACCATTGACAAATTGTTCCCAGTCTGTTTGCTGCAGCTCTGTCATACGCTCTCTGGCAGCAGCAAGAGCTGTCTAGAAGAGGCTCAGTATTTCAGGGGTACGATGGTTTTTATAGGCTAGGCCTAGTCTGCGAACAGTACGTTTCAATGTTCGAAGTTTAGAATCATTGTAATAGGTATGATTTTTATAAGACTTATGATTATTATGGAAGTCATTTGGATTTAGAGTAGTAGGAGGTTTCAGAGGCGGCTCTAAGAAGTTCTGAATACTGCTCACAAGGTCATTGTTAAAAGTCTCGACAGATGAACACTCATAGGAATTATACCAGTCAGCCACATGTGCAACAAAGTCGTCATGCTGATCAGGGGGAACAATAAAACGTTTCCATTTGAATATCCCTCCAGGAAGGTCAGTATTACCAATATCTAGTGAGGTTAGCCGTGGGAAATGATCTGATGATATATCTGTTACAATGGAAGACTCACAGCTGGCAGAAGTAATGTTGAAGCCAAGACAGATCAAGGACGCCTCCATAGATATGTGTGGGTTCAAGGTCACTTACAATTTGCACATTATCATGACTGTTTAAGAGTGACAACAGTTTATTACAATTACGATTACCAAACTGAGAGTTTTCAATGCTTTTGTGTCTTGCATTATAATCACCAATAATAAGAATAGGTTCACACTGAGCACAAGTTGGGAGCTCCAAGTAATTAAACTTATCAGCAGGAGCATACAAGTTAAATATGTTGAGAGCTGAGTTCCCTATATAAATCCTAACACCGTGATGCTGTAGCCTCTGTTTTCTTATGTGCAAGAAGTTGATGGGGAAGTGATTTTTTAATATATATAACATAAGTTAGTAGATTTGAGGTTATATGCAACAAATGATGGCAATTTAGGGGGTTGGGATTTTTCAGGGACTCTGCACTCTTGTACACACACATCATCAATGGATTCAGTAGTTACTTTATGATGACGCAATATTCCAACTTAAAAAAGGATAGTTTATACGAGTTTGGTTCCATTATAAAAGTCCAGGGATAGAATTCAATTTCTCAGCAAAATGGAAAAACTTACTAAATAGCAAACAGACATAATCAATATTAATATCATCAGTATTATCCTTATCCATGAGTCTCTTAAGTGCACTTCCACTATGGAGACCTCTTGGTGGCCCGGTGGCCTGGTGGCTAAAGCTCCCGCTTCACACACGGAGGGCCCGGGTTCGATTCCCGGCGGGTGGAAACATTTCGACACGTTTCCTTACACCTGTTGTCCTGTTCACCTAGCAGCAAATAGGTACCTGGGTGTTAGTCGACTGGTGTGGGTCGCATCCTGGGGGACAAGATTAAGGACCCCAATGGAAATAAGTTAGACAGTCCTCGATGACGCACTGACTTTCTTGGGTTATCCTGGGTGGCTAACCCTCCGGGGATTAAAAATCCGAACGAAATCTTATCTTATCTTTGTATACAGAGGTCACGACGTTCTTGGTCTGTGAATGTATGGAAGGTGACACTATCCCTCACACTCACCTCTCCCCTTTTATTCCCCTCAAGGAAGGTTCCTTGATGTTGGTGAGGGGCTTTTGATTTAGGGAATTAGATATGTGCTCCAGTTCCCCAAATTAAGCCTGAATGCCTTCCACATCCCCCCCCCCCCCAGGCGCTGTATAATCCTCCGGGTTTAGCGCTTCCCCCTTGATTATAATAATAATAATCCCCTTTTATTGCACTCATCACTATCATCACATGTACCACTTCCCTCATCATTATGACCAGTGATACGCACACCATTATCGACAACCTCAGTATCTATCAATACATTACACATGTGCAACTCTTGGGTATCTTTATTGAGGAAACGTTTCGCAACACAGTGGCTTCATCAGTCCATACGTAGGAGAAACTTGAAGAACAGGAGGAGAATGAGGTAATCAGTCCCTCAACCTTGAGTCGATGTGTTCAGTCCATCAATCGACTCGACTCGACTCGACTCAAGGTTGAGGGACTGATTACCTCATTCTCCTCCTGTTCTTCAAGTTTCTCGTACGTATGGACTGATGAAGCCACTGTGTGGCGAAACGTTTCCTCAATAAAGATACCCAAGAGTTGCACATGTGTCTAATTTATCAACATGTCGGTTCTCTGAACCATTCATCTACAAATACATTACACTCATCAATTTGACTGTCATGATGGTCTTCACTGCCCTTATCATCTTCACTGTGATTGTAAACACCACTACATTAAACATTATCGAATTAAAAAGCCCCCACGGGGCAACAACAGTTTGTTCATCCCCAAAAACAATAAATTTTCAAAATAAAACATAAAAAAGGTAAAAAAATACCACGGGTTTTTAGGTAAGACACATTTGCAACGTTAGACAACTTTTTTCCGGAAACGTTCCCCCAAACACAGAAGGTTCTTCAGTCAAATACAAAAATAGGCAGGAACAGTAGAATTGAAACGATGTAATCAGTCCATCACCCTTGTAGCCCGTAGAAATTTGAGGTTGTCGTCCCTTTTGGCCTTAGAAGTTCAGTTCCAAGTCAGGAACTATCCCGAAGATCAACGACAGTGCGGAGACTTTAAAAACGTCGGAAGGGAGGGGAGAGTATAGTAAATAGTAGTATAGTAAATAGTGAAAATGTAACCACTGAAAGGGCATGTCCCCCCTTTAGATCCAAAACTTCTCACTTGAAAAGCTTTCCAAGGGGTTTTCTGTACCAAAATGCCATGTTTTCAGTGTTTTGGCAAGATTAACATCAAAAAAGGTTTTACAATACCGACAGGTTTTAGGTAAGAAAACATATGCAACAGTTAGACCAAAAAATTTTTCCCCCGCACTGTCGCTTGATCTTTAATAGTTCCCGACAAGGAACCCGAACTTTCCCAGGCCCAGGGCCCGAAAACCTCAAATTTTAAAGACTTTTAAGGGGGATGGACTGGGTTTTCAACGTCCTTTACAAACTTACTGTTTTTGGGCCAAATTTCTGTATTCGACTGAAGAAGCCTACTGTGTAGCGAAACGTTTTTGGGAAAAAAGTTGTCTAACTTGCATATGTGCTTAAACCCAAAAACCTTCGGTTTTTGTATACCATTTTGATGTTCTTTTTGGGCAGAACCCCGCAACACGTGCATCTTGGTACAAAAAAAACACCTTGGACAACTTTTTAAATGGAAATGTTGGATCTGAAGGGACTGACCTCTTTATGGCCCCCTCACTACTACTCCACCACTTACCCCTGCACCCTCCCCCTTCCCAATTTTTAAAGGGCCCCCCGCACTGTCCTTGATCTTCAATATTCCTGACTATGGAACTGAAATTCTCCAGGCCGAGGGACTGACAACCTCAAATTCTACGACTTTAAGGGTGATGGACTGATTACATCGTCTTCACATCTCTACTGTTCCTGCCTACTTTCTGTATTCGACTGAAGAAGCCTACTGTGTAGGCGAAACGTTTCGGAATAAAGTTGTCTAACTGTTGCATATGTGTCTTACCATTTTCATAATGGCTGACACTCTGTGGGTTGATGTACTCATTTGCAACCTCTAAGTTTTTCCTTGTGGTGCTCAAGTTGTTTCAGTCACCATTGTTGCTTCTCCAGTACTGTTATGCGCAGCTTCATGTTGTGTACCACCCCAGCAAGACTAGCTTCAACTGGAGGTATGAAGTCCCGGTCAGCTGAGCCAGGTGGCTGACTGACAGCTGACTCAGCCAGACAGGTGGTGTCAACACCAACAACATCACTTGTGTTGAACATCAAAATGGTATACAATACCGACAGGTTGTTAGGTAAGACACATATGCAACAGTTAGACAACTTTATTCCGAAACGTTTCGCCTACACAGTAGGCTTCTTCAGTCGAATACAGAAAGTAGGCGGGAAAACAGTAGAGATGTGAAGACGATGTAATCAGTCCATCACCCTTAAAGTCGTAGAATTTGAGGTTGTCAGTCCCTCGGCCTGGAGAAGTTCAGTTCCATAGTCAGGAACTATCTGAAGATCAAGCGACAGTGCGGAGACTTAAATACTGTCGGAAGGAGAGGTGCAGGGTAGTAGTAGTAGTAGTAATAGTAGTAGTGAGAGGCAACTGAGAGGTCATGTCCTCTCAATCCAACCCTTCTCACTTGAAAAGCTTGTTAAAGGGTGTTTTCTGTACCAAGATGCCACGTGTTGCAGTGTCTGACAAGATGAACATCAAAATGGTATACAATACCGACAGGTTGTTAGGTAAGACACATATGCAACATTTTAGACAACTTTATTCCGAAACGTTTCGCCTCACAGTAGGCTTCTTCAGTCGAATACAAAAAGTAGGCAGAACAGTAGAGATGTGAAGACGATGTAATCAGTCCATCACCCTTAAAGTCGTAGAATTTGAGGTTGTCAGTCCTGGGCCTGGAGAAGTTCAGTTCCATAGTCAGGAACTATCTGAAGATCAAGCGACAGTGCGGAGACTTAAATACTGTCGGAAGGAGAGGTGCAGGGTAGTATTAGTAGTAGTAGTAGTAGTAGTAATAGTAGTAGTGAGAGGCAATTTGAAGAGGTCATGTCCCTCTCAGATCCAACCCTTCTCACTTGAAAAGCATGTTCAAGTGTTTTCTGTACCAAGATGCCACGTGTTTGCAGTGTCTGACAAGATGAACATCAAAATGGTATACAATACCGACAGGTTGTTAGGTAAGACACATATGAACAGTTAGCCCAACTTTATTCCGAAACGTTTCGCCTACACAGTAGGCTTCTTCAGTCGAATACAGAAAGTAGCAGGAACAGTAGAGATGTGAAGACGATGTAATCAGTCCATCACCCTTAAAGTCGTAAAATTTTTGGGGTTGTCAGTCCCTGCCTGGAGAAGTTTCAGTTCCATAGTCAGGAACATCTGAAGATCAAGCGACAGTGCGGAGATTTAAAATACTGTGGGAAAGGGAGAGGTGCAGGGTAGTAGTAGTAGAAAGTAGTAGTAGTAATAGTAGTAGTGAGAGGAAACTGAGAGGTCATGTCCCTCTCAGATCCAACCCTTCTCACTTGAAAAGCTTGTTCAAGGTGTTTTCTGTACCAAGATGCCACTTGTTGCAGGTCTGCAAGATGAACATCAAAATGTATACAATACCGACAGGTTTGTTAGTAAGACACATATGCAACAGTTAGACAACTTTTTTTCCCAAAACGTTTCGCCTACACAGTAGGCTTCTTCAGTCGAATACAGAAAGTAGCAGGAACAGTAGAGATGTGAAGACGATGTATCAGTCCATCACCCTTAAAGTCGTGGGAAAATTTGAGGTTGTCAGTCCCTGGGCCTGGAGAAGTTCATTTCCCATAGTCAGGAACTATCTGAAGATCAAGCGACAGTGCGGAGACTTAAATACTGTCGGAAGGAGAGGTGCGGGGTAGTAGTAGTAGTAGTAGTAGTAGTAATAGTAGTAGTGAGAGGCAACTGAGAGGTCATGTCCCTCTCGATCCAACCCTTCTCACTTGAAAAGCTTGTTCAAGGTGTTTTCTGACCAAGATGCCACGTGTTGCAGTGTCTGACAAGATGAACATCAAAATGGTATACAATACCGACAGGTTGTTAGGTAAGACACATATGCAACAGTTAGACAACTTTATTCCAAAACGTTTCGCCTACACAGTAGGCTTCTTCAGTCGAATACAGAAAGTAGGCAGAACAGTAAGATGTGAAGACGATGTAATCAGTCCATCACCCTTAAAGTCGTAGAATTTGAGGTTGTCAGTCCCTCGGCCTGGAGAAGTTCAGTTCCATAGTCAGGAACTATCTATCTACTACTACCCTGCACCTCTCCTTCCGACAGTATTTAAGTCTCCGCACTGTCGCTTGATCTTCAGATAGTTCCTGACTATGGAACTGAACTTCTCCAGGCCGAGGGACTGACAACCTCAAATTCTACGACTTTAAGGGTGATGGACTGATTACATCGTCTTCACATCTCTACTGTTCCTGCCTACTTTCTGTATTCGACTGAAGAAGCCTACTGTGTAGGCGAAACGTTTCGGAATAAAGTTGTCTAACTGTTGCATATGTGTCTTACCTAACATCACTTGTGTTGATAGCAGACGTGATCGTACTCTGTTGATGTACTCCCAGAGTGACTCGCTCAACCACATTGTCTGAAATCAGGCATGGGTCAGTATTCAGACATGAAGTATCTGGTAGGCCTACGGCCTCATCATGGGGGGTGATGAAATTGAGACACATGTGCAACATCTGGGTATCTTTATTGTAGAAAGTTTCGCCATCCAGTGGCTTCATCAATACAAATTCCAGGACATAACTTGAAGACAGGAGAACTATGTACAGAAGATGAGGTAATCAGTCCCTCAACCTTGGAGTAGGTGCGAAGAGCACCGTAGTCGTGGAGATTCTGAAGCAGAAGCAAGGTGCCTGACGCTTATATAGTAACGTCGGTGGGAAAAGGGACGGTAGCAGACGAGGGCATAGTCACTGGTAGGGGATTCCCCAGTGGAAGTAGGTCCTACCCAAAGAGATGGGTTAGTTGTAGTAAACAGTTGTCGTAGTCGTGAAGGTTTTTGTACATTCCTCAGAACAAGATTCCATGATGTTGCAGTGTCTGACAGGTTGTGCAAGAAAGGTATACAATACCGACAAGATGAAATTGAAACATGTGCAACATGTTGCACATGTGTCCCCAATTTCATCTTTTCGGTATTTTATTCCATTCTTGCACATGGGGGTGATGGGTGAGGCGGAGCCCTGCGCTGGCGATGTGGGCAGCTTTTACCTGCAGTCAGCATGAGCAGCTGTGACTCCTGGAGTCTTAACAGTTTAAACATTGTAACGCAACGGTCTGGTGTTTCTTGATCATATCATAGCACCTGGTGAGAAGGATGGGCCTTGGCACACACTGCACACCAGTGTGACTTGGCTGGGCATTTCCCAAACAATGTGACCCCAGCGCTGACACTTATAAACATCTACGGTGAGGTGGTTTGTACAAGACTATTTTGTAACTCCTGTTAAGCGCTGCACGAGAGTAGATATATGATGGTGGAGTCCCTTGGCCAATCCACTCAGCCAATATTAGATCATTTGGAAGTCGACGAGGGTTTGCAACTTGATCTGACAACAGGAATTAGGATCCAAGTACTTATTCATTGTGGATCACAGTAAGCACTTTAGGTGATCTTGGTGTGGAAAGGGTTCAAGAACATTTTATTGACAGTAATTTAAAAGGAGTGGAACAAACTACCTGCACATGTTTAAAGCCAGTCATAGCATGAACCATTCAAGAAGAGATCCAAGAGGTACCTAATGAATGTGGCTACAGAAGGAGAGGAGAATGATGTACATAACTGAATTTACCTTATCCCTAGTATATATCCTTTTATTGTAACCGCTTTTCACATAGTTAAATTACTTACCTGTTATAACTTTAAGGTTTAAACAAGAATTATTACAAGGACCCCAATGGAAATAAGTTACTTTGAATGACTTTTTGGGGGCTATCCTGGAGGATAATCTATATATATGCTGCTATGTATGATAATTTATGTAAATGTATTTATGTGTACTTGTAACTGGATGAACTAACTTATTCCACCTTGGTCGAGGTTTCATTTCCGGACACTGGAAGACAGGGTTCCACCTTGGTCGAGGTTACATTTCCGGACACTGGAAGACAGGGTTCCACCTTGGTCGAGGTTTCATTTCCGGACACTGGAAGACAGGGTTCCACCTTGGTCGAGGTTACATTTCCGGACACTGGAAGACAGGGTTCCACCTTGGTCGAGGTTTCATTTCCGGACACTGGAAGACAGGTTCCACCTTGGTCGGGTTACATTTCCGGGCACTGGAAGACAGGGGTTTCCCCCTTTGGGCGAGGTTTCATTTCCGGACACGAAGACAGGGTTTCCCCCTTGGTCGAGGGGTTTCATTTCCGGACACTGGAAGACAGGGTTCCACCTTAGTCGAGGTTTCATTTCCGGACACTGGAAGACAGGGTTCGATACGGCGCACGTTGTTAGTGGCTCTGTAAACCACAACAACAACAACAACAAATGTTTTCTCCATGAAGATTTATGAGTAATTATGTTGTTGAAGGCAGCAAGATCCTCCAAGATGAGTGATAAGGTGAGAAATATTGATGTTGAGAATGATGTGAGTTATTTATGATCTCATAGACCTAACTTTTGTACTTTTATTGATGGTAAATATTAACCTTCACTCGTGTATCTTACACTAATATATTTCTCCCAGGTCCTCACTTATTATGTATTATATATTTGTATTTTGAGTTATTATTGACTGTCTTATAAGTGATTTAGGTTCTCATAGGCCTAGATCATAACTTTTCTTTAACCAAAGATAAAAATTTCGTCTTGTATATTTCACTAATATATCTTACAGGTACTGCTGTGTAACTTAATTTGTCTATTATAATATAATTTTGTGGTATATAGTGTCCCTGGGGATCAATTTAGGCTCTCATAGGCCTATTTTTATGGTTTTGTTTAACAAAATATACAGATGTCATTCTCTAGTTTTTATTAATTTTTTCTTGCAGGTGTCGGTGTGTTGGCATTATTTTACCTATTATATTATTATTTTGTTGTATACTTCCCACCTGACAATTAATTTAGACCTTCACAGGTCTATATATTTAGTTTTGTTTAACAAGAGGTAAATATTGTATGTTAACTTGTTTTATTACAGCTTCATAATCATTCATAGCATCATATGTGTAGATTATCCACCAGAATAATCTAAGAAAGCCAGACAAAGTGACTTCTTTCCATTGTGATCCTTGTAATAACTTATTATTTATATGTATCTTAAAATAGGTAGGTAACTTAGCTATGTGAAAATCAGTTACTATAGAATAAGGTATGGAAATAAGGTTTTAGTTTAGTTTAATATGTTTATTATGCACCCCATACCCATCCTGTGGGCGGTAGTCAAAAGATTACAGAGGTACATAATTGGTCCAGGGACTGGACTCCAAAGTTTTGATAGCTGAGCAAGTTACAAAGGTAATGAACTAGATCTGGTCATAATCATGACCAAGTTACAAAGGTAATGAGCTCCAGGTAGAGCTGGTCACACTCATGAATAATTGCAAAGGTAATGAATCATAAACACATTAATCATGAGAATTTACAAAGGTAATGAGCTCCAGGTAGAGCTGGTCACAATCATGACAAGTTTCAAAGGTAATGAATGATAAACACGTTATCACATGATTACAATCATAGACAAATTACAGAGTAATGAGCAGTAAACAAACATAGCAGGGAATTCATCCATTGCCCCAACAACAGATGTTGCTAGGTGCCTGTCTCTCCTCGGCAGACAGCCATTGCAAACAGCAGCAAGTTGCCCTGGGATCTGCTGCTTGCACGAGCACCATCGACCCTCCCCAAGAGGTCCAAGAAGCCAGTGACTCCGTTAGCAGCCTGATGAAGAGCTCCCCTAGGGACATGTCAGCGTCCTGGTGGACGCCAAGTTGATTGAAGATCCCAGGCCCTCGTGTGCACGGATGTTGAAGCTTGAGGAACTGAGTACACACTGCCTGTGGCACACCTGACAGCTGCCTCGCGGTCGAACTCCACGATGCTGTCCCTGTAGTGGAAGTTCCTGTGAGCCCGGCACTCCCTGCAGTGCCATCGCTGACATCGTGGGTTAGGGGAGAAGTACCCTCTACTGATGGGGTGGCGCTGGGAGTTGGGTGGGTGAGGCGGGGAGACGCGCAGGTGTTGAGGCGTTATAAAAGGTCACTGTTTACTACCACGCCCTCCCCCTCCCCCCAGCGGAGAGGGGGGGAGGCGCTGACTGGTCCTGACTCGACAACACCAAATCCTCTGAAACTGCACAACACTTCAACTATTTACGCTGAAACGATGCACTGGGATGTCCGTTCGCTGCTCTGGTATCTTCTCCAAGCATTCACACTGAGTTCTGTTAAGTAGGGACCTGGTCAGCCTCTTTGACCAGGAGCTATCCTTGAAAATCCCGCAGCTAGCCCGCTACACAACCTGCCGTGTCGGCCATGTTGACAGTTGAGTGGAAATAAGGTAATTACCTATTGTATATCTAGAGGGGGTTTTGGGGGTCAACACCCCTGCAACCCAGTCTGTGACCAGGCCTCATGGTGGATCAGGGCCAGATGAACCAGGCTGTTACTGTTGGCTGCACGCAACCCGGCGTATAAACTACAGCCCAGCTGGTCAGGTCCTGACTTTAGGTGCTTGTCCAGTGCCAGCTTGAAGACTGCCAGGGGTCTACTGGTAATCCTCCTTATGTATGCTAGGAGGCAGTTGAACAGTCTTGGGCCCCTGGCACTTATTGTGTTGTCTCTTATCATGCTAGTGGTGCCCCTGCTTTTCACTGGCGGGATGTTGCATCGTCTGCCAAGTCTTTTGCTTTCATAAGGAGTGATTTTCGTATGCAAGTTTGGTACTATTTCCTCTAGGATTTTCCAAGTGTATATAATCATGTATCTCTTCTGCCTGCATTCTTGGGAGTACAGGTTGAGGAATTTTAAGCATTCCCAGTAATTGAGGTGTTTTATCGCAGTATGTGTGCCGTGAAGGTTCTCTGTACATTTTCTAGATCAGCAATTTCACCAGCCTTGAAAGGTGGTGTTAGTGCACAGCAATATTCCAACCTAAATAGAACAAGCAACCTGAAGAGTGTCATCATGGGCTTGGCATCCTTAGTTCTGAAGGATCTCATTATGCATCCTGTCATTTTTCTAGCAGATGCGATTGATACAGTGTTGTGGTCTTTGAAGGTGAGATCCTCTGACATTATCATTCCCAGGCCTTTTACATTAGTTTTTCACTCTATTATGTCGTTGGAGTTTGTTTTATACCCTTATACAGTTTTAATTTCCTCACGTTTTCCACATTAGAGTAATTGAAATTTCTCATCATTGATCTTCATAGTGTTTTCTACAGCCCATTTAAAGATTTGGTTGATGTCTGCCTGGAGTCTTGCATTATCTTCAACAGAGGACACTGTCATGCAAATTCAGATGTTATCTGCGAAGGAAGACACGGTGCTGTGGCTTACATCCCTGTCTATGTCAGATATGAGGATGAGGAACAGGATGGGAGCAAGTACAGTGGGACCTTGAGTTTCGGCCGTAACCGTTCCAGAAGCTCGGCTGAAACTCAAAACGGCCGAAAGTCAAAGCAATATTTCCCTAAGAAATAATGTAATCCAATTAATCCATTCCAGATTCAAAAAATATTCAAAAATTTACATTTTTTAAAGAATAATTATAGTTTTACATACACAAAGCAATTATAAATACATATACTACTTAAATGAATAAGAAATAGATAAAAAAACATTTAAAATCACATTTACTTTTGTGATGAATGGTTTGAAAAACCGACAATTGAAGATTGAGACACTTATGTAACATATGGGAATCTTTATTCAGGAAAACGTTTCGCCACACAGTGGCTTCATCAGTCCAATACAAAGTAGAAAGGCGTAAGGAGAGGAGGAGTTTGAGGTAATCAGTCCCTCAGTCTGGAGTCGATGAGTTCAGTCCATCAATCTTGTAGAATGTACAGCATAGGGCTGTAGACGTGGCTTATATACTGTAGTCAGGTGAGGCGAAGCATGAAGAGGCGGGATCATACTGGTATCATCCACTCGTCGAAGTAGGTCTTCGTCCAAAGACCTACTGTTGGCATCTGGAAGGTAGGGAGGAGGAATGAGGGAGGACTTATTACTGTTTGGAAAGGGAATCCCCCTCAACCACTGCCTCCATCATGTTCCAACATTTACACTCAAGAGTAGAACTATTATTATCTCATACAGTGAAGGCCAGTTAAGGTCTCTTAACAATAACCAGGTATGTTGGGCTGCAATCATTCACATTATAGACTCATAGGTCTTACTAGTTCCATCTGCATATTAATGGAACCTGTGTTTAACAGAAGACTAATGTGGTACTTGGAGGCAACTGTATATTCCCACAGTAGGTTGGATGCAGAAGGAACCATTTTACAATTGATATTATACGCTGGCTTGATGTGTACATTTGCAGTGCCATTGCTGAAGGTCAGTTTGTGGTGGCAGCTTATGATGCTTCATGACAATATCACATATCTGAGGTCCATTATTTTGTTGAAAATAAGAAAAAGTTTTGGAGTGAGATTAACAAGTTAAGAAAGCCTAGAGAACAAATGGATTTGTCAGTTAAAAATAGGAGAGGCGAGTTATTAAATGGAGAGTTAGAGGTATTGGGAAGATGGAGGGAATATTTTGAGGAATTGTTAAATGTTGATGAAGATAGGGAAGCTGTGATTTCGTGTATAGGACAAGGAGGAATAACATCTTGTAGGAGTGAGGAAGAGCCAGTTGTGAGTGTGGGGGAAGTTCGTGAGGCAGTAGGTAAAATGAAAGGGGGTAAGGCAGCTGGGATTGATGGGTAAAGATAGAAATGTTAAAAGCAGGTGGGGATATAGTTTTGGAGTGGTTGGTGCAATTATTTAATAAATGTATGGAAGAGGGTAAGGTACCTAGGGATTGGCAGAGAGCATGCATAGTTCCTTTGTATAAAGGCAAAAGGGATAAAAGAGAGTGCAAAAATTATAGGGGGATAAGTCTGCTGAGTATACCTGGTAAAGTGTATGGTAGAGTTATTATTGAAAGAATTAAGAGTAAGACGGAGAATAGGATAGCAGATGAACAAGGAGGCTTTAGGAAAGGTAGGGGGTGTGTGGACCAGGTGTTTACAGTGAAACATATAAGTGAACAGTATTTAGATAAGGCTAAAGAGGTCTTTGTGCCATTTATGGATTTGGAAAAGGCGTATGACAGGGTGGATAGGGGGGCAATGTGGCAGATGTTGCAAGTGTATGGTGTAGGAGGTAGGTTACTGAAAGCAGTGAAGAGTTTTTACGAGGATAGTGAGGCTGAAGTTAGAGTATGTAGGAAAGAGGGAAATTATTTCCCACTAAAAGTAGGCCTTAGACAAGGATGTGTGATGTCACCGTGGTTGTTTAATATATTTATAGATGGGGTTGTAAGAGAAGTAAATGCGAGGGTCTTGGCAAGAGGCGTGGAGTTAAAAGATAAAGAATCACACACAAAGTGGGAGTTGTCACAGCTGCTCTTTGCTGATGACACTGTGCTCTTGGGAGATTCTGAAGAGAAGTTGCAGAGATTGGTGGATGAATTTGGTAGGGTGTGCAAAAGAAGAAAATTAAAGGTGAATACAGGAAAGAGTAAGGTTATGAGGATAACAAAAAGATTAGGTGATGAAAGATTGAATATCAGATTGGAGGGAGAGAGTATGGAGGAGGTGAATGTATTCAGATATTTGGGAGTGGATGTGTCAGCGGATGGGTCTATGAAAGATGAGGTGAATCATAGAATTGATGAGGGGAAAAGAGTGAGTGGTGCACTTAGGAGTCTGTGGAGACAAAGAACTTTGTCCTTGGAGGCAAAGAGGGGAATGTATGAGAGTATAGTTTTACCAACGCTCTTATATGGGTGTGAAGCATGGGTGATGAATGTTGCAGCGAGAAGAAGGCTGGAGGCAGTGGAGATGTCATGTCTGAGGGCAATGTGTGGTGTGAATATAATGCAGAGAATTCGTAGTTTGGAAGTTAGGAGGAGGTGCGGGATTAGCAAAACTGTTGTCCAGAGGGCTGAGGAAGGGTTGTTGAGGTGGTTCGGACATGTAGAGAGAATGGAGCGAAACAGAATGACTTCAAGAGTGTATCAGTCTGTAGTGGAAGGAAGGCGGGGTAGGGGTCGGCCTAGGAAAGGTTGGAGAGAGGGGGTAAAGGAGGTTTTGTGTGTGAGGGGCTTGGACTTCCAGCAGGCATGCGTGAGCGTGTTTGATAGGAGTGAATGGAGACAAATGGTTTTTAATACTTGACGTGCTGTTGGAGTGTGAGCAAAGTAACATTTATGAAGGGGTTCAGGGAAACCGGACTTGAGTCCCGGAGATGGGAAGTACAGTGCCTGCACTCTGAAGGAGGGGTGTTAATGTTGCAGTTTAAAAACTGTAGTGTAAAGCACCCTTCTGGCAAGACAGTGATGGAGTGAATGATGGTGAAAGTTTTTCTTTTTCGGGCCACCCTGCCTTGGTGGGAATCGGCCAGTGTGATAATAAAAAAATAATAATAATTATTTTGGACTGTAAGGACAACTTTCATGTTTCCTCAAGTCCTTTATGACAGATCAATACTATTTCAGTGTCCAGATTAATAACAATTTCTCACCTGACTGTTCAAGCAGAAGGTATTCCACAAAGTGTATTCTTAGCACAACCTTCTACTCAGTCGATAAAACAAGTGGAGTTCTAAAGAAATAACTATGAATTTAGTCGACTGGAACAATGGAATTGGTTGAAAATAGGACTCAAAGTGGGCAAAAATGCCAATGCATAAATGTTGCCAATATTGCTAACTTTACTAAGACGTAGTTATGTAAGTTTTCCATAAAATTTCGTACTTTTGGTGTCATTACCATCAGGAAAAGATTCTCTATCATTTCATAAGATTTTTTTTTTTTTTTTTTTAAATTTTTCGACCCTGAGAGTGAGTTAAGGATCGGGGGTATCAATTTTGAAAGGGTTAATGGTGATTGTGGTGGACAAAGATGAGATTATTTTGTGTTGATTGTACACAATAAACAATTGTATAATCTTGCAACTTTGTTGTGTCAGAATTAATTGTTGCAGAGATTTTTGTTGAGTATTTTCCACTTTGTTAAAGTGAACTGTGTTAAACTCTGACTTTACTGAATTTCCTATTATTGATAGTTTCCCTCAGCCTTGTAGTGATCTCTCACCTATACTGGTGTCACACATTTACTGAATACTGTATACTAATAATAATAATAATAATAATAATAATAATAATAATAATAATAATAATAATAATGAAGATAAAGATAAATTTTAAATTTTCTTTGCAGGTCATCCTGGTACAAGAGGCTGATACTTGCAGTGTCAATACTGCAGGTAATCATGACACCAGAGTCTGGCACTTGGAGTGTCAATACCACAGGTCATTCTGACACCGCTGTCTGGCACTTGTAGTGTCAATACTACAGGTCATCCTGACACCAGGGTCTGGTACTTGTAGTGTCAGTAATGCAGGTTATCCTGACACCAGAGTCTGGCACTTGTAGTGTCAATACTACAGGTCATTCTGACACCATTGTCTGGCACTTGTAGTGTCAATACTACAGGTCATCCTGACACCAGAGTCTGGCACTTGTAGTGTCAATACTACAGGTCATTCTGACACCATTGTCTGGCACTTGTAGTGTCAATACTACAGGTCATCCTGACACCAGAGTCTGGTACTTGTAGTGTCAATGTCAATGATAGAAATTTTGTGTAAGCTCTGTAAATAATGTAGTGCATATATACTTACAGGACTAACTATACTTACAGGACTAACTATACTTACAGGACTAACTATAGTCTTTTATTACAGTTACAAGACTAACTACAGTGTTAATACAATGGCAACACTCAATACAGTGTAAATAATAGTGACAGTAACTACAGTGTGAATAATACAGTGACAACACTATAACAGCAGTGTTGGTAATACAACATTTATAGTGCCAACAAGAGTGTCATAAGGTTAATGTGTCATAAACACTGAAACATCTGCTAGTGTAACCCTTCCTATTCCTCAGACACTATATTACCCTTACAGGTTTAGTGCTTGTTATATATATATATATATAATAATAATAATAGAATATTACAGAAATATTAGTTTTCATTGTAATAAAATGTTCTCAAGATCTCTAGATAAGCAGTTTAATATGTGAGAATATTATTGTTCAGTATGTCTAATATACCTGAAAAACAATGTGTTGAAGCTACACAATGTACAGTTGTTCATGTAGGTGACCAACTAGATCAACATTCACACTCGCTCAAACAGCCTTCCTCGCAACAACCTCAGTGTGTATCACTGACCAGATTTATTAAAGATAAAACACTTCGGTGTTCAGTGTGTCTTAAAGCATTTTCTAAAAAATCAACTTTAAAAAGTCACATGAGAACGCATACTGGAGAGAAACAGTATGAGTGTTTTGAATGTTTGAGAGACTTTTATCTAAAATCAAGTTTAGAAAGTCACATGAGAACTCATACTGGAGAGAAACCATATCAGTGTTCAGAATGTCCCAAACGCTTTTCTGAAAAAATAAGTTTAGAAAGACACTTGAGAATTCATACTGGAGAGAAACCATTTCAGTGTTCAGAATGTCCAAAAAGGTTTAATCAGAAATCAGGTTTAAAAAGTCACATAAGAATTCATACTGGAGAGAAATCATTTCAGTGTTCAGAATGTCTGAAAAACTTTCCTGATAAATCATGTTTAGTAAGACACATAAGAACTCATACTGGAGAGAGACCATTTCGCTGTCCAGAATGTCTGAAAAAGTTTTCTGAAAAATCAAGTTTAGGAAGACATATGAAAACTCATACTGGAGAAAAACCATATCAGTGTCCAGAATGTCTGAAAAACTTTTCTGAAAAACAATATTTAATATGTCACATGAGAACTCATACTGGGGAGAAATCAAATCAGTGTTCAGAATGTTTGAAAAAGTTTTCTCAAAAATCAAGTTTAGTAAGACACATGAGAACTCATACTGGAGAGAAACCATATCATTGTCCAGAATGTTTGAAAAACTTTTCTGAAAAATCAAATTTAGTAACCCACATGAAAATTCATACTAGAGAGAAAAACAAACAAACAGATATCAGTGTTCAGAAAGTCTAAAAGATTTTAATGAAAAATCAAGTTTAGTAAGACACCTGAGAACTCATACTGGAGTGAAACAATATTAATGTTCAGTGTTAAAAAAGTTTTCAGAAAAATCTAATTTAGTAAAACACAATCATCCACTAAGAATATTAAATCAGGAAAATGTTATTAGGTATGCCCACTGGTAGCCACCTATGGGAAAAACTTTACATCTGTACTATAAGACAAATATCAAAACTGCCTTCTTAGAAAACCTGACAGGCTTATATAAGTTGGGAAGATAAAACAGGTGGGCCAGATGGTGCTGTCACCCCTGGTGCTGGTGCTGTCTTGGAGGAAGGGAGGGAGACAGGGGTTCTGGTGCTGGGAAAAAGGTATAGACAAAATATGCAAACTCCAGAGTTACGAAATAGCAATACCACTGGAAATGGCAAACAAGGGAAATGATGCTCTGAGGAATAGTTTAGATGCACTACCAGTAAAAACTGGTGGAGGCACCATTGATAGTACAGGTGCTGTAGATAGCGGTGAGTCAAAAAAAAGCACCAGTAGGGAGTGCAGACATGAAAAAAACCATGGCAAACAGAAATAAAACCTATGGGTATCTGCAGGCATGGAATATCTAGAATAACTGGTGAGATTGCAAATTTTGATCATCCCTGAGAATGTTGTGCCCACATGACAACAGGAGAATACAGCTTTCCTTCCTGTAATTTCTTTCACCCTGAAATGTGTTCTCTTAGTTCAGGAAAGACAATGCTCTATATACGTATTTTGTCAGGAGCACAACCTAAAGGGAGCAAGAAGATACAGATCTTTCAGACCATGGGAAGCAAAATAAACCTGAATGTCCATACATGATGCATGAGATCATTTCCTACAAAAGTTGTACATAATTCAGGCAGAAGCCCATTTGTTGCTGTGGGTGCAGACTACACAGAGTTTCATGATGTAGTTTTTGGTTATACAGTTTAACCCCAGATTTCGTCAGGTGTGGATATCGTGCAATTCAGATTTTGACCACTTTTTTGGGCGAAATTTTATCCCAGGTTTCATACATCCGCTTGGAAATTGTCCATACCAGATGTGTCCACCTGTTGCGGGACGTGGCTGCTCATGGAAATAAGTCACTCTGAGATTTTTGGGTTATCCCAGGTTTTCTACACATGTGCTGCTATGTGTGATAATCTATGTAACTTTATTTGTGTATACCTGAATAAACTTACTTATGTTTGTGACTCAAGTCTGCCTTTGTTACTTGTTCACTAAGAGTGTCCCTCTAGTCTTAACGCCATAGTAATAATACTAATATGTAATAATAATGACTTGGGCTCATTAAATGTCTTATGTTAATATAGACATTTTCATTAATCCATCAATGATATTTTCTTCAAAATTATATAAGAAACACGTTACATAGCATATAAACATGCAATGTTTATATGCTATGGAAGGGTGGTAGGCGGGCAGAGGGAAAACATTACGTTTTCTCTGGTCCAGCACCAGAGAAAACATGTATGAATCTGTGTTGGCCCAGTCACCCCCCTTAATACTTAATGCTTTTGTTTACAATTCTCGGCATGAATTATTCATTACTTCTCCCTTTGTTTATGATGCCATCTAAAGGTAGTTGTTAGAAACAATTAAACTCAGTGAACATGGTATGTCGATGGTAATAATATGGCTCTGGGCCACATTAAATATCATGTAGCTACGTAGATGTGTAGCAAGGCGGACTACATACCTGCATCTATTGGCTACCTGTACTACCTACCTACTACTCACCTCTCACCCTACATTAAGACTACAAATATTTTAAGGTAAGTAATGAATGTACTGTGTATGTATTTTACTTTTTATTGTGTTTTTTAATGCCTAGTTCTGTTACTAACTTAATATAAGTTAGTGTAAACTAGACAACCCTATGCCTGTTGGGGAATCTATTGTGGCTTTGGGGAAGTCCATGTGGGTTGGATGTAAGTGGCCAACAAGAGTCTTCAATAAAGGTATGTAATAGTGATTTAAATGTTCATTTATACATTAAAATTAGTCATTTATATTTATTTCTCATTGTTTTCTGCATATAAAGCTATAGCTATTCTCTATAAAATTGATTTTTGTTAATATTTTTGGGTTTCTGGAATTGATTAATTGAATTAAGTGTATTTTTGTAAGTGCTTTTGTAATGTATTTTGGGGGGTCTGAAACAGACTAATCTAATTTACATTATTCCTTATGGGAACAAATTCATTCAGTAATGGCACTCGAACAGCCTTCTGGAACGAAAACTTCAGTTTTTGTCCATTTCGGATTTCAACCAACCCTCGGGAATGGATTAAGGATGAAAACTGGGGTTCCACTGTACTCTAGTATAACAAGTCAACCATATCCTAAATGAAACAAACTGGGAAGATATCCTAAACATGGATCTGAACCTTGGCCTAGAAAGAATTAACTCTGTGGTGCTTTATGAAAAAGGAAGAGTTGTAAACTAGAAAGAGAGAGATGCTTCCTATACAGGTGAAGGCAAAGAATCACAGAGCTGCTGAAAGAGGCCAATATATCTAAAATACAAAGGGAGGCACTGGGCAGAGAAATAGCAAATATTGAGCTTAAGCTTAAGGAACCATACAGGAGACAAGAAACTCAGGAAGAAAAAAAAAATAATTTTCTTATGCCAACATCCAGTATTGGACCCTTACTTAGATGAGATGGGTCTTACACAGATGACAGCAAGGAAATGAATGAGATACTAAAGGCCCAGTATGACTCGGTGTTTAGTGAGCCAATAACCAGGCTGAATTGACAACCTATATGAATTTTTTTTTGTGACTCAGGCTCAGAATTTGGTTAATTCAATCATCTCTGATATTATCCAAACACCACATAACTTCGAAAAGGCAATAAATGACATGCCCATGCACTGTTCCAGGCCAAGACTCATGAAACTCTGTGTTCATCAAGAACTGCAAGAAGTCCTTGTCATGTGTTTTTAGCATTCTATGGAGAGGGAGCATGGACACAGTGGGCATCCCACAGTCACTTAAAACAACAGACATACCCCCACTCGACAAAGGGGGACAGTAAAGCAATAGCAAAGAATTACAGACCAATAGTGCTAATGTCCCATATCATAAAAATCTTAGAAAGAGTTCTAAGAAGCAGGATCACCACCTATCTAAATACCCATCAGTTACACAACCCAGGGCAACATGGGTTTATTGCAGGCTGCTCCTGCCTGTCCCAACTACTGGATGGCTGTGACAAGGTCTTGGATGCTCTATAGGACACACAAAATGCAGATGTAATATACAAAGATTTTTGCGAAAGCCTTTGATGAGTGCGACGATAGTGTACTAGTGCACAAAATGCATGATAAAGGAATAATGGGAAAAGTGGATATACAGTGGACCCCCGGTTAATGATTTTAATCCGTGCAAGAGGGGTAATTGTTATGCGAAATAATCGTTATGTGAATGAATTTTCCCCATAAGAAATAATGGAAATAAAATTAATCCGTGCAAGACACCCAAAAGTATGAAAAAAATTTTTTTTTTTACCACATGAAATATTAATTTTAATACACACAAACTGAAAAAGGCATGCACACTTACATGACACTTACTTTTATTGAAGATCTGGTGATGATTGATGGGATGGGAGGAGGGGAGAGCATTATCTTCTTACTGTTTAGAAGGGGAATCCCCTTCCATTAGGACTTGAGGTAGCAAGTCCTTTTCTGGGGTTACTTCCCTTCTTCTTTTAATGCCACTAGGGCCAGCTTCAGAGTCACTGGACTTCTTTCGCACAAGATATCTGTCCATAGTGGCCTGTACCTCTCGTTCCTTTATCACTTCCCTAAAGTGTTTCACAACATTGTCAGTGTACAGGTTGCCAACACGGCTTGCAATAGCTGTGTGAGGATGATTTTCATCCATGAAGGTTTGCACTTCAAGCCACTTTGCACAGATTTCCTTTATCTTTGTAGTAGGCAACTTTCTTCAATTTTCTCTCTCCCCTCCTCTGAGCCAGTTTCCCCAGGTCTGGCCTCTTGCTCTTGAAGTTGATCTATCAGCTCATCAGTGGTTAGTTCTTCATTGTCCTCCTCCACCAACTCTTCCACATCCTCCCCACTAACCTCCAACCCCAAGGACTTTCCCAATGCCACAATGGATTCCTCAACTGGCACAGGATTCTCAGGGTTAGCCTCAAACCCTTCAAAATCCCTTTTGTCTACACATTCTGGCCACAGTTTCTTCCAAGCAGAGTTCAAGGTCCTCTTAGTCACTTCCTCCCAAGCCTTACCTATAAGGTTTACACAATTGAGGATATTAAAGTGATCTCTCCAAAACTCTCTTAGAGTCAGTTGAGTTTCTGAGGTCATTACAAAGCACCTTTCAAACAGAGCTTTTGTGTACAGTTTCTTGAAGTTGGAAATAACCTGCTGGTCCATGGCTGCAGGAGAGGAGTGGTATTAGGAGGCAAAAACTTCACCTTAATGAAGCTCATGTCCCCATAAAGTCGCTCTGCCACGTCTGTAGGATGACCAGGGGCATTGTCTAACACCAGGAGGCACTTAAGTTCTAATTTCTTTTCAGTTAGGTAATCTTTCACATTGGGGGCAAATGCATGGTGTAACCAGTTATAGAAAAATTCCCTAGTGACCCATGCCTTACTGTTTGCCCTCCACAGCACACACAAATTATCCTTGAGGACATTCTTTTGCCTGAACGCTCTGGGAGTTTCAGAGTGATACACTAATAAAGGCTTCACTTTGCAATCACCAGTAGCATTGGCACACATGAGAAGAGTAAGCCTGTCTTTCATAGGCTTATGTCCTGGGAGTGCCTTTTCCTCCTGAGTAATGTAGGTCCTGCTTGGCATTTTCTTCCAGAACAGTTCTGTTTCATCACAATTAAACACTTGTTCAGGTTTCAGTCCTTCAGTTTCTATGTACTCCTTGAATTCCTGCACATATTTTTCAGCCGCTTTGTGGTCCGAACTGGCAGCCTCACCATGCCTTATCACACTATGGATGCCACTACGCTTCTTAAATCTCTCAAACCAACCTTTGCTGGCCTTAAATTCACTCACATCATCACTAGTTGCAGGCATTTTTTTAATTAAATCGTCATGCAACTTCCTAGCCTTTTCACATATGATCGCTTGAGAGACGCTATCTCCTGCTAGCTGTTTTTCATTTATCCACACCAATAAGAGTCTCTCAACATCTTCCATCACTTGCGATCTTTGTTTCGAAAACACAGTTAAACCTTTGGCAAGAACAGCTTCCTTGATTGTCTTTTTGGTGCCCACAATAGTAGCGATGGTTGATTGGGGTTTCTTGTACAACTTGACTAGGTCGGCGATACGCACTCCACTTTCATACTTATCAATGATCTCTTTCTTCATTTCAATGGGAATTCTTACCCTTATTGGTGTACGGTTGGCACTAGAAGCTTTCTTGGGGCCCATGGTCACTTATTTTCCAGAAACAGCACCGAAAACACTGTAATAATACGAAATATTCCGAGTGTATGCTTGGATGTTAGCGCGGAGGCTGGCTGGTAAACAATGGCACGGGCGGCACATGTGAGGCTGGCTGAGGGCGCACATTGGACGCGTCTCGGACGAAAATCGGTGAGCGGGTTTTTAATCGGTATGCGCGGCAAAAATTTTGCGATTAAAGTAAGCGGTATGCGAAATAATCGCTATGTGATGCCATCGTTATGCGGGGGTCCACTGTATAGCTTCCTAACAAATAGAACACAAAGAGTAGTAGTAAACAGAGTACTCACCCCCATCCAGTTCCTCATCCTCATATCTGACATATATATGTAAGCCACAGCACTGTGTCTTCCTTTGCAGATGACACCTGAGTTTGCATGACATTGTCCTCCATCAAAGACACAGCAAGACTCCAGGCGGACATCAACTAAATATTTAAATGGGCACAGAAAACAATGTGAAGTTCAGTGAAGAGAAATTTCAATTACTTCAATATGGGATACTTGAGGAAATTAAAACTATATCAGAGTATAAAACAAATTCTAACCTGGAAGTGATAATGTCAGATGATCTCAATTTCAAAGATCACAACACTGTATCTACCGTACCTGCTAGAAAAATGATAGGATGGATAATTAGAACCTTCAAAACTAGGGATGCCAAGCCGCCTGTGATGATTCTCCTCAGATTGCTTGTTCTCTCTAGGAAGGTGAAATTGCTGACCTGGAGAATGTACAGAGAACCTTCACGGCACACATAAGTATGATAAAACACCTAAATCACTGGGAACAGTTGAAATTCCTTGACCTGCATTCCCTAGAATGCAGGCGAGAAAGATTCATGATAATATACTCTTGAAAAATTCTAGAGGGATTAGTACCAAATTTGCTCAAAGAAAAGCACTCCCTACGAAAGCAGGGCAGGTGGTACAACATCCCCCCAATGGAAAGCAGGGGGTGCCTCGAGTATGCTAAGAGACAACACAATAAGTGTCAAAGTCCCAAAACTGTTCAACTGCCTTCCAGCATACATAAAGGGGATTACCAATAGACCCCTGGCTGTCTTCAACAAGGTGCTGCACAGACCTGGAGTTTACCTGGAGACCTGGAGAGAGTTTCGGGGGTCAACGCCCCCGCGGCCCGGTCTGTGACCAGGCCTCCTGGTGGATCAGCGCCTGATCAACCAGGCTGTTGCTGCTGGCTGCACGCAAACCAACGTACGAGCCACAGCCCGGCTGATCAGGAACTGACTTTAGGTGCTTGTCCAGTGCCAGCTTGAAGACTGCCAGGGGTCTGTTGGTAATCCCCCTTATGTGTGCTGGGAGGCAGTTGAACAGTCTCGGGCCCCTGACCTATTGTACGGTCTCTTAACGTGCTAGTGACACCTGCTTTTCATTGGGGGGATGGTGCATCGTCTGCCAAGTCTTTTGCTTTCGTAGTGAGTGATTTTCGTGTGCAAGTTCGGTACTAGTCCCTCTAGGATTTTCCAGGTGTATATAATCATGTATCTCTCCCTCCTGCGTTCCAGGGAATACAGGTTTAGAAACCTCAAGCGCTCCCAGTAATTGAGGTGTTTTATCTCCGTTATGCGCGCCGTGAAAGTTCTCTGTACATTTTCTAGGTCGGCAATTTCACCTGCCTTGAAAGGTGCTGTTAGAGTGCAGCAATATTCCAGCCTAGATAGAACAAGTGACCTGAAGAGTGTCATCATGGGCTTGGCATCCCTAGTTTTGAAGGTTCTCATTATCCATCTCTAGTGGAGATATTTTTTTTTATATTTTATTTAAAACACAATACAATACCATTCAATAACATGAACATACACCATTCAATAAAACACCACATAGTAACACATACCATATACAAAACACCTGTGTAACACATACTACTGACTGTTACAGTACTGCTCACCATCCTACCCCAATATCCTACAATAAGAATATAAAAATAACACGACCAAAAAACATTTGTGACACATACCCTATATTTTTCTTCATTGAAATCGAAAAGCCAGCCCATGCTGCGGTAATGCCAACAAACTCAATCTAATCAACAACTGGGCAGACTTTTGGCACTGATAACAACCCTGACCTAAGATACACAGTAAAACAGTATCAGTACATATGGCTCTACATTTGTTTGGCACATTCGACAGGTCCAGTGTGGTTAATCAACCATAAATCTCAAAGAAATATAAACATTGCATAATGCAACATATCCCCCAACCATTTCTCTTCCCCAACGCCATGACGCAATAGGTCATGCACTCCACACAGCCAAAAACAGTATGCACATTACTTCACATGTTTCTATAGATTATCTTGCCATCTATTCCTAGGGAGTAACAGCACTCTCCCTATCTGCACCACCACATCCACTCACACAACCACATTCACCACAACCACACATTACACTGATACACACAGCAACACAGCCCTTGTGCATACCCAACCCCGGAGACAAGCCCGTTCCATCCCCTGAACTTCAACCCCCCCCCTTTCACAACGCTAACAATGCTCTCACACTCATACTATGATACCCCGCTGGAAAAGCCTGGTCCCAGCTACTTCCATATATCCCCCGATTACAACACAACGTTCTATATATGGTCGCCGCCAACACCCTTTTGCGCACTTCCCAATCCTCATTCCCTCTCATTGCCCAGGATACAAAAACAAAATCCGCAATTATATACGTGATTGCACGTTGCACAGGCACCTCTACGCCTCCCACATCCAAACTTGATGCTCTCAATACTGATATCCCTCCCCCCCCCACTATCCCCAGAACCTTACCCATCCATTCCCTGATACCCCCTAAATTATCACAAAAATACACTACGTACATGAAACGCCGTCTCCTTAACCCCACACACTTGATACTCGCCCTCCACCATCAACCCTCTTTCCCTAAGTGCAGCACCCAAAGGCAGTATACCATGGAGAAAACGGAACAATACCTCTTGCACATTTAGTCGCACGCGCATCAGCCGTAACCTCTCCCATATATCCTCCCACGCATACATAGGGTAGATACCCTCAGCCTTCACGACTACCTTCGCCCCTACAGCACACTCTAAAACACCCACCCAAACTTTATTAGGGTCCCGGACATGCAGCAATGCCTGTAACACGTCCTCACACACCCTCGTCTCCGACCCTCCCCACCACATTCGCACTTCATGTAAATCATTCACGCCCCTCCCCGCATGCCCTCGCACACGGCGTAACCCCCACTTTAAATAAATACACTTGACTCTTAACTGTAAATCAATTATCCCCAATCCTCTTCTGTTGACCGGTAGCATAACCACACTCCGACTCAACCGTTCACACCCGGAACCCCAAAGAAAATGGAAGACCCTCCTTAATAGCCTCGCAACATCCGGACCTGCTAACGGATATACTGCTGCCATGTGCCAGACTTTACTATATAACAACACATTCATAACAATCGCATGCTGATGTATTGTCAAATGAGTTGGTCTCAACCCATCCAATCACCCCACCACTCGATCCACAACAAGTCCAGAATTAACCATCCTCGCCTCTCTCGCACTACCCATATACACTATCCCCCACACTTTTATCCTGTCCACCATATTCCAACATACATTCCATCCCCAACTCTCTCTCCCCACCCAATCTCCTAAGACCAGTAATTTTGATTTCCCCACATTAACTCTTAAACCGGTAACCCCTGCGAAACTATCAATAACATCCTCTACCGCACATAAACTCCTCAGTGTTCTCATGAGTATTGTGTCGTCCATGTACCCTATTATTCCCTGCTCTCCACTCCCTACTCCCCAATCCACCACACATGCTCCCACTGCTCTATAGAATGGGTCTATTAAACAGGCAAACAACAATTGAGACGGGACAACCCTGCCTAATACCCCGACCCATGGATACCCACTCCCCCAACTTCCCATTTACCTGTACACGCACTCCCACACCTTTATACAATGTCTCTGCCCAACGCACCACCTCCCCAAAACCCTGCCTCCTTAATATGTACCACAATGCCTCACTATCATATGCCTACACTATCATATGCCGCCTGCCAATCTAAGGCTAAGACACCCCCCCCAGGCTCCCCTCCCAACCCTTCTACAAAATTCCTTATAATACCATGCCCGTCATACATTGTCCTCCCAGACACTCCATATTGTCCTCTCGCAACCACTATCCACCACACACTTCAGCCTATTTCCTAGAAGTTTTGCAAAAATCTTATAATCAGCACACAACAGTGATATCACCCTAAAGTCCCACATCGTGTCTTGTTGCTCACCTTTTGGCACTAAAACTACAACCGCAGTCCCTGCCCCCCGCCCATCCTCCCCTCCCTTTTCATTGTATTCATCAGTTCCACTAAGAAGGACTTCAACACACTCCAATGGTTCACATAAAACTCACAGGGCAAGCCATCCAAACCTGGTGCCTTACCTCGTGCCATCCCTCTAAAGCCCTCCACACCTCCCCTTCTTCAATCCCCCCAATGCCATGCGATCACTGTCACTTAGCACACAAGATACATTCTCCCCAACCCCCCGAAAGCCCTCACATCCACCCCTGCACCAGTAAATCTCTTCCAAACCACCTATCCACGTAATCACTCATTGCCTTCGTTATTCTTAACTCCTGTCCCGCCCTATACCCACCTAAGTCTCATGTACCACCAGCCTATCAATCTCCATAGCCATATGATGCTGCCTCTGCCCCCAAAAACAACAGGCCGAGGGGGTGATCACCCCACACCGCCTCTTCAAACCCAAACCCTGCACTCTCACCACATCAAATCTGTCTTTCTGCAAATCTCGAATCCTCCCCTTTAACAACTCGATTTCCTCCACGGGATACTTCCCTGCCTGCACGCCCCTTCATAAAAACCTGCAACCTACCCTCAAAATATTGTTGCAGCCAGTACATCATCCAACCCTGGTACTTTCCACATCGTACATAAAACTGCTGGATCCTCTCCTTAGCTACCCCATCCCACCACCCCAGTAAATCGCCTATATCCCTATCCTCTCCCCACAAATTCTCCCACATTGTCCCAAAATCTAACCCTGCCTCCTCCACCCCAAGAATTTCTCACATTTAATTTCCCAAATTTACCCTGGATACCTCTTAGGAAAGCTGGCCCAAGTCAAGTCCGCATAAACAGCTCTATGATCCGAGTATACAGCATCTACCATACGCACGCTCATCACCCACACATTCCTCGTTGCATATAACCTATCTAGCCTGGCTGCATAGCCCCGTCTAGTCTATGAAATGTGTGCTCAACCATCAAATCCCCACCTCCAACACATTCCTTAACCCCCCGCCCAGCAAAAGATCCTTTTTGGCTAACCAAAAAAAACCTGCCCCCCCTGGCCCCCACTTTCCCTTTTTACATACTACACAATTCCATTCGCCGTCTACGATTGCTACCGAGGGAAGAGATCTCAAATAATAAATCAAAACATCACGCACAAAATCATTCTTCACCCATACATTACGCTCACCAGTGCATACACACAGACCACTGCCAGTCGCTCACCCCTCCACCCCATCTACCCGGGTACCCTACCCTCTCCCCTCCCTCCATCTAATTACAACAATGGGCTCCATTCCCAATCAGGGTCCCAACCCCACCTTCAATGTTCCGAATACCGGCCACCTTTAAAATTATGTTCCTGCAAAAACACTATATCTATGGCATAACACTTAAAAAACCCTGGAGCACAGACGCTTCACATCTGCACACATCCCTTTACATTTACAATCATACACCTGAAACCTTCGTGAAGGGTTTTACGCCCCTGCCTGGAACTCCTTTCATAGGCTCATTACCAGCCTTCCCACTTTTCCCACACGCTCTCCCTGTGAGCGGATTCCCTCCCCGGTCGAACACCTGACAGACACACCTGTGGTGCTCCACGCACTCGTCAACCCATGATTTCTTTCCCTGGCCTCTGCGCCGGGGTCAAGACTCATCTGAATCAGATTGGCATTGCCGCCATCTTTCGCCCCACCCCTCTCTGCATCCATGTCCTGCTTGGGAGATGCCTCACAACGTATCTTTTGCCGCCACCTTGACCACGGTCCCCACTCCCATTGAGCTGCACCCGCAGTCAGCTGACTGCCTCTCCTCTTGTCATCACGCTCCTCTGGTCCTTCCCGGACTGTACATCATCCTCAGCTTCATCGTCTCCATAAAACCTATCCATCAGTGCCTAAGCCATATCCTCCTGCCCCGTTTGACGTGTACTTGGCTCTGTGAAAAGACCTGTTTGCGCTCTCTCTAGAATTGAAGCAGATGCCCTCCATCGAGCAACTTTACCAACAGCTTAAGAAGAATTGAGGTTGGCGAATATGGAAAATTCGGCGATGACCGAGGAAAAACAAAAAGATTCGTTTGATAGTCCTCCTGTTTGAGTCCCAGGTCAAGAAGGGAAAATGGGCCGTGGCTGGACAGCAGGGGGAAAAAAGTTGACGATCAAAGAAGAGGGAAAGGAAAGTAGAAACGATGAAGAAGAAAAAGACTGCCGTGGAAACTGTTGTGGAAACATCCAATACATTCTCAGTGCTACCCGACGAAGTGAGTCGACTACTGGGAACGTCACGACGAACGACACCAAGGAAGGTACGAATATTGTTGTTGGGGATAGCCAAGTTAGGTATATGGATAGGGCGTTCTGCTTGAGGACAGGAGTAGGAGACAGAGAGTTTGCTTTCCTGGGGCTGGGATGGAGGATATTGTTAGCCGTCTGGATGACATCATGAGAGGTAATGGGAGCAATCCTATTATTTGTCACCCCGATCCACAAAGGAGGAGACCAAACAGAGTTGAATAACTATAGGCCAATATCCAACTTACACCCTCTCTCAAAAATCTTCGAAAAATTAATTCATAAACGAATCTACTCCTACCTTATCTCCCAAAACATACTCAACCCCTGCCAATTTGGATTCAGGCCTAATAAAAATACTAATGATGCTATTATACACATGCTAGAACATATATACACTGCAATAGAGAAAAAAGAAGTCCCACTGGGGATCTTCATTGACTTACGTAAAGCTTTTGATACAGTTGACCATGACTTGCTCCACGTAAAATTGTCACACTATGGTATAAGAGGGCACTCCTCAACTACCTCAAGTCATACCTCAGCAACAGAAGCCAATATGTGTACGCAAATGGGGCAAACTCTTCTGCACAACCAATTACAGTTGGTGTCCCACAGGGAAGTGTCCTTGGCCCTCTTCTCTTTCTCCTATACATAAATGACCTACCAAATGCTTCTCAATTACTCAAACCCACACTATTTGCTGATGACACAACATACGTCTTCTCCACCCGAGCCCAGTCACGCTAGCCAATACTGTAAATACCGAATTACAGAAAATATCTACCTGGATGAGTACTAACAAACTTACACTAAACATTGACAAAACCTACTTCATTCAGTTTGGTAACAGAGCTACAGATGTCCCTCTTAACATAATGATAAACGGATCACCTATCACAAAGCTACAGAGGGAAAATTCTTAGGAATCCACCTTGATAATAGACTCAAATTTCATCACATATACAACAAATTTCTAAGAAAATTTCCAAGACTGTAGGCATACTATCGAAGATACGGTACTATGCTCCACAGTCAGCCCTCCTGGCCCTATATCACTCTCTTATTTACCCCTATCTCACCTATGGAATTTGTGCATGGGGCTCAACAAGAAGTAACCATCTCAGACCACTAATTACCCAACAAAAGGCTGCAGTTAGAATGATAACAAATTCTCACTACAGGCAGCACACTCCACCAATATTCAATACACTCAACCTACTCACCATACGTGTGTGATGAATGGTTTGAAAAACCGACAAGTTGAAGATTGAGACACTTATGCAGCATATGGGAATCTTTATTCAGGAAACGGGAATCTTTATTCCTGAATAAAGATTCCCATATGCTGCATAAGTGTCTCAATCTTCTACTCACCATACAAAACATCCATACTTATTACTGCACCTATTACATACATAGAACACTCAACTCTGATATTAACCCTCCCCTCAAACATCTCCTTGCCAACCTCAACAGAACACATGACCATAACACAAGGCACAGATCACTCTTTGATATTCCTCGTGTCCATCTCACGCTATGCAAAAAACTCAATGCACATAAAAGGCCCTAAAATCTGGATTCATTACCTGTAAATATAAAAGAAACACTCCCTGTTTATAAATTCAAGTCTCTTCTAAAAGATCACTTACTCACCCAAAACCAAATAAATACTGAATAACTGAACCTTATAAATTGTATATTTTAAAATGTTTCTAACAATTATATCACATAAATGTTAAACCTAAAACCCAATCTAACTTTATTATTTTTAAAAAACACTACCTAACAAAATACTCCATTCTACTGAATTTATAACAATGACCTGTCTTTGTAATACTCACTTGTGCTTTATAGTAATCAGTTTACATTAATGTTTTTCACTGATTTCATCATTGCCTTAGTTAATCTTAAGTTAATTTTAAGCCAGCCCGTAATGTTATGCATAGTATAAGTGGTTTTGGGCATGTTTGCTCTTATCTGTATTTTTTTTTTGTACCTCTGTAAGTGTGCTCAAATTATAAATAAATAAATAAATAAATCTGTCTCAGTGCTGGAGGCAATGATGTTGGCAGACGTAGGAGTGAAGACCTGATTAGCAGGTATAGGTCAGCAATAGAAATAATTAGGGGTAAGGGTGGGAAATCTCTCATATGTGGGATTTTGCCAAGGAGAGGAGTTGGAAATGAATGGTTGTCCAGGGCAATTGGTGTCAATTGCCTGGGTGGACAAATACTGTAAGGAAAATGCAGTAACATTCATTGACAACTGGGACCTCTTCTATGGCAGAAATGACATGTATGCCCGGATGGGGTTCACTTATCTAGGTCTGGGGTGGGAGCACTGGCAAAATGCAAATGGGGGAGCAGTTAGACTTTTTAAAATAGGGAAAAGTTAGTGTATGGGTTTTGGCAGGAAAACAGTGAAAAATCCCAGTTTAGTAATATTACGAGTTTTTAGGGGAACTAGTAATAATAAGAACGAGGTAGATATTGAAAAACCAGGGACCTTGGGTGATAAGGACAGTAATAGGTTTAGTAGAAAAATAGAAATGAGCAGGAAGGGTTTAAAAAGAAAGGAGAGTCTTTCAATGTTTTATTATGCTAATTGCCGTAGTGCTAGGAATAAGATGGACGAGTTAGATTAGTTGCTAGTGCAGGTAACATTGATGTATTTGCCTTAACTGGAGACGTTTGGGTTTTAAATTTAAAAAAATCGGGACATGCCTGCAGAATGTCATATTTTAGGGTTTTAAATTGTTCCAAGAAGATAGAAGTATTGGGAGGGGGGGGGTGGGGTGGCATTGTATGTCCGAGATCGCTTGAAATGTTGCATAAAAACGGGTATTAAGTCTGAAGTAACACATACAGAGTCTGTTTGGATAGAATTTTCAGAGGGGCATGAAAAACTGATTTTAGGGTGATATACGTCCCCAAACTTAGATAGGGACCAGGAAACTACTATGGGGAGGAAATTTTTTAAGGCCACAAGGCACGATAATGTAGTAATTCTAGGAGACTTTAACTTTAGTCATTTTGATTGGAATTTCTTGACTGGGAATTTAGAATCATACGACTTCTTAGAAGTATTTCGGATTGTTTTTTGAAGCAGTTTGTGACAGAACCTACAAGGGGAAACAACCTGCTTGACTTAGTTATGGCAAACAATGAACCCCTTGTTAATAATTTAAAAAATTTCAGAGGAACTGGGTGCTAGCGACCAAAAATCAATTACATTTAGCATTGAATGGAAGTACGATAGTAGCGATAACTCAGTAACAGCCCCAGATTTCGCTTAGCAGATTACGATGGGCTTAGAGAACACTTATCATCTGTTGACTGGGGTTTAACGAAGAGAGCTATCAATATGACAGTTTTCTGAACACTATACATGCTGCTCAAAGAGCGTTTATCCCATATAAAGAAATTAGATCAAATAGAAATGACCCAAATGGATGAATAATAGGCTCAAATATCTACTAGGGCATAAGAAAGAATTTTATAGGCGTATCAAAAGAGGTGAGGTCATCTTATGAATCAGTATATTGACATTAAGAGGGACTTTAAAAAAAGGGGATAAGAAAAGCTAAAAGGGACTATGAAATTAAAGTTGCTAGGGATTCTAAAACTAACCCCAAAAGGATTTTTCCAGGTCTATAGAACAAAAGTTAGAGATAAGATAGGTCCCCTTTTAAAAATAAAAAATGGGCACCTTACTGACAAAGAGAATGAAATGTGCTTGATTTTAAAAAATTATTTTTCTCTCAGTTTTATACCCGGAAGACACTAACAATATTCCAGTAATTAATTTTTACAGTGGGCTAGAAGAAGATAAAAATTTGGTAACATCACAGTCACTAGTGAGATGGTTGTGAAGCAGATAGACAACTGAAGCAAAATAAGTCACCGGGTCCTGATGAGGTTTTTTCAAGGGTTCTTAAGGGAATGCAAAATGGAACTTGTGAACCATTAACTAATATTTTTAATTTATCTCTTCAAACAGGTGTGTGTCTGATATGTGGAAGAGGCTTATGTAATTCCTATTTTTAAAACAGGGACAAGTCGTTACCGTCAAATTACCGCCGATAAGCCTGACCTCAATTGTAGGCAAATTACTAGAGTCAATTATAGCTGAGATTTTTAAGAAGCCATCTCGATAAGCATAGCTTGATTAATGATACTCAGCATGGATTCACAAGAGGCCGGTCTTGTCTAACTAATTTTTAACTTTCTTCAGTAAAGCTTTTGAGGCTGTTTACCACAATAAAGAATTTGATATTATTTACTTAGATTTTAGTAAGGCTTTTGATTTAGGTTCTGCACCATAGACTGTTAAAGAAAGTGGCAGCTCATGGCATTGGGGGAAAAGTGCTCTCGTGGATCGAGTCATGGCTCACTGACAGGAGCAGAGTGTCCATAAATGGGGTTAATCCGAGTGGGGATCTGTAAAAGTGGCATTCCAAAAGGGATCAGTCTTGGGCCCGTTGTTGTTTTATAATATATATCAATGATCTTGATGAGGGAATTACTAGTGATATGAGCAAATTCGCCGATGACACAAAGATAGGTAGGATAATTGATTAAAAAGTAGATGGTTATGGAAAATTCAGGAGGATTTAAACAAACTCTATTCTTGGTCAGAAAAGTGGGAGATGCAGTTCAATGTAGATAAATGCAAGGTTCTGAAGCTTGGGAGTGCCCATAACCCTAGTACTTATAAGTTAAATGATGTAGAACTTAGCCATACAGATTGCGAAAAGGACTTGAGGGTTATGGTGAGCAGCAACCTTAAACCAAGACAGCAATGCCTAAGCATACGTAATAAGGCAAATAGATTACTGGGATTTATATCAAGAAGTGTAAGCAACAGAAGTCCAGAGGTCATACTGCAGCTTTATACATCATTAGTAAGGCCTCACCTAGATTATGCAGCTCAGTTCTGGTCTCCGTATTACAAAATGGACATAAATTCGTTAGAAAACATTCAGCGTAGGATGACTAAATTAATACATAGTCAGAGACTATTGAGGAAAATTAAAGCACATGGAATAGGAGGAGAAATTTTTTCCTGGATAGAGGCATGGTTGACAAATAGGCAGCAGAGAGTTTGCATAAATGGGAGAAAATCAGAGTGGGGAAGCGTCACGAGCGGTGTTCCACAGGGGTCAGTGTTGGGCCCCCTGCTGTTCACAATCTACATAAACGACATAGATGAGGGCATAAAGAGCGACATCGGCAAGTTTGCCGATGACACCAAAATAGGCCGTCGAATTCATTCTGACGAGGACATTCGAGCACTCCAGGAAGATTTGAATAGACTGATGCAGTGGTCGGAGAAGTGGCAGATGCAGTTTAATATAGACAAATGCAAAGTTCTAAATGTTGGACAGGACAATAACCATGCCACATATAAACTAAATAATGTAGATCTTAATATTACGGATTGCGAAAAAGATTTAGGAGTTTCTGGTTAGCAGTAATCTGAAACCAAGACAACAGTGCATAAGTGTTCGCAATAAAGCTAATAGAATCCTTGGCTTCATATCAAGAAGCATAAATAATAGGAGTCCTCAGGTTGTTCTTCAACTCTATACATCCTTGGTTAGGCCTCATTTAGATTATGCTGCACAGTTTTGGTCACCGTATTACAGAATGGATATAAATTCTCTGGAAAATGTACAAAGGAGGATGACAAAGATGATCCCATGTATCAGAAACCTTCCCTATGAGGATAGACTAAGGGCCCTGAAACTGCACTCTCTAGAAAGACGTAGAATTAGGGGGGATATGATTGAGGTTTATAAGTGGAAGACAGGAATAAATAAAGGGGATGTAAATAGTGTGCTGAAAATATCTAGCCTAGACAGGACTCGCAGCAATGGTTTTAAGTTGGAAAAATTCAGATTCAGGAGGGATATAGGAAAGTACTGGTTTGGTAATAGAGTTGTGGATGAGTGGAACAAACTCCCAAGTACCGTTATAGAGGCCAGAACGTTGTGTAGCTTTAAAAATAGGTTGGATAAATACATGAGTAGATGTGGGTGGGTGTGAGTTGGACCTGATAGCTTGTGCTAACAGGTCGGTTGCCGTGTTCCTCCCTTAAGTCAATGTGACCTGACCTGACTAGGTTGGGTGCATTGGCTTAAGCCGGTAGGGACTTGGACCTGCCTCGCATGGGCCAGTAGGCCTTCTGCAGTGTTCCTTCGTTCTTATGTTCTTATGTTCTTATATTAGAAATCTTCCTTATGAAGAAAGATTGAAGAGTCTTAAGTTACATTCACTTGTTAGACGAAGAATGAGGGAGACCTGATCGAAGTGTATAAGTGGAGGATAGGTATTAATAAAGGGGATATTAATAAGGTCTTGAGGATGTCTCTCCAAGAGAGAACCCGCAGTAATGGATTTAAATTAGATAAGTTTAGATTTAGAAAGGACATAGGAAAGTATTGGTTTGGAAATAGGGTAGTTGATGAGTGGAACAGTCTACCTAGTTGGGTTATTGAGGCTGGGACTTTGGGTAGTTTCAAATTTAGGTTGGATAAGTACATGAGTGGGAGGGGTTGGATTTGAGTGGGACTTTCACATCAGAGCTTATTTCTTGGGTGGCATTGAAAATTGGGTTGGGCAAATGTTTTGTTAGTGGGATGAATTGTAAAGGACCTGCCTAGTATGTGCCAGCAGGCCTCCTGCAGTGTTTACCTGGAGTTTACCTGGAGAGAGTTTTGGGGGTCAACGCCCCCGCGGCCCGGTCTGTGACCAGGCCTCCTGGTGGATCAGCGCCTGATCAACCAGGCTGTTGCTGCTGGCTGCACGCAAACCAACGTACGAGCCACAGCCCGGCTGATCAGGAACTGACTTTAGGTGCTTGTCCAGTGCCAGCTTGAAGACTGCCAGGGGTCTGTTGGTAATCTTCTTTGTGTGTGCTGGGAGGCAGTTGAACAGTCTCGGGCCCCTGACACTTATTGTATGGTCTCTTAACGTGCTAGTGACACCCCTGCTTTTCATTGGGGGGATGGTGCATCGTCTGCCAAGTCTTTTGCTTTCGTAGTGAGTGATTTTCGTGTGCAAGTTCGGTACTAGTCCCTCTAGGATTTTCCAGGTGTATATAATCATGTATCTCTCCCTCCTGCGTTCCAGGGAATACAGGTTTAGAAACCTCAAGCGCTCCCAGTAATTGAGGTGTTTTATCTCCGTTATGCGCGCCGTGAAAGTTCTCTGTACATTTTCTAGGTCGGCAATTTCACCTGCCTTGAAAGGTGCTGTTAGAGTGCAGCAATATTCCAGCCTAGATAGAACAAGTGACCTGAAGAGTGTCATCATGGGCTTGGCCTCCCTAGTTTTGAAGGTTCTCATTATCCATCCTGTCATTTTTTCTAGCAGATGCGATTGATACAATGTTATGGTCCTTGAAGGTGAGATCCTCCGACATAATCACTCCCAGGTCTTTGACGTTTGGTGTTTCGCTCTATTTTGTGGCCAGAATTTGTTTTGTACTCTGATGAAGATTTAATTTCCTCATGTTTACCATATCTGAGTAATTGAAATTTCTCATCGTTGAACTTCATATTGTTTTCTGCAGCCCACTGAAAGATTTGGTTGATGTCCACCTGGAGCCTTGCAGTGTCTGCAATGGAAGACACTGTCATGCAGATTCGGGTGTCATCTGCAAAGGAAGACACGGTGCTGTGGCTGACATCCTTGTCTATGTCGGATATGAGGATGAGGAACAAGATGGGAGCTAGTACTGTGCCTTGTGGAACAGAGCTTTTCACCGTAGCTGCCTCGGACTTTACTCTGTTGACGACTACTCTCTGTGTTCTGTTAGTGAGGAAATTATAGATCCATCGACCGACTTTTCCTGTTATTCCTTTAGCGCGCATTTTGTGCGCTATTACGCCATGGTCACACTTGTCGAAGGCTTTTGCAAAAGGATACCGGGGTCCATCCCATTCCATTGAGGTTCTTGGCAGTGGCGTAGTTTGCCATGGAATCTGGATCACCTGGGGATGTCCCAATCCCTCTCTGGTATCCCGGAGTGTAGCTTTGGGTGTCTTCCGGGCGACGGGTGTATCTCGGGAAGCCACCTTTCGGATTCCGGGGGTGGTGGCTGAAGGAGGTATGCTTTGTGGTGGATATCTGGCCGCCCTCTCTTTTGTCCACCGAGGTAGCTCGGCAGATGTGAGGTTGCTATCCCAGATTGCTGGTTTACTGGCATGAAGGGTAGGGTATGGCACGGGTTCCATGCTGCATCTGCGCTACTAGCAGTGCTGAGGTCCTCTTGGGCACGGAGGGAGATTTTTGGCCCTTTCATTCCTCCTGGGAACTATTCCTCCCTGCTCCCCCCTTTTTTTATTTTTTTTTATTTTTATTTTCTTTTCTTCTTTCTTTTTTCTTTCTTAAAAATAAAAAAACAAAAATAACCAACCATGGAAAAACCCAAATCCAGAACCCACTCCCCCCCGGCCCCTTCTTATACTGCACCCCATTCTACCCTTTTTTTTAGACCACCTTTGGAACTCCTGATGCCCCTGTCCTTGCGGGTGCGTTTCCTCCCCTGCTTCGGTACGGGGCTTCGATGACTCCTTGATTTGCCCCACCCTGCTCTCCTTTGACTATGCTTCCCAGGCTTTCCCTCTACGGTACGCAATTTTTGAATCGCCAACCCATTTCACGAGCCAAACTCCACCTACTCCTAAACGTCAACGAAAATCTCCTATGATTTTCCTTCATTACTTCCCATTTACTCGGAAAAGACCGACACAAATGCACTCCCTCCTGCTCATTTGGGACCAAAAGACTAAATTCTTTATTTAAGCCGACTTCTTTTTGCCTTTTCTTTCTTACCATAGTTTTTGGCAAAGCACCCTGCATTAGTTTGGGAGAGATATTTCATTCATGCCTCAAAGCGGTATGTGCATCGTCACTGCCAGAATGTACCCAAGTCATGATCTTTCCTTCCTTTGATATCGTACTACTCCTACATTTTGGGGAAAAAAACACCCCTTTTTCTCAATTCTTTTAGTGGTACGTCATTTTGCCCCCTACCATAGTCCAAAAATTTCCAGTCATGGGAATGCATTCTTGAAAAGCTGGGGAAATCCAGGATTCCCAATCCTCAAAGTCGACACTTATGTCCTTCCCGCCGTGGGGAGGGCGTTCCCCCTTTCAAGTGGCTCGTTAACTTTTGACACCGAGAACCCTGTCCTCGTTTTTGTTGCAGGACTAGGTTACGGTTCGAAAGGTGATCCCTCCCCAAAAAAGTGTAGAAATTGCTGCGTTTTTTGGTCACCCCGCGAAATATTGCAGATCTATAGCCGAATGCCCAGTCTGTGGTGCCGACGACCATTCTAATACATCTTGCAGTCAACCTCCATCTTGCCTTAATTGTAATGAAGCCCACCCTTCGTACTCCCACCATTGCCAGGTCTACTTAAATGAACGTGAAATCCGTTGCCTCAAAGAGGCAGAAGGTCTCCCTTATGCTATGGCAGTTACTCATCTCCGCCTCCAAGGAAGACTACCCCGTGTTTCTTATTCTCGTGTTTCAAAACATCCCCCCACTTCTGGGGTCCCATCTTCTGCAGCCTCCTCTGTTGTTACCCCTCCCATAGCCATTCCAGCATCTAATCCTTTTGCTGTCCTTGGCTCTAACGTGCCGACTACAACTCAGTCTGTTCTCACATCTTCGCGTCCTTCCTCACAAGTCCCAGTATCGACAAGACCTCGTAGGACACCTTACACCAATCGCCCCTCTACTTCTCAGAAGTCCAAAAAATCCACATTGCTCAAATCTTCTTTGCCCCTTCCTTCCCTTCTTCCACCTCCACACTTTACCTTTCCAGTCTCTGTGCCTAGTTCTTCCCCTCTCTCTGGCTCTATTATAAGTGTGGAGGTTAACCCTCCTCCTCGTACTATGCCTTCCACCCCAGTCCCCTCCCAAGTTTCTCCCTCTTCTGCCACCTCCCAGGTTTCTGCCTCTTCTGTCCCTCCCCACGCTTCATCTCCAGTCCCCTACACTCTTTCGTCCCCCTCTACTTTGGTACAGTCCATTACTGTCCCAATCTTTACTCACCCTCCTCCTTCTACCTCCAATATGGTCTCCCATACATCTTTGAATTCAGAAACACTTGAAGCCATTTCAGAATATATTGCAGAGACTAAATCTTCAATGGACACTGATTCACCTCCTGTTCCTTCTCTTCCCTCTCCTCGACTCACGAAATCGTAATGACACGATTGCAAACAAACCAGTTTTGAGACTCTCTGACTGTGGGTTCAATCCCGGCCGGGGTATGGTTTGTTTCCCTCTCCTCCATCTTCACAACTCCATTCTTCGCAATGCTCCATTCCTTCGCTGCTTGAATGTCTTCCAATGCCACCACACGTTGACCTTTCTAACCCCTCTAGTCCGTAGGTGCCCTTCCCTACGGATTCCTGGTATTTTCTTCATTGCCAATCATGGCCTATTTACAGTGGAATATCCGCGGCCTCAGGGGTAATCGGGGTGAGCTTCAGATGTTGCTTTCCAGGTTTTCCCCCGTTGGTGCTTGCTTACAAGAACCAAAATTACACTCGGCTGTTTTCCAACCTATCTCAGGCTATAATTTATTGTATTCTTCGGATCCTTTCTCAGATGGGATCTTTAATGAAAGTGCCCTTCTACCCAATGATATTCCGTACTGTCAACTATTTGTCCACTCCTTGCTGCATTACACTGCAGCCTGTATCCACTTGAATAAGTGATTTACAATATGTTCTTTATATCTCTCTCTTTCTCGAGCATTTTCTATCCCAGATTTTGCCTTTCTAGTTTAATCTTTACCTCCACCACTTCTGTTACTTGGTGATTTTAACGCCCAGGGCCGGATTAAGAAGTCTCCGGGCCCTAGGCTATTCAGATTGGCGGGGCCCCTTTGAGTTACGGGTAAGCGAAGCGACCCCTTCCAGCTTGGGGGTGGGGTGGGGGGGTCGGTGTGAGCCTGTTTAAGGTCTAATTAAATACATTCTGGCTATTTAGATTAAATTTAATAGGGAAATTACATCAAGACAACCGAAACCATTTACCAACAGCCATTATAACTATCTTGTTAAATCATGCATTTTAAAGAGAATAAACTCAAGACAGCATAGTATTACTAGATTAGGCTATTAAAGTAGTGACATCATGTACCTATTATATTCAGCATAACCACTACAGCACTATTATTCCCTTTATAAATCACTGACCATTATTGTTATCATTGCATCATGCATAAGACTATCAAATCACATAAACTCAAGAAGGTAAAGAATTGTTTATATTCACAGGCACTTCTTAAATAAACTTTTTTCTGGATTTCATATTGGTAAAATCATCAATTATATTCTGAAAATCAATATTTCTTGTTAGATCAGACTCAATGGTCAACAAGGCTAGGTTACACAATTTGTCTTGGCTCATTGTTGAACGGAGCTGGTTTTTCACTCTTTTCAAAACAGAAAATGAACGTTCTCCTTCACAGTTAGTAGCTGGAAGTGTTAGGTAAAGGCGATACACTAATTCAAATTCAAATTCAAATTCAAAGTTTATTCTCTATAAGGATTACAATGCTGAGTTTACAGAAATTTGGTTATTGTTTGGTTTACATGTAGTAAAATTGTGATTACAGAGTGTACCACTAGAACGCTTAGCATGGCTAGGCATTTCGGGCATACTTAGTTTTATTCTTAATTGTAAAATATTATAAATTATGAGGTAAGTTGGTCTTATGGCTAAGTGACTAAATACTAGTTTATGAGTTTAGCAATGTGAATGCTTTTGTTTTGGCACAGTATATAGTTTCAGTATTGGAGTATCACAGGATTCATTATTTTAAGACTGAGATTAATATTTCTGTTTATGGTCAAATGAGTGAGCGAGTGTAAGTGTGAACCACCCAGGTGGTATTCGTGTAGTTAGTTGACGGGGTGTATCAGGGAGATAAGATGTTTTCTAATGGTAGTTTTGAAGGTGATGAATGTGTCTGCAGTTCTAGAGTTCTCAGGTAGGGTATTCCAGATTTTAGGGCCTTTGACATACATTGAATTTTTGTAAAGGTTTAGTCGGACACGGGGAATGTCGTAGAGATGTTTGTGTCTGGTGTTATGCCTGTGGGTTCTGTCACAACTATCAAGAAAGCATTTTAGGTCAAGGTTGATATTAGAGTTTAAGGCCCTGTAGATATAGATTGCACAGTAGTAAGTGTGGGATGATGACTGGGAGTAAGTTTAGATCTTTGAAGAGTGGGGGGGTTTTGTGCTCCAGGGATGGGATTTAGTGATTATTCTTACGGGCAGCTTTTTGTTGGTTATTATTGGCTTTAGGGTGTTGCTGCAGTTGATCCCCAAGCACAAATAGCATAGGTGAGGTATGGATAATAAGTGAGTGGTATAGTGTGAGAAGGGCTTTTTTGCGGCCGTGTATCGTATCTTGGAGAGGGGGGAAGATTTCTGAGTAACCTGCATTTCTTAAATGTTTCAAAGCAGCTGAGGGCGCACATTTTTCAGGTGGAGCTTTAATCTGATTCATATACCCAGAAAAATGAACTATTTCTTCAACAAATGTGTCCTGAACATCTGCTGGAAGTTGTTGTTGCAACTTTAATGCAGGTTCTCTCAATTCTGCATCTGGCATAGTAGTAATTTTGAACAGAAATCCAAACTTGTCATTGAGATTCTGGTAGATTTCTTTTCTTTTCACCAATTCTGTAATCAGTGAATCCAGAATGACGAAGTATGTAGCTGTCTTACATTTCTTCAGTTAATTTGCCACAGTACGAGTCTAGATAACGTGTAATTACTACAGAAAATTGGAGAGGAATCTCCCATACTCACCCAATATCTGGAGTTTACCTGGAGAGAGTTCCGGGGGTCAACGCCCCCGCGGCCCGGTCTGTGACCAGGCCTCCTGGTGAATCAGAGCCTGATCAACCAGGCTGTTACTGCTGGCTGCATGCAAACCAATGTACGAGCCACAGCCCGGCTGGTCAGGAACCGACTTTAAGTGCTTGTCCAGTACCAGCTTGAAGACTGCCAGGGGTCTGTTGGTAATCCCCCTTATGTATGCTGGGAGGCAGTTGAACAGTCTCGGGCCCCTGACACTTATTGTATGGTCTCTTACCGTGCTAGTGACACCCCTGCTTTTCATTGGGTGGATGTTGCATCGTCTGCCAAGTTTTTTTGCTTTCGTGTGAGTGATTTTCGTGTGCAAATTCGGTACTATTTCCCGCTAGGATTTTCCAGGTGTATATAATCACGTATCTCTCCCACCTGCGTTCCAGGGAATACAGGTTTTAGGAACCTCAAGCGCTCCCAGTAATTGAGGTGTTTTATCTCCGTTATGCGCGCCGTGAAAGTTCTCTGTACATTTTCAAAGGCCCAGCAATTTCACCTGCCTTGAAAGGTGCTGTTAGTGTGCAGCAATATTCCAGCCTAGATAGAATAGCGGGAAAACACAGCTGTTCTGATGTAAACAAAGGCGTGTTGAGTGTTGCCATCTATGGTTAGGTTTATTTATTTTTTTTTTATTTAATTTCATTTTTTTATTTTTGTTTTGATTAATTTTTAAAAATCAATTTACTCTCCAAACACTTGAACTTTTTAGGTAGGGACCCCTTTGCACTTGAAACCACGTGGCGCAGTCTTGGATGAGCCCTGAACCCCTTGGACTGCGGGGCCCCCAAAATGCGCGGGCCCTAGGCAAATGCCTAGTTTGCCTATGCGGTAATCCGGCCCTGTTAACGTGCACCATTTCCTCTGGGGAGGTCTCTTTGGGTGGCTCACGTGGCACCCATTTGGGAGGCTTTTCTCGCCTCTACCCCCTCCATGTTTTTAAATACGGGTACTCCCACCCATTTTGATCCTCGTACTCACACTCTCTCTTGCATCGATTTTATAAGTCTGCTCTTCCTCCACTGCACTAGACTTCACCTGGTCGGTTTCTACCGGACTTACTGACAGTGATCATTTTCCAATCATTCTTACTTCTCCTTCATATTCACCCACCTTTCCATAGCCCTCGCTGGCAATTTGATCGGGCAAATTGGGACCTTTACTCACAACTACTGTTTTTTAGTGAGGTTCCTTTTTTCATCCCCCATTGATGAGCTCCTTACACCTCTTCTCGACATCAGTTTATACCGCAGCTTCTCATTCTATACCCCAAACCTCAGGCAGGAAATTCTCAGAAGTGCGTGCCTTGGTGGTCTCCTGCTTGTGCTCGTGCAGTACGTTTGAAATCCCGCTGCAGGGGGCAGGTACCGATGCAATAGAACCAATGAGAGACTTCTTGATTTTAAGCAGAAGCGGCGATCACTCGCCGTGTCATTCATGATACTAAACGCACTTGTTTGGCAAGGACTATGTTTCCACCATCACCTCTACTTCCTCTATGAGTGCAGTCTGGAAAAAAGTGAGGAAATTGAGTGGTAAATACTCTCCTGACCGGCTCTGCTCTTACAGGTCGCCGGTACTGATTTTAGCAAACCCTCTTGACGTTGCCGTTGAAATTGGCACTCATCTGGTCCGTATTTCCCGGGGGCTCCATCTATGCCCCCTCGTTTCTTTCCTCAAAGTCTGCCAGAGAGTTAGTACCCTTGGACTTTTCTTCTCTCAGAGAAGAACAGTATAATATGCCTTTTACACTTCAGGAACTGGAGGCAACACTCTCAGCTTGCCGATCATCGGCAGCTGGGCCTGACGACATTCATTTCGTATGTTACAATTTACATCAATCAGCCCTTGTAGTCCCTCTTACACCTCTTCAATTTTATTTGGGCACAAGGAGTTCTTCCCCAGCTGTGGAAATCTGCCATTGTTCTCCCTTCCGCAACCCGGGTACTACAGGACATGATGCCTCCCACTTATCGTCCCATCGCTCTTACTAGTGCATTTTTGCAAAGTGATGGAAACGTCTGGTAAATCGAACGTTTAATGTGGTATTTAGAGACACAACAGTCTCTACCACTAGTAAATATGGCTTTCGTAAGGGCCGTTCTACCATAGACCCCTTACTACACTTCGATACGAAATGTTCGAAATGCCTTTGCGAATAATCACTCAGTTATTGCCATTTTTTTTTGACCTTGAGAAGGCATATGACAAAACCTGGAGGTATAATATTTTGGCCCAAGCCCACTCCTTAGGCCTCCGAGGCAATCTACCATCCTTCCTTAAGAACTTTTTAACTGACAGACACTTCCGTGTTCGAGTCAATAATGTTCTTTCCCGGACTTCGTCCAGCTGAAGGTGTCCCTCAGGGATGTGTTCTGAGCACAACACTTTTTCTCCTTGTTTGTAAATGATTTGGCCTCTGTTCTTCCACCCAATATTTGGTCATATCTATGTTGATGATTTTCGCTATTGCTTGTGCAGGCGCTGACGTCATCTCATTGAAAGTTTTTCTTCCAGAAATGCGGTCGACCGTGTTTCCACTTGGGCCACCACGCATGGGTTTAAAATTTTCAAGTACCAAAAACTCACCAAATTACTTTCACTAGACGCTCTGTCATCTCCGATCATCCTTTGTATCTCTATGGCTCCCGTATCCCGAACGTGATACAGTCGGGTTTTTCTTGGCCTTCTCTTTGACCGTAGGTTATCCTGGAAACCTCACTTTTACCTCTCTGAAGGCAACTTGTCACAGCCGGCTAAACCTTCTTGAAACCCTTGCTCATCTTTCCTGGGGAGCTGATCGTCGAACTCTACTTCGCCTACATTCGGCCCTGGTTTTATCGAAACTCGATTATGGTGACCAGATTTATTCCGCAGCCTTTCCTGCTACTCTCTCTAGCCTTAACCCCATCCATTACCAAGGATTACGTTGATGCCTTGGTGCTTTTCGCTCTTCCCCTGTTGAGAGCCTCTATGCAGAAGCAAATGCTCCATCCTTGTCTGATCGCCGTGATGCCCATTGCCTTCGCTACTATGTATGCTCTCACGATCTCTACAATCCTTCCATTTATAGAATGGTCACCGATATTAGTAGACATTCTTTATTTGTTCGCTGCCCCTGTTTGCTCCATCCTTTTTCTCTTCACTTACATTCGCTCTTGTCTTCTCTTAAATTTTACCACCTTTTATGTTCTGTAGCATCTCACTTTTCCCTACCCCCTGGGAAGTTCCAGCTGTTCGGGTCTGTTCTTTCTCACTCCCTTGCTCGAAAGCCCAACTGCCTACGGTGGCTTCCTGCTCTCTTTTTCTTGATCACTTCCATTCTCATTCTCATGCCATCGCTGTGTACACAGATGGCTCTAAGTCTTCAGACGGCGTCGGTTTCACAGCAGTGTTTCCGGACAGCATCGTGCGGGGGCTTTTTACTATCTTCGGCTAGCATATTACTGCTGAATGTATGCCATTCTTGCAGCACTTATTCGAATCGCATCTATGCCTGTATCATCATTTGTGGTAGTCTCAGACTCCCTTAGTGCTCTACAGGCTATACGAAAATTTGATACATCTCACCCCCCTAGTTCTCCTTTATCCAACTTTGGCTACGCCGTATCTCTACCAACCATAAAGATACTGTTTTTTGTTGATTCCCTGGTCATGTCGACGTACAGGGCAATGAACGGGGCAGACACTGCTGCGCGGTCAGCAGTACATGACCAACCAATTTCCTATAGAGGTGTTCCATTTTTGGACTATTTTGCTGCAATAGCTACCCACCTTCACACGCTTTGGGCAACAACGGGGTTTCAACTCTGCTTGGCAACAAACTTCATTCTATTGAACGAGCATGGGTTTTAACTGGCCATCTTCTTGTCATCAGTTCCGGGGTTTGGGAGACCACCTCCTCCCGCCTTCTCATTGGCCACACTCGTCTTACTCATGGGTATCTAATGGAGGGCACCCTGTTCCTCTCTGTGAGCAGTGTAAAGTTCCAGTATCGATTAGCCACATTCTGTTGACTGCCCTCTCTATCAACGAGCACGCAGAATTTACCCCCAAAACGTCGTCTTCGTTCTACTACTCTCTCTTTACTTCCCTTCTTGCTGATGGACCCTCCTTTAATCCTGACTCTCTCATTGACTTCTTGACAACGACTGATTTACTCCACAAACTCCGATGATGATACCTTTCGCACTCCCCTCAGCCCTTTCTAGCTCAGTCTCTTGCTGCCCTTTACCCTTTCACCATCCACTGCCCCGCTGTTATCTGTAACCTATTACTCATCCATCTCCCTTTTGCCACCTGATGCCCTCTCTTCCTTCCTGCCCTGCAGCGCTGTATAGCCCTTGTGGCTTAGCGCTTCTTTTTTATTATAATAATAATAATGGAATATGCTGTACACTAACGGCCCCTTACAAGGCAGTTGAAATTGCTGACCTGGAGAGTATACAAAGAACTTTCACGGCACACATAAAGTATGATAAGGCACCTAAACTAATGGGAACGGTTGAAGGTCCTTGACCTGTATTATCCCAGGGATATTTTACTTCCTCCTTTGAGCCATGTATATCAGGTCCATATGTTCAGAAGTTAAATTGAATAACATTAAAATTTTTTTTGAGAGTCAAGCCCCAGATTTAAAGGGGCCTACTGCACAATTTTCAGTCCAAGCTACCCTAAGGACCACTATCTTATTATAACTTTTCCTCTGTTATTTCTCACTGTTTTGTGTTCTAAACCAAAAATCTGTGTCTCCCTCTTCTCCTATGACTATTGTAATTTTATCCTTTCACTATTTAAAAAAAGCAGGTGGTGGCAGCACACTTCTTAGAGAATAGAATGTTATCTTCTATTCTCAAATTCTATTAATTTCCCCCTTGTTATTTGTTTCGTATATTCTCATACTTTTGTCCACTCTGAGTCTGTATCTGACGGAACAGATAATATGCATCATCTGGTGCTCTGTGGACCCCAGGGTGGGACTAAGACGGGAGCTGCATTTCATCTGGCAGATTTTGGGGGAAAGAAAAGACGGGCAAAGATGGAGCCCCTGAGAGACATAGACTAGATGATTTCCAATATCTGTAACGACTTCAAGAAAGCTTCCAATGCTGACTGACACCGGCAACCCTACAAACAGGAGCCAGCTCTGGAGAGTACTTGCTAGTCACTTATCGTACATTTTAAGAAACTACTCATAGAAGAAGCCGAAGTGACGTTAGAAACAATCTCACCAACAAGTGTGTTTAGGTAAGACACATATGCAACAGTTAGGTATCTTTATTATGAAACGTTTCGCCTACACAGTAGGCTTCTTCAGTCAAGTACAGAAAAGTTGATAGAAGCAGAAGATACTTGAAGACGATGTAATCAGTCCATCACCCTTAAAGTTTTGAGGTGGTCAGTCCCTCAGTCTGGAGAAGAGCATTGTTCCATAGTATGAAACAATATGAAGTTGAAGTGACAGGATGGAGCCTTATATAGAGCCAGGAGGTGAAAACTTAGGGACTGACCACCTCAAAACTTTAAGGGTGATGGACTGATTACATCGTCTTCAAGTATCTTCTGCTTCTATCAACTTTTCTGTACTTGACTGAAGAAGCCTACTGTGTAGGCGAAACGTTTCATAATAAAGATACCTAACTGTTGCATATGTGTCTTACCTAACAACCTGTCGGTATTTTATACCATTTTAATGTTCAAGTGTGTTTAGCTACACAGATGTCACCTGCTTAAAATCAAGGAGTCGCTCTGTGCTCCTATTGTAACGATACTGACACAATGGAGTATGTTTTAAACGTGGTGCACGAGCACAAGCAGGAGACCACGAAGGCACACATTTCTGAGGGTGTCTACCTGAGGTTTGAGGGGAATGTATTCGAGGCTGCGGTTAAAACCGAGGACAAAAATAGTTGCAATAGTCTAGCAGTTAAGGAGAAATGAGAAGGGTCATTAAAAACAGTTTCATGCGGGTAAAGGTCCCAGTTCGCCAGGTTAAACTAACAACGTTGAGGAGGGTGAGAATGCAAAGAAAATTAAGAAGATTGGAAAATCATCACTGTCATGTAAATTTGGGAGCACAGAGCAGGTAGTGCAGTTGATGAGGAGCAAACTGAGAGATCAGTACAACAGAGAGATTGAGTGCGAAGGTCAGAATGGGTGGGAGTTTACATGGAGTTTACCTGGAGAGAGTTCCGGGGGTCAACGCCCCCGCGGCCCGGTCTGGGACCAGGCCTCCTTTGGGGGATCAGAGCTGATCAACCAGGCTGTTTTCTGCTGGCTGCACGCAAACCAACGTACGAGCCACAGTCCGGCTGGTCAGGAACCGACTTTAGGTGCTTGTCCAGTGCCAGCTTGAAGACTGCCAGGGGTCTGTTGGTAATCCCCCTTAGGTATGCTGGGAGGCAGTTGAACAGTCTTGGGCCCTTACACTTATTATATGGCTCCCTTTAAAGTGCTAGTGACACCCCTGCTTTTCATTGGGGGGATGTTGCATCGTCTGCCAAGTCTTTTGCTTTCGTAGTGAGTGATTTTCGTGTGCAAGTTCGGTACTAGTCCCTCTAGGATTTTCCAGGTGTATATAATCATGTATCTCTCCCGCCTGCATTCCAGCAAATACAGGTTTTTGAAACCTCAAGCGCTCCTAATAATTTAGGTGTTTTATCTCAGTATGCGCGCCGTGAAGGTTCTCTGTACATTTTCTAGGGTCAGCAATTTCACCTGCCTTGAAAGGTGCTGTTAGTGTGCAGCAATATTCAAGCCTAGATAGAACAAGTGACCTGAAGAGTGTCATCATGGGCTTGGCCTCCCTAGTTTTGAAGGTTCTCATTATCCATCCTGTCATTTTTTCTAGGGAGATGCGATTGATACAATGTTATGGTCCTTGAAGGTGAGATCCTCCGACATGATCACTCCCAGGTCTTTGACGTTGGGGTTTTTCGCTCTATTTTGTGGCCGAATTTGTTTTGTACTCTGATGAAGATTTAATTTCCTCGTGTTTACCATATCTGAGTAATTGAAATTTCTCATCGTTGAACTTCATATTGTTTTCTGCAGCCCACTGAAAGATTTAGTTGATGTCCGCCTGAAGCCTTGCAGTGTCTGCATGGAAGACACTGTCATGCAGATTCGGGTGTCATCTGCAAAAGGGAAAACACGGTGCTGTGGCTGACATCCTTGTCAATGGGCGGTTTTGAGGATGAGGAACAAGATGGGAGCGAGTACTGTGCCTTGTGGAACAGAGCTTTTCACCGTAGCTGCCTCGGACTTTACTCTGTAAAGTAAAAGGACACAAGTGCAACTAATGTGACATTTATTGTAGCAACGTTTCACTCTCCAGGAGCTCCTGGAGAGTGAAACGTTGCTACAATAAATGTCACATTAGTTGCACTTGTGTCCTTTTACTTTACATATTGTCGGTAATTCTACCAACTTTATTACAATCGGACTTTAAATCTGTTGACGATACTCTCTGTGTTCTGTTAGTGAGGAAATTATAGATCCATCGACCGACTTTTCCTGTTATTCCTTTAGCACGCATTTTGTGCGCTATTACGCCATGGTCACACTTGTCGAAGGCTTTTGCAAAGTCTGTATATATTACATCTGCATTCTTTTTGTCTTTTAGTGCATCTAGACCTTGTCGTAGTGATCCAATAGTTGAGACAGACAGGAGCGACCTATTCTAAACCCATGTTGCCCTGGGTTGTGTAACTGATGGGTTTCTAGATGGGTGGTGATCTTGCTTCTTAGGACCCTTTCAAAGATTTTTATGATATGGGATGTTAGTGCTATCGGTCTGTAGTTCTTTGCTGTTGCTTTACTGCCCCCTTTGTGGAGTGGGGCTATGTCTGTTGTTTTTAGTAACTGTGAGACGACCCCCGTGTCCATGCTCCCTCTCCATAGGATGGAAAAGGCTCGTGATAGGGGCTTCTTGCAGTTCTTGATGAACAAGGGAGTACAAGTATTTAAAACATGGCGGGGGTAAAGAAGTTATAAGAGCCTCTGACTGATCACCGTGAGACTCACAGTGAGATCCTCCATGAGGAAATGAACACTGATGAGCACTGAAATCAACAAATAAGAGATGGCGGTAAGGAAGACACCAGAAATGCAACAGAAAGTAGGCAGGAGCAGTAGAGATGTGAAGACGATGTACTGATGGGTGATGGACTGATTACATCGTCTTCACATCTCTACTGCTCCTGCCTACTTTCTGTACTCGACTGAAGAAGCCTATTGTGTAAGCGAAACGTTTCGGAATAAAGTTGGCTAAATGTTGCCTATGTGTCTTATCTACCAACCTGTCGGTATTGTATACCATTTGATAATCACTCTGTCAGACACTGCAACACAATGGCATCTTGGTACAGAAGAGAAAACACCTTGGGCAACTTTTTCAAGTGAAAATTGTTTGATCTGAGAGGGACATAACCTCCCAGTGGCTACATTCTCACTATTACTACTCTGCACCTCTCCTTCCAGCAGTATTTAAGTCTCAACACTATCACTTGATCTTCAGTTAGTTCCAGACTTTGGAACAGAACTTCTCCAGGCTGAGGGACTGACAACCTCAAATCTACGACTTCAAGGGTGATGGACTGATTACATCGTCTTCACATCTCTACTGCTCCTGCCTACTTTCTGTACTCAACTGAAGAAGCCTACTGTGTAGGCGAAACGTTTCGGAATAAAGTTGCCTAAATGTTGCCTATGTGTCTTATCTACCAACCTGTCGGTATTGTATACCATTTGATAATCACTTTAAAGACAACTTGAGAGAGAATGTAGAGTCAGACGAAGCAACATACGCTCCAGGTACATTTGTACCTGCTTCTTCCACATGTAGTGTACCATATCCAGAGAACACTTGGAGAAGAGTGGTGGAACACCTAGAAAGGAATGATCTCATCAACAGCAGCCAACATGGTTTCACGGATGGGAAATCCTGTGTCACAAACCTACTGGAGTTCTATGACAGGGTGACAGCAGTAAGACAAGAGAGAGAGAGGGTTGGGTCGATTGCATTTTCTTGGACTGCAAGAAGGCGTTTGACACAATTCCACACAAGAGATTAGTTCCACACAAGAGATTAGTTCAGGGAATACTTGTCAGGAAGACAGCAGCGAGTCAGGTACGTGGGGAGGTATCAGAGTGGGGGGGCCTGTGCCAGCGAGGTCTACAAGGGGCAACCTAGGACCAGTGCGTTTCTAGTATTTTGAACGACATGACGGAAGGAATAGACTCCGAAGTGTCCCCT
>NC_069438.1:10906489-10923989 GCF_026875155.1 Cherax quadricarinatus
CTATGTGGTTTGTGCACCAATAAAACAATTGCAGCACACTGTGTATAATGAGAGAAAAAAAAAAAAAAAGATTTTCGATTAAAACAGCAACTTTGCAGTGTTTTTTCGTATGTTTTTTTATTTTGTATTTTCAATTTCTTGGTCTCATTTGATAGAATGGAAGACATATTACAGAAATAGAGAAGATTTTGTTTGGGTTTTTAGCAATGGAAAAATGGCTTGAAAACTGAGCTCAAAGTAGCGGAAATTTTCAATTTTTGCCGATGTTCAAGAGTAAACAAAACGACCTCACACGTCTAATACACCCCAGACTGGTGGGTCTAATTTTACAACTCACAAATGTGGTGATGATATTTATACAAGTATTACAATATTGCATAACAGTAAATCTTCTATTTTTTGGTATGAATAAAAATTCATTATGTGAATAAAAAATCAAAATGGGATTTATTTGTAAAGGCCTCAAAACGTAACTAATGAACAGAAGAAATGTTAGTTTAGTGCAGGAATGCCTACATTGTTTATTCTGGACGCTATTTTGAAATTGGAATACGTATTTTGAACTTTGTGTTAAATTTGGGCCCAAAATTTTACCAATTTCCGATCGCTTTTTTGGGTAGTTGAAACAGTTGACTTGGCGTTTCTGTGCTCATTCGATAGAATAGAAGTAAACTAGTGAAATACTAAAAATTTGGTCGACTGGAATGATGTAATTGGCCTAAAATGGGAGTCAAAGTCGGCAAAATCGCCGATTCGTAAATATCGTGACACATCAAAATTCGTGTAGAGCATAATTTGTCAATTTTCCATCAAATTTCATACTTTTTGTTTTATTACCTTCACAAAAAGATTCTCTACCATTTCATAAGAAAAAAAAAATTTTTTTTTTTGGGAAAAATTCTTGGACACTGGGGCACCACTTAAGATTTTGGCCTTGGACCCTGAAGGGTTTAAGGTCAAGTTTTTGCCTGCAAATACCACTCCTCTCCTGCAGCCCATGGACCAGCAGGTCATTTCCAAACTTCAAGAAATTGTACACAAAAGCTATGTTTCAAAAGTGCTTTGAAGTGCCCAAGACTTTCGACTGACAAATTTTTTTGGGAAGGATCCCCTTTAATATCCTCAATTGTGTAAACCTTACAGGTAAGGCTTGGGAGGGAGTGACTAAGAGGACCTTGAACTCTGCTTGGAAGAAACTGTGGCCAAAAATGTGTAGACAAAAGGGATTTTGAGGGTTTGAGGCTAACCCTGGGAATCCTATGCCAGTTGAGGAAACCACTGTGGCATTGGGGAAGTCCTTGGGGTTGGAGGTTAGTGGAGAGGATGTGGAAGAGTTGGGTGGAGGAGAACAATGACGAACTAACCACTGATGAGCTGCTAGATCATCTTCAACAGCAAGAGGCAGACCTGAGGAAACTGCTTCGGAGGAGGGGATAGAGAAATTGAGGAAGTTGCCCACTTCACAGATTAAAGAAAGTGTACAATGTGGACAAAGGTGAAAACCTTATTTGGGTGACAATCACCCTCACACAGCTATTGCAAACCGTGTGGTGGGCTATTACAAAGACAATGTTGTGAACCACTTTAGAAAAGTCCCTAAGGGAACGAGAGGTACAAAGGGCCCCTATGGACAGATATATTTTGCAACAGAGGTCCAGTGACTCTCAAGCTGGTCCTAGTGGCATTAAAAGAAGAAGGGAAGTAACCCCAGAAAAGGACTTGCTACCTCAAGTTTCGAATGGAAGGGATTCCCCTTCTAAAACAATAACACTATCACATCCCCTATCCCATCCATCAATCATCACATATCTTCATTAAAGGTAAGTGTCATGTATTTATTGTTAGTAGAGTACTATAAACTGGGGGCCATGTCTTCTTCAGTTTTGGTTAATTAACTTATAGTTCAAGTGGTAAAAATTTTTTTCATACTTTTGGGTGTATTGCATGGATTAATTTGTATTTCCATTATTTCTTTATGGGGAAAATTAATTCGCCTTCGATAATTTTGGCATTCGATGAGCTCTAGGAATGGATAATATCGTATACGGGGGGTCCAATGTATTTAAATAATTTCTAAATGCATTGCCTAAAACTGCTCACTGCATGTTTCTTGCCAAGGTAGGATGAGAAAAAACACCACTCACAATCTCCATTCTGCACAAACCGCTCATCAATTTAATTATAATTCTCATATCTACCATAACAGTCTTGTAATATTATATGCTCCTAAATGATGTAATAATATAAATGCTTGACATTTTGCAAAGCAATTTAGAGGAACTAGTATCTTATTGTGTGGAAAGGGACACTTATGTACCAGTTCAAACATTTCATTAAAGGAAAACATTTTGTCATGAGTGGCTTCTTCGTCTAATAAGAGTTAACTACAAAAAAATATAGCATATAGTGGCAGAGTCAGTTGGAAGGTTGTGTAAGGTAGTAGTTACAATTGTGGAGAGAGGGGGCTGGGTTTGAGGAGGACTGTTCAAATCGTGTCATAGACAATCTCCAGAATGGGTATATACGTTGATCAGGAAATTAGGTAGTGTGCATCTTCTGGACTTATTGATGGATATGATAATGACAGAAATTAGGGGGGGAGAAAGCCTTCTATAACTATTGCCATCTAAAAATCATCTTCCTTAATGACTATTCATAGAATCACAGAAGTTCACAGAGGCGTTAACGTAGTGTGTTAACCACGCATTTCTAGTCCTCATGGTTGCAAGCATTCTTGCATTCACTGGATACCTAATATCCAGAGATTTGGGGTGTACCTCCCTCACTTACACCGTGTCACCCCTCACATGAATAACAACATAAGATTGGTGGAACACTGCAGAAGGCCTACTGGCACACAAGGCAGGTCTTATCAATCCAAAGCTAACCAAGAATTAACTCTCTACCCAATGGACACCAGTCAATCACAGCCCCTTCCAATAATGTATTTGTACAATCTCTTTTTAGCTACCCAAAGGTCTAGCATCTATTACCCTAATGGGAAGATTGATCCACGTATCCACAACTCTGTGAGATAAACCAGTACTTAACTATGTCTTTCTAAATCTAATTTTTTATTCCAACTTAAATCCTTTATTTATGGTTTTACATGGTTCGACACCATCAGTACTTATTAATATTCCTTTGTTTATGCCCCACCTCACACTTTCATGATATTCTCCCCTCATTCTAAGTCTCTCAAGAGTGCTATTTTTTTTTAGCTTTAGAATATTTACTTTATTTTTTACTTAATTCTAACTATAGATTCACTGCAATCTTTATGATTAAAGAATTGATCTGATACCAACATTTATTTAATGACTTAAATGATTCAAAACAGTTAATGTAATTACTAACAGCAGAAACAATCAAATGGCACTTTCAGAGATAACAACAAATAAATATCATTTTAACTACAATATCAGATCTTAGTAAGCAAGCATTATGATGACCTCTGCAATACTAAATTCCTTGCATCCCATTATGTCCATCATTTCACTAACTGAAACCTGGCTAAAGCCTGATACTGCAGATGTCTATGACATTACCTGGTTACACAGCCATAACAATGTAGGCCAGACCATCACAAGGGGGTGGCATGCTATATAACTACTCAGACCACTGACTGTACACTAATACTAGCACAAGGGATGAACATGGGGAATATATAATAGCTAAATTTCAAATCCAATTACCTTACAAAAAACCTCTCACAGATGATAAAAAAATATACTCAGTTCACAATCAAACATTAGCCAATTTAGTCAAAACCTAGGTGAAGTATGATAACTGATGCACGCATGACAAGATCTCTTACTACTTCGGGTGACTTAAATATAAATCTCCTGAAAGACCAGGACCCAACGTTTTAAATTCACAAAAAAATGGAACGCATTTTGCACAACAGTAAAAAAAAACCTACAAGAGTTACAGAGACTATGTTTCCTACTTGACCACATTGGACCAACACCATATCCCCCTTTTTAAAATCGGCTAATTACAATAATACCACAGCCCCACTCCCCTATTTCCTCTAACAACTTTTGGTAAAATCCCCCAAGGGACACTATAAAGTCCTTCGACTTCACAATGAGGCACCCTTTAAAAATTTTCAAAAAACGGCGTACAAACTTGACTGGCACACTGAGCTGAAAATTTTTAACGATATTGCGAATTTTTAAAAATTTTTCAAAAAAAACCCCCAATACCTTTATAACAAGCCTGCCCTAAAAAAAATAAACAATGACAGAAGAGATGAACAGTCCTTGGCTAACACCCAGCATTCAAATCCAAAAAAAATACAAAACCCGATATGAAAAACAGTAAGAAGGGTACATAACCAGAGACCAAAAAAAAAGTTACTCGTCAATCCAAACCACCCCTGATAAAAAAGGGAAAAAAAATTGTATTATGAAAAACGATTTCCAACTTACAAAAGTGATAAAAAAAAACCCCTGGAAGCCCCTATCAAAAATTTGGGAAAACAAAAAGATATCACGACATAGCGAAAAAAAATTGCAAAACAGTAAACCCCCAACTCCAAAAACAGAAACAGCAACAGATAAATGATTTTTCTCCACTTATAAAAACCTTCCCAAATAAATCCCAAGTAGAACCTCAAAAATGACTCCCTCAGGGCAACTCCCCGAACAACGTTCCCTAGCTCGACAAACCCCATACGAAGTCCCCTTATTATAACGCACTGAAAAAAAAGGGGGAGTTTTAAATCCCTTACCCCCCTTTTAATACAAAAAAGCGTCAAAGTACTATAAAAAAAATCTTTGCAACACTTTTTAAAACAACCCTTTGAACCCCTCCCTTCCCCATTTCTCAAAATACAAGGGTCAACCCCAACCCCAAAAAGGAGGAGCCCAAAACAGAGTTTAAAAATATAGGCCAATATCCAATTTACCCCTCTTCAAAATCTTCGAAAAATTTAAATTTTAAACCCCGAATCTACTCCCCCTCATCCCCAAAAAATTTAAACCCCTGCCTTTTTGGGTTCAGGCCAAAAAAAAATACTAATGATGCTATTATAACATGCTAAAACATAATACACTGCAATAGAGAAAAAAGAAGCCCCCCGGGGGATTTCATTGATTAGTAAAAGTTTTATACAGTTGACCATGACTTGCTCCACGAAAAAATTGTCACACTAGGTATAAGAGGGCCCCCCCTCAACTATCAAGTCTTACCTCAAAAAGAAGAAATTGTACGAAAAAGGGGGCAAGCTTTTCCCGAAACAACCAATTAAGTTGGTGTCCACAGGGAAGTGCCCCTTGGCCCTTTCTCTTTTCCTTACTAAATGACCTCCCAAACCCGCAATTATCCAAACCCACACTTTTTGCAGAGAACTACATAGTCTTCTTCACCCGACCATCCGTGCCTACTGAAAAACACCGTTTTAAAAAAAATTTTCCCGGATGGGGGACAAACAAACTTACACTAAACTTGACAAAACCTACTAATTCGTTTGGTAACGAGCTACGATGTACCTCTTAAAATAAAGGGATCCCCCTATCACAAAGTAACGGGGAAAAATTCCTGGAACCCCCTCGATAATGACTAAATTTCAAACATATACAACAAATTTTAAAAAAATTTTCCCGACTGTAGGCAACATCGAAGATACGGTACTATTTCCAAGTCAGCCCCCGGCCCTTTATCACTCTTTATTTCCCCCCTATCTCCCCTAGGGAATTTGGCATGGGGTCAAAACAATTAACCCCCTCGACCACTAATTACCAAAAAAAGGCTGCAGTTAGAATAAAAATTTCACTACAGGCAACCAAATCCACCAATTTCAAAACATAACCTATAATACAAAAAAACCATACTTATTATTTACTATTTAAAACATGAACATTAACTTGATATTAAAACCCCCCCCTCAAACATCCCTTGCCAAACCCCAAAAGAACACATGACCCAAAACAAGGCACAGATACTCTTTTTGTTCCTGGTCCTCTCACGCCATGCAAAAACTCTGCACATAAAAGGCCTAAAAATTTGGAATTCATTTTCCCGTAAATATAAAGAAACATACCTTTTTTAAATTTAAGTCTCTTTCAAAAATCACTTACTCACTCAAAACCCCAAAAAAATACTGAAAACTGAACCTTATAAAATTTTATATCCTTATGTTTTCTCACAATTATATCACAAAGTTAAACTAGGACCCAATCTAACTTTTTTTTATTTTTAAAAACATACTAAAAGAAACTCCATTCGATGATGTACAGCAATGCAAGCAAAAAATGACCTGTCTTTGTAATACTCATTTGTGCTTTTAGTTATCTGTTTACAATAAAGTTTTATCATGTTTTTCATTGCTTTGTTAATCTTAAGTTAATTTTTAAACCCGCCCCCTTTGTATGCTATAAGTGGTTTGGATGCGCTCTTCCTGTATTTTTTTTACCCTTTTTTGTATGCTTAAATTACTAAATAAAAAAAAAAAAAAATAAAAAGAGTGGAGATTTTAAGGTTTAAGTCTATTTCAAAGGAATTCCTTACAGTTAATCTTTTTTGATCCTTTTTTTTGTTTCCAATGAATCTATATCCCCTCCCGTAGTAAGGGACCAAAAAATAGCAGCATAATCCAAATGAGGCCTCACTAGTGAGGAAGAGCTATAAAAAAAACATTTGGACTTCTGTTTCTAATACTTCTTGAGATAAATCCAAGTAAACTGTTAGCCCTTTTTGTGCCCCTAGGGCCCGCTGTCTTTGGTTTGATTTCTGCTTCCATAACCCCAAAATCTTTTTACATTTGATGATCAAGCCTACTTCACCTGTTTTTTAAACTTCAAGGGTCATTTCATTACCCAAACAAGTACCTTACTTTTCCCCATTAACTTCATTGCCATTTTTTCGACCAAAACATTAATTTTTCCAAATCCCCCTGGATTCATTGCTACCTCCCCAGAATATCATACGGCCCATCTTTGTATCATCAGCAAATTTGCTCATGTCACTCATAATCCCTTAAGGGGGCCCAAAACTGATCCTTTTGGGAAAGCCATGTGATAATCCCATTTAGATTTGACCCAAAATTTAAAATTTTTGTTTTTATTTGGGAAGCTATGCCTCTTCCATGCTAGAGCTTTCCTATACCATGAGCTGCTACTTTTTTTTAAGAGTTTTGTGAGTACTTCGAAGGCTTTACTAAAAACCAAAAAAAACAATATCATATTCTTTATCACTGTCCCCGCCTCGGGGTTCATTGAAGAACGTTAAAAATTTGTCAGGCAGGGAAACCCTCGTGAACCCATGTGGGATTCATTTTCAAGTTTGTTTCAAGGTGCTTCTAATTAATGTCAGCTATAAATGATTCTAGTAACTTGCCCACTATGACGTCAGGTTTTTGGCGGTAATTTGAAAAGGGAAAGGGCCCATCCCCCGATTTAACATGGGGGAAACCCAATAGCCCTTCCACAACTCTGGCAGAAAAACCCCTAAAGGGGGATGCATTAAACACATTTTTTAAGGCTGACTAATTCCATTTGCTTCCTTAAGTACCTTTGGAAAAGTAAAATCGCGGGCCCCGGGGGCTTATTTTGCTTCTTTTTTTTACCGTTTTAAACCATGTCCCTGTGAAGTAAAATTATCAATTTTAATTTGTCGGGGCTGAAAGTTTTCTAATTTTTGGAATTCCCTTTATGTCTTCCTGTGTAAAAAAAATGACGAAAAATAGTATTAACCCCATCAGGGTCCAAGGCAAAATCTGAAGTGGTGCTCCAGTGTCCAAGAAATTATAAAAAAAAAAAATAATTTTTTCATACATAATTAAAGAGCATATTTTTGTGAAGGTAATAGACAAAAAAAAAAAATTCTGATCAGTACTTACCAAAGATACAGTGCCAAGAAGATTGTCAAAAATGAAGTGGTGGCGGCAACATCGACGAATTTCCACATACGCGCATTACATTATTTATGGTTTTTATAGTTTTTTTTTTTTTTTTCTCTTTTTTTTCCAATTTTTATTTTCCTACTAACATTTGGGGCCTGAAGAGACCAATACGTTATATAATGTATATATAAACTCACTGTATTTAACACAATAACCGCACTCAAGGTTGTTTATTATCATATTGTTTACCCTGTTTTTTAATTTACAATAAACATGCACAAATCTTGTATAATAACTAATGTTCTATCAAATATTTACATATTTTTACAATCACTACTAGACATGGTTTTAGAACTGCTGGAGCTTGTGGAACTCCTTGAAACAAGGCACCATGCACAAGGCATCCTTACATTCCTCACAACATAAACCGAGTGTCTTTGCGTCTTTGTTGCTGTCCGTTTAGTTTGTGCACAAGAACGACGATGCATCTCTTCTGAGCAAATTTCTTCCGAGTTGAAAGGAAGCAGTATTATGAAATGATCACCTTCCCTCCTCAAACGCTTGGGTAAATCCTGATAATTCGAGGACCTTGTTGTATAGCAGTGTTCTTCCTGTACTTCATTTATGAGGTTGTCTGACAACAGACAAACAAATCACCATATGGTGGTCTGTTGCCAGTCTTTATTTGGTACATATTATATGCATTGAGCATTGAAATGTCCATGAGATGGAAGAAAAGTTTCATGTACCACTTGTAACTCTGTACGAACACGTCAAACAAAACCAGAATCTGCATGTCACATTTTTGTCAACCAAATAGCGCATGTTTTGTTTATAATCAATCACTGTCACTGGTTTTTCGAATACGTTCATTATACACTCGACAACTTTGCCACTGTCTTGCATTTCATATTACGATTAATGTTTCAACAAATGTGACATCTCGTGTTGTCATGCCACCTTAATGCCATGTCATTGGCAGTACAACCTGCACATCATCACCACGAGCACCTGCGTTGAGACTGGGCTATGTTTACAATTAGAACGCCACTGTGCCACACACATCTGTCTTGTTTCACTCACAGTGAAATCACTGATAATGGGCTTGTGTACCAGTTATCATATATAATGTAATGCCCACTAAACCAAGATAAGGTGCCATCGTGTTTCTCACTACGTCAACTGAGATACCCAATAACATCTTGGTATCTTTCAAATGTTTTACTTCCTCCCGTGTATACAACAATAGCCAACAACCATGCCACTGTCACAGTCACAGAGTACAAACAGTTTTATTACCAAAGCTTTTCCTCCTTGCTCGGTATATGTCTGAATTGAATGACCAGTCTAACCTAACCTTTGAACAAAACCAAAGACTCGTCAATTACAAACATTCTTGAATGGATAAAAGTATAATGCTGAACTTTTGTTTTGAGATACTTGGAAAACATTTCCTAATCTTATATAACCTGTCACTTCTTTCAGGCCTGGTTTTTGATAGAAAGTGCAAACATAACGTAAGAGTAAGATAAACCTGTTCACTGGGATGGATTTCACGAAGAACCGGGGTAGAAATTAGCCGGGTCTGATGGACCAGTATGCTTTTATTATTATGCTTATAGACATGAGGCATAAGCATTATTGTTGCAAAAAGCAAATACATTTCTGCAACAGTCATTCTTTCCACCTTTGTAGTACTTGACTTTGGTGATATGATCCTAATTTGCATGTGTACTCAAAATACTTATTATAATTTCCCTGACAATAGTTTCCATCAATGGCTGGTCAAAGAATAATTTCCAAAAGAATTTACCCAGTTTCATAGGCCGTGGTTCCAAGGGTACAAGTAGGTAAATTCCGCTTTGAGAGTCATCAAAGGTGGTGGGCTTGGGAACAAAATTGGGATTTTGCTGCCAATCCCACAGACGGTTTGTGGTGATACGGACATCATAGGCGGTTGTGCGGGTAGTTGTGGTTGGCTGGTGGCTGACGCTCTGCTTTGTCCTTGAACTGACGAGTCAGCAGCATGGGTCCCGGCCTGGGCTGGCGAGTCACGCATGGCGGGGCCACTACACACACCACTACCACCATACCACTGATGCCTTTGTCATCCATGCCAAGTGTACCACATCATCCTCATATCACTACCTAAAGCTGGTGTAGGGCCACGGATGTACTCTGTCCCTGGGCACAGATAGGGTACCCTACCCAAGCGCATGCAGCGGCGAACATACCGACACTATGATTGGTGAATATGATTCCCTCACTATCCACTACTCGAATGATCGTCGAGCGCAAATAAAATCACAATGGGGGCACAGTCACTATCATCTTACTGAAGTCAGAGGCCTGGCAAACGCAAAAATATTATTTTTTCTCTTGCGTTGAGGCACAAACCGACCATGAGTCACAAGCCCACACCAGAGGTAGAAGGTTGAGGATCGTCAGGGTTTTTTTGCACTATTATCGATATCCTGGCATTCCTTTCAGTCACTAACTGATCAAAGCCTAGAACGTCTTCATTTCCACTACCATCATGTCAGAAACTATCAATAGGAAGAGGAGAGTCCCAATTTTTCCGGGGAGTGAGAGCTGACTTGCGACGAGGCATGGTGTACAAGGGTACCTGAGCCGGCGTTCCCCCAATGCTATGCGGGCGCCTAGTTTTTTGTTTATGGCGCACACCCACACACGCAGACCCCATTCTCTCACATGTATGCATACGAGCGCTTTATGCGCTAAATTTGACGGCTCTAGAATTTTGCGTAGACTACGGTTTGGGAACACTCAACGTGAAGCCGTAATCGACGGACGGACCCTGAAAGGGTTAAACATGGAACAACATTTTCAGTTCGTTATCAGTCAGCTGTCCATCCCAATTTTCAGAGGTCCCTACTTTTTCCTTCACCTTCGTCCTATACACTTGAAAGAACCCCTTCAATGGTCCTTTGATTCATTAGCAACTAATTTCATAATTCACGTTTAACCTTTTCTAATCCCCTTTTTTACTTCTCTTTTAAGCTTGGGGAAAAAACAAAAAATTTTTTCCAGTAGGTTAACCTCGTCCTCTTCTGATACACCTATAAATTTCCCCTTTTTCTCCCCTATTAGATGCTTTAGCCTCCTGTTAACCCATTTGGATTGTATTATTAGACCTAATTTCTAATATTCTCTCTGGGAATGTATATACTCTGAGCAAATAGTATATTCATGGTTCCCCGCTTTTCGTAGTTCCCGGCAATCGTAAAATTCGTCAATCATTGGGTATTTTCGTATAAAACATACTTCCGCTTTTCATAGTTTACTCGCGAGTCGTAGTTCGACCAGACGCGTAACCCACTGCGTGAGCCGGGGCGGCAGCCATCTGCATTGTTTTCCATGAGCGAAGGTCCCCCCTCACGTGCTCCACAGCGAATATTCATAATATTCCATTTATGTTAGTGTTTCAAGTACTAAATAAGCTACCATGGCTCCCAATAAAGCTCCTAGTGCCAAGCCTTGGTAAAGAAGGTGAGAAATACGATTGAATTTAAGAAAACCATCAATTGAACAATATGAAAATGGTACAAGTGTGGCCGAACTGTCCAGGATGTATAATAAACCCTACACAACCTTATGTTCCATATGGCCAAGAAAAATGAAAAAAGGATGCTGTTGTTGGCAAAGGGAGTAACTATGCTGACAAAATGAGATCACCAGTACTGGAAGAGGTTGAGAAGTTATATTGGTGTGGATAAATGAGAAACAATAACAGTAGATACTTTTATGACTTCGATTATTTTGTGAAAAATGCTAGGCAGTTGCAGAAGATTTGGTAAAGAAATTGGCCATGCAAATAAGTGGTGAAGTGAATTTAAGGGGCCAGCAAAGGCTGGTTTGAGAGATTTTTAAGAACCATAACTGGCATACACAGTGTTGTAAGGCATGGTGAGGCTGCCAGTCAGACCACAAGGCGGCTGAAAAATATGTGCATGAATTCCAGGAGTACATAAGGCTGAAGACTGAAACCTGAACAAGTGTCAATTGCGAACGAAACAGCCTCTTTTTGGAAAAAAATGCCAAAGAGGGACCTTCATTACACAAAGGATAGGCAATGCCAGGACACAAGCCTATGAAAGACAGGCTACGCTAATGTTCTGTGCTAATGCTAGTGGGGATTTCAAAGTGAAGCCAATACAAGTGTACCATTCCTGAAATCGCCAGTGTGTTCAGGAAAAACAATGTTATGAAGAGTAAATTTGTGTGTTGTGGAAACTAATAGTAAGGCTGGGTCACGAGGTAAATTTTCGTCGAGTGGTTCAAATAAGTGTTTGGCCCTAGTGTGAAGGAGTAATCTCTGGAAAAGAAATTGATCTTCAGTGTCATGCTAGTAATGGACAATGCACTCTGCTCATCCTCCAAACTTGGATGACCTAATTTTCGAGGAGTTTGGGTTCATCACAGTAAAGTTTCTTGCCCCCGAATACCACTCCTCTCCTCCAACCCATGGACAGCAGGTTACTGCAAACTTAAAAACCTCTACACAAAAGCAATGTTTCACAGTTGCTTGACTGTGAAAAACCCCCCCACAGACCTCAACTTTGAACCCTAAGGGAATTTTGGAGAGAACACTTCAACATCCTCCCTGCATAACCCTATAGTATGGCTTGGGAGGGAGTGACACCAGGCCTTTTGAACTCTGCCTGGAGAAAATTGTGAGCCAGATTGTGTGGATAAAGTGGGTTTTTGAAGGATTTAGGACTGGACCCTAAGGAGCCTATGCTGTTGTAAGAATCAATTGTGCCGACGTCTATGTGTGGGGGGTGATTTCCATGGGGTTGGATGTTCTCTGGAGGATGTTGAAGAATTGGTGGAAGACCACAATGAAGAGCTCACCACTGAGGAGCTGCAAGAGCTTCAGCAGGAAGAGCAACACATTGCAGCTCAGAATCCTTGCTGCATTGAGGAGAGGAAGAGATGGAAGAAGGTGCCTTCTTCAGAAATTAAAAGAGATTTTTAACTTATGTGGGGCAAGATGGAAAGCTTTATGGGAAACATCACCCTAAGAAGGTCGCGCATAGCCAGGTTGGGGCAACATGTACAGTGACATTACTTGGGCCATTTTAGAGAAGGTGGTTAAAGAGACCCAGAAACAAGCTCTCTCCACATATTTTGCGAGACAGGACTCCAGTGACTCTCAAGGTGGTCCTAGTGGCATTAAGAAACAAGAAGAGAAGCAACCCCAGAAAACAAATGGTACCTGAGGTGATTGAATGGAAGGGGATTCCCCTTCCAAACTATAAACAATCCACCTCTCTCCTCCCATCTCTCATACACTAAGAAGAATCTCCAAATAAAGGCAAGTGTTTATGCTGTTAATGTTTCATTCAACATTTCCCCTTGTATTGTTTTATGTACGACATGGTTATATTTCATGTTAAAAATTTTTGTTTTAATACTTCTGGGTGTCCAGGAACGGATTAATTGGGGTATTACATTATTTCTATGGAAAATGATTCCCGTAAATCGTAAATTTTTGTTTTAGTAACGCTCCAGGAATGGATTAATTACGAAAAACGAGGGACCACTGTACTCTGTATATATGTGTACTCGTGCCCTGTGCCAGAAATAATCCGTGATTCATGAACTTATATGCACATACATCAACTTTCAGTCACTACACTTCCCCCCTACACTTCTACTGATTACAGGAAACGTGTGACACGCATCCTCCACAGACGAACACACCATCCAGTTGTTTTAAACCAGTCGGTGACACAGCAACTAAAGTTTCTAAAATTCTTGACAGAAAACTTGCTAAAATATCCACCAGCTCAACTACTATTAGAAACTTGGTGGCAAAAACCAAGAATGATGACACAGGTGCAGGAGTAAACATATGACACATACACACACACCACACACACACACACACACACACACACACACACACACACACACACACACACTAAATAAATATGCCTAGAATATGCTCTAGAATATTGCCCATCATCTTTGAGTGCAAACCAACCCAAAAAAAATACGAAAATTCTGAAAATAAAAAAAAATTACTCAGGAAAATCACCATTGCCATTTTTATTATTGTTGGGGCTAAAGATTACAACAGCCCTGAACTGTCTGATCAGTCTCACTGCTTGTAAGTATGTACTATTAGTTTGGGCAATATTTATTTAGATAAAAAGTCTGAAAATATTTTCCTCTACATTTTCAATAATAGAAACAGAAAAGGAGGTAAGGAGGAGCATATGTTAAATTAATACTGACACATCAAGCAGCCAAGCCTCACCATTGAAACTGTTTTAATCACAGTAAATACAAGTTTAATATCCACATTAATGCAGAATATAGTACAGTTGGTATAACTGTACTGCATTATGCTGTATCCAGAGTCCTCTCATTTTAACCCTGATTATGTAATTGGAGGGAAGCAAGAGGAAATATATAAAAATATAAGCTTGAGTCCCCCCCATTACATAATGTTTCAGAACCTTTGACTGCTGAGGTGAAAATAATTGTACATAAACCATTATGTCCAGTAACCTCATATTTAGTTCTGAATGATGCTGTTAGGATATGAAAACACCTTACACATGTTGATTGTTATGCAGGAAATGTCTAATTTACCCTCTTCTGTTTGTTAGACTACTTGGTGACTTCGTTTCGTGTGAAAAATAATTGTATATAAACATGTTTCCTCATACAAACATGAAAACGTGCATGTGTTGATTGCTGATTCAGATTTATTCTAATTTGTGAGGCCTTGAAAATATGCCTGGAGTTATGCTAAATCAGATTGCTTGAGATAAACAACCATTTTTAAGCTTTAGGTTGTTATTGGCTGTTAATAAGTGTGTACAGTATATACTGTGTGTGTGTACACACACACACACACAACAATACACACACACACACACATGCGCGAGCGCACACTGCACACACACACACACATACAAACAGTCATAGTGGTCTAAATCACATGTGCCTACGACCAAATGTAATACACTAACGACACACACACACACACACACACACACACACACACACACACACACACACACACAACACACACCCTCACAACACACAGCAACGTCAAGAGTTAAGAGAAAGAACAAAGTTTCAACAAGGCTGAGTCCCAGAGCTCAAGGGAATGTCTACGAGGAAAGGTTAAGGGGAAATCGGCTGACGACACTGAGGACAGAAGGGTCAGGGGAGACATGATAACGACATACAAGATTACTTGCGGGAATAGACAAGGTGGACAGAGATAGGACGTTTCCAGAGAGGGACACAGGGACAAGGGGTCACCACTGGAAGCTGCAGACCAGATGATCACAGGGACGTTTAGGGAAGTATTTCCTTCAGACAGAGTTGTCAGCAAGTGGAATAGCCTAGCAAGTGAAGTAGTGGAGGCAGGAACCATACATAGTTTTAAAGAAGAGTTATGACAAAGCTCACGAAGCAGAGAGAGGGATACCAGTAGCGATCAGTGAAAGAGGCGGGCCAGGAGCTGAGCCTCGACCCCTGCAAACCACAATTAGGTGAGTACAATAAGGCGAGTACAGACAACACACACACACACACCACACACACACACACATCACAACACACACACAGACACACACACAGACACACACACACACACACACACACACACACACACACACACACACAACCACACACAACGAAACACACACACCACACACACAACAGACAAACACAGACACAGACACACACAGACACAGACACAACACACACAGACACACACACCACAGACACACACACACAGACACACACACACAGAGTCACACCACACAGAGAACACTCTACACACACAGACACACACACACAGACATACACACACACAGACACACACACAGACCACACACACACAGACACACACACAGACACACACACAGACACACAGACACACACAGACACAACACCATACACACAACACACAGACACCACACACCAGACACACACGACACAGACACAACACAGACAGTGCTGTTTCTGTATTTTGTGAACGACATGACGGAAGTGAATAGACCTGAGGTGTCCCTGTTTTGCAATGATGTTGAAGTTGATGAGAAGAATTCACTCGATCGAAGACCAGGCAGAACTACAAAGGGATCTGGACAGGCTGCAGATCTGGTCCAGCAATTGGCTCCTGGAGTTCAATCCCCACCAAGTGGCAAAGTTCAAGAAGATCGGGGAAGGGCAAAGAAGGGCCGCAGAACGGAGTTCAGTCTAGGGGGTCAAGAACTAACAAACCTCACTCAAGGAAAAAAGATCTGGGTTGAGTATAACACCAGGCACATCTCCTTAAGCGCACCTCAACCAAATAACTGCTGGTGTAGGTGGGGGGGGGGGGGCAGCATATGGGCGCCTAGCAAACCTTCAGAACAGCATTCCGACATCTTAATAAGGAATCATTCAGGACCCCAGTACAAACCGTGTATGTTAGGCCATATTGGAGTAATGCGGCACCAGTTTGGAACCCACACCAGCCAAGCACGTGAAAAGAAACTAGAGATAGTGCAAAGGTTTGCAACAAGACTAGTCCCAGAGCTAAGAGGTATGTCCTAACGAGGAGGTTAAGGAAATCAACCTGACGACGAACCTGATGACAGGAGAAGATAGGGGGTGACATGGAAAAGACATACACAATTACTAGAGGAATTGACAAGTGGAACAAAGACAGATGTTCCAGAGATTGGACACAGGTTTTTTAAAACAAGGGGACACAGTTTTGGAAGCTGAAAGCACGATGAATCACAGGGATGTTAGGAAGTATTTCTTCAGCCACATGAGTATTCACAGTTAAGTGGAATAGTTTGGAAAGCGGATGTAGTGGAGCAGGATCCATCATAGCTTTAAGCCAGAGGTATGATAAAGCTCACGGTCAGAGAGTGACCCTAGTAGCGATCAGTGAAGAGGCCGGAGGCAGGAGCTACGGACTCGACCCCCGCAACCTCAACTAGGTGAGTACAAACTAGGCGAGTACAGACACACACAAAGACACACACACACACACACAGACACACGACACACACAGACCACACACAACACACACACACACAACACACACACACAGACACACACACAGACACACACACGACACACACAACAACAGATCACATCAGACACACAGACACAGACACGACACACAGACACACACACACAGACACACACGACACAGACACACACACAGCACACACACAGACACACACAGACACACACACAGACACAACACACATGACATCACACCACACAGACACACACACACAACACACACACACAGACACACACACACGACACAGCATACACACAGACACCACAACACACACAACAACACAGACACACACACACACAACACACACACACAGACACACACAGACACACACACACACACACCAGACACTCCATCACACACACACAGACACAGACACACAGACACAACACACACAGTCACACACACACAGACACACACACGACACACACACACAGACCACACACACAGACACACACACACACACAGACACACACACACAGACACACACACCACAGACACACACACACAGACAACCACAACACACAGAACAACAACACACAGACACACACACACACAGACACACACACACGCAGACACAC
>NC_069438.1:10928989-11123331 GCF_026875155.1 Cherax quadricarinatus
AAGAGAGCGGGAAGCGACCGTAGACAGTTGGGCTTTCGAGCAATGGAGAGAGAAAGAACAGACTCGAACAGCAGGAACGTCCCAGGGGGTAGGGAAAAGTGAGATGCCACATAACAAAGAACGGTGGGACATTGGAAGAAGACAAGAGCGAATGAAGGCCGAAGAGAGAGGGACGGGAGTAAACAGGGCGGCTCGAACAAATAAAGAATGTCTACGTAATTTCAGTGACCATTTCTATAAAAATGGAAGGATAGGCGGAGATCATGAAAGCGTAACATAGTACGAGGCAATGGGCATCACGGCGAATCGAAAAGGATGGTACGTTTCGCTTCTGCATTAGAGGCTCTCGACAGGGAAAGAGCAAAAAGCACCAAAGGCATAAACGTAATCCTTGTGATGAATGGGGTTAAGGCTAGAGAGAGTAGCCGGAAATGCCGCTGAATAGATCTGGTCACCATAAATCATTTTTCGATAAATAAAGTAGAATGTAGCGTAGGAGGTTCGACGATCAGCTCCCCATGAAAGATGAGCAAAAGGGTTTTAAGAAGTTCAGCCGGCTGTGACAAGTTTGCGGCATCAGAGAGGTAATGTGAGGTTTCCAGGATAACCTATATCACGTTTCAGGATACGGGAGTCCATAGAGGTACAAATTATTAACGGAGAATGACAGAGCGTCTAGTGAAAGTAATTTGGTGGGTTTTAGTCTGGAAAAACTCAAACTCCCACGTTGGTGGCCCAATTGAACACGGTTGAACTGCATGCTGGAGTAGAAACTGTAATAGGGGACAGTCAGCGCCTGCAACAGGCAATAGCGAAGTCATCAACAGAGGAGACCAAATCTTTGATGGAAGACTAGAGGCCAAATCATTAATAGCAATGAGAAAAAGTGTTGTGCTCAGAACACACCTGGGGGACACCTCAGCTTTGGATAAAGCCGTGGAGAGCACATTAATTAACCCAACACGGAAATGCCTGGCAGTAAAAAGTATCATAAGGAAGGAATGGTAATTGCCTCGAATCCTAAGGAGCGGCTTTGCTAAAATATTTAACCTCCAAGTTGTGTCATATGCTTCTCAAGGTCAAAAAATTATGCAATAAACCGAGTGGTTATTTCGCAAAGGCCAATCCGAACATAACGTAACCAAGCGTAGTAAGGGGTCCATGGTAAAACATCCCTTACGAAAGCCATATAGACGATGAGAGACTGTTGTCTCCTAAATACCACACTAAACGTCTATTTACTAGGCGTACCATCACTTTCAAACGGCACTGGTAAGAGCAATGGACGATAGTGGGAGGTTCATCTGTCCCGTAGTGCTGGTTTGCGGAAAGGGAGACACAATGGCGGATTCCACAGGCTGTGGAAGAACTCCTTGTGACCAAATAAATTGAAAGGCATACTAGATGCAAGGGCTGACTGAAGTAAATGTTGCAGCATAACGATATGAATGTCTCGGCCCAGCTGCCGATGACGGCAAAGCTGAGAGTGTTGCCTCCCAGTTCTGAAGTGTAAAAGGCACATTATAACTGTTCTTCTCGAAGAAGAAAAGTCCAAGGTGGCTAACTCTCTGGCAGACTTAGAGAAAGAAAATGAGGGGCATAATGGAGTCCCCGAGAATACTGACCAGATGAATGCCAATTTCATTCATTGCACAACTAGATGTGTTTGCTAAAACACCACCGGCAACCCGCAGAACAGGGGCCAGGTCAGGTGAATATTTACCCCTCAGTTTTCGTACTTTTTTTCCAACTGCACTCAAATCGAGGAAGGCCGTAGGTGATGGTGGAGACAATCACGTCCAGCAATGTAGCGTTTAGCGTCACAGATGACACGGTCGAGCGATCGCACTCCTCTAGTCCTTTGGGGGGGGGCTATTTTTAAAATCAAGAAGTCTCTCTGGTGGTTCTATTGTACCGTACCTGCCCCATGCAACGCGTTTCAAAGTACTGCACGAGCACAAAGCAGGAGACCACCAAGGCACGCATTTCTGAGATGCCTGCCCAAAGTTTGGGTATAGAATGAGAAGGCTGCGGTTAAAACGGAGGTATCGAGGAAGAGGTGTAAAAGCTCATCGATGGAGAAGAAGAAGGAACCTCTCTAAAAACAGTTAGGTGTGAGTAAGGTATCAATTGCCTAGATCAAATTGCCCATCAATGAGCCGAAGAGGTGGTGAATATGAATGGGAAGTAAGAATGATTGGGAAATGATCGCTGTCATGTAAGTCCGGGAGAACAGACCAAGTGAAGTCTAATGCGGCGGAGGAAGAGCAGACTGAGAGATCGATGCAAGAGAGAGTGTGAGTCCGAGGATCAAAATGGGTGTGAGTACCTGTATTTAAAACATAGAGGGGTGGGTGGCAAGAAAAGCCTCTAACTGAATGCCACGGGAATCACAGTGAGACCCCCACCCAGAGGAAATGATGGGCATTAAAATCACTAAGTAACAGAATCGGTGGCAGTAATGATGAAACAAGAAAGGCAATATCTGGAATAGATAATGCCCGAGAAGGAGAGAGATATAAAGAACAGAGCGTATACCGCCTATGCAAGTGGATACGGGCTGCTGTGTAATGCAGCGAAGTACGAACAAATAGCTGATGGTACGGAATATCAGTGTGTAGAAGAAGGGCACTTTCATTAAAGGTCCCATCAGGAAAAGGATCTGAAGAACACAATAAATTATAGCCTGAGATGGGAGAGATAACAGCAGAGTGTAATTTTGGTTCCTGTAAGCAAACACCAACAGGGAAAAACTGGGAGAGTAACATCTGAAGCTCACCCCGATTACCCGAGGCCGCGTATATTCCACTGTAAATAGGCCATGATTGGCAATGATAAAGATACCTGAAATCCACAGGTAAGGGTTCCTACGGACTAGAGGGGTTAGAAAAGTCCACATGCTGAGGCAGTGAAAAACGTTCAAGCAGTGAAGGAACGGTGCGCTGTGAAGAAAGGAGTTGCTCAGATGGAGCAGAGGAGAGAGAAGGAGCGGAGGGTGGATCAGTGTCCATTGATGGTTTGGTCTCTGCAATATATTCAGAGATTGCTTCAAGTGTTTCAGAATTCAGAGACGTCGTATGGGAGACAATATTGGAAATGGTAGGGGGGAGGATGAGTAAAGATTGGAACTGTATTGGACTCTACCAAGGTAGGGGGAGGGCGAAAGGGTGGAGGCAACTGCAGAAGCGTGGAAGGGGACAGAAGAGGCAGAAACCTGGGAGGTGGCAGAAGAGGAAGAAACTTGGGAGGGAACAGGGGAGGAAGGTACAGTACGAGGAGGAGGGTGAACCTCTACACTTGTCAGAACCAGTGAGAGGGGGAGAACCAGGTATAGAGACAGGGAAGGTAAAATGAGGTGGAAGATGGGTAGGAGGTGTTAACGGACCTTTTTTGACTTTTGAGAAGTAGAGGGACGATTGGGAGCAGGTGTCATACGAGATCTCGTCGCTACTGAGGCTTGTGAGAGAGAACACGAAGAAGCGAGATCAGACTGAGGCGTTGAAGTAGGGACGTCTGAGCCGAGGACACCAAAAGAATTAGATACAGGAGTGGCTATGGGAGAGGTAACCACAGAGGTGGGTGCAGAAGATGGGATACCAGAAGTGGGGGGACATTTTGAAACACGGGAATAAGAAACACGAGGTAGTCTCCCTTGGAGGTGGAGATGAGAAACTGCCATGGCATAAGGGAGACCTTCTGCCTCTTTGAGGTAACGGATTTTCCCGGCTCGTTTAGTAGACTTGACAACGGCGAGAGTATGAAGGGTGAGCCTCATGACAATCAAGGCAAGAGGGAGGTTGATTGCAAGACGTATTAGAATGGTCATCGGCACCACAGACTGGGCATTCGGCGATAGATCTGCAATATTTTGCTGGATGGCCAAATCGCCAGCAATTTCTACACTGTTGCGGTGTAGGGATCACCTTTCGAACTTGTAACCGATGTCCTGCTACATAAACTGAGGATGGGAGTTCACGGCTGTCAAAAGTTAAACGAGCCACATTGCTAGGGTATCGTCTCCGCCCACGGGCAGGAAGAACGTAAGTGTCTACCTTGAGGATTGGGAGATCTTGGAGTTCCAGCTGTTCAAGAATGTCAGTGCCACATGTCTGGAAATTTTGTTGAACTATGGTATGGGGCAGAATGACGGTACCACTACAAGAATTGAGGGAATGATGTTTTTCAATAGTGACAGGAACAGTATCAATATGGGAAAGACGAGAAAGCTCATGAGCCTGAGTAGCATTCTGTACGGTGATGATGCGCGTACCATCTCTTAAGAGCATGAAAAGAAATATCTTTACCAACATGGCGTAGGAGTGCCTTGCCAATACTGTGGTCAGAAAGATAGGCAGTAGAGGAAGTCGGTCGTAAAGTGAAGAATTTAGTCCATTGTGCAGTCTGAAACTGAGCGTGGAAAGGTAGTGAAGGACGTGTCGATCTTTCCTGAGAAGAACGAGAAGGTGGAGAAGTATCATCAGCAGGTAACTGTCATTGGCGTTTAGGCGTGGGACCAGAGTTGGTCCAACGTGGAACGGGTCGGCAATTCGAAAATTGCCGCACCGTAGAGGGAGAGGGCGGAAGCATAGTCAGAGGAGAGCGAAGGTCAGATAAATCGAAGGAGTCAGTCGAGGCCTCAGTACCTGAAGCGGGTGAGGAAACAGCACCGGCAAGAGGTACAGAGGCATGAGGAGTGTCCGAAGAGTGGTCCAAAGACGAGGCGGGGTCAGAACGGGGTGCAGTATCAAGAAGGGGCCCGGGGGTAGCAGGTTCATGGACTAGGGCTCCCATGGTTAGGTTACTTCTTTCTTTTTGTTTTTAAGAAAAAAAAAGAAAGAAAAGAAAATAAAAATAAAAAAAGAATAAAAAAAAGGGGGGACCAGGGAGGGATAGTTCCTAGGAGGAATGAAAGGGCCAGAAATCTCCCTCCGCGCCCAAGAGGACCTCAGCACCGCAAGTAGCGCAGATGCAGCATGGAACCCGTGCCATACCCTACCCATCATGCCAGTAAACCGGCAATCCGGGATAGCAACCTCACATCTGCCAAGCTACCTCGGTGGACAAAAGAGAGGGCGGCTGGAAATCCGCCACAAAGCATACCTCCTTCGGCCCACCATCCCCGGAATCCGAAAGGTGGCTTCCAGAGATACACCCGTCGCCCGAGAGACACCCAAAGCCACCTCCGGGATACCGGAGAGGGATCGGGATATCCCCAGGCAATCCAGATTCCAGGGCAAACTACGCCACCGCCAAGAACCTCAACGAAATGGGATGGACCCCGGTACCCTTTCCCCTACCTAGGAACTAGCGTGCCTGTGGGGGAAAAAAAAAAAAAAAAAAAAAAAAAACCCAAAGGCCAAAAAGGAAGGGCAAAAGGGAGGGGTGGGGAGGAGGAGGAGGAAAGGAAAAAGGGGAGGATGGGGAGGATGGGATAGGGAACGGGGGATTGGGGGGTAATTAGGTTCGGTCTGAGGAAGGAGACCGACAGGTCTAATTCCTCAGACCAAGAGCCTCTTCACCACGCCAAGGAGCCCCCCTTGAAGAGGTGCCATCACGAGTGAAACATTTTTTACTTCTATCACTATTATCACGCTTGCGTTTACAAAGTTGGTACAGTAGATTTTGTCACTTTCTTGTTAAACATTCATTAACAAACATTCCACAATTCCCCTGGATGGAAGAAACTACAAGGTCCTTTTTTTGGCCAAGTGAGTGAAATCTTAGCATCACACTTAGTTTTTGGCCCGGTCTGCCTAGCAGTCGAGCCTCCTTGATATGGACAGCTTCAATGTTAATGTGCATCTTGTTTTTGATTAGCTGAAGAGTATTTTGTGTGCAGTTATCCTGGTTTGTGTCTGTTGGTAAGCTGGGAATGTTTACAATAACAGCATCTTGTAATTTATCTTGTTCCAGTAAGTCCCTTTGATACTGTAGGTATGTACTCCATTTTGAGTCCATGTTTGCCCTCCAGGCTCATTCAGCTTCTGATAACTTAGTTGTTAGGGAAGCTAGTTGTTTTGTGTGGCTAATGAGAGCTGTTTGCATGTCTATGTTGTTCAGTCTTTGTTGTCAAGTTAGTTTTGTTTCCAGTTCAATGATCCTTGAGTTATGGGTAACTAGAGAGCATTCTAAGTCTGTAATCCTTTTTTCATAATTTTCATTTTGTAGTTTGAGGATATAATTTTCTTGCAAAATCTTCTGAGTGGTGTGTTGTTGAAGAGGACTGTGTACCAGTGCCATACCTGGGGATGTTGATGAGCTGTAGTCAGTGCTGTCGGTTGGGTTGAATAGGTCTTGTGTATTTGCCATGGTTGATGTGGTGCTGTTAGTTAAGAGGCGAGGAGTGGGCGAGGAAGAATCCTGGGAATGATTAGGGGTCGTCTGCCATGATTGTTGTTGTTTTATCACCCTGGGCAGTGGTGAGGGGGGGTAGATGATGTTATGGTGTCCTGCAGGGTAGACATGAATGGTAACAGTGTCCTTGGTGTTCGACTTGGAGTTTTTTCTTCTTTGTTTCCCTCCCATGTGAACACTGGCAAATTTGTGAAGGTGCAGCTACTGTAACTTGATGGTAAACACTGCCTGGATGGTTGCGCGTCTGGCAGCAGGGTTGATGTTTGGTATGCCAGGCAGTCCTCTTTTAATCAAATTTGGTCAGCTTGTTGACATTACCGTCAGTTGTCTTGGATCATTATAAGTTCCACGTAAAATCATGCAGCAGTACTTGCAATTAGGCCATCATTGGAGCTTATATTGGCCCAAGGGACTGCAAAGATTAAGGAGCAGCCATTAATGCTGCCACTGCCTGCTGCATGCTGCTGAAGTATTACAGTAAATTAAGTTCAGGAATTTACACTAAATTGCCTTTATTATAATCATAACTAAGTGCTAAACCTACAAGGGTCATAGAGCAATGGCCCAAATTAAGCAACAGTAGTGCATTAAATCAACTTCTAGAAATACATTAAATTAAACTCTAGAATTACAATTATTTAAACTTGAAAATTACAATAAACTTAACCTCTACAATTACACTAAATTATGATCTAGTATTACACCAAACTTAAACTTTTGAAACTTGGTCTAGAAATGTTTGCAAGAACATATTTTGTCTCTAAAGGATTAAGTAATTATACTATAATCAAAAAGAAGCACCAAATCACAAGGGTTATATGGTGCAACAGGGCACAGAAGGATGCAGGGGAAATGGGTGGCAAGAGGAAGAGGGATAATTATTAAGGTATGGAGTGCAGTGGGCCAGTGGATAGTGCAGGGGTAGAGGGTAGCAAGAGATTAAGGTGGAAAGGACAGGCGAGAGTGCTAGAGGCATCATCATCAGAGTGTGTGTAGTAAATCAGCTGCTGTCAAAAAGTCAATGAAAGAGTCTGGATTCAAGGAGGGTCCATCAGCAAGAAGGGAAGGTAAAGAAAGGGAAGCGGAGTGGAGACGATGTTGGAGGTAAATTCTGCTTGCTCGTTGGTAGAATGGACAGTCCAACAGAATGTGGCTAACAGATACTGGAATTTGACAATTCTCACAGAGAAGAACAGGTTGCCTCTCCATGAGATACCCATGAGTAAAACAAATTTGGCCGATGTGAAGACAGGAGACAGTAGTCTCCCAACCTCGACATTGATGAAAAGAAGACAGCCAGAAACTATACTCGGTTTAATAGAATAAAGTTTGTTATGGAGCAGATCAGACCAATGTTGTTGCCAAAGGGAACAAAGGTGGGCAGCAATTTCAGCAAAATAGTCTGTGAATGGAACACCTCGATATGAAACTGGGAGTTCATGTACTGCTGACCGCACAGCAGTGTCTGCCTGTTCATTGCCCTGTATGTCAACATGACCAGGGACCCAGCAAAAACCAATACCTTTGTGTTTGCTAGTGATACGGCATAACCAAAGCTGGATACTAAGAATTAAGGGGTGAGGTGTATCAAATTTTTGTATAGCCTGTAAAGCACTAAGGGAGTCTGAAACAACAAATGGTGACACAGGCATAGATGCAATACAGATAAGTACTACAAGAATGGCATACAATTCAGCTGTAAAAATGCTTGCCAAGGATAATAAATGTCCTCGCATGACACTATCCGGAAACACTGCTGCGAATCTGACACTGTCGGAAGACTTAGAACCATCATTGCACACCGCAATTGCATGCGAATGAGAGCAGAAGTGGTTAAGAAAAAGAGAGCGGGAAGCCACTGGAGGTAACTGGGCTTTCACACATGGCAGTGGGAAAGAACAGGCACAAACAGCTGGAACTTTTCAAGAAGGCAGGGTAAAAGTTAGATGCTACATGAACATAGAAAGGTGGTAACCGAAGAGAAGACAAGAGCAAATGGAGGTTGAGAGAAAAGGGGCGGAGTAAGCAGGGGGCGACGGACAAATAAAGAACATCTAACATCAGTGACCATCCTATATACGGAAGGATTGTGGAGGTCATGAGATCGAACATAATAGCAAAGGCAGTGAGCATCATGGTGATCGGACAAGGATGGAATATTCACTTCTGCATAAAAGCTCTCAACAGAGGATGAATGAAAGGCACCAAGGCACAGACAGAGACCTTGGTGATGAAAGGGATCTAACTTAGACAGAGTTGGGGGAGAGGCCACAGAATAGATTTGGTCACCATAATCCAGCTGGGACAAGACTTGGGTGGAATGCAAACGAAGGAGAGTGCAACGATCTGCTCCCCACGAGTGATGTGCGAGAACTTTCAGGAGATTTAGCCGACCATGGCAAGTTGTCTTTAAAGAAGAAATATGTGGTCTCCACGTCAGCTGGTGATCAAAGAGCAGGCCCAGAAACGTGACCATATCACATGCCAGAATACATGAACAGTGTAAGTACAAGGGGGTATCCAGAATAAGAGGACATCTAGTGAAGGTAATGAACCGGGTTTTCGTACTAGAAAATTTAAAGCTGTCAGAAGTGGTCCAATGGGAGACTCGGTCTATCACAACCTCAAGGGAGGCTGCTACTAATCGACAGTCAGTGCCTGAATATGCTGTAGCAAAGGCATCAACATAGAGTGACAACCAAATATGCGAAGGAAGAATGGAAGGTAGGTCTTTTATAGCTAAGAGAAAAAAAGTAGTGCTGAGGACACAACCCTGTGGAACTCCCTCAGCTTGTACAAAGTCCGAGGAAAGCGAAGTGCCAATACGGACCTGAAAATGTCTATCAGACAAGAAAGCAGCAATGAAGTTTGGTAGATTACTGCAGAGGCCTAAGGAGTGGGCTTGGGCTAGGATGTTATACCTCCAAGTGGTGTCATATGCCTTCTCTGGATCAAAAAAAAGACCGCTAGGACAGAGTGGTTGTTAGCAAAGGCATTTCAAATATACGTATCTAAGTGGAGCAAGGGGTCTACAGTAGAGCAGCCTTTGTGAAAGCCATATTGGCAAGGGAAAAGTTTATTGTGTCTCTTAGAACTATATCAGACGTCTATTCATGAATCGTTCTTTCACCTTGCAGACCACACTGGTCAGGGCAATGAGACAATAGTGAGAGGTGTCAAGTCCTGAGGCACCCGGTGTGCGAAACGATAGTATAATAGCCAATTTTCAGTGTTGAAGGAGAACCCTTAGCATCCAAATTAGATTGAAAAGACATAAAAGAATGGGAAGGGCCATAGAATGGAGATGTTAAAGCATACTGATGTGGATATCATCAGGTACCGGTGTCAACAGCTGGAAAACAGAAAGTGTGGACTCCAGTTCTTGAAGAGTATAAGGTACGTTATACAGCTCCAACCCATCGGAGGAGAAATCTAAGGGCAATTGCTCTTTGGTAGATTTAGACGCAAGCAATGAGGGACAGAGGTGAAGCCCGTGGGAGATACGAACAAGATAGTTCCCGACTGCTGCTGCAACCTTGAAGGGTTTTGTGACATCAACTCCAGCAACCTGCAAAATGGAAGCTGGGTTCAGATTGTACTTACCACACAATTTCCACACCTTTTTCCAAATCGCACACATAGGGGAAGATGAGTTAATGGTGGACACGTAGTCTCGTCATCAAGTGCATTTAGGATTGCGGATGACGTGGCGAGTAACTACCCTTGCCCGCTTGAAATTCAACAGACGCTCCACAGTATGATTATATTGATAACAGCCCCATGTAGCATGTTTTAAACGCACTGCACAGGTGTATGTAGGAGACCACCAAGGTATGCCTGCCTGAGAATGCCTACCTGAGTTTTGGGGTATAGAGCACGTTGCTGCAGTTAGAACTAAGGTCAAAAAGTGGTGTGCTAGTTCATCAACAGAGGACGAAAGGGGGTCCTCACAACAAGTAGTAAGATGGGAGTGTAAGTTCCAATCTGCTTGAGCAAATTGCCAATGAGGACTACAAAACGGTTGGGCATACATAGTAGAGGTAAGAAGTATGGGAAAGTGATCGCTATCGTGTAAATCCAGAGGAAAAGACCAGGCAAAATCAATTGCAATGGGCGAGGAACAGATAGAAAGACCAATGCAGGAGAGAGACCTAGTACGAGAGTCAAAATGGGTAGGAGCACCTATGTTTAAAACATGAAGAGGATGAGATGTGAAAAGAGACTCCAACCAATCACCTCGAGAGTCGCAGTGGGACCCTCCCCACAGGTGATGGTGAGCGTTAAAATCACCCAACAACAATATGGGCGGTGGCAGAGATGAAATTAAAAATGTGATATCAGACATACAGAATGCACAGAAGGGAGAAAGATAGAGAGCAAACTGTAAACCATCGGTGCAAATAAATACGAGCTGCAGTATAATGCAGCAGGGAATGAATAAAAACTTGTTGATACGGTACAAGAATGCGTACAAGAAGTGCACTTTCATTAAATGATTCGTCAGGTAAAGGACCAGAAGAGTGTATCAGCAAGTAGCCTGGAACGGGGCGAATGACAGCAAGAACGAATTCTGGGGTCTTGCAACCCACCACATACTGGGGACAACTGGGAGAGCAACAATTGGAGTTCTCGATTGCCCCTAAGGCCATGAATATTCCACTGTAAAAAAGACATTATATACAAAAATAAAATGACAACAATAAGAAACGATAAAACCTTTGGACTTTTAGGATCAGTAAAGTGAACGTGTGGGGGTAACAGTAAATGTGTAAGCAAGGAAGAATTAGAATATTGTGGAGGAATAGACAGTTGTATGGGTTGTGAAATAGAAGGGGTAGGAGGCGCGTTGGTGTCCAACGGGGATGCTGTCTCCGCTATATAGCTGGAGATAGCATCTAACATCTCAGTTGATAAGGAAGCTGACGATGCCATGATGTCAGACAGGAGAGATATTGCAAGCAAAGATTGGGGTAACTATGGAGGCAACCAAAGAGGTCTGAGGAGGGAGGGGAGTATGATCCTGGAGAGATGTGTTGGCTGGGGGAGAGGAGTCCTGCAGTGTAACAGGAGAGGAAGGAGGTTGGAGGGCAACTATGGAAGAAGACGGGGGGATGGGACAGGGGAAGAGGGAACTACACTAGGGGTGTGAACCTCCACCTTTGTGTGAGAACTGGAAAGGGGGTGAGAACTAGTCTCCAAGGTTGAAGATAGATTCTGTACAGGAGATGGATGCAAAAAAGGTGTAGGTCTACAAGGTCTAGTAGACTGAGAAGTGAGCGAGTGAGATGAAGAAGAAGTAGAAGTAGAAAGTGGTGCGGAGGTAGAAGTGTTAGAGGATAAAACTGCAAAAGCATTAGAAACTGGGGTGACCCTGGAAGACACAGACACAGAGGGATTGGGAGGCGGGAGGACTGTTGAGGTTGGAGGTCTACGGGCTACTCAAGCATACAGGAGACGAAGAAGTTTTCCTTAAAGGCGGAGCTGAGAGACTGCCATAGTGTAAGCAAGGCCCTCAAACTCTTTAAGGTAACAGATCTCTCATTCATTATGATAGACCTGGCAATGGCAGTGAAGATGCAGCATGGAACCTGTGCCATACCCTACCCTTCATGCCAGTAAACCAGCACTCCGGATAGCAGCCTCACATTTACCAAGCCACCTCGGTTGACAAAAGAAAGGGCAGTCAGAAACCCGCCACAAAGCATACCTCCTTCAACTGCCACCTCCCAGAACTGACAGGCAGCTTCTGGAGATACACCCATTATCCAAAAGGCACCCCGCTCACTTCTCGTAAATCCTGGAAGGGAGCAGGCCACCTTCAGACAATTCATATAACACGGCAAACCACACCACCCCGAGGGACCCCATGGAGTGGGATGAACCCCAGCACACTTCCTCCTACCTAGAAACCGTAATGCCCGTGGGAAGGACCCCAGAGACTACAAATGGAGCGGGAACAAGGGGAGGGTAGGGAGAGGGGAGAAAAAGAGTGAAAAAAAGGGAGGGCATGGGGACGGCGTAGTAGGGAAGGCAGGATTGGGGGATAATTAGGTTCGCTTTGAGGATGAAGACCAAAAGGTCCAATTCCTCAGACAAAGAGCCTCTTCACTGCTCCAAGGAGCCCCCCTTGAAGAGGGTTTTTACTAAATTAGATTTTTCTGAAAACTTTTAAACAGTGAACACCAATATTGTTTCACTCCAGTATGAATTCTCAGTTGTCTTACTAAACTTGGTTTTCATTAAAGTCTTTTAGACTTCCTCAACACTGACATGTTTTTCTTTCTAGAATGAATTCTCATGTGACTTACTAAATTATTTTTATGAGAAAAGTTTGTCAGACATTCAGAACACTGATATGGTTTATCTCCAGTATGAGTTCTCATGTGACTTATTAAACTTGATTTTACAGAAAAGTTTTTCAGACATTCAGAACATTCATATGGTTTCTCTCCAGTATGAGTTCTCATGTGACTTACTAAGGATGATTTATGAGAAAAGTTTTTCAGACATTCTGGACAATGATATGGTTTCTCTCCAGTATGAGTTCTCATGTGACTTATTAAACTGTTTTTCTCAGAAAAGTCTTTCAGACATTCTAGACACCGATATGGTTTCTCTCCAGTATGAGTTCTTATATGACTTTCTAAACATGATTTCTGAGAAAAGTTTTTCAGACATTCTGAACACTGATATGGTTTCTCTCCGTATGAGTTCTCATGTGATTTTCTAAAAATGATTTTTCGGAAAAGTTTTTTAGGCATTGTGAACACTGAAATGGTTTCTCTTCAGTATGAGTTCTCATGTGTCTTTCTAAACTTATTTTTTGAGAAAAGTTTTTCAGACATTCAGAACAATGATATGGTTTCTCTCCAGTATGAGTTCTTCTGTGTCTTTCTAAACTTACTTTCTGAGAAAAGTCTTTCAGACATTCAGAACAATGATATGGTTTCTCTCCAGTATGAGTTCTCATGTGAGTTACTAAGTATAATTTATGAGAAAAGTTTCTCAGGCATTCTGGACACTGATAGGGTTTCTCTCCAGTAATAAAATTTCTAAATGTGACTTACAAAACCCTTTTTTTAAAAAGCCTTTTCAGACATTCTGGAAAACCGATATGGGTTTCCCCCTCCATTGAGTTCCTCATGTGATTTTTTAAAGTTGTTTTTTTAAAAAACCGTTTTTTAGACACACTAAACGAAGTGTTTTTTCAATAAAAACCGGGTCAGGATAAAACACGAGGTTTTTTGGAGGAAGACTTTTTAAAGCGAGTTAAAAGATCTAACGGGTCTCCTACATGAACAACGCACATTGTGTTGCTTAAACACATTGTTTTTTCAGTTTATTAACAAACGAACAATAGAAATTCTCACAAAAAAAAAATTGGGCTTGCCCCAAGGAATTTTGAGAATATTTTTATTACAATAAAAACAAATATTTCTGCAAAAATTCTATTTTTATATATACAAAAATATAAATATATATATATAAATATATATAAAATATATAAAACAAGAAACAAAAACTAGTAAAGGTAAAAAAGGGGTCTGGGAATGGGAAAGGGGTTTATACAAGCAATATTTCGTGTTCTTGACACTTTAAAACCAAAAAAAATTTTGTTGTCGGCATTGAAAAATGTTTACCAAAAAATATTTTTTACGTACAGTTGGGCCCCAAAACCCGGGTTTGGGGCAGTGCACTCACCCTCACACACAGATTTGGGGTTTTCGATCCTAAAGTAAAAGGGGAAACTTGATTCGTTTTTTTTTTTAGGACACTTGCTGCCCAAATGTCACCTGCAGTAAGTGGGAAAACCTTCGATTTAAGAAAACTGGTGTGTGGTTCACCCTTGGGGAAAAAATTTAAACCCTTTTTTTTTCCTAAAAAGGGCTCTGCATAATCAGGGTTTTCTGTATAGTAGGGTCACTGATGTAAACTATGGCCGTGTAAAAAAAATTCAGTAAACTGGGCATATGGTAGCCCAGGTTTCCGAAGACTTTTACAGTGTTTGCCGCCTCACTGCCATCTAGCAGGCCACGTAAAACCCCAAATTTCTTTGCACTAATTTCTGTTTTCTACTCCTGGTATTTTTAAACTTCTTTTGGGAAATTGGGGGGAGTCGGGGAAAATCATTTTCACCTCCACTCTTCTCTTGATCAGGAAAGAGCGATCAAACCGGAAATTTTTTTCATTTTTTTTTGGGTATTTAACCGGGTTTTTCCAGTAAGGGAAAATTTGAATTTAAAACTTTACCACTCTTTTCTTTTTTTCAAAAATTATACTTAATAACCATCTTTTTAACCATTTTTTTTTTTTCTTTATCAGCTCTCCTGCTGGCTTGGCCCAACCACAGAAGATGATAGATATCGGAGTTAGAACCCGGGGCAACAGAACTTTGTAAAACTAGGTTTCCCTCATCTCCCCCTTTCATATCGGGGTTTTAAAATACTGTAAAACAAATTTTCAAAAAGCTTCTAAACTTCAGATTTAGCACTGCCTACCAAGAAAAAATTAACATCATATCTTCATTACACCCTTTAAATTCTGCAAGACTACAAAAAGTCTTGTGTCTAAAAGATCTCACATGAATAAAAGGTGGCTCTTTTTTATAATTAAATGCTTTTTTTTTTTCCATTTTTATTTTTTCCGGGAACAAACTCATTTTTTTTTCCATAATTCTGATCGGGGTAAAGGGTGTTCCCCGGACAGTTTTGTATAAGTTTATCATGTCCCTTGATAAATAAAGATTATAATAAAAGTAAAAAATTAACTGCATTAAAAACACTGTCACTGTTTTAAATTTAACACGTGGGTTTTATCTTTTGTATTTTTTAAACACTCAAAGCCCAGTGTTATAAACTGTTTTTTTAAAAAAAACTGTATTTAAAAGTATTGTCACTAAAATTGCTTTACATTTTTCCCACCCTTTTACATAAATTTCTAACACTGATGTTGACATAAAATTTTCCAACCCTGATGCAAAGGATAAAAACCTGCAGTTTTGGGACACTAAAAGGTCCCCATACCTCATGTCAGGATAACCTGCAATTTTGACACTACAAGTGCCAGACCCTTTTGTCGGATAACCTCAAATTAAACACTACAAGTCCAAATTCTGGCCCTCGGGAAGACCTGCATTTACTGACACTACAAAACCCAAGTTCGGGTTTCGGGGATGCCCTTTGCAGTACTGACACCCCAAGTGCCAACCCCTGGGCCAGGATAAACTGAAATATTGACACAACAATGCCAGACCGGGGTTCAGGATAACCTGCAAAATTGACCTACAAGTCCCAAACCTGGGGGGGGTCGGGGATAAACCGCATTTACGAAAACTACAAGTGCCAGACCCTATGTCGGGAGACCTCATTACTGACACACAAGTGCCTACACTAGTGTCAGCATGACCGCAATCCCGCACCCCAAGTAGGGAACTCGGCTTCAGGATGACCTTTAATATTGACACTACAAGTGCCAGACCTGGGCCCGGGGAGGACCCCCCATACTGACACAACAATCCCCAGACTGGGTGTCCAGGAAAACCCTGCAATATTGAACTAAAAAGGCCAACTCGGGGTCGGGAAATCCTTTAAAAAAATAATTGAAAAAAAAAAAACAAATTATTTTTAAATTATTATTATTATTATTATTAAAAATTATTTTTAAATTATTATTATTTTTTATTATTATTATTTTTAAATTTTGTTAAACAGTATACAAAAATTTAAAACCACCAGTTTTAGGTGAAGATCACTAAAAGGGCTGAGGGAAACTTTTCAATAATAAAAGTTCGTAAAGTCAAAAGTTTAACACCTCACTTTAACAAAGTGGAAATATTCAAAAAAATCTCTGCAACATTTTAATCTGACACAACAAACTTGAAAATTTAAACCCATTTGTTTTATTGGAAAAAACAATACAAAAAAACCCCTCATTTTTTGTCCCCCAAACAATTCCCATTAATGGCCATCGGCCCCCCAAATAATTTTTTCTTAAATTAAAGGGCTACTGTGATAAAATAACTTACGAACAAACAAAGAAAGTCAACTTGCCCAAAATAAGTCACTTCATTTAAAAATGTCACGTGTCTATCTGCATTTAAACCCCTTTTCCCTTTTTGTCTAGAAAAAACCTAAAAAAAAACTTGCTTTTAAGTGTAAAATTTTTCCCCCTCACCCCCCCCCCCAAAAAAAAAAATTTTCTATAAGAATCTTTTTTTCCAAATTTTAAATTCACCAAAAGAATGTAATTTAAAGGAAAAACCCCAAGGAATTACACTGGCAAAAAACTTTAAAGGGGTTTTTTGGAAACAATTTATATATATCATTTTTGCCCGGGATGGTTCCCAATTTTTTTGGGTTTCCAGTCGAGCAAATTCTTAGCTATTTCACTAGTACAAGGCCCCCTCATTGTAAAATTTGGTTCGACTTACAATATTTTCATTTAAAAGGGAAATGCAACATCATCACATTCCGGGCAAAAAGCAAACCAAAACTCTAGTCTCTGTAGGGGAATGAAACCCATAAACATTTTCATTTCCCTTCTGTTTACGGGATTTAGTTACAGAAATTTACTTACTTATTCATTGTTTTCCTGTGCCCCAAAGTAAAATACATGCTTTTTCCCATATCTTTTTGCATCATCTGGGGCTAAAATGCAAAAATACCAGGACAATGTATTAATTCAAACAAGAGGAAAACCCCAACTGAAGCTGACAAAGAGGCTTTTCCCAGTTTTAAAAAACCCCACTCCCTATCTTTTTTGCAAATACGGGTTTTAAAAAATTAAAAGAATTTGAATGTAATGTGTATAAAAAAACCTAACTTAAATATACACTTGTGTAACATTTTATCGGGGTACACTCATTTTTTTGTAAAAAGAAGCTGACGTTTGTGAGGGTGTTTTTTGTTGTTTTTTGTGGGGTTGTTAAAGGCACCAATACTAAAGCATCTCACCCCCCTGTCTCCTTCAATTAAATTTAAAATTCAAATTCAAAGTTTATTCTCTATAAGGATTAAAATGCTATTTACAAAAATTTTTTTTTATTTTTTTGGTTTACTGAAAGTAAAATTGTTTTACAAAATGAAACCACAGAACCTTAGCATGGCTAGCATTTCGGGCTGATTTAGTTTTTTTCCCTTAATTGAAAAAATATTACAAATTATGAGGTAAGTTGGGATTATGGCTAAGTGCCCAAATACTAGGGTTTTGAAAAAGCGCTAAGCCCCAAGGGCTATACACTATTTTTGTTGAAAATTTAAGAGAAATTGAATTTTGTAAATTTAAAATGTACTAAAATAAAAGTGGGACCTAGACTTGTGAGTTTAAATTTATTTTCCGGGCCGAGCTTTAAATCAATTTGCTAGTATATCCCAAAACAAATTTTCCCCATTGAAATTAATTGAAATCCCTTTAAATTCCCCTTTCCCCCCCCCCCAAAAAAAAAAAAAAAAAAAAAAGTTTTTAACCCTTTTGACTGTTTTTTTCGTATTTATAAAAATCTTATAAGCCAAAATTCTAGTGGCTTTAAAACAAACGGGAGAAAAGCTGGGAGGCCCCCCATGTAAGAATGGGTCTGTTTTTTTATTTATTTTTTTATTTATTTATTTTATTTAATTTTCCTTTGGGAAACATACATTGAATTGTGGGAATCCCTAGTGGGGGGGCAAAAACCAAAAAGAGCCTCTTTTTTTGCCTTGGGTTATGGGCCCCCCCTTTAATGACTGTAAGCCAATAATTTAATACAAAAAGGGAAAATATCAATTGCAAAAAAGAAAAAAAAAAAAAAAAAAATTTTTTTGTTACGTAGAATGTTAAATTTTAAATGAATCAAAAAAAGTATAATCCAAAAATTTACTATTTTTAAAAATAAAATGCTTTTTTGAAAAACAATGATTCAATTTTAATTTCCGTCAACAATGGGGTAAAAGGTTCAATGTGGTTGTTTCAGTTATGATGTGGGGTACAAAAGGTGAGTAAAAAGTGTACTTAGTTTTTTAAACATTTAGTCAAGGGGGATTAAGTGGTTTTTAAAGAGTCCTTTAAAAATTATTTTCAGACGGGTTTCTTTAATATCCTCTGGGAATGAATTTCAATTTTGGTGCCCTTTTTGGGGCATAGAGTTTTTTTCACAAATGTGAAAGGCACGAGGTAAATCACAAAGAGACTTCTTGTGTTGTGGGCCCTTTTGTCCGGGTTTAAATTTGGGAGGGAAAGTTTGAGTGGGGGGTTTAATATTTGGGGTGTATTTTTCTGTGTATGTATAGGCCCCATGAATAAGTAAGGTTGTTTTTTTAATGGTAAGCAGATTTTAGACTTTTTATTTAAATTTTTATTATTATTATAATCAAGGGGGAAGCAAAAACCCGGGGAAAATACACGCCTGGGGGGGGGGGTGGGTAGCAATTTAGGCTTAATTCGGGGGAAATGGGGCAAAAATCAAAATTTCCCAAAATCAAGAGCCCCCCCACCAACATCAAGGAACCCTTCCCTTTAAGGGGGGCCCGACTTTTGAAAATTGGTGGAGTATGCTGGCGGGGGTGGGGGTTTTTATCATTCCCTTTCCCGCTGCCTTTTTTTTTTTTTTTTTTTGCCCTTTTTTTTTTTCCTTTTTTCTGCCCTTTTGTGGGTTTGTGTGCACGAAAAAAAAATTCTGCAGCCGGGAGGGGCATAATAGAAAAAAAATTTAAATCCGAACCCTGTTTTTGGTTAAAATGACAAAACTGAGGGTTTTTTTCGTGTATATTTAAAAGGGTTTTATTGTTTTTTTTGGTCTCAATTTTAGAGAAAGGAAAATATAATACAGAAATGGAGATAAATTTTTTTTAATTTTACGATGAAAAGCACCCTTTAAATTTTAGCTCAAAATAACCCGAAATGTTTGGGTTTTTTCCGATGTTCAAGAGAAAAAAAATGACATCACCGTCCCAAAACTTGTCACAAAAGTGTTGACATTTAAATTTTAAAAAAATTTTTACAATAAAACAGTAGTCTGGGATAAAAAAAAAATTTTCTTTTTTTTTTGTGTGTTATAAAAATTCAGGATAAAATTTAAATTAATATTAGAGGGAACTGGGGATTTTTTACCTGGAAATTTTTCCTGGGAAAAGATTTTCGGGGGGCCCAAACCCCCCCCGGCCCGGTCCCGTGACCAGGCCTCCTGGGGGATCAGAGCCTGAAACAACCAGATAGCTGTTGGGAACCCGGCCGTTGCTTTCTGGCTGCACCAAACCAACGTACGACCAAAAAGCCCCCGGGTGACCCCGGGAAATGCTTTAGGTGCTTGTCCAGTGGCCCCCCTTAAGAAATGCCCAAAGGGGTTTTTGGGAACCCCCTAAAAAGTCTTTGGGGGCAGTTGAACAGTCTCGGGGCCCCCGACACTTTTTGTATGGTCCCCTTTAAAGGCTAGTGACAAACCCCCGCCTTTTTTATTGGGGAAGGGCATCGTCTGCCAAATCTTTTGAATAATGAACAGAGAAAATGTTTTTTTAAATGGCCCGGGAAAGTCTACATTGTTTTTCTGGACCCTATTTTTGAAATTTTTTTTTCTAATTTTCGTTTTTAAAATTGGGCCAAAAATTGGGCCCAAATTTTTGGGCCATTTTTAAATTGGGGAGCTGAAATCGGGAATGGGCGGGTTTTTCTTTACCCCCAATCGATAGAACAAATGGAGTTCCAAAGGGAAAAAGCTATGAAATTTTGGGCAACTGGGGCCCGGGGGCCTGGTCTAAAGCTTTCCCCCTTCACTTCCCCACGGAAAGGGCCCGGGGTTTTGATTTCCCGGGGGTGGAAAACCCTTTGCCCCGTTTTTTTTAAAACCCGTTTTCCCGTTTTACCTAGCGCAAATAGGTACCGGGTTTTTTATCCGACTGGGGTGGGTCGCATCCTTTGGGGGCAAATTTAAAGGGCCCCCAATGGGGAAAAAAATTAAACAGTCCCCCGATGACGCACTTTACTTTTTTTTGGGTTATCCTGGGGGGGCTAAACCCCCCGGGGGTTTTTAAAACCTTTTTCTTATCTTAAACTTTAAATGGAACAGTGAAATTGGGTGAAAACAGGGCTCAAAGTGGGCGAGATCGCAATGCTATATATCACCCAGGGGCGCAACTTTCCCCAAGAGTGTAATTCCAAAAAGTTTTTCAACAAAATTTTTAGTTTTGGTGCATTACCATCGGAAAAAAATTTTCTATCATTTCCAAAAAGATTTTTTTTTCTTCGAATATTTTGCAAAACAGGGGAAACACTTCAAGGGTTTGGGGGTTTCGATAGTCCCAAAAGGGGAAAAAAAGAAAAATATATTTTATATATAAGAAATAATTTTTCCTTTTTTTTTCCCGGTCCCAAATATGTTTTTAGACATGCTGGGAAATACATATGAAACCTTTCTTTTTTCTTTTTCTTCCCCCTTCTTCTTCTTCCTTTATTCCCTCGGTATTCTCCCCGGCCCGGCCTTTTTCCCAATTTTTGCAAAAAAAAGGGTTTAAATACCGACAATAAGAAAGTTTTAAAAAACATTGCAAAATCCCGGATATCTTTTTTGAAAAACGTTTCGCCATTAAAAGTCCTAGAATCTGTTTGATAAAGCCACTGGGTGGCAAACGTCCTTTCAATAAAGAAAACCCCGATGTTGCACATGTGTCCCTTAAAAATTTTATATTGCGGATTTTAAAACCTTTCTTCACAAATTGTCAAAACACTGCAACATCATGTAATCTTTGGGTTTAGAGGGCATCTAAAAAACCTTCTTCACGGCTGCTTGGGCACTAAACCCCTCTCTTTGGAAGGAACCCACTTTCCAAAGGGGAATCCCGCCTAAACCCGTACTTTGGGCCCCCGTCCCCTTTTTCCCCCCTTCCCCCATCCCCTGAAAAAACCTAATAACCCCCAGTCTTCTTCCTTTTCTCCAATTCTCCTCCACCACGATGCGTGAACACTAACTCCAAAGGGCCCGGGGAAATGATTACCTCGTCTTTTATATATTCTACTGTCTTTTCCAATTTTGTCCAAATCTTATTGATAAAGCCACGATGGCGAAACGCCTACAATTTAAAAATACCCGATGTTCACATTTCTTAAACTTTTCCAATGTTTGGGCCCCGGGCCCTTTGGGTCCCTCTCTAGGAGTGTCCCGAGACCTAATCCCCCATTGGGGAAGAAGCACAAGTACCCCCTCATCTTTGGGAACAACTGTCCCCAGTTCTAGCCACATTCCCCGTCCTCACGGGGCTCGCAGGGGAAAGCTAGGCCTCTCTGGTCTTCCATCCCCGCCCCAAGGGGCTAATGGGAATGAGTGTGTTGTGAGCTACAAGCTCTGGCTCAGGCACCTACCCTACCCTAGAAGAGTTAGGCGTGGTGTCGATTGAAACTCTTTGAAGCACAGTGTAAGATGAGCGTCATTCCACTGTTGACAGTGCAGCAGTAGTGACATTAATGTTCGTACACTGCCTTGGCTTGTGCAGATTCAAGATTATTATTATAATCAAAAAGAAGCGCTAAGCCACAAGGGCTATACTGCAGATTCAAGAGAGATTTAGACTGAAGATAGTTAACAAGTGTGGCTCACATGAAACCCACTCAATTATATTTGTAACTTCAACTGTATCCACTAACTCCTCACTAACAATGTCAAAGACTGGAGATGCCTCAATTTCAACTCTGACAATTACTGTATTTTACATCATTGAAGACACTATTTTTTCCCAAAAATATCAAGAAAATTTACCCAGAGTTCTGGAGGATGAAGGTTATGTTGTTCATAGGCCTCAACCTAGGCCTAGAGAAGTGTTTCCTTATAGAGAGCAATCTAAGCTCCTGTTTATGACCCAATAATGAATTGTATAAACTATTTTCTATAAAATAATGAATTAATAAAAATAATCATAAATAACTGTAAAAACTCGTTGGCACTATAGGCAGGGGTTCTGATTCATGATGTTGATCTTGACAATTTGCTTACTATTGTCTTTGACAAGTGTGACCATAGTGTAATACTGCACAAAATGCAGTAGTAAACAGAGTAAAGTCTGAGGCAGCTATAGTGAAAAGCTCTGTTTCACAAGGCACAGTACTCACTCCTATCCTGTTCCTCATCCTAATATTTGACATGGAGAGAGATGTAAGCCACAGCACCGTGTCTTCCTTCGCATATGACATTCAAATTAACATGACAGTGTCCTCCATTGAAGACACTGCAAGACTCCAGGCAGACATCAACCAAATCTTTTAAAGGGCTGTAGAAAACACTATGAAGTTCAATGATGAGCAATGTCAATTTCTCCGATATGAAAAAACGTGAGGAAATTAAAATTGTATCGGAGTATAAGACAATTTTCAACTACACAATAGAACAAAAAACTAATGTAAAGACCTGCGAATGAAAATATCAGATTATCTTACCTTATTCAATTCAATTCAATTCAATTCAATTCAAAGTTTATTCTCTATAAGGATTACAATGCTGAGTTTACAGAAATTTGGTTATTGTTTGGTTTACATGTAGTAAAATTGTGATTACAGAGTGTACCACTAGAACGCTTAGCATGGCTAGGCATTTCGGGCATACTTAGTTTTATTCTTAATTGTAAAATATTACAAATTATGAGGTAAGTTGGTATTATGGCTAAGTGACTAAATACTAGTTTGTGAGTTTAGCAATGTGAATGCTTTTGTTTTGGAACAGTATATAGTTTCAGTATTGGAGTATCACAGGATTCATTATTTTAAGACTGAGATTAATATTTCTGTTTATGTCAAATGATGGAGCGAGTGTAAGTGTGAACCACCAGGTGGTATCGTGTAGTTAGTTGACGGGGTGTATCAGGGAGATAAGATGTTTTCTAATGGTAGTTTTTGAAGGTGATGAATGTGTCTGCAGTTCTAGAGTTCTCAGGTAGGGTATTCCAGATTTTAGGGCCTTTGACATACATGAATTTTTGTAAAGGTTTAGTCGGACACGGGGAATGTCGTAGAGATGTTTGTTTCTGGTGTTATGCCTGTGGGTTCTGTCACAACTATCAAGAAAGCGTTTTAGGTCAAGGTTGATATTAGAGTTTAAGGCCCTGTAGATATAGATTGCACAGTAGTAAGTGTGGATGTACTGAACTGGAGTAAGTTTAGATCTTTGAAGAGTGGGGGGTGTGCTGCCAGGGATGGGATTTAGTGATTATTCTTACTGCAGCTTTTTGTTGGGTTATTGGCTTTAGGTGTGTTGCTGCAGTTGATCCCCAAGCACAAATAGCATAGGTGAGGTATGGATAAATAAGTGAGTGGTATAGTGTGAGAAGGGCATTTTGCGGCACGTAGTATCGTATCTTGGAGAGGATCCCAACCGTTTTGATACTTTTTTGGCTATATGCTGGATATGGGTGCTGAAATTCAGGTTGTTGTCAAGGTATAAGCCTAGGAATTTTCCCCCATTATTTCTGGTAATTAGAGTGTTGTCAATCTTAATGTTAATTTGTGCATTTCCTGCTCTGCTACCAAACATAATATAGTAAGTTTTGTCAGTGTTAAGCGTAAGTTTATGGCTGTCATCCAAGTCGATATTTTAATCAGCTCCTCATTCACAATGGTGTGAGGGTGGCAAGATTAGGGTGAGAGATGACATAAGTCGTGTCATCAGCAAAGAGAATGGGTTTCAGGTGTTGGGATACGTTTTGGAAGGTCATTGATGTATATGAGGAAGAGCAGGGGACCAAGGACACTTCCCTGCTGAACTCCAGTATCAGTGGCCGTGTTGCTGATGCTGTGTCTTTAATGGTGACGTACTGATACCTATTAGTAATGTAAGATTTGAAATAAGCAAGCGCATGGCCTCTTATACCGTAGTGGTCAAGTTGTGGAGTAGGATTTCGTGGTTTACTGTGTCAAAAGCTTTTCTTAGGTCAATAAAAATTCCTAGTGGATATTCCTTATTTTCCAATGCTGTGTAAAGCAGATCTAGCATTTTTATGATTGCATAATTAGTGCTTTTATTTTTCCTGAATCCAAACTGGCAGGGGTTGAGTATGTTTTGAGCCGTTATAAATGAATACAGTCTCCTGTGCACGAGTTTCTCAAAGATTTTGGATAGCAATGGTAAGTTAGATATTGGCCTGTAGTTGTTTAAGTCTGTAGGGTCACCACCTTTATGTATTGGTGTAACCCTTGCCATCTTGAGTAGTTTCGGGAAGGTGCTAGTCTCTATTGACTTGTTAAAAAAGTAATGAAATAGCATGCGAAAGGACATGGGCCGCTCGCTTGTACAGTAATGGTGGGACATGAGACAGATTCCCCGAGTTATTTTTAAGTGACTTTATGATCTCAATGACTTCCGTGGGCTCAGTTGGTGCAAGATAGAAGGAATTAGGGAAATTTCCATCTAGGTAGTCCCCGGCATGGGCATTGGTATGTGGGATTTTACTGGCGAGATTAGATCCTATGTTTGAGAAGAAGTCGTTTATCTTGTTAGCTGGTATCAATCGCATCTGCCAGAAAAATGACAGGATGGATAATGAGAACCTTCAAAACTAGGGATGCCAAGCCCATGATGACACTCTTCAGGTCGCTTGTTCTATTTAGGCTGGAATATTGCTGCACACTAACAGCACCTTTCAAGGCAGGTGAAATTGCTGACCTAGAAAATGTACAGAGAACCTTCACGGCACACATAACGGAGATAAAACACCTCAATTACTGGGAACGCTTGAAGTTCCTCACCCTTGTACTCCCTAGAATGCAGGCAGGAGAGATACAATATTACCTAGGAGGGTGTTCGGTGGTCAACGCCCCCATGGCCGGTCTGAAAACAGGCTTCATGGTGGATCAGGGTCTGATCAACCATGGTGTTACTGCTGGCCACACGCAAGCTGACGTATGAACCACAGCCCGGTTGGTCAGGTACTGACTTTAGGTGCCTGTCCAGTGCCTTCTTGAAGACAGCCAGGGGTCTATTGGTAATCCTCCTTATGTATGCTGGGAGGCAACTGAACAGTCTTGGGCCCCAGACACTTATTGTGTTGTCTCTCAGTGTACTCGTGGCGCCCCTGCTTGTCATCAGGGGAATGTTGCATCTCCTGCCGAGTCTTTTGCTTTCATAGTGATTTTCGTGTGCAGATTTGGTACCAATCCCTACAGGACCTTCCAAGTGTATATTATCATGCATCTCTCTCGCCTACATTCGAGGGAATACAGATCAAAGACCTTCAACTGTTCCCAGTAGTTTAGGTGCCTTATCGCACTTATGTGTGCCGTGAAAGTTCTTTGTACACTCTCCAGGTCTGCAATGTTGCCAGCCTTGAAGGGATTATTATTATTATAATCAAGGGGAAGCGCTAAACCCGGAGGATTATACAGCGCCTGGGGAAGGGGGATGTGGAAGGCATTCAGGCTTAATTCGGGGAACTGGAGCACAGATCCAATTTCCTAAATCAAGAGCCCCTCACCAACATCAAGGAACCTTCCTTGAGGGGCTGAGCCTTGAAGGGAGCCGTTAGTGTACAGCAGTATTCCAGCCTAGAGAGCACAAAGTGATTTGTAGAGAATCATCATAGGCTTGGCATCTCTAATTTTGAAGGTTCTCATTATCCATCCTATCATTTTCCTAGCAGATGAGGTAGATACATTGTTGTGGTCTTTGAAGGTGAGATCCTCTGACATTGTCACTCCCAGGTCCTTCACATTACTTTTCCACTCTATTGTATGGTTAGAATTTGTGGTATACCCTGACATATTTTTAATTTCTTCAAGTTTCCCATATCTGTGTAGTTGAAATTTCTCCTCGTTGAACTTCATATTGTTTTGAGTGGCCCATTCGAAGATTTGGTTGATGTCCACTTGGAGTCTCGCGGTGTCTTCGATGGAGGTCACAGCCATGGTAATCCGGGTGTCATCCACAAAGGATATCTTCCCAGTTTTTGTTATTATTGTTATTATTGCTTTTGTTATTGAAATTGAATTTCATGAAGAGATCTTCATGACTGCTCACATTTTGCTGGTCCGGAGCCCTGTACAGACATGTCTGTACCCAGGGCCATATTACCGCATAGGCAAACTAGGCATTTGCCTAGGGCCCCGCGCATTTGGGGGCCCCGCGGTCCAAGGGGTTCAGGGGCTCATCCAAGACTGCGCACATGGTGCAAGTGCAAAGGGGTCCCTACCTAAAAAGTTCAAGTGTTTGGAGAGTAAAATTGATTTTTAAAAATTAATCAAAACAAAAATAAATAATGAAATAAAATAAAATAAAAATAAATAAGCCTAACCATAGATGGTAACACTCAACACGCCTTTGTTTACACCAGAACAGCTGTGTTTTCCTGCTAATGGGTGAGTATGGGAGATTCCTCTCCAATTTTCTGTAGTTTATATGATTTGATAGTCTTATGCATGATGCAATGATAACAATAAGGGTCAGTGATTTATAAAGGGAATAATAGTGCTGTAGTGGTTATGCTGAATATAATAGGTACATGATGTCACTACTTTAATAGCATAATCTAGTAATACTATGCTGTCTTGAGTTTATTCTCTTTAAAATGCATGATTTAACAAGATAGTTATAATGGCTGTTGGTAAATGGTTTTGGTTGTCTTGATGTACTTTCCCTATTAAATTTAATCTAAATAGCCAGAATGTATTTAATTAGACCTTAAACAGTCTCACACCGACCCCCCACCCCCCACAACCCAAGCTGGAAGGGGTCGCTTCACTTACCCGTAACTCAAAGGGGCCCCGCCAATCTGAATAGCCTAGGGCCCGGAGACTTCTTAATCCGGCCCTGTTTGTACCTCTATTATATTGTGATCTAAGTGTATCGTCTTTGATAGTTATATTACGTATCAGATCGTCATTGTTAGTGAAGATGAGGTCCAGCGTATTTTCTAGTCTTGTAGTTAGTTTAATATGTTTATTATGCACCCCATACCCATCCTGTGGGCGGTAGTCAAAAGATTACAGAGGTACATAATTGGTCCAGGGACTGGACTCCCAAGTTTTGATAGCTGAGCAAGTTACAGAGGTAATGAACTCACAATTTACAAAGGTAATGAACTCACAATTTACAAAGGTAATGAACTCACAATTTACAAAGGTAATGAACTCCAGGTAAGTCTGGTCACAATCATGACAAGTTACAAAGGTATTTACAGATTACAGAGGTACGTAATGGGTCCAGGGACTGGGCCCCCAAAGTTTTGATAGCTGAACTAGGTACAAAGGTAATGAGCTCACAAGTTACAAAGGTAATGAATTCTGTAGAATGGTTACTTACGTTTATACTTTGGCTACAATCATGAACAAATTATAGAGTAATGAGCAATTCACACTTCCACACCCAGTCACAACTGTAATGAGTTATTGGTGCAAATATTGACTGTGAGTCACACACCACACACACACACCAACACACACACACACACACACACAACAAACACACACCACACACACACACACACACACACACACACACACTTTAGTTTAATATCTTTATGCACCCCATACCCATCCTGTGGGCGGTAGTCAAAAGATTACAAAGGTACATAATGGGTCCAGTGACTGGACCCCAAAGTTATGATAGCTGAACTAGTTACAAAGGTAATGAACTCCAGGTAGATCTGGTCACTAATCATGGCAAGTTAGTCTTGTAGGCTCTACTATTTGCTGGTTTAAGGTGAATTTGGTGCAGAGTTCGTGTGTGTGTGAATTTTCATCTGAGCTGCCTCCTGGGGTGATCTCTGCAACAATATTGTTTTCTATATTCCTCCATTTTAGGTGTCTCAAGTTATTATTATTATTATGATTATTATTATTATTATTATCAAAAAGGTGTCTCAAGTTGGAATCTCCTAGTTTACCTGGAGTTTACCTGGAGAGAGTTCGGGGGTCAATGCCCCCGCGGCCCGGTCTGTGACCAGGCCTCCTGGTGGATCAGAGCCTGATCAACCAGGCTGTTGCTGCTGGCTGCACGCAAACCAACGTACGAGCCACAGCCCGGCTGATCCGGAACTGACTTAAGGTGCTTGTCCAGTGCCAGCTTGAAGACTGCCAGGGGTCTGTTGGTAATCCCCCTTATGTGTGCTGGGAGGCAGTTGAACAGTCTTGGGCCCCTGACACTTATTGTATGGTCTCTTAACGTGCTAGTGACACCCGTGCTTTTCATTGGGGGGATGTTGCATCGTCTGCCAAGTCTTTTGCTTTCGTAGTGAGTGATTTTCGTGTGCAAGTTCGGTACTAGTCCCTCTAGGATTTTCCAGGTGTATATAATCATGTATCTCTCCCGCCTGCGTTCCAGGGAATACAGGTTTAGGAACCTCAAGCGCTCCCAGTAATTGAGGTGTTTTATCTCCGTTATGCGCGCCGTGAAAGTTCTCTGTACATTTTCTAGGTCGGGAATTTCACCTGCCTTGAAAGGTGCTGTTAGTGTGCAGCAATATTCCAGCCTAGATAGAACAAGTGACCTGAAGAGTGTCATCATGGGCTTGGCCTCTTTAGTTTTGAAGGTTCTCATTATCCATCCTGTCATTTTTCTAGCAGATGCGATTGATACAATGTTATGGTCCTTGAAGGTGAGATCCTCCGACATGATCACTCCCAGGTCTTTGACATTGGTGTTTTGCTCTATTTTGTGGCCAGAATTTGTTTTGTACTCTGATGAAGATTTAATTTCCTCATGTTTACCATATCTGAGTAATTGAAATTTCTCATCGTTGAACTTCATATTGTTTTCTGCAGCCCACTGAAAGATTTGGTTGATGTCCGCCTGGAGCCTTGCAGTGTCTGCAATGGAAGACACTGTCATGCAGATTCGGGTGTCATCTGCAAAGGAAGACATGGTGCTGTGGCTGACATCCTTGTCTATGTCGGATATGAGGATGAGGAACAAGATGGGAGCTAGTACTGTGCCTTGTGGAACAGAGCTTTTCACCGTAGCTGCCTCGGACTTTACTCTGTTGACGACTACTTCTTGTTCTGTTAGTGAGGAAATTATAGATCCATCGACCGACTTTTCCTGTTATTCCTTTAGCGCGCATTTTGTGTGCTATTACGCCATGGTCACACTTGTCGAAGGCTTTTGCAAAGTCTGTATATATTACATCTGCATTCCTTTTTGTCTTCTATGCATTTAGGACCTTGTCGTAGTGATCCAGTAGTTGAGACAGACAGGAGCGACCTGTTCTAAACCCAGTTGCCCTGGGTTGTGTAACTGATGGGTTTCTAGATGGGTGGTGATCTTGCTTCTTAGGACCCTTTCAAAGACTTTTATGATATGGGATGTTAGTGCTATTGGTCTGTAGTTCTTTGTTGTTGCTTTACTGCCCCCTTTGTGGAGTGGGGCTATGTCTGTTGTTTTTAGTAACTGAGGGACGACCCCGTGTCCATGCTCCCTCTCCATAGGATGGAAAAGGTCCGTGATAGGGCTTCTTGCAGTTCTTGATGAACACAGAATTCCATGAGTCTGGCCCTGGGGCAGAGTGCATGGGCATGTCATTTATCGCCTGTTCGAAGTCATTTGGCGTCAGGATAACATCGGATAGGCTTGTGTTAATCAAATTTTGTGGCTTCTCTCATAAAAAATTCATTTTGATCTTCGACTCTCAGTCTGGTTAGCGGCTTGCTAAAAACTGAGTCATATTGGGACTTGAGTAGCTCACTCATTTCCTTGCTGTCATCTGTGTAGGACCCATCTTGTTTAAGTAGGGGCCCAATACTGAGACGTTGTTCTCGATTTTGATTTGGCATAGGAGAAGAAATACTTTGGGTTTCTCTTTCGATTTCATTTATGGCTTTTAGTTCTTCCCGCGATTCCTGACTCCTAAAGGATTCTTTTAGCTTAAGTTCGAATGCTTGCTATTTCTCTGACCAGTGTCTCCCTGCGCATTTCAGATATATTGACCTCTTTTAGCCGCTCTGTTATTCTTTTCCGTCGCCTGTAAAGGGAGCGCCTGTCTCTTTCTATTTTACATCTACTCCTCCTTTTTCTTAGAGGAATAAGCCTTGTGCATACATCGAGTGCCACCGAGTTAATCTGTTCTAGGCATAAGTTTGGGTCTGTGTTGCTTAGTATATCTTCCAGCTTATATCGGTTAGGACTTGGTTTACTTGGTCCCACTTTATGTTTTTTGTTATTGAAGTTGAATTTGGTGAATGCTCCCTCGTGACTAGTCTCATTTTGTCGGTCTGGGGCTCACGCATACATGTCTGAACCTCAATTATGTTTGATCTGAGTATATTGTTTTGATATGGTGACATTTCTTATCAGATCATCATTGTTAGTGAAGATGAGGTCTAGTGTATTCTCCAGTCTAGTAGGCTCTATTATTTGCTGGTTTAAATTGAATTTTGTGCAGAGATTTAAAAGCTCGTGTGAGTGTGAGTTTTCATCAGAGCTGCCTCCTGGTGTTATTACTGCAACAATATTATTTGCTATATTCCTCCATTTTAGGTGCCTTAAGTTGAAGTCCCCCAGGAGCAAGATGTTGGGTGCAGGAGCTGGAAGATTTTCCAGACAGTGGTCAATTTTTAACAGCTGTTCCTGGAATTGCTGGGATGTTGCATCCGGAGGCTTGTAGACTACCACAATGACTAGGTTTTGGTTCTCGACCTTTACTGCTAAAACTTCCACTACATCATTTGAGGCATTAAGCAGTTCTGTGCAAACAAGTGACTCTGCAGTGTCTGTATATATTACATCTGCATTCTTTTTGTCTTCTAGTGCATTTAGGACCTTGTCGTAGTGATCCAATAGTTGAGACAGACAGGAGCGACCTGTTCTAAACCCATGTTGCCCTGGGTTGTGTAATTGATGGGTTTCTAGATGGGTGGTGATCTTGCTTCTTAGGACCCTTTCAAAGATTTTTATGATATGGGATGTTAGTCCTATTGGTCTGTAGTTCTTTGCTGTTGCTTTACTGCCCCCTTTGTGGAGTGGGGCTATGTCTGTTGTTTTAGTAACTGTGGGACGACCCCCGTGTCCATGCTCCCTCTCCATAGTGATGGAAAAGGCTCGTGATAGGGGCTTCTTGCAGTTCTTGATGAAACACGAGTTCCACGAGTCTGGCCCTGGGGCAGAGTGCATGGGCATGTCATTTATCGCCTGTTCGAAGTCATTTGGCGTCAGGATAACATCGGATAGGCTTGTGTTAATCAAATTTTGTGGCTCTCTCATAAAAAATTCATTTTGATCTTCGACTCTCAGTCTGGTTAGCGGCTCGCTAAAAACTGAGTCATATTGGGACTTGAGTAGCTCACTCATTTCCTTGCTGTCATCTGTGTAGGACCCATCCTGTTTAAGTAGGGGTCCAATACTGGACGTTGTTCTCGACTTTGATTTGGCATAGAAGAAATACTTTGGGTTTCTTTCGATTTCATTTATGGCTTTTAGTTCTTCCCGCGATTCCTGATTCCTATAAGATTCCTTTAGCTTGCTATTTCTCTGTCCAGTGTCTCCCTACGCATTTCAGATATATTGAACTATTTTAGCCGCTCTGTTATTCTTTTCTGTCGCCTGTAAAGGGAGCGCATGTCTCTTTCTATTTTACATCTACTCCTCCTTTTTATTAGAGGAATAAGCCTTGTGCATACATCGAGTGCCACCGAGTTTATCTGTTCTAGGCATAAGTTGGGGTCTGTGTTGCTTAGTATATCTTCCCAGCTTATATCGGTTAGGACTTGGTTTACTTGGTCCCACTTTATGTTTTTGTTATTGAAGTTGAATTTGGTGAATGCTCCCTCGTGACTAGTCTCATTATGTCGGTCTGGGGCTCCACGCATACATGTCTGAACCTCAATTATGTTGTTATCTGAGTATATTGTTTTTGATATGGTGACATTTCTTATCAGATCATCATTGTTAGTGAAGATGAGGTCTAGTGTATTCTCCAGTCTAGTAGGCTCTATTATTTGCTGGTTTAAATTGAATTTTGTGCTGAGATTTAAAAGCTCGTGTGAGTGTGAGTTTTCATCAGAGCTGCCTCCTGGTGTTATTACTGCAACAATATTATTTGCTATATTCCTCCATTTTAGGTGCCTTAAGTTGAAATCCCCCCAGGAGCAAGATGTTGGGTGCAGGAGCTGGAAGATTTTCCAGACAGTGGTCAATTTTTAACAGCTGTTCCTGGAATTGATGGGATGTTGCATCCGGAGGCTTGTAGACTACCACAATGACTAGGTTTTGGTTCTCGACCTTTACTGCTAAAACTTCCACTACATTTGAGGCATTAAGCAGTTCTGTGCAAACAAGTGACTCTGCAATGTACAGGCCAACCCCCCCCCCTTTTGCCTGTTCACTCTGTCACATCTGTATAGGTTGTAACCTGGGATCCATATTTCGTTTTCCAAGTGATGTGTGTGTGTGCGTGTGTATGAGTGTGAGTGTGTGTGTGTGTGTGTGTGTGTGTGTGTGTGTGTGTGTGTGTGTGTGTGTGTGTGTGTGTGTGTGTGTATGAGTGTGTGTGCATGTGTGTATGAGTGTGTGTGCATGTGTATATGAGTTTGTGTGTGTGTGTGTGTGTGTGTGTGTGGTGTGTGTGTGTGTGTGTGTGTGTGGTGTGTGTGTGTGTGTGTGTGTGTGTGTGTGTTGTGTCTCAATAATCAATATTTGCACCAATAACTCATTACAGTTGTGACCGGGTGTGGAAGTGTGAATTGCTCATTACACTATAATTTGTTCATGATTGTAGCCATGTATAAACCTAAGTAACCATTCTTACAGTATTCATTACCTTTGTAACTTGTGAGTTCATTACCTTGTACCTAGTTCAGCCATCAAAACTTTGGGGCCCAATCCCTGGACCCATTACGTACCTCTGTAATCTGCTCATTACCTTTGTAAATTGTGAGTTCATTACCTTTGTAAATTGTGAATTCATTACCTCTGTAACTTGCTCAGCTATCAAAACTTTGGAGTCCAGTCCCTGAACCAATTATGTACCTCTGTAATCTTTTGACTACCGCCCACAGGATGGGTATGGGGTGCATAATAAACATATTAAACTAAACTAACAAGTGATCCTTTTATGTGGGTCTCAGTGAAAGCCGCAAACATTGCCTTTGCCTCTGCAAGCAGTCCACGGATGAAAGGTATTTTGTTGTTTGTTGCTGGCTTTAGACCCTGTATATTTGCAAAGAAGAATGTCATCGGACTGGTGGTATTGTTGGTACTGGGGGGGGATTTTTTTTTCCGGCATTAGTATCTGTATCTGTTGGTTTGGAGTGGAGGCCATCGACTGTGGTTCCACTCCAGGAATGACTGGATTTGGTGTACGATTTCTGCCATTTCCTGCCAGATTTTTTTCCTTCCTGGCACTAAAAAACCTCTCCCTCTTGAGTGGCTGTGGCTACCCAGGTTTTCCCATGGCCTGGATGTTTTGTATCTTTTTGTCTCCTTTAGATGGTGTGCCTGGCAATTTAAGTTATAGCAGTCTTTCCTGTACTGAAGAGGTACACATTTCAGGGTGAAAAAGCTTACAGGAAGGGAGTTTGCATTTTCCTGTTGTCATATGGGCACGGTATTTTCTAGGGTGGTCATAGTTGCACGTCCCGTCTGTTTTTCCAGATTTCCCATGTCTGCAGATACCAAGTGCATAGTATGTGCACAGGCTTGGTTTCCGTTTGCCTTGGGTTTCTGTGACTGTATACCCTGTTGGTGCACGTTTCCCTGTCTTATTCCTATCCTCCCTAGCACCAACAATGGAGCTCCCACCAGTTGTTTTTACCTGGAGTTTACCTGGAGAGAGTTCCGGGGGTCAACGCCCCCGCGGCCCGGTCTGTGACCAGGCCTCCTGGTGGATCAGAGCCTGATCAACCAGGCTGTTGCTGCTGGCTGCACGCAAACCAACGTACGAGCCACAGCCCGGCTGGTCGAAGGCTTTTGCAAAGTCTGTATATATTACATCTGCATTCTTTTTATCTTCTAGAGCATTTAGGACCTTGTTGTAGTGGTCCAATAGTTGAGACAGACAGGAGCGACCTGTTCTAAACCCATGTTGCCCTGGGTTGTGTAACTGATGGGTTTCTAGATGGGTGGTGATCTTGCTTCTTAGGACCCTTTCAAAGATTTTTATGATATGGGATGTTAGTGCTATCGGTCTGTAGTTCTTTGCTGTTGCTTTACTGCCCCCTTTGTGGAGTGGGGCTATGTCTGTTGTTTTTAGTAACTGTGGGACGACCCCCATGTCCATGCTCCCTCTCCATAGGATGGAAAAGGCTCGTGATAGGGGCTTCTTGCAGTTCTTGATGAACACGGAGTTCCATGAGTCTGGCCCTGGGGCAGAGTGCATGGGCATGTCATTTATCGATAAATTAGACACATGTGCAACTCTTGGGTATCTTTATTGAGGAAACGTTTCGCCACACAGTGGCGAAACGTTTCCTCAATAAAGATACCCAAGAGTTGCACATGTGTCTAATTTATCAACATGTCGGTTCCCTGAACCATTCATCTACAAATCTGTCAGACACTGCAACTTCTTGGGATCTTAATACTTAGGAATTCTTCGCTTGCCTAATTCTTGGGCACGACCTACTTCCACATTGAACAAATGTGACACGACCTATGACTGCTGCACCTCTCCTGCCATACGGTTTATAAGCTGCTTCTCCGCTGATATACCGTATTCTATTCAAGATTGATGGACTGAACACATCGACTCAAGGTTGAGGGACTGATTACCTCATTCTCCTCCTGTTCTTCAAGTTTCTCCTACGTATGGACTGATGAAGCCACTGTGTGGCGAAACGTTTCCTCAATAAAGATACCCAAGAGTTGCACATGCGTCTAATTTATCAACATGTCGGTTCTCTGAACCATTCACCTACAAATGTCATTTATCGCCTGTTCGAAGTCATTTGGCATCAGGATAACATCGGATAGGCTTGTGTTAACCAAATTTTGTGGCTCTCATAAAAAATTAATTTTGATCTTCGATTCTCAGTCTGGTTACCTGGAGTTTACCTGGAGAGAGTTCCGGGGGTCAACGCCCCCGCGGCCCAGTCTGTGACCAGGCCTCCTGGTGGATCAGAGCCTGATCAACCAGGCTGTTGCTGTTGGCTGCACGCAAACCATCGTACAAGCCACAGCCAGGCTGATCAGGAACTGACTTTAGGTGCTTGTCCAGTGCCAGCTTGAAGACTGCCAGGGGTCTGTTGGTAATCCCCCTTATGTGTGCTGGGAGGCAGTTGAACAGTCTCGGGCCCCTGACACTTATTGTATGGTCTCTTAACGTGCTAGTGACACCCCTGCTTTTCATTGGGGGGATGGTGCATCGTCTGCCTGAAAAAGCTTACAGGAAGGGAGTTTGCATTTTCCTGTTGTCATATGGGCACGGCATTTTCTAGGGTGGTCATAGTTGCACGTCCCGTCTGTTTTTCCAGATTTCCCATGTATGCAGATACCAAGTGCATAGTATGTGCACAGGCTTGGTTTCCATTTGCCTTGGGTTTCTGTGACTGTATTCCCTCTTGGTGCATGTTTCCCTGTCTTATTCCTATCCTCCCTAGCACCAACAATGGAGCTCCCACCAGTTGTTTTTGGTAATATATCCTCACTATTGCTAGTGGAGTCCTCATGTTTGCTATTTCCTGTGGTATTCCTAGTTTGCAATATTGGTTTTATCTTATCTTTGACTACACTTGTTTCCCCACTACGGCTCCTGTCCCCTATGAGGTCATTTATATGTATTTCCTTCCTGCATATAATTCCCGACTACCTGGACAAAATCTCCACTCCACCAATTACTGTCTCCCAGGACAGCACCTCCAGCTTCACCATTACTGTCTCCCAGAACAGCACCTCCAGCTTTACCATTACTGTCTCCTAGGACAGCACCTTCAGCTTCACCATTACTGTCTCCCAGGACAGCACTATCAGCCCCACATTTACTGACTACCAGGACATCACCTCCAGCCTTACAGTTTGTGACTACATGGCCAGTATCAAGGGCAGTACCATTCAGCCCAGACTTTTTATGTTCCCATCTGTTGTAGAAAGCTTCCAGGTTTTCTATGAAAGCAGCTTTGATGTTATCCTCTTTTAATACCCTTGTGATTTTAGTCCACAGATTTATCTCATTTGGGCATACCCAAAAACCCTTCCCTATCTTAATACTGCTTGTACCTGGAGTTTACCTGGAGAGAGTTCCGGGGGTCAACGCCCCCGCGGCCTGGTCTGTGACCAGGCCTCCTGGTGGATCAGAGCCTGATCAACCAGGCTGTTGCTGCTGGCTGCACGCAAACCAACGTACGAGGCACAGCCCAGCTGGTCAGGAACCGACTTTAGGTGCTTGTCCAGTGCCACCCGGCTGATCGGGAACTGACTTTAGGTCCCTTGCCATCCCAGCTTGAAGACTGCCAGGGGTCTGTTGGTAATCCCCCTTATTTTGTGGGGGAAAGGCAGTTGAACAGTCCTGGGGCCCCCTGAAAACTTTTTGTAGGTCTCTTAACGTCAAAGGAAAAACCCCGTTTTTTCATTGGGGGATGGGAAATGTTTTCCCAAGTTTTTTGTTTTCGTAGTGAGTGTTTTTTCATGTGCAAGTTCGGTACAAATTTCCCTCTAGGTTTTCCCCGGGTGTATAAAATCATGAAATCTCCCCCCTCCTGCGCCGGGAAATACAGGTTTAAAAACCTCAAGCGCTCCCCCATTTAATTGGGGTGTTTTTATCCCCGTTTTTCCGCCGTAAAAGTTCTCGTACATTTCCAGGTGGGAAATTTTTCACCTGCCTTGAAAGGTGCTGTTAGAGTGCAGAAAATTTTCCAAACCCTAGATAGAACAATTTGACCTGAAGAGTGTCACAGGGGTTTGGGCCCTTTCCCAGTTTTGAAGGTTCTCTTTTCCCCATCCTGTCATTTTTCTAGCAGATGCGTTTTGATACAATGTTTTTGGTCCTTGAAGGTGAATCCCCCCCGACATAATCATTTCCCAGGTTTTTTACGTGGGTTTCCTCTATTTTGGGGCCCAAATTTTTTGTTTTGTACTTTTATGAAGTTTTAAAATTTCCCCATGTTTACCATATCTGAGTAATTAAAATTTTCTCATCTTTTGAACTTCATTTTTGTTTCCGCAGCCCACGGGAAAGATTTTTTTGATGTCCGCCTGGAGCCATGCAGTGTCTGCAAGGGAAGACACTGCCCCATGCAGATTCGGGGGGGGGGCGGGGGGGAAAAGGAAACATGGTGCTGGGGCAAAACACCTTTTTCTTTTCGGATATGAGGAGGGGAAACAAGATGGGAGCTAGTACGTCCCTTTTGTGGAACAAGCTTTTCCCCGGGAGCTCCCTGGGACTTACCCCTGTTGACACTACTTTTTTTCCCTGTTAGTGAGGAAATTATAGATCCATCGACCGACTTTTCCTGTTTTTCCCTTTTGGGCGCCATTTTTGGCTAAAAACCCATGGTAAACACTTGTCAAAGGGCTTTTGAAAAGTCTGTATATATTACATCTGTTTCCCTTTTTTTTGTTTTCAAATTGCTTTTAAAGGACCTTGTCGTAGTGTTTCCAGTATTTTGAACAGACAGGGGGCGCCCCTGTTCTAAACCCAAGTTGCCCGGGGTTTGTAACTGATGGGTTTCTAGAGGGTGGTGATCTTGCTTCTTGGGACCCTTTAAAAGATTTTTTAAAATGAAATGGGATGTTGTGCTATTGGTCTTATTTCTTTGTTTTTCAAAAACTGCCCCCTTTGTGGAGGGGGGCTATGTCGGGTTGTTTTTAGTAACGAGGGACGCCCCCCGTGTCCATGCTCCCTCTCCCCTAGGGTGGAAAAGGCCCCTTAAAAGGGGGTTTTTGCAAGGGTTTTTGATTTAACACAGAAACCATGAGTCGGGGCCCCGGGGGAGAGTGGCCCTGGGGAAAAGGGCATTTTTTCGGGCCCTTTCAAGTCATTTGGCTCAGGGTAACATCGGGTAGGCTTTTGTTAATCAAATTTTGTGGCTTTTCTTTATAAAAAATTCATTTTTCTTTGACTCTCAAATCTGGTTAAACGGCTTCTAAAAACTGAGTCATTTGGGGCTTGAAATAGCTCACTCATTTCCTTGCTGTTTTTTTCCCGTTTTTAGGGCCCCTTGTTTAAGTAGGGGCCCCCAAAACTGGAAAGTTGTTTTCGTTTTGATTTTGGGATAGGAGAAGAAAAAACTTTTTTTTTTTTTTTTCGATTTCATTTATGGGTTTTAGTTCTTTTCCCCCCCCATTTCCCGACTCCTAAAGGGTTCCCTTTTTGCTTAAGTTCGAATGCTTGCTATTTCTCTGAAACCCGTGTCCCCCTCGCTTTCAGTATATTGAAACCCCTTTTAGCCGCTCTGTTTTTCTTTTTTCCCTCGCCTGTAAAGGGGGGCCGGGCTCCTTTTTTATTTTTCAACTACTCCCCCCTTTTTTTTTAGAGGAATAACCTTGTGCATAATCGAGTGCCAAACCCAGTTAATCGTTCTAGGGATAAGTTTTTTGGGGCTGTGGGTTTCTTATATAAACTTCCCGCTTATATCGGTTAGGACTTTTTTTTTACTTGGTCCCCCCTTTATGTTTTTTTTATTGAAAATTGAAATTTGGGGAATGCTCCCCCGTGACTAGTCTCAAATTTTTTCGGGCTTTGGGGGTCCCCGGGATACATGCCTTTAACCTCCCAATTTTGTTTTATCTGAGTATAAAATTTTTTTTGATATGGTGAAAATTTCTTATCAGATCATCATTTTTTAGTGAAGATGGGGGTTTTAGTGTATTCCCAGTCAGTAGGCTCTATTATTTGCGGTTTTAAAAAAAATTTTTTGCAGGGGATTTAAAAGCCGTGTGAGTGGGGATTTTTTATCCCGAGCTGCCCCTGGGGTTTTTACCGCAACAATATTTTGTATATTCCTCCATTTTAGTGCCTTAAATTTTAAGTCCCCCCCGGAGCAAGATGTTGGGTGCAGGAGCTGGAAATTTTCCCGACAGTGGCCCAATTTTTTTAAAAAGCTGTTCCGGAATTGCCCGGGGTTTTGCAAACCGGGCTTTTAGACTACCCCAATGATAGGTTTTTGGGTTTTCAAACCTTTTACTGCTAAAAATTCCATAACCATTTAGGCATTAACAGTTCTGTCAAAAAAAGTGACTCGCAGTGTCTGTTATAAATTTAAACTCATTCTTTTTGGGCTTCTAGTGCATTTTAGGACCTTGTCGTAAATGATCCAATGTTGAGACAGACAGAGCGACCGTTCTAAACCCATGTTTTCCCCGGGTTTGTTAATTGATGGGGTTTTCTAAAATGGGGGATCTTTCTTCTTAGGGCCCTTTCAAAAATTTTTTTTGATATGGGATGTTTTTCCCCAAAGGCGTATTCTTTGCTGTTGCCTTTTACTGCCCCCCCTTTTTGGAGTTGGGGGGAAAAACTGTTGTTTTTTGTAACGTGGGACGACCCCCCGGTTTCCAAAGCTCCCCCTCCATAGATGGAAAAGGGTCGTGATAGGGGCTTTCTTGGGGGTTCTTGAGAAAACAAGTTTCCCCCGAGCGGGGGCCCCGGGGCAGGTGGGATGGGCATGTCATTTAATTTGCCTGTTTCCCAAGTCATTTGGCTCAGGGTAACATCGGATAGGCTTGGGGTTAATCAAATTTTGTGGCTCCCCTCATTAAAAAATTTATTTTGTCTTCGACCTCAGTCTGGTTTCGGGTCGCAAAAACGAGTCATATTGGGACTTGAGTAGCCCCACCCCATTTCCTTGCTGTCATCTTTTAGGTAAACCCCTCCTGTTTAAGGGAGGGGTCCAATACTGGACGTTTGTTCTCGACTTTGATTTGGCATAGAAAAAATTACTTTGGGTTTCTTTCGATTTCATTTATGGTTTTTAGTTCTTCCCGCGATTCCTGATTCCTATAAGATTCCTTTAGCTTGCTATTTCTCTGCCCAGTGTCTCCCTAGCATTTCAGAAAATATTGAACTATTTTAGCCGCTCTGTTATTCTTTTCTGTCGCCTGTAAAGGGAGCGCATGTCTCTTTCTATTTTACATCTACTCCTCCTTTTTATTAGGGGAAAAAGCCTTGTGCTACATCGAGTGCCACCGAGTTTTTTCCTGTTCTAGGCATAAGTTGGGGTCTGTGTTGCTTAGAAATTATCTTCCCAGCTTATATGGGTTAGGACTTGGTTTACTTGGTCCCACTTTATGTTTTTGTTATTGAAGTTGAATTTGGTGAATGCTCCCTCGTGACTAGTCTCATATGTCGGCTGGGGCTCCACGCATACATGTCTGAACCTCAATTATGTTGTTATCTGAGTATATTGTTTTTGATATGGTGACATTTCTTACAGATCATCATTGTTAGTGAAGATGAGGTCTAGTGTATTCTCCAGTCTAGTAGGCTCTTTTATTTGCGGTTTTAAAATTTGAATTTTGTGCTGAGATTTAAAAAAGCTCGTGTGAGTGTGATTTTTTCCATCAGAGCTGCCTCCTGGTGTTTTTAAACTGCAACAATATTAATTTGCTATTTTCCCTTTCCATTTTAGGGGGCCTTAAGTTGAAATCCCCCAGGAGCAAGATGTTGGGTGCGGGAGCTGGAAGATTTTCCAGACAGTGGTCAATTTTTAACAGCTGTTCCTGAATTGAGGGGATGTTGCATCCGGAGGCTTGTAGACTACCACAATGACTAGGTTTTGGTTCTCGACCTTTACTGCTAAAACTTCCACACATTTGAGGCATTAAGCAGTTCTGTGCAAACAAGTGACTCTGCAATGTACAGGCCAACCCCCCCCCTTTTGCCTGTTCACTCTGTCACATCTGTATAGGTTGTAACCTGGATCCATATTCGTTTTCCAAGTGATGTGTGTGTGTGCGTGTGTATGAGTGTGAGTGTGTGTGGTGGTGTGTGTGTGTGTGTGTGTGTGTGTGTGGTGTGTGTGTGTGTGTGTGGGGTATGAGTGTGTGTGCATGTGTGTAGAGTGTGTGTGCATGTGTAATATGAGTTTGTGTGTGTGTGTGTGTGGTGTGTGTGTGTGTGTGTGTGTGTGTGTGTGTGTGGTGTGTGTGTGTGTGTGTGTGTGTGTGTGTGTGTGTGTCTCAATAATCAATATTTGCACCAATAACTCATTACAGTTGTGCCGGGTGTGGAAGTGTGAATTGCTCATTACACTATAATTTGTTCATGATTGTAGCCATTTATAAACCTAAGTAACCATTCTTACAGTATTCATTTACCTTTGTAACTTGTGAGTTCATTACCTTGTACCTAGTTCACCCATCAAAATTTTGGGGCCCAAATTTCCCTGGACCCTTTAAACGTACCTCTGTAATCTGCTCATTACCTTTGTAAATTGTGAGTTCATTCCCTTTTGTAAATTGTGAATTCATTACCTCTGTAACTTGCTCACTATCAAAACTTTGGAGTCCAGCCCCCTGAACCAATTATGTACCTCTGTAATCTTTTGACTACCGCCCACAGGATGGAAATGGGGTGCATAATAAACATATTAAACTAAACTAACAAGTGATCCTTTTATGTGGGTCTCAGTGAAAGCCGCAAACTTTGCCTTTGCCTCTGCAAGCAGTCCACGGATGAAAGGTATTTTGTTGTTTGTTGCTGGCTTTAAAACCCTGTATATTTGCAAAGAAGAATGTCATGGGACTGGTGGTATTGTTGGTACTGGGGGGGGATTTTTTTCCGGCTTAGTACTGTATCTGTTGGTTTTTGGAGTGGAGGCCATCGACTGTGGTTCCAACTCCAGGAATGACTGGATTTGGTGTACGATTTCTGCCATTTCCTGCCAGATTTTTTTCCTTCCTGGCACTAAAAAACCTCCCCCTCTTGAGTGGCTGTGGCTACCGGGTTTTTCCCATGGCCTGGATGTTTTGTATCTTTTTGTCCCTTTTGATGGTGTGCCTGGCAATTTAAGTTATAGCAGTCTTTCCTGTACTGAAGAGTACAACATTTCAGGGTGAAAAAGCTTACAGGAAGGGAGTTTGCATTTTCCTGTTGTCATATGGGAAAGGTATTTTCTAGGGGGGGGTCATAGTTGCACGTTTCCCCTCTGTTTTTCCAGATTTCCCCTGTCTGCAGATACCCAAGTGCATAGTATGTGCACAGGCTTGGTTTCCGTTTGCCTTGGGTTTCTGTGACTGTATACCCTGTTGGTGCACGTTTCCCTGTCTTATTCCTATCCCCCTAGCACCAACAATGGAGCTCCCACCATTGTTTTTACCCCGGAGTTTACCTGGAGAGAGTTCCGGGGGTCAACCCCCCGCGCCCGGTCTGTGACCAGGCCTCCTGGTGGATCAGAGCCTGATCAACCAGGCTGTTGCTGCGGCGCACGCAAACCAACGTACGAGCCACACCCGGCTGGTCGAAGGGTTTTGCCCAAAATCTGTATATATTACATCTGCATTCTTTTTTTTCTTTTAGAGCATTTAGGACTTGTTGTAGTGGTCCAATAGTTGAGACAGACAGGACGACCTGTTCTAAACCCATGTTTCCCTGGGTTGTGTAACTGATGGGTTTCTAGATGGGTGGTGATCCCTTGCTTCTTAGGACCCTTTCAAAAATTTTTAGATATGGGATGTTAGTGCTATCGGTCTGTAGTTCTTTGCTGTTGCTTTACTGCCCCCTTTGTGGAGTGGGGCTATGTCTGTTGTTTTTTAGTAACTGTGGGACGACCCCCATGTCCATGCTCCCTCTCCATAGGATGGAAAAGGCTCGTGATAGGGGCTTCTTCAGTTCTTGATGAACACGGAGTTCCATGAGTCTGGCCCTGGGGCAGAGTGCATGGGCATGTCCATTTATCGAATAAATTAGACACATGTGCAACTCTTGGGTATCTTTATTGAGGAAACGTTTCGCCACACAGTTGGCGAAACGTTTCCTCAATAAAGATACCCAAGAGTTGCACATGTGTCTAATTTATCAACATGTCGGTTCCCTGAACCATTCATCTACAAATCTGTCAGACACTGCAACTTCTTGGGATCTTAATACTTAGGAATTCTTCGCTTTCCTAATTCCCTTTGGGGACGACCTACTTCCACATTGAACAAATGTGACACGACCTATGACTGCTGCACCTCTCCTGCCATACGGTTTATAAGCTGCTTCTCCGCTGATATACCGTATTCTATTCAAGATTGATGGACGAACACATCGACTCAAGGTTGAGGGACTGATTACCTCATTCTTTCCCCCTGTTTTTTCAAGTTTTCCCCACGTATGGACTGATGAAGCCACTGTGTGGCGAAACGTTTCCTCAATAAAGATACCAAGATTGCACATGCTCTAATTTATCAAAAATGTCGGTTCTCTGAACCATTCACCTACAAATGTCATTTATCGCCTGTTCGAAGTCATTTGGCATCCGGATAACATCGGATAGGCTTGTGTTAAACCCAAATTTTTTTGGCTCTCAAAAAAAAATTAATTTTGATCTTCGATTCTCAGTCTGGTTTTCCTGGAGTTTACCTGGGGAGAGTTCCGGGGTCAACGCCCCCGCGGCCCCGTCTGTGACCAGGCCTCCTGGTGGATCAGAGCCTGATCAACCAAGCTGTTTTCTGTTGGCTGCACGCAAACCATCGTACAAGCCACAGCCAGGCTGATCAGGGAAATGACTTTAGGTGCTTGTCCAGTGCCAGCTTGAAGACTGCCAGGGGTCTGTTGGTAATCCCCCTTATGTGTGCTGGGAGGCAGTTGAACAGTCTCGGGCCCCTGACACTTATTGTATGGTCCCCTTAAAAGTGCTAGTGACACCCCTGCTTTTCATTGGGGGGATGTGCATCGTCTGCCTGAAAAACTTACAGGAAGGGAGTTTGCATTTTCCTGTTGTCATATGGGCAGGCATTTTCTAGGGGGGTCTAGTTGCACGTCCCGTCTGTTTTTCCAGATTTCCCATGTATGCAGATACCAAGTGCATAGTATTTCACAGGCTTGGTTTCCATTTGCCTGGGTTTCTGTGACTGTATTCCCTCTTGGTGCATGTTTCCCTGTCTTATTCCTATCCTCCCCTACACAAAAACAGGAGCTCCCACCCGTTGTTTTGGTAATATATCCTCACTATTGCTAGTGGAGTCCCTCATGTTTGCTATTTCCTGTGGTATTCCTAGTTTGCAATATTGGTTTTATCTTACTTTGACTACACTTGTTTCCCCACTACGGCTCCTGTCCCCTATGAGGTCCCTTTATATGTATTCCTTCCTGCATATAATTCCCGACTACCCCGGACAAAATCTCCAGCTTTACCAATTACTGTCTCCCAGGACAAACACCTCCAGCTTCACCATTACTGTCTCCCAGAACAGCACCTCCAGCTTTACCATTACTGCTCCTAGGACAGCACCTTCAGCTTCACCATTACGTCTCCCAGGACAGCACTATCAGCCCCACATTTACTGACTACCAGGGCATCACCTCCAGCCTTTCAGTTTGTGACTACATGGCCAGTATCAAGGGCAGTACCATCACCCAGACTTTTTATGTTCCCATCTGTTGTAGAAAGCTTCCAGGTTTTTTTATGAAAGCAGCTTTGATGTTATCCTCTTTTAATACCCTTGTGATTTTAGTCCACAGATTTATCTCATTTGGGCCTACCCAAAAACCCTTCCCTTTTCTTAATACTGCTTGTACCTGAGTTTACCTGGAGAGAGTTCCGGGGGGGCAACGCCCCCCCGGCCTGGTCTGTGACCAGGCCTCCTGGGGATCAGAGGCCTGATCAACAGGCTGTTGCTGCTGGCTGCACGCAAACCAAAAAGTACGAGGCACAGCCCAGCTGGTCAGGAACCGACTTTAGGTGCTTGTCCAGTGCCACTTGAAGACTTTCCAGGGGTCCCGTTGGTAATCCCCCTCATTATGCTGGGAGGCAGTTGAACAGTCTTGGGCCCCTGACACTTATTGTATGGTCTCCTAACGTGCTAGTGACACCCCTGCTTTTCATTGGGGGGATGTTGCATCGTCTGCCAAGTCTTTTGCTTTCGTAGTGAGTGATTTTCGTGTGCAAGTTCGGTACTATTCCCTCTAGGATTTTCCAGGTGTATATAATCATGTATCTCTCCCGCCTGTGCTCCAGGGAATACAGGTTTAGAAACCTCAAGCGCTCCCAGTAATTGAGGTGTTTTATCGGGTGTCATCTGCAAAGGAAGACACGGTGCTGTGGCTGACATCCTTGTCTATGTCGGATATGAGGATAAGGAACAAGATGGGAGCGAGTACTGTGCCTTGTGGAACAGAGCTTTTCACCGTAGCTGCCTCGGACTATACTCTGTTGACGACTACTCTCTGTGTTCTGTTAGTGAGGAAATTATAGATCCATCGACCGACTTTTCCTGTTATTCCTTTAGCACGCATATTGTGCGCTATTACGCCATGGTCACACTTGTCGAAGGCTTTTGCAAAGTCTGTATATATTACATCTGCATTCTTTTTGTCTTCTAGTGCATTTAGGACCTTGTCATAGTGATCCAATAGTTGAGACAGACAGGAGCGACCTGTTCTAAACCCATGTTGCCCTGGGTTGTGTAACTGATGGGTTTCTAGATGGGTGGTGATCTTGCTTCTTAGGACCCTTTCAAAGATTTTTATGATATGGGATGTTAGTGCTATTGGTCTGTAGTTCTTTGCTGTTGCTTTACTGCCCCCTTTGTGGAGTGGGGCTATGTCTGTTGTTTTTCGTAACTGTGGGACGACCCCCATGTCCATGCTCCCTCTCCATAGGATGGAAAAGGCTCGTGATAGGGGCTTCTTGCAGTTCTTGATGAACACGGAGCTCCATGAGTCTGGCCCTGGGGCAGAGTGCATGGGCATGTCATTTATCGCCTGTTCGGAGTCATTTGGCGTCAGGATAACATCGGATAGGCTTGTGTTAATCAAATTTTGTGGCTCTCTCATAAAAAATTAATTTTGATCTTCGACTCTCAGTCTGGTTAGCGGCTTGCTAAAAACTGAGTCATATTGGGACTTGAGTAGCTCACTCATTTCCTTGCTGTCATCTGTGTAGGACCCATCTTGTTTAAGTAGGGGCCCAATACTGGACGTTGTTCTCAACTTTGATTTGGCATAGGAGATTATTATTATTATAATCAAAAAGAAGCGCTAAGCCAGGCATAGGAGAAGAAATACTTTGGGTTTCTTTCGATTTCATTTATGGCTTTTAGTTCTTCCCGCGATTCATGACTCCTATAAGATTCCTTTAGCTTAAGTTCGATGCTTGCTATTTCTCTGACCAGTGTCTCCCTACGCATTTAAGATATATTGACCTCTTTTAGCCGCTCTGTTATTCTTTTCCGTCGCCTGTAAAGGGAGCGCCTGTCTCTTTCTATTTTACATCTACTCCTCCTTTTTCTTAGAGGAATAAGCCTTGTGCATACATCGAGTGCCACCAAGTTAATCTGTTCTAGGCATAAGTTGGGGTCTGTGTTGCTTAGTATATCTTCCCAGCTTATATCGGTTAGGACTTGGTTTACTTGGTCCCACTTTATGTTTTTGTTATTGAAGTTGAATTTGGTGAATGCTCCCTCGTGACTAGTCTCATTATGTCGGTCTGGGGCTCCACGCATACATGTCTGAACCTCAATTATGTTGTGATCTGAGTATATTGTTTTTAATATGGTGACATTTCTTATCAGATCATCATTGTTAGTAATAGTTCTTGGATATCTGCACAAGGGGCATGACACCAATTTCCACAAAAATGACAATTTATCAATGTGGAAGCCCATTTGTTTGATTGACTGCAGACTACACAGAGCTTCATAATGATTTGAATGGTTGATTTACTGTAATTCTACTATCAACCTCTTGAATACTCTATTAATAACCTCCTTAAATGAAGCTCTAGCTATTTGTATTTCTATTTTTAACTGTACTTGTATATTGGACAGTTTACCGTGTACGTTCCTGATTTATATTTATTGTTTGTGTTTGATAAGGGCGCCTACAACCCCATCCGTTTACAGTCTGCTTTGTTGTCCAACGAAACCGTTTGAAACCAGTCAAGGGAGGGGAGAGGGAGGAGAGGTTATCTCTACCACCCTCTACCACCTACCATCATCACTACCACCTACCATCGTCACTACCACCCTCTACCATCATCACTACCACCCTCTACCATCATCACTACCACCTACCATCATCCTACCACCCTCTAAACCCTCATCACACCACCTTCTACCATCATCACTACCACCCTAACCATCATCACTACCACCCTCTACCATCATCACTACCACCCTCTACCACCATCACTACCACCCTCTACCATCATCACTACCACCCTCTACCCTCATCACTACCACCCTCTAAACCACCATCACTACCACCCTTACCACAACACTACCCCCCCTCTACCATCATCACTACCACCTTCTACCATCATCACTACCACCTTCTACCATCATCACTACCACCCTCTACCACCATCACTACCACCTCTAACATCATCACTACCACCCTCTACCACCATCACTACCACCTTCTACCATCATCGCTACCACCCTCTACCATCATTTACTACCACCCTCTACAATCATCACTACCCCCCCTCTACCATCATCACTACCACCTTCTACCTCATCACTACCACCCTCTACCACCATCCCCTACCACCTACCATCATCACTACCCCCTCTACCACCATCACTAAACCCCCTTCTACCATCATCACTACTACCCTCTACCACCATCACTAAACCCCCCTCTACCTCATCACTTTCCACCTTCTACCTCATCACTACCACCCTCTACCACCATCACTACCACCTTCTACCATCATCACTACCACCTCTACCACCACACTCCACCCTCTTCACCATCACTACCACCGTCTACCACCATCACTCTACCTACCATCATCACTACCACCCTCTACCATCATCACAACCACTACCACACTCTACCACCATCACTACCACCCTCTACCACCATCACAACCACTACCACAGTCTACCACCATCACTACCACCCTCTACCACCATTACTACCACCATCACAACCACTACCAGCTTTGTAGAGGATGGTAATATTTCACCACAAAACTTAGAAACTCATTCCACTTTCATACTTTGCTACAAGTTCTTTCAATTCTATTGCATTTCTCGCCTTCCTTGTCAAGGGCTGGCACTCGGAACTTTCTTTGGCCCCATGGTGAATTATTTAGCAGTCGCACTCAATAAACAAGCACAAAAAACAATGGATTACGAAATGTTTCGAATGAATGCAAACTAGAAATACCGCAGGAAATAGCAAACAAGAGGACTCCACTAGCAACAGTGAGGATATATTACCAAAAACAACTGGTGGGAGCTTCATTGTTGGTGCTAGGGAGGATAGAAGACAGGGAAACATGCACCAACAGGGAATACAGTCACAGAAACCCAAGGCAAACGGAAACCAAGCCTGTGCACATACTATGCACTTGGTATCTGCTGGCATGGGAAATCTGGAAAAACAGATGGGACGTGCAACTATGACCACCCTAGAAAATGCCATGCCCATATGACAACAGGAAAATGCAAACTCCCTTCCTGTAAGCTTTTTCACCCTGAACTGTGTACCTCTTCAGTACAGGAAAGACTGTGCTATAACTTAAATTGCCAGGCATACCATCTAAAGGGTACAAAAAGATACAAAACATCCAGGCCATGGGAAAACCTGGGTAGCCACAGCCACTCAAGAGGGAGAGGTTTTTTAGTGCCAGGAAGAAAAAAAAACTGGCAGGAAATGGCAGAAATCGTACACCAAATCCAGTCATTCCTGCAGTGGAACCACAGTCGATGGCCTCCACTCCAAACCAACAGATACAGATACTAATGCCGGAAAAAAAATCCCCCCCCAGTACCAACAATACCACCAGTCCGATAACATTCTTCTTTGCAAATATACAGGGTCTAAAGCCAGCAACAAACAACAAAATACCTTTCATCCGTGGACTGCTTGCAGAGGCAAAGGCAATGTTCGCGGCTTTCACTGAGACCCACATAAAGGATCACTTGGACAACGAAATATGGATCCCAGGTTACAACCTATACAGATGTGACAGAGTGAACAGGCAAAAGGGGGGGGGTTGGCCTGTACATTGCAGTCACTTGTTTGCACAGAACTGCTTAATGCCTCAAATGATGTAGTGGAAGTTTTAGCAGTAAAGGTCGAGAACCAAAACCTAGTCATTGTGGTAGTCTACAAGCCTCCGGATGCAACATCCCAGCAATTCCAGGAAGAGCTGTTAAAAATTGACCACTGTCTGGAAAATCTTCCAGCTCCTGCACCCAACATCTTGCTCCTGGGGGATTTCAACTTAAGGCACCTAAAATGGAGGAATATAGCAAATAATATTGTTGCAGTAATAACACCAGGAGGCAGCTCTGATGAAAACTCACACTCACACGAGCTTTTAAATCTCAGCACAAAATTCAATTTAAACCAGCAAATAATAGAGCCTACTAGACTGGAGAATACACTAGACCTCATCTTCACTAACAATGATGATCTGATAAGAAATGTCACCATATCAAAAACAATATACTCAGATCACAACATAATTGAGGTTCAGACATGTATGCGTGGAGCCCCAGACCGACATAATGAGACTAGTCACGAGGGAGCATTCACAAAATTCAACTTCAATAACAAAAACATAAAGTGGGACCAAGTAAACCAAGTCCTAACCGATATAAGCTGGGAAGATATACTAAGCAACACAGACCCCAACTTATGCCTAGAACAGATTAACTCGGTGGCACTCGATGTATGCACAAGGCTTATTCCTCTAAAAAAAAAGGAGGAGTAGATGTAAAATAGAAAGAGACAGGCGCTCCCTTTACAGGCGACGGAAAAGAATAACAGAGCGGCTAAAAGAGGTCAGTATAATCTGAAATGCGTAGGGAGACACTGGTCAGAGAAATAGCAAGCATCGAACTTAAGCTAAAAGAATCCTTTAGGAGTCAGGAATCGCGGGAAGAACTAAAAGCCATAAATGAAATCGAAAGAAACCCAAAGTATTTCTTCTCCTATCCCAAAATCAAAATCGAGAACAACGTCCAGTATTGGGCCCCTACTTAAACAAGATGGGTCCTACACAGATGACAGCAAGGAAATGAGTGAGCTACTCAAGTCCCAATATGACTCAGTTTTTAGCAAGCCGCTAACCAGACAGAGTCGAAGATCAAAATTAATTTTTTATGAGAGAGCCACAAAATTTGATTAACACAAGCCTATCCGATGTTATCCTGACGCCAAATGACTTCGAACAGGCGATAAATGACATGCCCATGCACTCTGCCCCAGGGCCAGACTCGTGGAACTCTGTGTTCATCAAGAACTGCAAGAAGCCCCTATCACGAGCCTTTTCCATCCTATGGAGAGGGAGCATGGACACGGGGGTCGTCCCACAGTTACTAAAAACAACAGACATAGCCCCACTCCACAAAGGGGGCAGTAAAGCAACAGCAAAGAACTACAGACCAATAGCACTAACATCCCATATCATAAAAAATCTTTGAAAGGGTCCTAAGAAGCAAGATCACCACCCATCTAGAAACCCATCAGTTACACAACCCAGGGCAACATGGTTTAGAACAGGTCGCTCCTGTCTGTCTCAACTATTGGATCACTACGACAAGGTCCTAAATGCACTAGAAGACAAAAAGAATGCAGATGTAATATATACAGACTTTGCAAAAGCCTTCGACAAGTGTGACCATGGCGTAATAGCGCACAAAATGCGTGCTAAAGGAATAACAGGAAAAGTCGGTCGATGGATCTAAAATTTTCCCCTCACTAACAGAACACAGAGAGTAGTCGTCAACAGAGTAAAGTCCGAGGCAGCTACGGTGAAAAGCTCTGTTCCACAAGGCACAGTACTTGCTCCCATCTTGTTCCTCATCCTCATATCCGACACAGACAAGGATGTCAGCCACAGCACCATGTCTTCCTTTGCAGATGACACCCGAATCTGCATGACAGTGTCTTCCATTGCAGACACTGCAAGGCTCCAGGCGGACATCAACCAAATCTTTCAGTGGGCTGCGGAAAACAATATGAAGTTCAACGATGAGAAATTTCAATTACTCAGATATGGTAAACATGAGGAAATTAAATCTTCATCAGAATATAAAACAAATTCTGGCCACAAAATAGAGCGAAACACCAACGTCAAAGACCTGGGAGTGATCATGTCGGAGGATCTCACCTTCAAGGACCATAACATTGTATCAATCGCATCTGCTAGAAAAATGACAGGATGGATAATGAGAACCTTCAAAACTAGGGAGGCCAAGCCCATGATGACACTCTTCAGGTCACTTGTTCTATCTAGGCTGGAATATTGCTGCACACTAACAGCACCTTTCAAGGCAGGTGAAATTCCCGACCTAGAAAATGTACAGAGAACTTCACGGCGCGCATAAAGGAGATAAAACACCTCATTACTGGGAGCGCTTGAGGTTCCTAAACCTGTATTCCCTGGGAAAGCAGGAGGGAGAGATACATGATTATATACACCTGGAAAATCCTAGAGGACTAGTTTCCGAACTTGACAAAGAAAGTCACTCACTACGAAAGCAAAAGACTTGGCAGACGATGCACCATCCCCCCAATGAAAAGCAGGGGTGTCACTAGCACGTTAAGAGACCATACAATAAGTGTCAGGGGCCCAAGACTGTTCAACTGCCTCCCAGCACACATAAGGGAGATTACCAACAGACCCCTGGCAGTCTTCAAGCTGGCACTGGACAAGCACCTAAAGTCGGTTCCTGACCAGCCTGGCTGTGGCTCGTACGTTGGTTTGCGTGCAGCCAGCAGCAACAGCCTGGTTGATCAGGCTCTGATCCACCAGGAGGCCTGGTCACAGACCGGGCCGCGGGGGCGTTGACCCCCGGAGCTCTCTCCAGGTAAGCTCCAGGTAAGGTAATGTTCACTATTTGTAATTTGCTCATGACTGTAACCATGTATAGGAGTGTAAATGGTTCATTACCTTTGTAACTTGCCATGATTGTGACCAGATTTACCTGGAGTTCATTACCTTTATAACTAGTTCAGTTATCATAACTTTGGGGTCCAGTCCCTGGAACCATTATGTACCTCTGTAATCTTTTGACTGCCGCCCACAGGATGGGTATGGGGTGCATAATAAAGATATTAAACTAACAAGAAACAAAGCCAGACTGACTCAGAATGCCCTCACCCACACAGAGCATGGGATGCTTTGTGTGGGTGCGGGCAGATGGACACGTTATGACAGACAAAAACTGAGGTGAACAAAAAATGGGACAATATTTTGACGAAAAAAGTCATAGAAAACCAAATTCGAGGAAAACCAGGGCAAACAAAAACCGAGGTTCCACTGTAATTAATATGGTTAATCAACAAAAGCATATATGAAAATTATAATTACTTTATACTAAATAATATATGGCCCTTCTGCTAGACAATGCGTGCATAATACTTTTCAATTAATCTTTTAAATGATAATATTGTTATCAAGGAAGGGGATAGAAAAAAAACAAGGAATTGAAGGCACTATATGTTCAGCAATACGATGTGGGGCAATTTACAATATACATGTTGTTGCACTATATGTGGTTAATATTGATGTGACTATTGGATTAACCAGACTCTGTCACACTAGCAATTTGGAGGAACCTCGATAGATAATGGTCATTTGTTATTTCATACCCTCAACTCATGTCTGTTTCACTATGAATGTGCCATCACGAGTGAAACTTTTTTTAATTCTATCACTATTATCATGTTTGAGTTTACGAAGTCGGTACAGTAGGTTTTGTCACTTTCTTGTTAAACATTCATTAACAAACATTCCACAATTCTCCTGGATGGAAGAAACTATAAGGTCCTTTTTTTGGCCAAGTGAGTGAAATCTTAGCATCACACTTAGTTTCTGGCCCGGTCTGCCTAGCAGTCGAGCCTCCTTGATATGGACAGCTTCAATGTTAATGTGCATCTTGTTTTTGATTAGCTGAAGAGTATTTTGTGTGCAATTATCCTGGTTTGTGTCTGTTGGTAAGCTGGGAATGTTTACAATAACAGCATCTTGTAATTTATCTTGTTCCAGTAAGTCCCTTTGATACTGTAGGTATGTACTCCATTTTGAGTCCATGTTTGCCCTCCAGTCTCGTTCAGCCTCTGATAACTTAGTTGTTAGGGAAGCTAGTTGTTTTGTGTGGCTAATGAGAGTTGTTTGCATGTCTATGTTGTTCAGTCTTTGTTGTCAAGTTAGTTTTGCTTCCAGTTCAATGATCCTTGAGTTATGGGTAACTAGAGAGCATTCTAAGTCTGTAATCCTTTTTTCATAATTTTCATTTTGTAGTTTGAGGACATAATTTTCCTGCAAAATCTTCTGAATGATGTGTTGAAGAGGACTGTGCACTGGTGCCATACCTGGGGATGTTGATAAGCTGTAGTCAGAGCTGTCGGTTGGGTTGAAGAGGTCTTGTGTATTTGCCATGGTTGATGTGGTGCTGTCAGTTAGGTGGTGAGAAGTGGGCGAGGGTGAATCCTGGGAATGATTAGGGGTTGTCTGCCATGATTGTTGTTTTATCGCCCGGGGCAGTGGTGAGGAGGGGTGGATGATGTTATGGTGTCCTCCAGGGAGACATGAGTCGTAACAGTGTCCTTGGTGCCTTGGTGCTCAACTTGGTGTTTTTTTTTTCTTTCCCTCCCATGTGAACACTGGCAAAGTTGTGAAGGTGCAGCTACTGTAAGTTGGTGATAAACATCGCCTGGCTGGTTGTACGTCTGGCAGCAGGGTTGATGTTTGGTATGCCAGGCAGTCCTCTTTTAATAAAATTTGGTCAGGTTGTTGACATTACCATCAGTTGTCCTGGCTCGTTATAAGTTCCACACGAAATCATGCAGCAGTACTTGCAATTAGGCCATCATTGGAGCTTATATCAGCCCAAGGGACTGCAAAGATTAAGGAGCAGCCATTAATGCTGCCACTGCCTGCTGCATGCTGCTGAAGTATTACAGTAAATTAAGTTCAGGAATTTACACTAAATTGCCTTTATTATAATCATAACTAAGTGCTAAACCTACAAGGGTCATAGAGCAATGGCCCAAATTAAGCACTAGAATTGCACTAAATTAACTTCTAGAATTACACTAAATTAAACTCCAGAATTACAATAATTTAAACTTTACAATTACAATAAACCTAACCTCTGCAGTTACACTAAATTATGATCTAGTATTACACTAAACTTAAACTTTTGAAACATGGTCTAGAAATGTTTTCAAGAACATTGTCTTTACAGGAAATGTTCACAAGAATAAAAACATTTTTGGAAAAGGCTGTGTAAAACATGCCTAGTTGTGAAGGCTTACTCAGCCCTGTAAGATCTTAAGAAGGTATTACCAAGGCTGGTTTCTCCTTAGGAAAATTAATGAATAGAAAAAGAATAATAACATGCAAATATAAACACTTTATTGTTAGAATTGAAAATATAAAACATTTAAATATGAACTTACATCCTACTTGAAAGAAAAATTAAATATAAAAATGATATCTGAATTCAACACTAATATGTACAGTTAGACTGGGGTGTCTTGGTTGATGTTGACACCGCGTATTGTAGAAATTGTAGCCATTGCTGATGATGTGGGGTGGCCACAGCTGGTGAGTGACAACCCAACGACTATTCCTTCACAGTAGGTTTTGCCTTGAATGATCTGTCAAGATGATAGGAACACAGGTCTTTTACCACTGCAAAGATGAGGGGTAGTTGCCTGGGGTAGGCTACAACTAGGTATGTAGATCAAGGATGACATCCCAGAACTCATGTGAAGTTTGTCTCCTTCAGCACTGTCTCTGTGGTTGCCAGATGACACAAGCTGACATTCCAAGCTAGAGACAAAAGTTAACCACTGCTTGAGAAATCACTCTCCATGATAAGCAAAGCATTTAAAACAATGGTAAGGATTTAAAAGCAAAACATAGAAATCAAGGCAGAATGAACATCTTAGAATTGGTTAAAAGTGAAGCTTTTAACCAATTTATCCACTAAAATAGGAGCAGACACTTTTACTTACAGTTGTGCTGGGAGCTGTGAGTCAAGTGATTATCCATTTGGTTGGAGCCCCACACGTCACCTTTCTGGGTGGAGAAAATGGGGGGGGGGGATAGCAGGAGCTAGACACTGACCTTACCTTAACAAGCAGACTGGCAATCAAACTATTGTCACCATATACTCCCTCACTACTCCTATCTGTTGAACTTTTCCCTCACACTCCCTTACACCAAGACTTATAGTCAAGGAGTATAATAGGCGAGGAAAAAGTTCTAAACCAGGAAAGTTGCCTAAGGTACCAAATCTTCTACTGACTGTCACAACTTAACAAGTCAGAGAAATAATTGGATGAACCATTGATATACACAATATGGAACTTAAAAGCTTGGAGTGCCAATGTCCACCCCAAGAGGCAACTGTTGGTTCCCTTAAAAGTTTCTAGGTATATCAAAAGTTTGTGATCCGTCTCTAAAATGAATTCTTTTCCCAGTAAATAAAATTTAAGTTTGGAGATATCCCACACAAGGGCCAAATATTCCTTTTCTATGGTGGAGTATCTCGTTTCTGCAGGAAGAAGTTTCCGGCTTAGGAATCATACAGAAACGGGTGTACCATCATGATACTGTAGTAACACTGCACCTAGGCCGGTATTAGAGGCATCAGTTCTTAAACAAAATGGCTTATTAATATCTGGAATCTTAAGTATAGGGTTTGTAGAGTTGTTCTTAAGTTCATTAAACTTTTCTCGAGCTACATCGGAAAGTTCAAGAGGTTCCTTCACAGACTTTTTAAGGTAGTCGGATAATATGCCTGTAAGATCGGTAATGTTGGGGATAAACCATGCATAAAAATTTACAGAACCAAGAAAGCTAGGCATGAGCTTCTTGGTTTTGGGGAATTTAAACTCTAATAAAGCTTTGATCTTACTGGGGAGAGGCTGCAATGAGTTATTAGAAAGAATCAATCCGAGATATCTAATTTTGTTATACCCCAGGAAGCATTTCTTCAGCTGGCCAGTGAGGCCATGTGAGCGTAACCTACGCAAAACTGATGTTAATGTTTGGATATGCTTGCCCCACATAGGTGTCATTATGTAAATGTTGTCAAAATAAACTGAAACATTTGGCATATTACCCAAGACCTTTCTCATCAGTCTCACGTAGGTAGCATAGGCAGTTACCAAACTGCATCAGTCCTTGGTGTGTAGGAAAAGTGGTGTACTGCTTAGAAGAAGGATCTAACATTACTTGATGATATGCTTGCACAATATCAATCTCTGAAAAGAAAGAAGAGTCAAAAAATTTGTGTAGATCACTATCTATTAAGGGCATAGGCTCAGCATCCCACCTAGTTATAGCATTAAGTCCTCTGAAGTCAATAGCAAGTCTATATGAATTGTCTTCCTTAACCATGACTACTGGTGAGCAATATGCAGATACTGAAGGTTCAATGATCTTTAATTTTAATAATCTGTCTACCTCTCGGTCAAATGCATCCCTAAGGTGAACTGGAACTGGGTATAATTTCCGTTTGATAGAATTGTCCGTGACTAAGTCAATCTTATGGACTACCATGGAGGTGACACCTGGAATATCCGTAAAAGCATCTGAGAATTTACCCACACATTGAAGTAGTTCATGTTTCTTATGGTCATCCAAAGACTCATTGATATTAATGTTTGTCGCACCTGAGTGGTCAAGAGTCACCAAGTCATGTAGTTCTCTGTCACAGTCTACGTTAGGGTTGTCAATTACACACACCTTACACTCCTCAGTTGTCTTATCAAGTTTGTGTGGAAAAACTAAATCAAAGTCATTCAGACAGTTAACCGAATTTCTTCGGTAATATTTCTTAAGAATGTTGATATGATAAAGCTTAGGTTTCCCCTTGATTTCCATGCTACTAATGATTTATTTGACTTTATTGGTAAAAGTACCAGAACTTCATCCCCTACTTTAAAACTTCTCCTCTGACTTTTGGTATCAAAATAGGTTTTGTACTGGTCCATTGATAAGCTTAAGTTTTTTGAAACTATGTCAAAGGTCTCCTCAAGTTTGGATCTAAGGTCAAGGAGAAACTGATAAGAAGACTGAACCTCAGCATTTACCTCCTCATTAGTCTATAAGTCATGAAGGATGGACAATGGACCTCTGGCCTGTCTACCATAGAGAAGTTCAAAAGGTGAAAACCCCAGAGTTTAAGGGAGCAAAGCTTCCTTAAAATGGACTTGAGAATTGAATGCTGGCACTCAATCCTCCCATTACAACTGGGATGATAGGATGTTGTGAAGAGGGGCTTCACTCCCAGAAGTTGGTAGAGGTGTTGTATTAATTCAGATGTGAATTATGTCCCACGATCAGACAAAATTTCTCTAGGGATGCCAACTCTGGAGATGGACAGAAGTGCTTCAGCCACCTCTGTAATAGTTATGGACTTGAAGGGTACGGCTTCAGGGAAACTTGAAGCATTATCAACTAATGTTGATTATGCTTCAATCCGCTAATGTTGTCATTTAGACAAACCAGAATAAAAGACGTCATTTTACTTTCTACTAGAGGCTTTGATTTCTTAAGATCTGGTGAACCCTTGCCCTTAGGGTTCAATCCCTTTAGGTCTTTTTAGTTATTGTGAGCCTCAGCATACAAGTCAGCGGCCTCAGCAACTTCCTCAGCTTTAATCAGGTTACGTTCTCTAATGAATGTTCATATCTGGTGGGGAAGAGCTGTCAGGAACTGGTCAGCAACCATAAAGTCTCTAAGAGATTCATAACTGTGATCAATTCCTGAGCTCTCTATCCAAAAGTTGAACAAAAGAGAGTAACCTGCAACTGTTGAAAGTTTTGGCCATGCTGTAAGGTGGCATACCTGAAATCTTTCCTATAAGAATTTGTGATTTTTTGGTATGCTTTAAGGATTGCCTTCTTAAGTAGGTTATAATTACATATATCCTGTGACAAAGTTGCATAGATATTCAATACTGTACCAGAAAATAACATACCTAACCTGGTAGCCCAGGTGTCAGCTGGCCATTCACAGAGGGTATCAGTATTTTCAAACCTAATAATGTATGAAGTTATGTCTTCCCCCTCTGTGAAGGGAGGTAAATTAGGTGTTGCACTATGTGGACTAGCTGTATGATCTTCAATTACTTATTCCTCTAATTGCCATTGTAAAAAAGTTAACTTTTTATTTTCTAATTCAAGGCGTGCTCTCTCTACCTCACGATCTTTTTCCCTCTCTCTTAACTCGTTTTCTCTAGCTCTTTCCTCAAGTTCTCTATATTTTGCTCTTTCCTCAAGTTCTCTTAATTTAGCTTGTTCCTCATGTATTTTAGCTTGTTCCTCACAGACTTTAGCTCTCTCCTCATGATCAAGTCTATCACACTCCTTTTTGTCTTCTCTCTCTCTTTCTATCTTGGTTTTTCTCTTTCAATTCAATCTCACTCCTTTTTCTCCTCTCTCTCGATTCTTTCTCTCTCCTTTTTCTCCTCTCTTTCTCTTCCTGTCTTTCTTCTCTCTCAATTCTTTCTCTTTTAATTCTTTCCTGAATCTTAGCACTAATGAAAGCTTCTAAATTTTTCAACGTTATTCTTAACTTACTCCCAGTGTTCATCCAAAACTGGTATTCCTCCATGCTTGCAAGAATAACTTAAACTACTAGGGGAAAATGAAACGGGTATCAAAGAAAATGGAGGGTTCAATTCCTGCTCCGCTCAAACTGTAAATAAATCGGAGGGACGCTCCTTGCTTCGATTAAACAGTATGTATGAATGAAAACAGAGGGTTCCATGCCGATTCCAACCAAACAGTTAAGTTGAATGGGGTCCCTTGACCATCCAATCTTCTCACCAACAAATCAAGTGTGTCCTACAACAGTTCCCTTGATATAATAAATAGAGCTCAATGAAACAACTTGTCACTGGAAAATCTCGGGTCCCTAGAGTCTATTCCTCCAAATCACTTCAAGCTCAAAAATAAAGGTGGCAGAATTAACTAGTATATCCTGCCTTGACTTGACTTACAATAAATTGAGACTATAACAATCACCAAATCTTTTAATTACCTGTACTGTAGTCCTACCATAGAGAATGATTACTCATGGCTGGTGGTAACCGTCTGTGGTATGCGGTGTTGAAGTTCCAATGGTAGATTCGAGATTGAGTCGAATCTTAATTCGGTCAAGTGATCCTGGCAAGGTCGCCACTTGTGAAGGCTTACTCAGCCCTGTAAGATCTTAAGAAGGTATTACCAAGGCTGGCTCCTCCTCAGGAAAATTAATGACTAGAAAAAGAATAATAACATACAAATATACACTTTATTGTTAGAATTGAAAATATAAAACATTTAAATATGAACTTTTATCCTACTTGAAAGAAAAATGAAAAATGAAATATAAAAATGATATCTGAATTCAACGCTAATATGTACAGTTAAACTGGGGTGTCTTGGTTGATGTTGTTGACACTGCGTATTGTAGAAATTGTAGCCGTTGCTGATGATGTGGGGGGGATGTCACAGCTGGTGAGTGACAACCCAACGACTATTCCTTCACAGTAGGTTTTGCCTTGAATGATCTGTCAAGATGATAGGAACACAGGTCTTTTACCACTGCAAAGATGAGGGGTAGTTGCCTGGGGTTGGCTACAACCAGGTACATAGATCAAGGGTGACATCCCAGAACTCATGTGAAGTTCGTCTCCTTCAGCACTGTCTCTGTGGTTGCCAGATGACCCAAGCTGACATTCCAAGCTAGAGACAAAAGTTAACCACTGCTTGAGAAATCACTCTCCATGATAAGCAAAGCATTTAAAAGAATGGCGAGGATTTAAAAGCAAAACATGGAAATCAAGGCAGAATGAACTACGTCTTAGAATTGGTTAAAAGTGAAGCTTTTAACCAATATATCCACTAAAACAGGAGCAGAGGCTTTTACTTACAGTTGTACTGGGAGCTGTGAGTCAAGTGATTATCCATTTGGTTGGAGCTCCACACGTCACCTTTCTGGGTGGAGAAAAGGGAGGGGGGGATAGCGGGAGCTAGACACTGACCCTACCTTAACAAGCAGGCTGGCAATCAAACTATTGTCACCATATACTCGCTCCTACTCCTACCTGTTGAACTTTTCCCTCACACTAGTTTAATGATCTTTATTAAGGAACTTAAAAAACACAAATTATGACATTCATGGATAAGTGGTAAATCCAAAGGAAGTTCTACACCACCTGGAGGGCTTTCAGGATTGATGCAAGGAAGTAAACCACATGTCCAGCTCCTCAGATCAAGAGACTCACACCAACACTGAAGGTTGGAAAAAAACATAATATTAATATCCGGATATCTGATGATTTTAATGCTAGACCTGCTCTGGTGCCAGGTGTGGGACCAGGAGTGGCACCAGGTGAGGGAAAAGGTGTCACACCAGATGAGGAACCAGGTGTGGCACCAGGTGAAGGACCAGGTGTGACACCAAGTGAGAGACCAGGTGTGGCACCAGGCCTCAGGTGCAGTGACATCCGAAAGCAACTCCAGGTAACACTCAAGCAACGACAAACTTTTGTTTCTATGCTGCACGTCTAGGATTTTTCCTACATACAGTATACTGCCAGACAAGCCTCTGGTCCCCCAAAATTTCCTTCATAAAGATTTCTGATATGCATAAGTCAATCAGATTTAAATGAGAAATTGAGCACTGATATGATTTCCAACTTTTCAGAATTCTTGTTTTACTAAATTATATTTTTCTGAAAACTTTTAAACAGTGAACACAAATATTGTTTCACTCCAGTATGAGTTCTCAGGTGTCTTACTAAACTTGGTTTTCATTAAAGTCTTTTAGACTTTCTGAAAACTGATATGTTTTTCTCTCTAGTATGAATTCTCATGTGACTTACTAAATTATTTTTATGAGAAAAGTTTCTCAGACATTCAGAACACTGATATGGTTTATCTCCAGTATGAGTTCTCATGTGACTTATTAAACTTGATTTTATAGAAAAGTTTCTCAGACATTCAGAACACTGATATGGTTTCTCTCCAGTATGAATTCTCCTGTGTCTTTCTAAACTTATTCTTTGAGAAAAGGCTTTCAGACATTCTGAACATTCATATGGTTTCTCTCCAGTATGAGTTCTCATGTGACTTACTACGGATGATTTATGAGAAAAGTTTTTCAGGCATTCTGGACATTGATATGGTCTCTCTCCAGTATGAGTTCTCATGTGACTTATTAAACTGTTTTTTTCAGAAAAGTTTTTCAGACATTCTAGACACTGATATGGTTTCTCTCCAGTATGGGTTCTCATGTGACTTTCTAAACATGATTTCTGAGAAAAATTTTTCAGACATTCTGAACACTGATATGGCTTCTCTCCAGTATGAATTCTCATGTGACTTTCTAAAAATGATCTTTCAGAAAAGTTTTTTAGGCACTGTGAACACTGAAATGGTTTCTCTTCAGTATGAGTTCTCATGTGTCTTTTTAAACTTATTTTTTGAGAAAAGTTTTTCAGACATTCAGAACAATGATATGGTTTCTCTCCAGTATGAGTTCTTCTGTGTCTTTCTAAACTTACTTTTTGAGAAAAGGCTTTCAGACATTCTGAACAATGATATGGTTTCTCTCCAGTATGAGTTCTCATGTGACTTACTAAGTATAATTTATGAGAAAAGTTTTTCAGGCATTCTGGACACTGAAATGGTTTCTCTCCAGTATGAGTTTTCATGTGACTTACTAAACCTTTTTTTTCAGAAAAGTCTTTCAGACATTCTAGACACCGATATGGTTTCTCTCCAGTATGAGTTCTCATGTGACTTTTTAAAGTTGATTTTTTAGAAAACGCTTTTAGACACACTGAACACGAAGTGTTTTTTCTATAATAACTCTGGTCAGTGATACACACTGAGGTTGTTGCGAGGAAGACTGTTTGAGTGAGTGTGAATGTTGATCTAGTTGGTCTCCTACATGAACAACTGTACATTGTGTTGCTTCAACACATTGTTTTTCAAGTATATCAGACATACTGAACAATAGTATTCTCACATATTAAATTGCTTGTCCAGAGGAGATTCTGAGAATATTTTATTACAATAAAACCTAATATTTCTGCAATATTCTATTATTATTATATATATAGATATATCCTAGGTAGTAAGTTGGTAGACAACAACTGCCCAGGAAGGTACTACCGTCTTGCCAAGTGAGTGTAAAACAAAGGCCTGTAATTGTTTTACATGATGGTAGGATTGCTGGTGTCCTTTTTTCCGCCTCATAAACATGCAAGATTTCAGGTATGTCTTGCTACTTCTACTTACACTTAGGTCACACTACACATACATGTACAAGCATATATATACACACCCCTCTGGGTTTTCTTCTATTTTCTTTCTAGTTCTTATTCTTGTTTATTTCCTCTTATCTCCATGGGGAAGTGGAACAGAATTCTTCCTCCATAAGCCATGCATGTTGTAGGTGACTAAAATGCCAGGAGCAAGGGGCTAGTTACCTTTTCTCCTGTATATGTTACTAAATGTAAAAGGAGAAACTTTTGTTTTTCCTTTTGGGCCACCCCGCCTCGGTGGGATACGGCCGGTGTGTTGAAAGAAAGATATAGATATATATAACAAGCACTAAACTAGCAGGGGTAGTATAGTGTATGAGGAATAGGAAGGGTTACACTAGCAGATATTTCAGTGTGAATGGCACATTAACCGTATAACATTGTTGTTGGCAATGTAAACGTTGTATTGCCAACAATATTGTTATGTACAGTGTTGTATGGGCACTCGGTTGGTAGCACACTCACCTCACACCTCAGTACAAGTGGAAACATTGGGTCGTCTTTCTTTAAGACACCTGCTGTTCATGTTCGCCTAGCATTAAGTAGGTACCTTCAAGTTAGTAAACTGGTGAGGGTTGCATCCTGGGGACAAAATTAACCTAATTTGCCTCAAATGCTCTGAATAACCAGGGTTTTCTATATAATATATCACTGATGTCAGCTATGGCCTGTGTGAAAAAAGTCAGTAAACTGGGTATATGGTACTTCAGACTCCGAGGGACTTTTACAGTGTTACTGCCTGCACTGCCATCTAGTGGGCCACTGTAAAACTACAAATTTCTTTGGGTCTATGATTCTTTAGTTTCTACTCCTGGTAGTATTAACCTCATCTGGTATTTGTAGGAGTCTGGGAAATCACTTCACCTCCACTCTTCTCTTTATCAGGTAAGAGTAATCAACCAGGAATATTGTTCATTTATTTTGTATTTAACCTGGTTACCAGTAATGATAATGAAATACAATTACCACTGTCTTCCTTCAGTGTTATACTTAATAACCATCTTGTAACCAGTATTTTTTTCTCATTATCAGCTCTCCTGCTGGCTTGGTCACCTACAGTAGACGCCAGATATCTTGGAGTTAGAACCCAGGCAATAGAACTTAGTGGAACATAAGAGATTCCTCATCTCTCCTTTCATATCTGGTGTGAGATACTGTGAACTAATATCAACATAAGCTTCTGAACATCAGACTAGCACTGCCTACCTAGAATAATTAACATCATATCTTCATTACATCTTAAGATCTGCTAGACTACGATAAGTCTCGTGTCTCAAGATCTCACAAGAACCAATGGTGGCCCTTTTTTATATAAATATTTTCAATTTTTTCATTATCTTTCCTAGAAGTTACTCATTATTTATTTTTCCATACTTCTGATCAGGTGGAAGGTGTTCCCCTGACAGTCTATATAAGTTGTATCATGTACTTGTACAAATAAAGACTATAATAATAGAAAATAATATACTGCATTATAAACATTATTGTCACTGTATCAATTACACTGTACTCTTACCACTGTATTATTAACACTCTAGTTAGTATTATCATTCTTATTAACACTATAGTTAAGTGTTGTCACTATATATGCATTACATTATTTACAGCTCTTACATGAAATTTCTAACACTGATGTTGACACTTCAAATTCAAACCTCTGGTGTCAGGATGACCTGCAGTACTGACACTATAAGTGCCAGACTCTGGTGTCAGGATGACCTGCAGTACTGACACTATAAGTGCCAGACTCTGGTGTCAGGATGACCTGCAGTACTGACACTATAAGTGCCAGACTCTGGTGTCAGGATGACCTGCAGTACTGACACTACAAGTGCCAGACTCGGGTGTCAGAATGACCTGCAGTACTGACACTACAAGTGCCAGACTCTGGTGTCAGAATGACCTGCAGTACTGACACTACAAGTGCCATACTCTGGTGTCAAGATGACCTGCAGTGCTGATGCTACAAGTGCCAGACTCTGGTGTTAGGATGACCTGCAATATTGACACTACAAGTACCAGACTCTGGTGTCAGGATGACCTGCAGTACTGACACTGCAAGTGCCAGAATCTGGTGTCAGGATGACCTGCAATACTGACATTACACATGCCAGACTCTGGTGTCAGGATGGCCTACAATATTGACACTACAAGTGCCAGACTCTGGTGTCAGGATGACCTGCAATATTGACACTACACATGCCAGACTCTGGTGTCAGGATGACCTGCAATATTGACACTACAAATGCCAAACTCTGGTGTCAGGATAACCTGCAAAAATAATTGAAAAATTAGAATCTATTATTATTATTTTTTATTTTTTTTATCACACTGGCAGATTCCCACCAAGGCAGGGTGGCCTGAAAAAGAAAAAGTTTCACCATCATTCACTCCATCACTGTCTTGCCAGAAGGGTGCTTTACACTACAGTTTTTAAACTGCAACATTAACACCCCTCCTTCAGAGTGCAGGCACTGTACTTCCCATCTCCAGGACTCAAGTCCGGCCTGCCGGTTTCCCTGAACCCCTTCATAAATGTTACTTTGCTCACACTCCAACAGCACGTCAAGTATTAAAAACCATTTGTCTCCATTCACTCCGATCAAACACGCTCATGCATGCCTGCTGGAAGTCCAAGCCCCTCGCACACAAAACCTCCTTTACCCCCTCCCTCCAACCTTTCCTAGGCCAACCCCTACCCTGCCTTCCTTCCACTACAAACTGATACACTCTTGAAGTCATTCTGTTTCGCTCCATTCTCTCTACATGTCCAAACCACCTCAACAACCCTTCCTCAGCCCTCTGGACAACAGTTTTGGTAATCCTGCACCTCCTCCTAACTTCCAAACTACGAATTCTCTGCATTATATTCACACCACACATTGCCCTCAGACATGACATCTCCACTGCCTCCAACCTCCTCCTCACTGCAACATTCATCACCCATGCTTCACACCCATATAAGAGCGTTGGTAAAACTATACTCTCATACATTCCCCTCTTTGCCTCCAAGGACAAAGTTCTTTGTCTCCACAGACTCCTAAGTGCACCACTCACCCTTTTCCCCTCATCAATTCTATGATTCACCTCATCTTTCACAGACCCATCCGCTGACACGTCCACTCCCAAATATCTGAATACATTCACCTCCTCCATACTCTCTCCCTCCAATCTGATATCCAATCTTTCATCACCTGATCTTTTTGTTATCCTCATAATCTTACTCTTTCCTGTATTCACTTTTAATTTTCTTCTTTTGCATACCCTACCAAATTCATCCACCAATCTCTGCAACTTCTCTTCAGAATCTCCCAAGAGCACAGTGTCATCAGCAAAGAGCAACTGTGACAACTCCCACTTTGTGTGTGATTCTTTATCTTTTAACTCCACACCTCTTGCCAAGACCCTCGCATTTACTTCTCTTACAACCCCATCTATAAATATATTAAACAACCACGGTGACATCACACATCCTTGTCTAAGGCCTACTTTTACTGGGAAATAATTTCCCTCTTTCCTACATACTCTAATTTGAGCCTCACTATCCTCGTAAAAACTCTTCACTGCTTTCAGTAGCCTACCTCCTACACCATACACCTGCAACATCTGCCACATTGCCCCCCTATCCACCTTGTCATACGTCTTTTCCAAATCCGTAAATGCCACAAAGACCTCTTTAGCCTTATCTAAATACTGTTCACTTATATGTTTCACTGTAAACACCTGGTCCACACACCCCCTACCTTTCCTAAAGCCTCCTTGTTCATCTGCTATCCTATTCTCCATCTTACTCTTAATTCTTTTAATAATAACTCTGAGAGTAAGACGGAGAATAGGATAGCAGATGAACAAGGAGGCTTTAGGAAAGGTAGGGGGTGTGTGGACCAGGTGTTTACAGTGAAACATATAAGTGAACAGTATTTAGAAAAGGCTAAAGAGGTCTTTGTGGCATTTATGGATTTGGAAAAGGCATATTATTATTATTATTATTATTATTATTATTATTATTATTATTATTATTATTATACAGTATACAGTAAATGTGTGACACCAGTATAGGTGAGAGATCACTACAAGGCTGAGGGAAACTATCAATAATAGGAAGTTCAGTAAAGTCAGAGTTTAACACAGCTCACTTTAACAAAGTGGAAATATTCAACAAAAATCTCTGCAACAATTAATTCTGACACAACAAACTTGCAAGATTATACAGTTGTTTATTGTGTACAATCAATACAAAACAACCTCATCTTTGTCCACCACAATTACCATTAATGGCCATCTGCTACTCAATAATATTTTCTTAAACTGAAGGCTACTGTGATAAAATAACTTATGAACTGACAAAGAAAGTCAGACTTGACCCAATAAGTCAGCTTCAGTTAAAATGTCGTTGTGTCTATCTGCACTTAACCCTTTCACTGTCTAGACACCTAAAATGAAACTTGCTCTCAGTGCAAAAGTCCCCCTCCCCCCCCCCCCCAAAAAAAAAGAAAAATCTTCTTCTATGAGAGAGAATCTCTTTCCAAAGTTAATTACACATAAATGGACATAAATTCGTTAGAAAACATTCAGCGTAGGATGACTAAATTAATACATAGCATTAGAAATCTTACTTATGAAGAAAGATTGAAGACTCTTAAGTTACATTCACTTGTTAGACGAAGAATGAGGGGAGACCTGATCGAAGTGTATAAGTGGAAGATAGGTATTAATAAAGGAGATATTAATAAGGTCTTGAGAATATCTCTCCAAGAGAGAACCCGCAGTAATGGATTTAAATTAGATAAGTTTAGATTTAGAAAGGACACAGGAAAGTATTGGTTTGGAAATAGGGTAGTTGATGAGTGGAACAGTCTACCTAGTTGCATTATTGAGGCTAGGACTTTGGGTAGTTTCAAATTTAGGTTGGATAAGTACACGAGTGGGAGGGGTTGGATTTGAGTGGGACTTGCACATCAGAGCTTATTTCTTGGGTAGCATTGAAAATTGGGTTGGTCAAATTGTTTTGTTAGTGGGATGAATTGTAAAGGACCTGCCTAGTATGGGCCAACAGGCCTGCTGCAGTGTTCCTCCTTTCTTATGTTCCTAAAAGTATGTAATTCGATGGAAAACCCATGGAATTACACTGGCTAAACATTAGCGGTCTTGGCACAATTTATGCAGTATCAAGTTTGCCCAGGATGAGTCCCATTTTAGGCCAATTCCATTGTTCCAGTCGAGCAAATTCTTAGCTATTTCACTAGTACAAGTGCTCCTCATTGTACAATGGTTCGATTTACAATATTTTCACTTAACGATGATGCAACAGTCATGCACATTCCTGGCAATAGCAAGCCATACTCTCAGTCTCTGTAGCGAATGTAACCATAAACATCTTCATTTACTTTCTGATACTGGTATTTAGTTACAGTAATTACTTACTTATTCAGTTGATTCCTGTGCACCAGTCAATACATGCAGTTTTCATATCATCTGCATCATCTGTGCTCAAATGCAAAAATACCAGAGACAATGTTTTAATTCAAACAGAGAGGAGACACGAACTGAAGCTGTACATGAGAGGCTCTCCCAGTGTTTACATACCCTCTGCATATCTTTTTTTGCAAAATACAGGTTAAAAAATTAAAGGAACTTGAATGTAATGTGTATACAATACCTACTTCATATACGCTTGTGTAAAATTTTATCTGGTACACTCATATTTTGTAATAAAGAAACTGACATTTGTGAGGGTGTTGTTGTTGTTGTTGTGGTGTTAAAGGCTACCAATACTCAAGCATCCCACTCACTGTCTCCTAAGCTATTTTTGTTGAAAATGCAAGAGAAATGCTAATTTTGTATTAATATGTACTAAATACAGTGGTACCTAGACTTACAAGTTTAATTTGTTCTGTGACCCAGCTCGTAACTCATTTTGCTCATATATCAAGTCAATTTTCCACACTGAAATTAACTGAAATGCCATTAATCCATTCCAGCCCAAAAAAACCACTCCAATTCTTTTGATACAGGTTTTTAACCCTTTGATTGTTTTTGTTGTATGTACAGAAGCAGAAGAAAATTAAAAGTGAATATAGCAAAGAGTAAAGTTATGAGGATAACAAAAAGATTAGGTGACAAAAGGCTGGATTTCAGAATGGAGGGAGAGAGTATGGAGGAGGTGAATGTATTCAGATATTTGGGAGTGGATGTGTCAGTAGATGGGTCTATGAAAGATGAGGTGAACCATAAAACTGATGAGGGGAAAAGGGTGAGCAGTGCTCTTAGGAGTCTGTGGAGACAAAGAACTTTGTCCTTGGAAGCAAAGAGGAAAATGTATGAGAGTATAGTTTTATCAATGCTCTTATATGGTGTGAAGCATGGGTGATGAATGTTGCAATGAGGAGAAGGCTGGAAGCAGTGGAGATGTCATGTCTGAGGGCAATGTGTGGTGTGAATATAATGCAGAGAATTCGTAGTTTGGAAGTTAGGAGGAGGTGTGAGACTGCCAAATCTGTTGTCCAGAGGGCTGAGGAGGAATTGTTGAGGTGGTTCGGACATGTATGGAGAATGGAACGAGACAGAACGACTTCGAGTGTATAAATCTGTAGTGGAAGGAAGGCGGGGTAGGGGTTGGCCTAGGAAAGGTTGGAGGGAGGGGGTAAAGGAGGTTTTGTGTGCGTTGGGCTTGGGCTTCCAGCAAGCATGCATGAGCATATTTGATAGGAGTGAATGGAGACAAGTGGTTTTTAATACTTGACATGCTGTTGGAGTGTGAGCAAAGTAACATTTATGAAGGGATTCACAGAAACCGGCAGGCTGGGCTTGAGTCCTGAGGATGGGAAGTACAGTGCCTGCACTCTGAAAGTGGGGTCTTAATGCTGCAGTTTTATAAACTGTAGTGTAAAGCACCCCTCTGGCAAGACAGTGATGGAGTGAATGATGATGAAAGTTTTTCTTTTTCGGGCCACCCTACCTTGGTGGGAATCGGCCAATGTGTTAATAAAAAAATATATACATCTTACGAGCCAGTGTTTTTGACATATTAATACTCCAAAAATCTAGTGGCTTCAAATCAAGCGAGAGAAAGCTGGTAGGCCCACATGTGAGAGAATCAGTCTGTGTGATCAGTGTGCACAGTATAAAAAATCCTGCAGCATGCAGTGCATGAGGTGTATTTTCGTATGGTATTTATGGTTGTATTCTTGTTTTCTTGGTCTCAATCGAGAGAATGGAAGATATATTACAGAAATAAAGATGATTTTCATTGGTTTCATGATGAAAAGGACCTTGAAATTGAGCTCAAAGTAGCGGAAATATTTGAATTTTGCCGATGTTCAAGAGTAAACAAATGACATCACCGTTCAATACTTGTCCAACTGGCTGGTCTAATACACAGTCATGAATGGGTTAACATTATTTATACAATTATTACAATAATGCAGTAGCCTGCATAACAGTGTGAATAAAAATTCAAAATAGACAGTAAGAGTAATATAAGAGGGGCCTGGAGATGTGACTAATGAACAGATAAAATGTTATTTTAGTGTCAGGAATGTCTGCATTGTTTATTCTGGACCCTATTTTGAAATTGGCATGTTTTTTAATTCGTGAGCAATTGGCCAAATTGCCAATTTCCAACCACTTTATTGGGTAGTTGAAATTGGTAAATGAGCAGTTTCTTGTACTCAATCGATAGAACAAATGGACTTCTAAAGAAATAGCTATGAATTTGGTCAATTGGAACAGTGGAACTGGCCGAAAATAGGGCTCAAATTGGGCGAAATTGCATATGTGTATATATCGCTAAGATCGCTAACTTCGCGAGAGCGTAATTCTGTAAGTTTTCCATCAAATTTCGTACTTTTGGTGTTATTACCATCGAGAAAAGATTCTCTATCATTTCATAAGAAAAAAAAAATTTCTTCAAATATTTTGCAACACAGAGAGACACTTCAGGATTTGGGGTTGCAATAGTCAAAGGGTTAAATAAGAAAAATAAGAAAAGGTAAAAATTATTTCTTATATAGAAATAATTTTTACCTTTTTTTGCCAGGTCCAAGTATGTTTTAGACATGCTGAAGTACATATGAAACTCTTTGACGCACGGTGTAAGATGAGCGTCATTCCTCTGCTGACAGTGCAGCAGTGGTGACATTTAATGTTCGTACACTGCCTTGGCTTGTGCAGGAGGTGAAGTGTAAATTAGCAGATTCAAGAGAGATTTAGACTGAAGATAGTTAACAGGTGTGGCTCACATGAAACCCACTCAAGGTGATATTCAATTATATTTGTAACTTCAACTGTATCCACTAACTCCTCACTAACAATGTCAAAGAGTGGAGATGCCTCAATAATAATAATAATAATAATAATAATAATTATTATTATTATTATTATTATTATTATTATTATTATTATTAATTTAGGGAACTGGAGCACAGATCCAACTCCTTAGATCAAGAGCCCATCACCACGTACATACTAACAATAATAATTATTATAACAATAATAATAATAATAACAGTAAGGAGAAACTTCAAAAGGCTGCCAGTAGTTGGCGTCACCAACAGCAAAACATTGGTAACCACTACAAGTACAGTGGACCCTCGCCTAACGATGGCATCGCATAACGTTAAATCCGCCTAGCAATACATTTTAATCCAAAAATTTTGCCTCGCCTAGCGCTAAAAAACTCGCTCGACGCAATTCGTCCGAGACACGTCCATGTGCGGCCTGAGCCAGCCTCACTTGTTCCGTGGGTGGCAATGTTTACAAACCAGCCTCTGCGGTCACATCCAAGCATACAATCGGAACATTTCATATTATCAGAGCGCTTTTAGTGATTTCACCTGCAAAATAAGTGACCATGGGCCCCAAGAAAGCTTCTAGTGCTAACCCTGTGGTAAAAAGGGTGAGAAATACTATCGTACCACACTCAGCTGCTGCTGCACCACCGTCAGCTGTTGCTGGACCAGTCAGCTGTTGCTGCACCACAGCTGCTGCTGCACCAGAGTCAGCTGCTGCTGCACCTCAGTCAGCTGTTGCTGCACTACAGTCAGCTGCTGCTGTACCACAGCTGCTGCTGCACCATGGTCAGCTGTTCCTGCACCACAGCTGCTGCTGCACCACAGTCAGCTGCTGCTGCACCTCGGTCAGCTGTTGCTGCACTACAGTCAGCTGCTGTGGCACCACAGCTGCTGCTGCACCATGGTCAGCTGTTGCTGAACCACAGTCAGCTGTTGCTGTTGCTGCACCACCATCAGCTGTATTACTCGTAGATGTGGAGAGCGTGTTGTTGGTATGGCTTAACATGAAACAATTATCGAGAAACAATTAACCCCAGAGGGTTAGCCACCCAGGATAACCCAAGAAAGTCAGTGCATCATCGAGGACTATCTAACTTATTTCCATTGGGGTCCTTAATCTTGTCCTCCAGGATGCAACCCACAACAGCTGACTAACACCCAGGTGAACAGGAAACAATGCCTGGAACTAGTGCTCATATTGGTGAGGTTAGTGGGGAGGATGTGGAAGAGTTGGTGGAGGAGGACAATGAAGAACTAACCACTGATGAGCTGCTAAATTATCTTCAACAGCAAGAGGCCACACCTGAGGAAACTGCTTCGGAGGAGGGGAGAGAGAAACTGAAGAAGTTGCCTACTTCAAAGATTAAGGAAATGTGTGCAATGTGGCTTAAAGTGCAAACCTTTTTTGATGAAAATCACCCTCACACAGCTATTGCAAGCCGTGCTGGTGACTATTAAACTGACAATGTTGTGAAACACTTTAGGAATGTCATAAAGGAATGAGAGGTACAGGCCTCTATGGACAGATATGTTGTGCGACAGAGGTCCAGTGACTCTGAAGCTGGTCCTAGTGGCATTAAAAGAAGAAGGGAAGTAACCCCGGAAAAGGACTTGCCACCTCAAGTCCTAATGGAAGGGGATTCCCCTTCTAAACACTAAGACCATCCACACTCTCCCCTCCTCCCATCCCATCAATCATCACCAGATCTTCAATAAAGGTAAGTGTCATGTATTGTACATCTCTTCTTCAGTTTGTGTGTATTAAAATTAAAATTTCATGTGGTAAAAAAAATTTTTTTTTCATACTTTGGGGTGTCTTGCACGGATTAATTTGATTTCCATTATTTCTTATGGGGAAAATTAATTCGCCTAACGATAATTTCGCCTAACGTTGAGCTCTCAGGAATGGATTAATATTGTTAGGCGAGGGTCCACTGTACACTTTTCACCTGTCTAGGCTTAGTAGTCTATAAGTATTAGGTTAAGTCTGCCTGAAATGCCTTGGCATGACAGTGGCTTTCTTTGCTCCAATTATATTATATGTAAACACACACTGTAACCTTCGCAAAGAAATAAATATTTTATTTATTTATTTATTTATTTATTTATTTAAGGAATCCCCCTTGAGGGGGAAGTTCGCATCCTGAAATTTCCTTCATATCCAGAAGCAAAAAATCGACCAATCAACAGTTCGTATCCTGAAAAATTCGCATGGCGGGGCGTTCATAAGCCAAGGTTCCACTATTTTCCGATATGGAAAACGTGAGGAAATTAAAACTGTATCGGAGTACAGTGGACCCCCGGTTAACGATATTTTTTCACTCCATAAGTATGTTCAGGTGCCAGTACTGACCGAATTTATTCCCATAAGGAATATTGTGAAGTAGATTAGTCCATTTCAGACCCCCAAACATACACGTACAAACGCACTTACATAAATACACTTACATAATTGGTCGCATTCGGAGGTAATCGTTATGCGGGGGTCCACTGTATAAAACAATTTCCAACTACACAATAGAGCAAAAAACTAATGTAAAATACCTGGGAATGATAATGTCAGAGGATCTTACCTTCAAAGACCACAACATTGTATCAATTGCATCTTCTGGAAAAATGACAGCATGGATAATGAGAACCTTCAAAACTGAGGATGCCAAGCCCACGATGACATTCTTCAGGTCGCTTGTTCTATCTAGGCTGGAATATTGCTGCACACTAACAGCACCTAGAAAATGTACAGAGAACCTTCATGGCACACATAACTGCGATAAAACACCTCAATTACTGGGAACACTTAAAGTTCCTCAACCTGTACTCCCTAGAATGCAGGCGGAAGAGATACAATATTATATACACTTGGAAAATCCTAAAGGGATTAGTACCAAAATTGCACATGAAAATCACTCCCTATGAAAACAAAAGACTCGGCAGATGATGCAGGGGTGCCACTAGCACAATAAAGAGACAACACAATAAGTTGAGGGGAGGCCCAGGACTGTTCAACTGCCTCCCAGCATACAACAGAGCCCTGACTGTCTTCAAGAAGGTGCTGGATAGGCACCTAAAGTCAGTACAATGGACCTTCTGTTATCACCCATTCCATCTATCGGCAAACTCGCTTATAAGACGGTTTTTCAGCTTCCGGTTATTGGCCATTGTTTTGCTTATCGGCCATATGGGACACGTCAACCCGCCACTGCGAGCTGCTCACGTCAATCTGGACGTGTCTGTCTCTGGGCAAGTGAGGAAGCTTCTGCTCATTCACCCAAACATTTCTCTATAATCCACTGATTTAGTGCAACTGCGAAATAAGCAACTGAGCCCAAATAAAGTTCCTAGTAAAATTCCTTTGGTAAAGAAAGTGAGAAACAAAATGGAATTTAAGAAAGAAGTTGTTGAAAAGCATGAGAGTGAAGGAGGAAGAGAGACGAGAGAAAGTAAGATAAGTGATTAAGCAACAGAAAAAGACAACACGAAACTTAACTCCTCCAATGTTGTTAGAGGTATATTGGGCTACTGACAACAATACTGCTCTGCCTATCTTCTACCACCCTAAAGCATAGCTAGCATCTCCTCCAAGGTAAAGTGTAAATATTTCTTATTTATAAATCAGAGTGTAAATAATTCTTATTTATAAATTATGTACACTGTTTGTGTGAATGGTGGTGGTAGCTCTGCTGCTGCCCATTACCACTGGTATGTACAGCTTATGCTCTCAGTGGCCCTTATAAACCCAACAACTACAACACACCAAAACTTGCCACATACATAATGACATGTTATTCATTCTAGAGTATATATCATGTTTCTATGTTATTAATAGTGTTTATTATGTCATAATAAATGAATTGTGATAAATAAATAAGCCGTAGAGTTAATAACAGTGTCACATTTAAACCTCCCTCGCCATTTTGCATACACCAACAAGACTCTTCAATACAGATAAAAGTGATTTAAATGTTCATTTATCCATTTCATTAGTCATTTTATTTAGTTCTCATTGTTTTCTGTATGTAAAACTATAGTTAATCTTTAGAAAATGCATTTTCTGTTAATATTTTTGGGTGTCTGAATCGGATTAGTTGGATTTACATTAATTCTTATGGGAAATATTATTTCGGTTATCAGCCATTTCGCTTTTAGGCCGACCTTCTCGAACGGATTACAGCTGATAACCGAGGGCCCACTGTACCTGACCAGGCAGACGGTGGTTCATACGTTGGGTTGCATGCGGCCAACAGTAACAACCTGGTTGATGAGGCCCTGATCCACCATGAGGCCTGGTCACCAACCTGGCCATGGGGGCACTGATCCCCGAAACCATCTCCAGATATAATCCAGGTAATTACTTTATTCCTATTGTATCTCTTTTAATAGTAACTGATTTTCACATAGTTAAGTTACCTACCTATTTTAAGATATAAATAATAAGTTATTACGAGGACCCCAATACTTTTTTTGGTTATCTTGGAGAGTAATAAACACATATGTTGCTATGTATGATAATTTATGTAACTGTATTTATATGAACCTGAATAAACTTACAAGTTAATACACAATATTTATCTCTTGTTAAACAAAACTAAATATATAGGCCTATGAAGGTCTAAATTATTTGTCAGGTGGGATATATACAACAAGATAATAATATAATAGGTAAAATAAGGCCAACACACCGACACCTGCAAGAAAAAATTAACAAAAACTAGAGAATGACATCTGTATATTTTGTTAAACAAAATCATAAAAATAGGCCTATGAAGGCCTAAACAGACCCCAGGGACACTATATACCACAAAATTATATTATAATTGATAAATTAAGTTACACAGCAGTACCTGTAAGATATATTAGTGAAATATACAAGACGAAATTTTTATCTTTGGTTAAAGAAAAGTTATGATCTAGGCCTATGAGAACCTAAATCACTTATAAGACAGTCAATAATAACTCAAAATACAAGTATATAATACATAATAAGTGAGGACCTGGGAGAAATATATTAGTGTAAGATACACGAGGAGTGAAGGTTAATATTTACCATCAATAAAAGTACAAAAGTTAGGTCTATGAGATCATAAATAACTCACATCATTCTCAACATCAATATTTCTCACCTTATCACTCATCTTGGAGGATCTTGCTGCCTACAACAACATAATTACTCATAAATCTTCCTGGAGAAAACATTTGTTGTTGTTGTTGTTGTGGTTTATAGAGCCACTAACAACGTGCGCCGTATCGAACCCTGTCTTCCAGTGTCCGGAAATGTAACCTCGACCAAGGTGGAATAAGTTAGTTCATCCAGGTACAAGTTTCACATAAATACATTTACATAAATTATCATACATAGCAGCATATATGTAGATTATCCTCCAGGATAGCCCCCAAAAAGTCATTCAAAGTAACTTATTTCCATTGGGGTCCTTGTAATAATTCTTGTTTAAACATTAAAGTTATAACAGGTAAGTAATTTAACTATGTGAAAGGCAGTTACAATAAAAGGATATATACTAGGGATAAGGTAAATTCAGTTATGTACATTAAAATTAAAAACATGATCAGATTACATTACATGTATGTTAGATATTACTCTCCTCTCCTTCTGTAGCCACATTCATTAGTACCTCTTGGATCTATTCTTGAACTGGTTCATTCTATGACTGGCTTTGACATGTGTAGGTAGTCTGTTCCACTCCTTTATTACTGTCATTAAAATGTTCTTGAAGCCTGATCACTGACTGCGGGTACTGCAAAGTTCTTCTCTCTTCCCCTAGTACCATTATTATTTTGGTTCCCAGCCTTAACAAATTTGGTAGCAAAATATTCCTCTCACTGTTTGTAAGCAATTTTATAAACGTGATGTAACTTTAATTGTTTTACTCTGCCTTCAGCATCAGCATATTCAACTGTTGTAATTCATCCTGGCCTACATGTTCTCTTGCACCCAGGTCCAGGATGAACCTCACCATTTTTTTTTTTGGATGATTTGTAGTCTATCTTTCATTTTTTTCTGTTAAGGCAGAATACCATGAAGACCAAGTGTAATCAATATGACAATGTATCAGAGTTAGACATAGGGTCCTGCAAGCCTTAGTAGGTAGACACTGTGCCTCAGTAGGTAGACACTGTGTCTCAGTAGGTAGACACTGTGCCTTAGTAGGTAGACACTGTGCCTCAGTAGGTAGACACTGTGCCTTAGTAGGTAGACACTGTGCCTCAGTAGGTAGACACTGTGCCTCAGTAGGTAGACACTGTGCCTTAGTAGGTAGACACTGTGCCTCAGTAGGTAGACACTGTGCCTTAGTAGGTAGACACTGTGCCTCAGTAGGTAGACACTGTGCCTCAGTAGGTAGACACTGTGCCTCAGTAGGTAGACACTGTGCCTCAGTAGATAGACACTGTGCCTCAGTAGGTAGACACTGTGCCTCAGTAGGTAGACACTGTGCTCAGTAGGTAGACACTGTGCCTCAGTAGGTAGACACTGTGCCTCAGTAGGTAGACACTGTGCCTCAGTAGGTAGACACTGTGCCTCAGTAGGTAGACACTGTGCCTCAGTAGGTAGACACTGTGCCTCAGTAGGTAGACACTGTGCCTCAGTAGGTAGACACTGTGCCTCAGTAGGTAGACACTGTGCCTCAGTAGGTAGACACTGTGCCTCAGTAGGTAGACACTGTGCCTCAGTAGGTAGACACTGTGCCTCAGTAGGTAGACACTGTGCCTCAGTAGGTAGACACTGTGCCTCAGTAGGTAGACACTGTGACTCAGTAGGTAGACACTGTACCTCAGTAGGTAGACACTGTGCCTCAGTAGGTAGACACTGTACCTCAGTAGGTAGACACTGTGCCTCAGTAGGTAGACACTGTGCCTCAGTAGGTAGACACTGTGCCTCAGTAGGTAGACACTGTGCCTCAGTAGGTAGACACTGTGCCTCAGTAGGTAGACACTGTGCCTCAGTAGGTAGACACTGTGCCTCAGTAGGTAGACACTGTGCCTCAGTAGGCAGACACTGTGCCTCAGTAGGTAGACACTGTGCCTCAGTAGGTAGACACTGTGCCTCAGTAGGTAGACACTGTGCCTCAGTAGGTAGACACTGTGCCTTAGTAGGTAGACACTGTGCCTCAGTAGGTAGACACTGTGCCTCAGTAGGTAGACACTGTGCCTCAGTAGGTAGACACTGTGCCTCAGTAGGTAGACACTGTGCCTCAGTAGGGAGACACTGTGCCTCAGTAGGTAGACACTGTGCCTCAGTAGGTAGACACTGTGCCTCAGTAGGTAGACACTGTGCCTCAGTAGGTAGACACTGTGCCTCAGTAGGGAGACACTGTGCCTCGGTAGGGAGACACTGTGCCTCAGTAGGTAGACACTGTGCCTCAGTAGGTAGACACTGTGCCTCAGTAGGTAGACACTGTACCTCAGTAGGTAGACACTGTACCTCAGTAGGTAGACACTGTGCCTCAGTAGGTAGACACTGTGCCTCAGTAGGTAGACACTGTGCCTCAGTAGGTAGACACTGTGCCTCAGTAGGTAGACACTGTGCTCAGTAGGTAGCACCCCTGTGCCTCAGTAGGTAGACACTGTACCTCAGTAGGTAGACACTGTACCTCAGTAGGTAGACACTGTACCTCAGTAGGTAGACACTGTGCCTCAGTAGGTAGACACTGTGCCTCAGTAGGTAGACACTGTGCCTCAGTAGGTAGACACTGTGCCTCAGTAGGTAGACACTGTGCCTCAGTAGGTAGACACTGTGCCTCAGTAGGTAGACACTGTGCCTCAGTAGGTAGACACTGTGCCTCAGTAGGTAGACACTGTGCTTGTTAGTAGAGGAACTTTAGCCTGACGTTCGTTTTCTTTACTACACTGTTCCCTATTTGTTATAATAATATTTTTATTTCTACAAGTACATGTACAAGGTATACAAGTACATGTACAAGGTATACAAGTACATGTACAAGGTATACAAGTACATGTACAAGGTATACAAGTACATGTACAAGGTATACAAGTACATGTACAAGGTATACAAGTACATGTACAAGGTATACAAGTACATGTACAAGGTATACAAGTACATGTACAAGGTATACAAGTACATGTACAAGGTATACAAGCACATGTACAAGGTATACAAGTACATGCACAAGGTATACAAGTACATGTACAAGGTATACAAGTACATGTACAAGGTATCACTGATTTCATCATTGCTTAGTTAATCTTAAGTTAATTTTAAGCCAGCCCGTAATGCTATGCATAGTATAAGTGGCTTTGGCATGCTGCTCTTATCTGTATTTTTTTGTACCTCTGTATGTGTGCTCAAATTGGAAATAAATAAATAAAAAAAATAAAAGTATACAAGCACATGTACAAGGTATACAAGTAGTACATGCACAAGGTATACAAGTACATGTACAAGGTATACAAGTACATGTACAAGGTATACAAGTACATGTACAAGGTATACAAGTACATGTACAAGGTATACAAGTACATGCACAAGGTATACAAGTACATGTACAAGGTATACAAGTGCATGTACAAGGTATACAAGCACATGTACAAGGTATACAAGTACATGTACAAGGTATACAAGCACATGTACAAGGTATACAAGTACGAGAACCAAAACCTAGTCATTGTGGTAGTCTACAAGCCTCCGGATGCAACATCCCAGCAATTCCAGGAACAGCTGTTAAAAATTGACCACTGTCTGGAAAACCTTCCAGCTCCTGCACCCAACATCTTGCTCCTGGGGGATTTCAACTTAAGGCACCTAAAATGGAGGAATATAGCAAATAATATTGTTGCAGTAATAACACCAGGAGGCAGCTCTGATGAAAACTCACACTCACGCGAGTTTTTAAATCTCTGCACAAAATTCAATTTAAACCAGCAAATAATAGAGCCTACTAGACTGGAGAATACACTAGACCTCATCTTCACTAACAATGATGATCTGATAAGAAATGTCACCATATCAAAAACAATATACTCAGATCACAACATAATTGAGGTTCAGTCATGTATGCGCGGAGCCCCAGACCGACATAATGAGATTAGTCACGAGGGAGCATTCACCAAATTCAACTTCAATAACAAAAACATAAAGTGGGACCAAGTAAACCAAGTCCTAACCGATATAAGCTGGGAAGATATACTAAGCAACACAGACCCCAACTTATGCCTAGAACAGATTAACTCGGTGGCACTCGATGTATGCACAAGGCTTATTCCTCTAAGAAAAAGGAGGAGTAGATGTAAAACAGAAAGAGACAGGCGCTCCCTTTACAGGCGACGGAAAAGAATAACAGAGCGGCTAAAAGAGGTCAATATATCTGAAATGCGTAGGGAGACACTGGTCAGAGAAATAGCAAGCATCAAACTTAAGCTAAAAGAATCCTTTAGGAGTCAGGAATCGCGGGAAGAACTAAAAGCCATAAATGAAATCGAAAGAAACCCAAAGTATTTCTTCTCCTATGCCAAATCAAAATCGAGAACAACGTCCAGTATTGGGCCCCTACTTAAACAAGATGGGTCCTACACAGATGACAGCAAGGAAATGAGTGAACTACTCAAGTCCCAATATGACTCAGTTTTTAGCAAGCCGCTAACCAGACTGAGAGTCGAAGATCAAAATGAATTTTTTATGAGAGCCACAAAATTTGATTAACACAAGCCTATCCGATGTTATCCTGATGCCAAATGACTTCGAACAGGCGATAAATGACATGCCCATGCACTCTGCCCCAGGGCCAGACTCATGGAACTCTGTGTTCATCAAGAACTGCAAGAAGCCCCTATCACGAGCCTTTTCCATCCTATGGAGAGGGAGCATGGACACGGGGGTCGTCCCACAGTTACTAAAAACAACAGACATAGCCCCAGTCCACAAAGGTGGCAGTAAAGCAACAGCAAAGAACTACAGACCATTAGCACTAACATCCCATATCATAAAAATCTTTGAAAGGGTCCTAAGAAGCAAGATCACCACCCATCTAGAAACCCATCAGTTACACAACCCAGGGCAACATGGGTTTAGAACAGGTCGCTCCTGTCTGTCTCAACTATTGGATCACTACGACAAGGTCCTAAATGCACTAGAAGACAAAAAGAATGCAGATGTAATATATACAGACTTCGCAAAAGCCTTCGACAAGTGTGACCATGGCGTAATAGCGCACAAAATGCGTGCTAAAGGAATAACAGGAAAAGTCGGTCGATGGATCTATAATTTCCTCACTAACAGAACACAGAGAGTAGTCGTCAAAAGAGTAAAGTCCGAGGCAGCTATGGTGAAAAGCTCTGTTCCACAAGGCACAGTACTCGCTCCCATCTTGTTCCTCATCCTCATATCCGACATAGACAAGGATGTCAGCCACAGCACCGTGTCTTCCTTTGCAGATGACACCCGAATCTGCATGACAGTGTCTTCCATTGCAGACACTGCAAAGCTCCAGGCGGACATCAACCAAATCTTTCAGTGGGCTGCAGAAAACAATATGAAGTTCAACGATGAGAAATTTCAATTACTCAGATATGGTAAACATAAGGAAATTAAATCTTCATCAGAGTACAAAACAAATTCTGGCCACAAAATAGAGCGAAACACCAACGTCAAAGACCTGGGAGTGATTATGTCGGATTATCTCACCTTCAAGGACCATAACATTGTATCAATCGCATCTGCTAGAAAAATGACAGGATGGATAATGAGAACCTTCAAAACTAGGGAAGCCAAGCCCATGATGACACTCTTCAGGTCACTTGTTCTATCTAGGCTGGAATATTGCTGCACACTAACAGCACCTTTCAAGGCAGGTGAAATTGCCGACCTAGAAAATGTACAGAGAACTTTCACGGCACGCATAACGGAGATAAAACACCTCAATTATTGGGAGCGCTTGAGGTTCCTAAACCTGTATTCCCTGGAACGCAGGAGGGAGAGATACATGATTATATACACCTGGAAAATCCTAGAGGGACTAGTACCGAACTTGCACACGAAAATCACTCACTACGAAAGCAAAAGACTTGGCAGACGATGCACCATCCCCCCAATGAAAAGCAGGGGTGTCACTAGCACGTTAAGAGACCATACAATAAGTGTCAGGGGCCCGAGACTGTTCAACTGCCTCCCAGCACACATAAGGGGGATTACCAACAGACCCCTGGCAGTCTTCAAGCTGGCACTGGACAAGCACCTAAAGTCAGTTCCTGATCAGCCGGGCTGTGGCTCGTACGTTGGTTTGCGTGCAGCCAGCAGCAACAGCCTGGTTGATCAGGCTCTGATCCACCAGGAGGCCTGGTCACAGACCAGGCCGCGGGGGCGTTGACCCTTGGAACTCTCTCCAGGTAAACTCCAGGTAAACATGTACAAGGTATACAGTACATTTACAAGTTAAGAACAAAGATCACTTACTACTCTCAGGTGACTTCAATATAAATCTCCTGCAAGACCAGGACCCACACATTACTGAATTCAGAAACACAATGAGTAACTGTATGTTACTTACCTGGAGTTTACCTGGAGAGAGTTCCGGGGGTCAACGCCCCCGCGGCCCGGTCTGTGACCAGGCCTCCTGGTGAATCAGAGCCTGATCAACCAGGCTGTTGCTGCTGGCTGCACGGAAACCAACGTACGAGCCACATCCCGGCTGGTCAGGAACCGACTTTAGGTGCTTGTCCAGTGCCAGCCTGAAGACTGCCAGGGGTCTGTTGGTAATCCCCCTTATGTATGCTGGGAGGCAGTTGAACAGTCTCGGGCCCCTGACACTTATTGTATGGTCTCTTAACGTGCTAGTGACACCCCTGCTTTTCCAGTATATTTCTCGTTCCAAATCACGACTTATTTACAGTGGAATATAGAAGGCCTCAGGGGTAACCGGGCTGAGCTTCGTGTTTCTGTCCCTGCAGCACTGTATGACCCTGGTGGGTTTAGCACTTTATGATTGTAATAATAATAATAATAATAATAATAATAATAATAATAATAATAATAATAATATGTTGCAGTTTAAAAACTGTAGTGTAAAGCACCCTTCTGGCAAGACAGTGATGGAGTGAATGATGGTGAAAGTTTTTCTTTTTCGGGCCACCCTGCCTTGGTGGGAATCGGCCAGTGTGATAAAAAAAAAATAATAATAATAATAATAACCAAGTGTTTATTAGAAATGGGCATTACAAACATAGATATCAAAGGATTATGGGGCAGATTTTATAATAAAAAAAAAACCCGCTAAAACCCCAATGATTACGAAAGAAATTAGGTAAAGGGGGATTTTGCACTTAAATACCAAAATCCCCCCTTAACTAGAAGTTTGTTTTGAACTGTATAGTAGGCAAAGGGCGGGGGAAATGATTCTATATTTTTTAAATGGCCAAACGGGTTTTCCCCATGTTTTGGGTACGTTTAACTGAACAATTAAAAAAACAGAGAAAAAAACAATTTGAAAAACTAAATTTTTAACCAAAAAAAATATAAATCCTTTTTTAAACAAAAAAAATTTTAAAAAGTTTGAAAAATAATGTGGGGCAACACAGATTTTCATGTTTGGAATTAACTTTACTTCGGGTTGGAAGGGAAATGAAAAATCCCCAAAAGGGGGTTAGAAAGAGAAAGGAATTGAAAAAGGCTTGGACTTAGAAGGTGGGGAATTGGGGGTTTTGGGATTTGATCGAAAACTTTTTTTCCCCTGCAAAAAAAAAATTTGCTTAATTGCCAAGGGGGGGAACCCGGAACTGGAAGAAGAAATTGGAGGGCCCTAGAAGCTGATGTGAAGGTGGAGGGAACCGAGAACTTTTGGTCAGACAACAAAAAAGTGTTCAAGGCCGATGGCAGGGCCCGCGGAAGCATGATGTCAAGAACGATGGCAGGGAACCTGAGGAAGCATGATGTCAAGAAGCAGATGGCGGGGAACCCCTGCGGGAAAAGCATGATGTAAAGGGAAGCAGATGGCGGAACCTGCAGGAAGCAGATGTCAAGGGAAAATGGAGGGAACCTGCGGGGAAGCAGATTCAAGAGGCAGATGGCAGGGCCCCGCGGGAAAGCATGATGCAAGGGGGAGAGGCAGGGAACCTGCGGGAAAGCAGATGTCAAGGGGCAAAGATGTAGGTTGAGAAGTAGAGACACTGAGAACGCTTAAAATTTCCTCGACCTGTTTTCCCCTAGAACGCAGGGGGGAGAAATTACAGATTATATACACCTGGAAATCTAGGGGGTTTAAACGCAAACTTGCACCAAAAATCACTCCTAAAAAAAGACTGGCAACGTGCAACACCCCCCCAAATAAAAAAGCAGAGGTGTCACTACCCGTAAGAGACCTACAATAAGAGTCGGGGCCCAAGACTGTTCAACTGCCCCCCACCCCTAATGGGGGGATTACCTGGTGTCTTCAAGCGGCACTGGACAGGCCCGAAAGCAGTACCGCCAGCGGGCTTGGTTTTTACGTCGGTTTATGTGTAGCCAACATAACGCCTGTTGATCAAGCCGATCCCAGAGGGCCCGGGCACAGATCGACCCCGGGGCATTGGGGCCCCCAAAACCCTTCCAGTATTACCAAAGAAGGGGAATTATTAAATCATGGGGGGTGCAAAACCTAGGGTTTTACAGAGCATTGGGAAGAGAAAAGGGAATTCAGGGAACCAATCACAGATAAATTTCCCCAAAACAAGAGCCCTTCCGCCAAGGAACCTCCCTGAGGGGTCCCCAAAAAAGGGAAGATACAAAAGGTTTGAGGGACTTTTGTGCGAAGAAAAATTTTTTTGGGAAGCGGAGGCGAGCGAGCAAGTGCTGTAAGGGGGTGGATTAAATTTCCCTAATGGGAAAATAATTTTGAGGGAAAAAGAATGACCCCGAGACAGGAAAGTATGTGGGGGATTATGTGATTTAGGGGGTTTAAGGGATTTGTACTTGGTGATTTTAGACTTTGTTTTGGGGGTACGAAAGAGTTTTTTCAGCAGAGCCCCTAAGGGCGTGTAGGTGGCAAATGTGCGGGGGCAGATGAAAAAAAGTAGATGATAAAAGGGTTAGATACAAAGGGGAGTGTGGTAGGTACTACAGAGGTGACTGGAAGTAGGTAAGAGGTGATTGGGAGTAGGTCTACAGAAGTGTGGAAGTGGACTACAGAGTCTGAGGCAGTTTAGCAATCGGGAATAAGAAACCTGCCACGGCTTAAGAAAATTTTAAAAACATAACAGACGCTAAAACCCCTTAAGGTCATCAGGTGATCTCCTTTTTTTCTTAAAAAAACGAGCAATGGCAATAATAAGCGGTGGGGTCTTTTTCGTTAAAGGAAAGAGGGAGGGGGCTGAGGATGGTTTCCCTGAATCCCTTATAAAATGTTCTTTGTCACCCAACAGCAGTAAGTTTAAAAACCTTTTTTCCCACAATCCTATCAAAAAAGCTCATGCTGTCTGCTGGAAACCCCAAACCCCGCACACAAAAACCCTTTACCCCCCCCTCCAACCTTTCCAGGCGACCCCTACCCCCCCTTCCTTCCCATACAGGGCTGATACACTCTTGAAGTCATTCTGTTTTTCTCCATTCTCTCTACATGTCCGAACCCCCTCAACAAACCCTTCCTCAGCCCTTGGACAACAGTTTTGGGAATCCCGCACCTCCTCCCAAATTCCCAATCGAATTTCTGCATTTTATTCACACCCCACATTGCCCCCAGCATGAATCTCCCTCCCCAGCCTTTCCTCGCTGCAAAAATTATCACCCCTGCTTCACACCCCTATAAAACGTTTGGGAAAAATTTAGAGGGAAAAATTTACTGAGTTACCAGGAAAGTGTATGGGGGGTTAAAATTGAAAGAATTATAGAGGAAGACAATGTAGGATTTAGGAGGCAAGGAGGTTTCAGAGTGGGAGGGGATGGTTTGATCAAATGTTTACATTTAAAATTTTTTTAATTTTGAACAAATAAAAAAAAAAGTAAGGATTAAAGCCCCTTTATATTTTGGGTTTATGGGGGGAATTGGGGCAAGGGGCCGGGTTTAGAGGTTTGGTGGATCAAGCCCGTAAAGTTTTTTGGGGTGGAAAACCCCCGGTAGGGGGTGAGGAAAAAGGGCTTTTTCTTTTCCCAGTAAAATAGGGGTCTTTGGAAACCCCCGGTGTGGGGGGAATTAACAGGTTGGGTAATTTTTTGGTTTTAAAAACTTAAATGCTTTTCGGGGGGGGTGGGATTTTTGTTTTTAAGGGTTTTTTGGGAAATTTGGGACAGTTTGGATTTTCCTGAAAAATTTTCCCCCTTTTCCCCTTAGGTAGGTTTAGGGAAAAATCCCCAAATTAGGGGGTGTTTTTTGAGGGGGTGAAAAAGGTTTTGAAATTTTAAAGGGGGAATTTTAGTTAAAAGGGGTGAGGGGTATTCCAAATTTTGTTAAAAAAAATTTTGGATTCAAAAAATGGGGGAGTTTTTGAAGGGTTTTTAATTTTCTTTTTAGGATGGTTTTCAAGAAGGTTTGAAGGTGAGATTGAATGTTCCCCCGGGACGTGGTGCGCTTATTTTGTGGGAAAAGTTTTTATTTGGAAAACCCCATTGACTGGTAGTAAATATGGTGTTTTTAATAAAATATTAGTAGAGTAATAATGATTAACAAAAAAGTGAAAAAGTAATGTTTATTTCATTTTGAAGCATATATGTGAACAATATTTAGATAAAGGTAGGGAAGTTTTTATTGCATTTATGGATTTAGAAAAGGCATATGATAAGAGTGGATAAGGGAGCAATGTGGCAGATGTTACAAGTACATGTATATGGAATTGGTGGTAAGTTACTAAATGCTGTAAAGAGTTTTTATGAGGATAGTGAGGCTCAGGCTAGGGTGTGTAGAAGAGAGGGAGACTACTTCCCAGTAAAAGTAGGTCTTAGACAGGGATGTGTAATGTCACCATGGTTGTTTAATATATTTATAGATGGGGTTGTAAAAGAAGTAAATGCTAGGGTGTTCGGGAGAGGGGTGGGATTAAATTATGGGGAATCAAATACAGAATGGGAACTGACACAGTTGCATTTTGCTGATGATACTGTGCTTATGGGAGATTCTAAAGAAAAATTGCAAAGGTTAGTGGATGAGTTTGGGAGTGTGTGTAAAGGTAGAAACTTGAAAGTGAATATAAAAAAGATTAAGGTGATGAGGGTATCCAATGATTTAGATCAAGAAAAATTGGATATCAAATATGGGAAGGAGTATGGAAGAAGTGAATGTTTTCAGATACTTGGGAGTTGATGTGTCAGCAGATGGATTTATGAAGGATGAGATTAATTGTAGAATTGATGAGGGAAAAAAGACAAGTGGTGCGTGAGGTATATGTGGAGACAAAAAACGTTATCTATGGAGGCAAAGAAGGGAATGTATGAAAGTATAGTAGTACCAACACTCTTATATGGGTGTGAAGCTTGGGTTGTGGATCCAGCAGCAAGGAGGTGGTTGGAGGCAGTGGAGATGTCCTAAGGGCAATGTGTGGTGTAAATATATGCAGAAAATTCGGAGTGTGGAAATTAGGTGGAGTTAATAAAAGTATTAGTCAGAGGGCTGAAGTGGGGTTGTTGAGGTGGTTTGGTCATTAAGAGAGAATGGATCAAAGTAGAATGACATGGAGAGCGTATAAATCTGTAGGGGAAGGAAGGCGGGGTAGGGGTCGTCCTTGAAAAGGTTGGAAGGGGTAAGGGAGGTTTTGTGGGCGAGGGGCTTGGACTTCCAGCAGGCGTGCATGAGCGTGTTCGATAGGAGTGAATGGAGACGAATGGTATTTGGGACCTGACGATCTGTTGGAGTGTGAGCAGGGTAATATTTAGTGAAGGGATTCAGGGAAACAGGTTATTTTTATATAGCCGAACTTGAGTCCTGGAAATGGGAAGTACAATCCCTGCACTCTAAAGGAGGGGTTCAGGATATTAGCAGTTTGGAGGGATATGTTGTGTATCTTTATACGTGTTGTGCAAGAATAGTATATAATACCGACAAGATGAAATTAAGACACATGTGCAACATCTGGGTATCTTTATTGTAGACGTTTCGCCATCCAGTGGCTTTATCAATACATTGTATTGATAAAGCCACTGGATGGCGAAACGTCTACAATAAAGATACCCAGATGTTGCACGTGTCTTAATTTCATCTTTATACGTATATGCTTCTAAACTGTTGTGTTCTGAGCGCCTCTGCAAAAAAGTGATTATGTGTGAGTGAGGTAAAAGTGTTGAATGATGATGAAAGTATTTTCTTTTTGAGGATTTTCTTTCTTTTTGGGTCACCCTGCCTTGGTGGGAGATGGCCGACTTGTTAAAAAAAAAAAAAAAAGTACAATATTATTATGAATTAACAAGGGATAATAGATGAGTAGCATTAAACAGCCTACTGAAAGCAACCTCTGTAAGATGAGTATTTTAGGATATTAAACAAGTGTAAATATTGCAGATCAATATTTATTTCATAAAGTCTTAACGTAGATTAATATTTTCGTGAGGACACATTAGTTCCCTGTATCACGTGACTATTCTAAAACACACAAGTCCACATTCTTATTATGATACATAGAATGAAAACTACTGGCCAATATTCTCGAGAACGTCATTCTTGACATAATAGTATGTAAGAACTATGGACTATCTTCAATAACAAGGCAAGATGGAAAGCGATGTTTGATCACAATTACAGTCATTACGAATCATACATTAATGACACACATACAACCAGGAGGCTATTACACTCTTCCTGGCCTAGAGGAGGTAGAGGAAGTCATCGGCTTACGAATGTCTTGCATTCCTGGTGTTCCAACGTACAAACGAGTCATTCGTAATGTGGAATATTCACATACACAAAATGGTGAAAATGGCCATTTCACACACGTTCATGACTGAATCACTATTTGAACAAATCGATAAATGACCTATTGGTAAGTGGATATTTTTGTAACACAGGCATTTGAAAGTGAAATATTCGTAATGCAAGCGTTCATAAGCTAAGAACCCCCAATATATCCTGTATATGATAATCCAGAAGAGTTAGATTTCAAGGTGTATATCCTCTGCATTATATCAGAGAAATCTATCTATGCTCATAACATTATGGATAATGCAAGATAAAATAGTGTTCATTTATACACTGTAATACACACCTCTTTTAAATGGCCTTCCATATTAAAACAGCTATGTAAATAGCAGCATACAAAGGTGCACAGGAGAGGGTAGTGCACATAACGTTCACCTACACATAGAAACAAGACTGAAGTGTTATTCAGTATAGTGAGACTAAAGTCTGGATTATGATGTGTCTGACAAAGGTTTGCCCTCAAGAACACCACTGGTAAAGACAAATGCCACTGAACAATATCAAGGTGCTAATATATATGCATAAAAACAATCTTGAATATTCTGACAGTTTACACAATATAATTTTTGTCCTGTTTAAATCTAGAGGAGCACTACATGAAACACCTAGAACTGGATAATTTAAGCGTCATCGATTTCACACTACTCTAAGTGGGATAATCTGAGTGGGTGGGTGAGCCATCACCACTGTCTACAATGACAGTGGTGTTGCTGCTTTGGAATGATATACAGTGTAACAAGATTGTAACAATGATCACCAGTACTGGTGCAACTAGCATGGTGATACCAACAAGCTGCGAGTGAAAGTAACTTGAACTCTGATCAAGATGTTAGGGGGACGTTTCTCTCTGAGTGGCTGCTTGAGTACTAATACCAATTACTTCTCTTGAGTGGCTACTTGGGTCTTAATACCAAATGTTTCTCTGAGTGGCTTACTGAGTACTAATACCAATTATTTCTCCTGAGTGGCTGCTTGAGCCTTAATACCAAATGCTTCTTGGCCAAGATCAAATCTCCAGCCAAGAACCAATTAGCATTAGAACTCAGTCTCTCAGAGACAAACATTACCTCAACATCTTGATCAACACATACATGCCTTTTACCCTTTGTAATTTCCACCACTTTACATGGAATTCCATCCAGTTATCATAATTATACACTTATCTATGGTGATATATACACATGACATATTTCTATAATAAGCACTAAGTATTATTCGTCCTTAGGGTTGTGGTGGGCAGAACAATCAATAATAGTCAGAGTTTAGCAATAATGCATTTGGAAAACCTCTGGGAACTACTGGAGAGTTGATGACACTCACCTTTGTCATTACTGTGTGTGTGCCTGATCTTTTGTGAATATATGTGTGTGTGTGTGCACATATGCATGTGCACACACATGTGCATGTGCACATTGCATATGTGCACACGTGTAAAAAGAGCATTCTGGCATTTTCAATGCACAGTTGTACTCATCAATGTTGAAATAACAAAGAGATCAAAGATTTCCTGAAAATGCTGTATGCTGTGAGAGATGGGAATATTACTCTCTACACAGCTGCTGTGCTGACCTGTACTCTCTACACAGCTGCTGTGCTGACTTGTACTCTCCACACAGCTGCTGTACTTTTATTGTTAACTACCATCAACACCCCCACAGATGTAAACAGCTGTCAACTCCCATGATAACCCCTGTACATCGATATAACAGCAGCTGCCTGAACATCATCAATTCTCAAAATACTTTTTATCAGACTGAACTGTTAATAAAAACTAAAATCTAGAATAAATACTAAACTAGTAAAATGTAACCACATGATCCCTAACCAATACTGTCTTCAGCAATCAATAGATTTTGGTGCAAAATATTAGGTGTGCGAGTATACCAGCTGGTATAATGTTAAGTAACAGTTGGTATACTAACCAAGATGTGTCGTATAACGAAGGTTAAAACATAACATTGTGCTGTATGCTGTAACATACTCTGTACAAGCCAAGCATACGGTGCATCAAGTACAGATGTCAAAAATGCGTCACACCACTGATTACAACTGTCACCAGAATTTGTGTGAACATCCTCTACTTTCCAGTCAGCACTGGATGTACAGCAGCAACAGGTGCTGTACACCTCATACAGCATCTATTACTGCTGTACACAAGGGTCCTCACAAGCATTGTTCCTGGTGTTGCACCCTCTCAATGAGTCATTTGCAAACTTCAACCAAGAGGAAACAACAGTACAGAGGTTGATGATCCATCACTCACACTCATAACACTCAAGTCAATCCTACCAATATTGTGTTTTGTGACTGGTTGATGAGAGAGGACCATCATAATTCTGGGCTCTAAATTATACATCATAACTCAGGTATTAAATTATCTACTGAACTCTGGACTCTAAATTATACATACTAACTCTGGGATGTATTCCATGACTAGTTCAACAGTTAAGTGCTTACAAACATCACAGTTGAAAAAGGAAAAAAAAAAATTCTCTTATATTCAGTTAATTAGCAAAAAGCTGAAAAATTTTTAACTGACACCTGGATGTACAACACCTGGAGACCTGACACCTGGAGTCACTGGAGATAACATAGTCCTGTAAGATCAGATTACAGCAGGTCAGGTCATTGTACAGGTTTAGTGAAGGTGAGGATGTTTGCCTGAAATGAGCCTCTAGACATTTTCACACAGTTCAGGACCCTGAACAGTGATTTTTTGCACATTTGAGGACTCTGAACTGTGTGTAAATCACAGTAGAGGACCACACCAGACAGGCACAGCACAGAGCCACACCAGACAGGCACAGTACAGAGCCACACCATACAGGCACAGCAGAGGGCCACATCAGACAGGCACAGCAGAGGACCACACCATACAGGTACAACAGAGGGCCACACCAGACAGGTACAACAGAGGACCACATCAGGCACAGCAGAGGGCCACACCAGACAGGTGCAACAGAGGGCCACATCAGGCACAGCAGAGGGCCACACCAGACAGGTGCAACAGAGGGCCACATCAGACAGGCACAGCAGAGAGCCACATCAGAGAGCCACATCAGCCAGGCACAGCAGAGGGCCACATCAGACAGGCACAGCAGAGGGCCACAGTAGCATGTCTGCTAGTCACAGGATGATAAAGGCCTTAGAAACAATGCATGTCATTAAGCTTAGAGCTAAGCTTTAAGTTTATCTAAGCCTATAGCCTAGGTGTTATGTGAATAGTTACTGACCTGTAATTAGGTAACATTGCAGTCTAGCACTGACCTGTAGACATGCGAGGTGCAGGTTTAATTGTACCGGGTCCTCTGTTCACCAGACTGGACTTGTAATGACCTGACCTACCCTAGGTCCACCATTCACAACACTACACCTGTACAGTGACTAGACCTGACCTGACGTGGCCTGACTGTCCCGACTTACGTAACCATCATCCACAATCCTCAAATGTATTTATTGGCAAGGAAAAAAAAGCTTTAGGCTTTGTCCTACAGAGAAAAGCTTATTTGCCTCAAGCTTTCATCCCCCACCTGTGCTCTCATCCAGATTCTTGTTCCTTAAAGCTTACGAACAAAGATCTACAAGATGACAGCTTAGGAAGAGTGATCCACAAGCTGTCAGGAAGATTGATCCAAAAGCTGGTTATGCCTACTACTTGCAATAGTCCCAGAGATGACTAGACTTAGTTCCAGGTGTAATTACAACCATCCAGGTGTTACAGCAATCATCCAGGTGTTGTTATAGCAACCATTCAAGTGTTGTTACAGCAACCATCCAGGTATTGTTACAACCATAAAGGTGTAGGTACAACCATCCAGGTGTTGTTACAGCAACCATCCAGTGCAGTTACAACCATCCAGGTGTAGGTACAACCATCCAGGTGTTACAGCAACCATCCAGGTGTTACAGCAACCATCCAGGTGTTGTTACAATAACCATCCAGGTGTAGTTACAACCATCCAGGTGTAGGTACAACCATCCAAGTGTAGTTACAGCAACCATCCAGTGTAGTTACAACAACTATCCAGGTGTTACAACAGCCATCCAGGTGTTACAACAGCCATCCAGGTGTTACAGCAACCATCCAGGTGTAGTTACAGCATCCATCCAGGTGTATCAGCTCAACACAAATCCAGATCTTCATCTCCCTGAAACAAAAAAGTATACAAGTCAATATAATATATACACAATAGACCATCATTTAAGATGTGATCTTCCAGCACTATTTCCACATACAATGTTTGCTAAATTGTTTTTTTCAATCACAACTGTGAAATTCAATGTTGACGGTGCAAGATAGGGATAAAATATGGAGTGCTGTGGTACTGGACTGATTTTCCATCTCATGGGCAGCCAGCCTGTGGGTCAGGACATTATTTTTTAAAGATAGGCCTATCTTTAAAGGAGGTTTTGTGTGTAAGGAGATTAGACTTCCAGCAGTGCCTGCACTCTGAAGGAGAGGTGTTAATGTTGCAGTTTTATAACTGTAGTGTAAGTGCACCTCTGGCAAGACAGTGATGGAGTGAATGATGAAAGTTTTTCTTTTTTGGGCCACCCTGCCTTGGTGGGAAATGGCCGATGTGTTAATAAAATATAATATAGATGGCACAGTAAAACTAGTATATACATATTTTCAATATTAAGTAAGTTCAAGCTTTTGAAGAGTGGGGGAGTGTGTTGTCTGACACTGGAATGTAGAGTGGGGGGGTGTTGTCTGACACTGGAATGTAGAGTGGGGGGGTGTTGTCTGACACTGGAATGAAGAGTGAGGGGTGTTGTCTGACACTGGAAAGAAGAGTAGTGTGTGTTGTCTGACACTGGAAAGAATAGTAGTATGTGTTGTCTGACACTGGAAAGAAGTGGTGGAGTGCATTGTCTGACACTGGAATGAAGAGTGGTGGAGTGTGCAGTCTGACACTGAAATGAAGTGTGGTTTAGTGTGCTGTCTGACACTGGAATGAAGAGTGGTAGCATGTGCCGTCTGACACTGGATTGGGTGATAGTCCACATAGCAACTTTCTGTTGCATTAATAGTTTTACGTGATTTGGTGTAGTGTATCCCAAGGCACCAATACCATAGGTGAGGTAAGGGTTGATTAGAGAGTGGTACATGTAGTGTTGTTTGAGGTACACAGTAATGCATCTTGGAGAGGACATCTACTGTTTTGGAGACCTTCTTGATTATGTATTAGATTTTTTTTTTTCAACAAGTCGGCCGTCTCCCACCAAGGCAGGGTGACCCAAAAAGAAAGAAAATCCCCCAAAATTTCAAGTTGCAGTCAAGGTGTAGACCTAAAAACTTGCCTTTATTAATCAATGTTCAGTTGGATACATGAAGTTCTGTTCAATTAAATGGAACGAGACAAATAAATATACGAGCTTGTGTAATGAATAACCCAGGTTGTGGCCTGAAAAAAATGATACACAAGTCACAACAGCTAAAGAAGACAAAAAACTTATTGAATGAATTGAACAAAAACACCAAGAAAGATGCACCATTTAGTTTCACCTTAAGGAAACGAGCCTTAGAGTATAGCTATTTTATTATTTTTTTTTTTTTTATTATCACACTGGCCGATTCCCACCAAGGCAGGGTGGCCCGAAAAAGAAAAACTTTCACCATCATTCACTCCCTCACTGTCTTGCCAGAAGGGTGCTTTACACTACAGTATAGCTATGCATCGATTAATGTCAGAGATACATTCTGAGAAATGCGTTGTTAGGTGATTTTGTTGCTGTGTGAACATTTTCAAACATTTTAAGGAGTTTCTTGAGGTCTGCAAAAGCTTCTGCTAAATCCTTCACTGTGAATTTTGTATGCTGAGGGGCCATGATGAACAAAACAGCACGAGATTAAATCCAGCACAAGGGAAAATGATGTTATCAAGATGTGGTAAACATGAGATGTACGAAGCTGCTGCCGGTATAACACCCCATACTGTTTCACAGTAGCTTTTTTTTTTTTTAAAAGTAGAAAGACTATAATGTAGAATAAGGATATCAAATTGGGGAGGAGGAGTATGGAAGAAGTGAATGTTTTCAGATACAGTGGACCCTCGACCAACGATATTAATCCGTTCCTGAGAGCTCATCGTTAATCGAAATTATCGTTAGTCGAGTTAATTTTCCACATAAGAAATAATGGAAGTCAAATTAATCCGCACCCCAAAGTATTGAAAAAAAAAATTTTTACCACCTGAAATATTAATTTTAATACACACAAACTGAAGAAGACATGCACAGTTACATGACACTTACCTTTATTGAAGATCTGGTGATGATTGATGGGATGGGAGGAGGGGAGAGTGTGGATGGTCTTAGTGTTTAGAAGGGGAATCCCCTTCCATTAGGACTTGAGGTGGCAAGTCCTTTTCTGGGGTTACTTCCCTTCTTCTTTTAATGCCACTAGGACCAGCTTGAGAGCCACTGGACTTCTGTCGCACAACATATCTGTCCATAGAGGCCTGTACCTCCCGTTCCTTTATGACATTCCTAAAGTGTTTCACAATATTGTCAGTGTAATAGTCACGGGCATGGCTTGCAATAGCTGTGTGAAGGTGATTTTCATCAAAAAAGATTTGCAATTTAAGCCACATTGCACACATTTCCTTAATCTTTGAAGTAGGCAACTTCTTCAATTTCTCTCTCCCCTCCTCCGAAGCAGTTTCCTCAGGTCTGGCCTCTTGCTGTTGAAGATGATCTAGCAGCTCATCAGTGGTTAGTTCTTCATTGCCCTCCTCCTCCAACTCTTCCACATCCTCACCACTAACCTCCAACCCCAAGGACTTCCCCAATGCCAAAATGGATTCCTCAACTGGCATAGGCTTCTCAGGGTTAGCCTCAAATCCTTCAAAATCCCTTTTGTTTACACATTCTGGCCACAGTTTCTTCCAAGCAGAGTTCAAGGTCCTCTTAGTCACTCCCTCCCAAGCCTTACCTATAATGTTTACACAACTGAGGATGCTAAAGTGATCTCTCCAAAACTCTCTTAGAGTCAGTTGAGTTTCTGAGGTCACTACAAAGCACCTTCCAAACATAGCTTTTGTGTACAGTTTTTTGAAGTTTGCAATAACCTGCTGGTCCATGGGCTGCAGGAGAGGAGTGGTATTAGGAGGCAAAAACTTCACCTTAATGAAGCTCATGTCCGCAGAAAGTCGCTCTGCCACGTCTGAAGGATGACCAGGAGCATTGTCTAATACCAGGAGGCACTTAAGGTCCAATTTATTTTCCAGGAGGTAATTTTTCACAGTGGGGGCAAATGCATGGTGTAACCAGTCATAGAAAAGTCCCTAGTGACCCATACCTTACTGCTTGCCCTCCACAGCACACACAAATTAGCCTTGAGGACATTGTTTTTCCTGAACACTCTGCGAGTTTCAGAGTGATACACCAATAAAGGCTTCACTTTGCAATCACCACTAGCATTGGCACACATCAACAGAGTAAGCCTGTCTTTCATAGGCTTATGTCCTGGGAGTGCCTTTTCCTCCTGAGTAATGTAGGTCCTGCTTGGCATTTTCTTCCAAAACAGGCCTGTTTCGTCACAATTAAACACTTGTTCAGGTTTCAGTCCTTCACGGGTCTATGTACTCCTTAAATTTCCTGCACATATTTTTTCAGCCGCTTTGTGGTCTGAACTGGCAGCCTCACCATGCCTCATCACACTATGTATGCCACTACGATTTTTAAAATCTCTAAAACCAACTTGCTGGCCTTAAATTCACTCACATCACCACTAGTTGCTGGCATTTTTTTAATTGTCATGCAACTTCCTACCCTTTCACATATGATCGTTTGGAGTTGCTATCTCCTGCTATCTGTTTTCGTTTATCCACACCAATAACAGTCTTCTCAACATCTTCTATCAACTTGCGATCTCAGTTTCGAAAACATAGTTGCCCCTTTTGGGCAAGAACACTTCCTTGATTGCCATTTCTTGCCCACATAGTAGCGATGGTTGATTGGGGTTTTGTGTACAACCTGGCCAGCTCGGAGACACGCACTCCACTTTCATACTTAGCAATGATCTCTTTCTTCATATCCATAGTAATTCTCACCCTTTTTGCCGTAGGGTTGGCACTAGAAGCTTTCTTGGGGCCCATGGTGACTTATTTTGCAGGTGCAATCACTACAAACGCTGTGATAATATGAAATGTTCCGATTGTATGTTTGGATGGGACCGCGGTGGCTGGCTGGCTTGTAAACACTGGCACCCACGGAACAAGTGAGGCACGCTCAGGCCACAAGTGGACGCGTCTTGAACAGAACGAATACCACTGGTCGGGTTTTTTAGCGCTAGTCGAGGCAAAATTTTTGCATTAAAATGTATCGCTAGTCAGATTTAACGTTAGACGATGCCAACGTTGGTCGAGGGTCCACTGCATTTGGGAGTTGACGTGTCAGCGGATGGATTTATGAAGGATTAGGTTAATCACAGAATTGATGAAGGAAAAAAGGTAAGTGGTGCACTGAGGTATATGTGGAGGCAAAAAATGTTATCTATGGAGGCCAAGAAGGGAATGTATGAAAGTATAGTATGTAGTACCAACACTCTTATATGGGTGTGAAGCCTGGGTTGTGAATGCTGCAGTGAGGAGGTGGTTGGAGGCAGTGGAGATGTCCTGTCTAAGGGCAATGTGTGGTGTAAATATTATGTAGAAAATTCGGAGTGTGGAAATTACGAGAAGGTGTGGAGTTAATAAAAGTATTAGTCAGAGGGCTGAAGAGGGTTTGTTGAGGTGGTTTGGTCATTTAGAATGGATCAAAGTAGAATGACATGGAGAGCGTATAAATCTGTAGGGGAAGGAAGGCAGGGTAGGGGTTGTCCTCGAAAAGGTTGGAGGGAGGGGGTAAAGGGGGTGGTGTGGGCGAGGGGTTTGGACTTCCAGCAGGCGTGCATGAGCATGTTAGATAGGAGTGAATGGAGCCAAATGGTATTTGGGACCTGACGAGCTGTTGGAGTGTGAGCAGGGTAATATTTAGTGAAGGGATTCAGGGAAACCGGTTATTTTATATAACCGGACTTGAGTCCTGGAAATTGGAAGTACAATGCCTGCACTCTAAAGGAGGGGTTTGCGATATTGGCAGTTTGGAGGGATGTATTGTGTATTTTTATATGTATATACTTCTAAACTGATGTATTCTGAGCACCTCTGCAAAAACAGTGATAATGTGTGAGTGTGGTGAAAGTGTTGAATGATGATGAAAGTATTTTCTTTTTGGGGATTTTCTTTATTTTTTGGGTCACCCTGCCTCGGTGGGAGACAGCCGATTTGTTGAAAAAAAAAAAATACTTCTAAACTGATATATTTTGAGCACCTCTGCAAAAACAGTTATTATGTGTGAGTGAGGTGAAAGTGTTGAATAATGATGAAAGTATTTTTATTTTTTTTGGATTTTCTTTCTTTTTGGGTCACCCTGCCTCGGTGGGAGACGGCCGACTTGCTGGAAAAAAAAAAGGATAAAACGTACAGTATTGTAAATACACAAACCAGTAAAATAGTTGTTTATCATCATTCTGTAACAGAAATTTTCCAGCTCCATTACAGTCTTATGGGACCACTGTTGTATGTGTGGTCTTTCATTGACTAAAATGTCATTATATAGCACACAACTGTACCATCAAAGAGTGTGGGATGTAGAAGGAAGATCTGAACAAGAGTGCTTTAGTACAGAATGTTTCTACAACTTCAAGTTATGCAGCTGCTTGCATAATAAGTTGTCTGGGGAAAGTGCTTCTGCTGACATTACTATAGGGAATTTCCCTGCTGAGTTACAGGAAATTATTTCTGAAAGTGGCTACAAGCCACAGCAAGCACTTAATAATGACAAGTTCTTATTGAAGGAAGATGCCAGTCTGAACTTACATCAGTCAGCAAGAGAAAAGTTCACTGGAATTCAAGGCAGAAGGGAGTGCCTCAACTTGCTCCTTGTAGTAATGCATCAGGCAGTTTTAAGTGCAAGTCCATGGTTATTTACTGCTCCTTACTAATTATTAGGAGGTCAAGCCAGTCAGCATGGATGTTAAAATGGTATAAAATACCGACAGGTTGTTAGGTAAGACATATATGCAACAGTTAGGTATCTTTATTTCGAAACGTTTCGCCTACACAGTAGGCGAAACGTTTCGAAATAAAGATACCTAACTGTTGCATATGTCTTACCTAACAGCATGGACGACAAAGCAATTATTTATTGAAAGGTTTAAGCATCAGTTTATTCCCAAAGCTGTTTTACCTGTGCAGCAAGAACCTTGCACTCAAGGTTCTCTTCACTCTTGATAATTCCCAAACTCATCCAGAAGCTTTGATGCATCTGCATTAACTTGTAAATGTTACATTTTTATCACCAAATAAAACATTCTTCATACACCCACTGGATCCTAGGATTACTAGGTCATTCAAGTGTAACAACACACAACAAGTGTAACTACAAAGAACAAGTGTAACTACAAAGAACAAGTGTAACTACAAAGAACAAGTGGTGTAGGAACTTGTAGCAGTAATGGATGTTGACTCTCAGCTTGGAGTGCCAAACTTTTGGCATAAATTCAACATTGTAAATGCCATCAGCTCTAAATAAATCATGGAATACATGGGGCTGAAACCCCCTGGCAAGCAAGTCCTAGAACTGACAAGCTAGTGTGCTAACCATTGGGCCAGTTGGCTCTTATGCAATTCATCCAACTAGGTATATTTATTTGCAATCATGTTATTATCATTTCATAAGCCATCAGCTGTTGGAAGGGCATGAAACAAATTGCCCCAATCAGTGTTAAATGCAGCCTGGGAAAAGTTATGGCCAGAAACAAGGGAGGTAAAAAACAGAGGAAGAACATGAAGAAAAACACTTAACATTACAACTGTGTTTTGAGCAGTTCTATATTGTTGCTAAACTAGCAGACTTTTTTCACTGAAGAGGACACTGACAAATCTAAAAGCATTGCTTTAAAACAGTGCCTAGAGCAGCTGATGATGCTTTACCATCAGCTGTATAAAGTACACACTGCAGTAGAGATCAACTGGGCTGTGATGGTTATGTAGGTCAGTGGGCCACCAGAAGTAACAGTCTAGTAGACTAGGCAAGCACCAGACCAAGCCTCGCCCAAGACCAGGCTCTGGGAATAGAAAAACTCTCAGAAGTCATCAAAGGTATACCAAAGGTAGGTAAAGTATAACCATCGACTTCAGTGCCAGAACCTTAACCATTCACCTCAACTACAATCCCCAATCATTCCCTCAACTAACAATCTACAACCTTTCACTTCAACCTAGTAAGGCCACACCATCCCTTCCAACTCCTATCCATATCACTGACATGTACCAGCAACCAGAATTTCGAACAAAAATATACATTCTCCGGATCTGCAGTTTCATCCGCCTTGAAAGTGGCTGTTAGTACTAGCACAGCATTATTCCAACCCAGAGAGAACAAGTGACTTAACCCTTTCAAGGTTTCTGACGTGTACTAGTACGGCTTACGCACCAGGGTTATTGATGTACTAGAACACCTAAATTCTAGCGCCTTCAAATCTAGTGAGAGAAAGCTAGTAGGCCTACATATGAAAGAATGGGTCTATGTGGTCAGTGTGCACAGTATAAAAAAATCCTGCAGCACACAATGTGTAATGAGAAAAAAAAACTTTGATGGTGTTTTTGGATTAAAACAGCGACTTTGCACTGAATTTTCATATGGTATTTATGGTTGTATTCTAGTTTTACTGGTCTCATTTTATAGAATGGAGGACATATTACAGAAATTGAGATGATTCTGACTGGTTTCACAATGAAAAGTACCTTGAAATTGAGCTCAAAGTAGCAGAAATGTTCGATTTTTACCAAAGTTCAAAAGTAAGCAAATCATGCCAGGCGTCCAATGCACGTCAACTGGCGAGTCTAATATTCTTTTACAAGTGTGCTGATATTATTTATACCATTTCTACACTAATGCAGTAGTCTGCATAACAGTAAATCTTCTATTTCTTGTGAGAAAAAAAATTCAAAGTGGAAAGCAAAAGAAATGTAAGAGTGGCCTGGGGACATGACTAACAAACAGAGAACTTGTTATTTTAGTGCCAGGAATGTCTGTCTTGTTTCTTCTGGACCCTATTTGGAAATTGGCATCTTTTGAAATTTGTGTGAAATTGGCAAAATTGCCAATTTCTAACCACTTTATTGGATAATTGGTAAATGGGTGGTTTCTTGTACTCATTCGACAGAAAAAATGGAGTTCTAGCGAAATAAATATGAGTTCTGTCGACTAGTATACAGAAATTGGCCGAAAATAGGGCTAAAAGTTGGCTAAATCGCCGATGGGTAAACATCATCGAGACCGCTAACTTCTCAAGAGCATAATTCCGTAAGTTTTCCATCAAATTTCATACTTTTGGTGTCGTTATGATCGGGAAAAGATTCTCTATCATTTCATAAGAAAAAAAAAATTTTCCGAAAAATTTTCGACCCTGAGAACGAGTTTAGGAGAGGGCCTCTCGACCCTGAAAGGGTTATAGAGACCATCATTGGCTTGGCATCCCTTTGCCAGGTCACCACATGGAGAAGACCTAGGCCAGGACCCATCCTGGTGAACATAACTGTACCTGGAATCCCTTGTTTTGAAGGTGAGTGGTGTGTTGAGGTATATGTGGAGACAAAAAGCAAAGAAGGGAATGTATGAAAGTATAGTAGTACCAACACTCTTATATGGGTGTGAAGCTTGGGTTGTGAATGCAGCAGCGAGGAGGTGGTTGGAGGCAGTGGAGATGTCCTGTCTAAGGGCAATGTGTGGTGTAAATATTATGCAGAAAACTCGGAGTGTGGAAATTAGGAGAAGGTGTGGAGTTAATAAAAGTATTAGTCAGAGGGCTGAAGAGGGTTTGTTGAGGTGGTTTGGTCATTTAGAGAGAATGGATCAAAGTAGAATGACATGGAGAGCATTTAAATCTGTAGGGGAAGGAAGACAGGGTAGGGGTCGTCCTCGAAAAGGTTGGAAGGAAGGGGTAAGGGAGGTTTTGTGGGCGAGGGGCTTGGACTTCCAGCAGGCGTGCGTGAGCGTGTTCAATAGGAGTGAATGGAGACGAATGGTATTTGGGACCTGATGAGCTGTTGGAGTGTGAGCAGGGTAATATTTAGTGAAGGGATTCAGGGAAACTGGTTATTTTTATATAGCCAGACTTGAGTACTGGAAATGGGAAGTACAATTCCTGCACTTTAAAGGAGGGGTTTGGGATATTGGCAGTTTGGTGGGATATGTTGTACATCTTTATATGTATATGATTCTGAACTGTTGTGTTCTGAGCACCTCTGCAAAAACAGTGATCATGTGTGAGTGAGGTGAAGGAGTTGAATGATGATGAAAGTATTTTCTTTTTGAGGATTTTCTTTCTTTTTTGGGTCACCCTGCCTCGGTGGGAGACGGCCAACTTGTTAACAAAAAAAAAAAAAAATTATCCATCCTATCACTTTCCTCACAGTTGTGATAACAACACTGTTATGGTCCTTGGAGATGAGACTCTCATATATAATCACATTAGTTTTTTACTCTAGTGTGCAGTTAAAATTTATTTTATACTCCATTCTAGATTTTTATTTCCTAAACTTTCCCATAACAGAGAAAATAAAGTTTGTCCTCACTGAACATCAAAATGTTTTCTGATTGAAAATTTAGTTTTCTCAATGGATGACACTCATGCAAACGATTATACAGCGCTATGATTAATGTCCCTATCTTTGTCAGGTATGAGGAAAAGGGTGGGAGCAAATACTGTACCTTGTGGAACAAAGTTTTTCATTGTGGCAGTCTCTGACTTAACTCTGTTTACTATTTCTCTGTGTTCTCTTGGATAGAAAGATCCATCTACCCACTTTCTACGTTATTCTTTTATCAATTATTCTGTGTGCTACTGCTTGTGATCACACTTGCCGAAGGCTTAAATAGGGCATTTCTAATGGTTAAACTAGTAGTTTTTAGTGGTTAATGGGTGAAAAGGATACTAGTGAATTAGTTGAGAATTGGGCCAATCAGCCCAAAACAGGCCTCAAAATGGGTGAAATCATCGCTGCATAGAGCGACCTCAACTTGCAACTTCATACTTGCATAATTCCATAACTGTTACACAAAATTTCATATTTTTGTCACCTTTACCTTTAGAAAAAGACTGTTAGAAATTTTAAAAGATAAAGCTATTTTTTTTAGTCAAAATTGGAGAGAGAGAGTAGAGAGAGAGAGAGGAGAGAGAGAGAGAGAGAGAACTGGTGGAATTCTGTCATCGCTAAGGTCCCACAGACTGACAGAGTTCAAAACACTACCTTTGGGAATTCTAACACAATTCCTCTGACCACCACAGAGGGAACAAATCCTCTTCCCAGCAACGAGGGAAGCCTTGGATCTGTTAATTCTCCTACACCTGACATCTCTGCTTCAGCCACTGCCAGTCTACTTGACAGTGCACATACCATCTCTGATCCTACACCTGTCAGCATACCTGCCGACACTATTCTAGAATCTGGTAGCAGTGCTTCATCAGCAAGTTCTGAGCCAGGAGTTTCTCCACCAGAGAACGGTGCAGTTAATGATCAGGGAACTATCACTGCACCTGATCACCTACTGCGCCGAAGTACGAACAGCAGGGACACATCTGTCAGAACTGGTAGAGGACGGGGCAGAGGACATGGAGGAGGACGTGGAGGAGGAAGACATCTACAGCTGTCTCACCCTCCACTAACACAGTTCCAGCGGCAGAATCTGAGGACAAATCTGCAAAACACAGGAGGTGCAACAAATCCTAGTCCACCCTCCCAGGCACCTAGGCTGTGCTCTCGCTGTCACCGGAAGGGGCACACTGTCAACAACTGCCTGCGAGATACCAGGTGTAATTACTGCTACAAGAAAGGACATAAGGAGGACCAGTGTCGGAAGAAAAAGGAACCTGACAGACAGGGCCACCTGTTCAGAGACCTGTTCTCAGAACAAACCAGCAGGATCTCTGAATTGGTGAACACTCTCACACGTCACCCACTTAGCTACTCCTATCCCAGCCCAGCAGGTGGGATTGTGCCTTATACAAGACCACAGACCTACATCCCTGCAGCTGCCTCAGTACCCACCTCTCTCAAGGGCAGGCACCTTACATTTCCCTACACACCCACCACCTCAAGCTGACCACTTCATCATGAGGAGCCAGTCTATCAGCATCCTGTCGGCCAATATTAGAGGTTTCATTACTAATGTTGGAGAGCTCACACATAGTTTTGTGAAACACTGGGACGTCCTGACATGATAGCTGTTGTTGAAACATTTTTGGATGACAGGATTCCAGAAAATTTTGCAAGAATTGCTGGCTACACCTCATGGATGAGAAGAGACAGGTAAGGGCAAGGAGGAGGTGTTGCTGTGTGCTTCTCTAAAAGTGTTCATGCCCAGCACATTGATGTTGCCACCCCTACACATCTTGAAATGATGTTCTTCAAGCTCTGTATAAACACTAGTACCTCTGTACAAGCATGTGCAATGTACAGACCTCAGTGGCAACATGCAGACCCTATCAACTTCCTAATGGAAAATATTGACTCCCTTCTGCTACAACACAACTGTCAACATATTATAATTGTTGGTGACCTCAACCAGCACCTTATACAGAGGAACTTTGATGACCTTCTTGCAGTGTTTGACATGAGAAACTTTGTTGATTTCCCTACTCATATCCCTTGACCCAGTAGTGAGTGATCTGGCAGAAGGCATAGTCACTTGTCAACCCCTCGGCTACGTTGGATCGTCTGACCACAAGGCTGTTTTTACCCCACTTAAGATCCCAACAGAACGAGGTGAGGAGTCCACACGCACAACCTGGCTATGGGAAAGAGGTAATTGGCCAGCCCTTTGCTCTGAGCTCGCCACCACCGACTGGAATGCTCTTCTCCAAGGGGATGTTGACAACCAAGTGAAAGCCTTCACTGGACACATCCTTAATCTACAACAAGAACACATTCCTCACAGGCAATATGTGACGAAGCCTACAGATCAGCCTTGGTTTGGCTTTCGTTGTAGAGAGGCTGCTACTGCTAAGTACAAAGCATGGTGAAGGTATAAGAGACATCCTACCACCTATAACAGGAACTTGCACATGCAAGCCTGTAGGCATATGGGTGATGTTCAAAAGTGGGCCATTGCTAAATGGGAGGTGGACACAAAAGAAAGTTAGCATCAGGTAGGGTAGGCTCCAAAACCTGGTGGTCCCTGGTCAAGGACAGACAAGGTTATCTGCCTGATGAACTTATTCCACCTCTAAATCGACAGGATGGGACCACCTCTACTAGTAGTCAAGAGAAGGCGGACCTCTTTGCTGAACACTTTGCTACCAAAATGCAAGTTCCTGATCCAGCAAGGGACCCTCCTTGGCTAGCTGCAAGAACTGTCTCAAAACTGTCAGTGGTGACAATAAGGCGGGAGGAGGTGCATTTCCTACTTAAATTGCTTGACCAAGAAAAGGCTGTGGGCCCAGACAAGTTGAGCCCCAAAATTGTTGAGAAGATGTGCAGACCAGCTAGCAACACCTCTAACTCACATCTTTCAGCACTGCCTAGTACAGTGTAAATGGCCCTCTCTATGGAAAGAGGCAAATGTAGTCCCTGTTCACAAAAAAAAGAGCAGAGCAGAAATCAGCAACTACAGACCAGTGTCACTCCTGTCAATCACTGGTAAGATCCTTGAGACAATAATCTCAAGACAAATGACAGAGTTTTTTGACTACCACTCACTACTTTGTGATCGTCAATATGGCTTCAGGAAAGGTTACTCTGCTGCTGATCTGTTGTTAAACCTCTCCACTAAGTGGCACCAGTCACTGGATGAATCCAAAGTCAGCTGTGTGGTAGCACTGGACATTGCTGGCACTTTCGACCGGGGTGGCACCAGGCCTCTTAGCAAAACTTCAAGCACTGGGAATTGCAGGCTCTACGCTATGTCTCCTCAGTGATTACCTTCATGGTAGATCTCTAAGTGTAGTTCTCAATGGAATGGAATCAGCAAGACATCCTATTGGGGCAAGTATTCCACAAGGAAGCGTGCTGGGTCCATTGTTATGGAATGTCTACTTCAACGACCTTCTTCATCTCATCCCAGAATCACATGCATATGCAGACGACTGTACACTGACATTCACTTATCCAAGAGAAGAAATGCCAGCTGCTCTAAGCTACATCAATCACCAGCTGAGAGCTATATCAGCTTGGGGAAATAGATGGCAAGTAACATTTGCACCTGAGAAAACGCAAATGATGATCGTCTCTAGGCACCATGATGGTAATGCTGGTGCAGTAGTAAGGATGAATGGGAGGATGTTGGCACCTGGAGAAGAAGTTGATATCCTTGGGGTGAAATTTGACTCCAAACTAACCATGAAGAACCACGTTGTAAATCTTACAAACAAGGCAGCCAGGAAGCTTACAGCACTTCGCCGTATCTCCCATCTGCTTGACAGTAAGGGTTGCAAGATCCTGTATGAGGCACAAGTACGCTCACACCTTGAGTATGCTCCACTTTCTTGGTTTGCCTGCACCCCCCCCCTCATCTGCGACTGCTTGACAGAGTACAGAACAGAGCAAGACGTCTCATCTTTCGCCTGGACCAATCCTGGATGGATCTGTCATTTCAGCAGAGTCTTCAACACAGGAGGGATGTGGGTGGCCTTACTGTTACATACAAGGCCAATACTGTCAAAGTACCACACTTGGATCCACTTCAAGGACAGTGAGAAACAAGCTTTTATGCCACAAAACGGGCAGAAAGCAGCAACTTCACTCTGGCTGTACCCTTCTCCAGAACATTACTCCATCTGAGATCATATATACCCAGGATGACTCGAGTATGGAACACATTCGTACAGCATAATGATGTCAATGAGATAAAGTCAGTTGATCACATGAAAATGCTGGCCAACAGATGGCTCCAACTTCATCCCGTTCCCTACTTGTATGTCTCATAACAATGAAAATGCTTTCAAATGAGCTGATGTAGGTAACAGCTCTTAGCATGCCGATAAAGTTAGGAATCCTTAACCTGCAAATAGCATGTCAATAAAGCTAGGGATCCTTAACCTTGTCAAACCCTGTGTGCAAAAAAAAAAAAAAAAAAAAAAAAAGAGAGAGAGAGAGGAGAGAGAAGAAGAGAGAGGAGAGAGAAGAGAAGGCAGAGAGAGAGAGAGAGAGAATGAGCTGATGTAGGTAACAGGTCTTAGCTTGTCAATTAAGTTAGGAATCCTTAACCTGTAATAGCTTGTCAATAAAGCTAGGGATCCTTAACCTAACCTTGTCAAACCCTGTGTGTGTGTGTGTGTGTGTGTGTGTGTGTGTGTGTGTGGGGTGTGTGTGTGTGTGTGTGTGGTGTGTGAGTGTGTTATGTGTGAGAGAGAGAGACAGAGAGACAGAGAGACAGACAGAGACAGAGAGACAGAGACAGAGAGAGACAGAGAGACAGAGAGGAAGAGACAGAGACAGAGACAGTCAGAGAGACAGAGACAGAGACACAGAGAGACAGAGACAAAGAGACAGAGACACAGAGAGACAGAGACAGAGAGACAGACACAGACAGAGAGACAGAGAGACAGGCAGACACAGACAGAGAGACAGGCAGACACAGAGAGACAGGCAGACACAGACAGAGAGACAGACACAGACAGAGAGACAGACACAGACAGAGAGACAGAGAGACAGGCAGACACAGACAGAGAGAGAGACAGACACAGACAGAGAGACAGAGAGACAGGCAGACACAGACAGAGGGGGGGGGATAGGTTTTACTCTGGAGAAATTGAACAGTGTAGAAATGAAATGTTTGTGTTCATGTTCATACCTGGAATAATGATACATCATTAATGTTTCTGGTCACAGCATCAACAACACCAATGAAGGTGTAAGGTACATACCTGAGATATTGAAGCATCATTGATGCCTCTGGTCACAGCATCAATGTCAGCAACACCACTGGAGGTGTAGGGTGGGTATGTGTCCGTCACACCTGGCTTATTGGTTTCCTAAGAGAGAGAAAATGATCTTTTCTTTAAAACTCACACAAGACAATATTCTGTAATGATGAACTAACTGACAACACAAGACTATAATAATGAACTAACTGACAACACAAGACTATAATAATGAACTAACTGACAACACAAGACTATAATAATGAACTAACTGACAACACAAGACTATAATAAATGAACTAACTGACAACACAAGACTATAATAATGGACTAACTGACAACACAAGACTATAATAATGGACTAACTGACAACACAAGACTATAATAATGGACTGACAACACAAGACTATAATAATGGACTGACAACACAAGACTATAATGATGAACTGACAACACAAGACTATAATAATGGACTAACTGACAACACAAGACTATAATAATGGACTAACTGACAACACAAGACTATAATAATGGACTAACTGACAACACAAGACTATAATAATGGACTAACTAACAACACAAGACTATAATAATGGACTGACAACACAAGACTATAATAATGGACTGACAACACAAGACTATAATAATGGACTAACAGACAACACAAGACTATAATAATGGACTAACTGACAACACAAGACTATAATAATGGACTGACAACACAAGACTATAATAATGGACTAACTGACAACACAAGACTATAATAATGGACTAACTGACAACACAAGACTATAATAATGGACTAACTGACAACACAAGACTATAATAATGGACTAACTGACAACACAAGACTATAATGATGAACTAACTGACAACACAAGACTATAATAATGAACTAACTGACAACACAAGACTATAATAATGGACTGACAACACAAGACTATAATAATGGACTAACTGACAACACAAGACTATAATAATGGACTGACAACACAAGACTATAATAATGGACTAACTGACAACACAAGACTATAATAATGGACTGACAACACAAGACTATAATAATGGACTAACTGACAACTCAAGACTATAATGATGAACTAACTGACAACACAAGACTATAATAATGGATTAACTGACAACACAAGACTATAATAATGGACTGACAACACAAGACTATAATAATGGACTAACTGACAACACAAGACTATAATAATGGACTGACAACACAAGACTATAATAATGGACTAACTGACAACACAAGACTATAATAATGAACTGACAACACAAGACTATAATAATGGACTAACTGACAACACAAGACTATAATAATGGACTAACTGACAACACAAGACATATAATAATGGACTAACTGAGAACACAAGACTATAATAATGGACTGACAACACAAGACTATAATAATGGACTGACAACACAAGACTATAATAATGGACTAACAGACAACACAAGACTATAATAATGGACTAACTGACAACACAAGACTATAATAATGGACTAACTGACAACACAAGACTATAATAATGGACTAACTGACAACACAAGACTATAATAATGGACTGACAACACAAGACTATAATAATGGACTGACAACACAAGACTATAATAATGGACTAACAGACAACACAAGACTATAATAATGGACTAACTGACAACACAAGACTATAATAATGGACTAACTGACAACACAAGACTATAATAATGAACTAACTGACAACACAAGACTATAATAATGGACTAACTGACAACACAAGACTATAATAATGGACTAACTGACAACACAAGACTATAATAATGGACTAACCGACAACACAAGACTATAATAATGGACTAACTGACAACACAAGACTATAATGATGAACTAACTGACAACACAAGACTATAATAATGGACTAACTGACAACACAAGACTATAATAATGGACTAACTGACAACACAAGACTATAATAATGGACTAACCGACAACACAAGACTATAATAATGGACTAACTGACAACACAAGACTATAATGATGAACTAACTGACAACACAAGACTATAATAATGGACTAACTGACAACACAAGACTATAATAATGGACTAACTGACAACACAAGACTATAATAATGGACTGACAACACAAGACTATAATAATGGACTAACTGACAACACAAGACTATAATAATGAACTAACTGACAACACAAGACTATAATAATGGACTAACTGACAACACAAGACTATAATAATGGACTGACAACACAAGACTATAATAATGGACTAACTGACAACACAAGACTATAATAATGGACTAACTGACAACACAAGACTATAATAATGGACTAACTGACAACACAAGACTATAATAATGGACTAACTGACAACACAAGACTATAATAATGGACTGACAACACAAGACTATAATGACAGAGTAACTATATCAGTGCTACTCAACATCTACTCTGGTAAGGTAAACCAAATCACAAACACAATACATTTCCTAGAATACAAGACATCTTCAATACTGCATCACTACAATATACAATACCCACAAGAACACCAACAAGTATTACCTAAACAATAAAACAACCTACTGTGCTCATTATTTACACTCAGTAGAAGGAACCCAATGTAATTTGATGTCTAAGGTAATACCTTCCCTGGTGCATTTGTTGATAAGACAAAGAGTAATGCTGGTGAGACAACTTGAAGTGGGATGTCTGATGAATTCCTATGACTACTGACTGCATTCTAAGTTATTCTGGGCTTGTGTGGTGGATGGTTTTGTTCTGTGGTCCCCCTGCATAGTGTGGTCCTGAAGGACGAGTTTGTCGAACATTTCTGGCTACTGATGAATTGATACGAGTAGGTGTAAGTCGCCGACTCAAGGGACAATTGCAGAGATTATATTTCATAAGGAGGGCCATCAAACAAGGATAGAGTAGAAGCCAGCGATGTGTGTGAACATCTAGTGAGGACCTGGTTGCACAGGCTTCCTGAGGACAGTTCACGACAAGTCCACACCAAGAGCAAGTCCAGGAATGCCTAGAAGAATTTTCCCACTAATGTTAAAGTATGATAATATTTGCAGAATTGGTCTGTTATCATTTGCCAGAATCTTTCACTCAGTGTGGAGCAAGGTTTTATGCAAGACAGTGCTTCTTGTCACACCTCTATGTGCTGTTCATGACAGTAAAGTATCCTTCTTTGATGACTTGAATGCCTCTGGGCTGTGACAGAGATCTCTTAAGGAAAGGATATAAGCCCACTCACATAGCTTTAAAACACCATCCATAAGTCAGGGAATTTACCTCACAAACCCCTGAAAAATGAGTTAATTACTTGCTAGATGGTTAAAGAACAAAGGACGACCTACTTTATGGTTGCAGTATATGAACTTCAGTAATGCCTTTGAAGGAGTTTCCACTCAGAAAACTGACACAGAGAGTAGCAGAACATGATACAGTAATTGCCCAAATGATGGGCAGTTACTGTATCATGTTGCTGCCACTTTTTGTTGGGGCATTACTGGCTTAAGATGATTTACTGTGGTGGATCCCCAGGTACCAATAGCATAATTAAAGTAGAGATAGATTAGAGAGTAGTATAATGTAAGTACAGTGGACCCTTGGTTTTCGTGTTTAATCCGTTCCAGAGCCATCGGCCAAAACCAAAACCATTTTCCCCATAAGAAATAATGTAAATGGAATTAATCCATTCGAGACATCCAGAAGTATCAACAAAAAATTTTTTTACCTTAAATATAAATTTACATGCACAAAAGAATGAACATTAAACATGACACTTAACTGTTTTGAATGCTGTTGTTGCTGGAAGGAAAACAGGGAGGAAGAGAGAAGGAAGATAGGTTATTGTTTGGAAGGGAAAACCCCCTCCATAAGGACTGTAGGTACCAAGTCCTTATCTGAGGTCACTTCCCTCCTTTGTTTTTTACTGTCACTAGGACCAGCTTGAGAGTCACTGGACCCCTGTCACACAAAATATCTGTCCAGATAGGTCTGTTTATGGCATCTCTCTAAGATTTGCTTAACATGGGACATGGCATTGTCATTGTAAAAGTCACCAGCACGGATTGCAACAGCTTTCTCAGGGTGATGTTACTCCACAAATTAACCCCTTGACTGTCGCAACCCCCAATCCTGAGGTGTCGCAAAATTTAAAAAAAAAAAATTATTTTTTCTTATGAAATGATAGAGAATCCTTCCCCGATTGTAATGACACCAAAAAAATGAAATTTGATGGAAAACTGACGGAATTATGCTCTCGCGAAGTTAGCGACCTCGGCGCTGTTTACAAATTGGCGATTTCGCCCACTTTGAGCCCTATTTTCGGCTAATTCCATTACTCCAGTCGCCCAAACTCATAGCTATTTCTTTAGAACTCCATTTTTTCTATCGATTGAGTACAAGAAACTGCCCATTTACCGATTTCAACTACCTAATAATGTGGTCAGAAATTTGCAATTTGGCCAATTTCACAAAAACTAAAAAATATAACAATTTCAAAATAAGGTCCAGAATGAACAATGCAGACATTCCTGGCTCTAAAATAACATTTTCTTTGTTCATCAGTCACGTCTCCAGGCCCCTCTGATATTACTCTTGCTTTCTATTTTGAATTTTTATTCAAACAAAAAATAGAAGATTTACTATTTTGCAGACTACTGCAATATTGTAATAGTTGTATAAATAACATCAACCCATTCATGACTGCATATTAGAATGGCTAGTTGGACATTTATTGGACAATGACATCATTTGTTTACTTTTGAACATTGGCAAAAATCAAACATTTCCCCTACTTTGAGCTCCATTTCTAGGTTCTTTTTATAGTAAAATCAATCAAAATCACCTCTATTTCTATAATATGTTTTCCATTCTATCAAATGAGACCAAGAAAACGAGAATACAACCATAAATACTATACGAAAATAGACCACAAAGTCGGCATTTTAATTAAAAAAAAAAAGTCGGCGTTTTTTTTTCTCATTATGCACTGCGTGCTCCAGGATTTTTTTTATATGGTGCACACTGACCACACAGACCCATTCATTCACATGTGGGCCTACCAGCTTTCTCCTGCTTGATTTGAAGCCGCTAGAATTTATGAGTATGTATACGTCAAACACTGTACCTCGTAAGACGTATATATACGGCCGCAACAGTTAAAGGGTTAATGCACTTTAGTCCACATTGCACAAATCTCCTTAATCTTTGAAGAAGGCACCTTCTTCCACCTCTCTTCCTCCTCCTCTTAAGCAATTTCTCAGCTGTGGTCTGTTGCTGTTGCAGATGAAGCTCTTGCAGCTCATCAGTGGTTAGTTCTTCATTGTGGTCCTCTACCAACTCTTCCACATCCTCCAAACTCATATCCAACCCCATGGAATTCCCCAATGCCACAGTTGATTGCACAACAGGTGTAGGGTCGACAGAGTCAGCCTTAAACCTTTCAAAATCCTTCTTTTGGACACAATCTGGCCACAATTTTCTCCAAGCAGAGTTCATCGTCCTGGAAGTCACTCCCTGCCAAACCTTATCTATAAAGCCTATGCTGTGGATGACACTGAAGTGATTCTTCCAGAACTCTCTTAGGGTCAATTCAGAGTCCGAGGTTATGTCAAAGCACCTTTGAAACATTGCTTTGGTGTACAATTTTTTGAAGTTTGCATTGATCTGTTGGTCCATGAGCTGGAGGAGAGGAGTGGTGTTACAAGGCAAAAACTTCACTGTTACAAAACTCAATTTCTTAGACAATTAGTCTTCCAAGTCTGGAGGATGAGCAGGAGCATTGTCCATTAACAGGAGGCACTGGAGTGGCAATTTCTTATCCAGGAGCTATTTTTTCACACTGGGCCCAAACACTTCATTAAACCATTCCAGGAAAATTTCCCTTGTGACCCATACCCTACTGTTTGTCTTCCACATCACACACAATTTACTCTTGACAACACTGTTTTTCTTGAACACTCTAGGATTTTCAGAGTAATACACCAGTAAAGGCTTCACTTTGAAATCCCCACTAGCATAACCACAAAACAAGAGAATTAGCCTGTCTTTCATAGGCTTGTGTCCTGGGAGTGCCTTTTCCTCCTGTGTGATGCAGGTCCTCTCTGGCATTTGCTTCCAAAAGAGGCCTGTTTCATCACAACTGAACACTTGTTGGGGTTGGAATTTTTCAGACTCTACATAACATTTGAATTCCCACACAAATTTTTTAGCCGCTTGTTTGAACTGGCACCCTCATTGTGCCTTACAACACTGTGTATGCCACTTGGCTTCTTGAAATTTTCAAACCAGCCTTTGCTGGCCTAAAATTCACTTTCATCACCACTTGTTTCAGGCAGTTTCTTTATAAGATCCTCATGCAACTGTCTTGCCTTTTCACAAATAATGGACTGCACAACACTATCTCTTACTAACTCTTTCTCTCTGATCCACACCAACAACAATATCTCCACTTCTTCAATTGTTTGGGATCTCTGTTTGGTTATTGCATGCACCCCTTTTGCAACATCAGCTTCCATGATTTCTTTTCTGTCACAATGGAGCTGATTGTTGATGGCGACTTCCAGTACATCCTGCCGAGTTCAGCAATGCGTATCCACTATCACATTTTCTTAGGATTTCTTTTTTCAGTTCTATGGTGTTCCTCACTTTCTTTACCAAAGCACTGGCACTAGGAGCTTTCTTTGGGGCCATGGTCGCTTATTTAGCAGTTACAAACGATAAACAAGTGGCAAAAACAATGGATTATTATGAAATGTTTCATATGACCTGGCAGGATATGTTCACTGACCAAGAAACAACGCAACACTGACTGAGAATGCATGTGGGAGGCGGCTTTGTCTGCACACTTGGGACTGGACAGGTTCCATACAATCAACGAAAACGGAGGTAATCGACAAAACCTAAAGCCAAAAATCGACGAAAAAAGTCGGCCAAAACCGAAATCGGAGATAACTAAGATCGACAAAAACAAGGGTCCACTGCAGTGTTGTTTAAGGTATAGAGTAACATCTTAGAAAGGATGCCAAGCTACACTACACTACACCAGGGTACACAAACTATGCTACACTAGAGTACACATACTGTACTACACTAGACTATACTTGGGTACACATACCGTGCTACACTTGGGTACAGGTAGACTCCTGGCCAGCTTAGCATACTCTACATCCATGTGTTTAATAAAGGAAGAGTTGAGAGCCTTGAGGGCCATGTCTCCATCCTCCTCATCAAAGGCTTGAATTAACATCTCCAACGTCTGTACCTGAAAGTTACATCAGTGTTATTACTAGCCATTACAGTGTTTACAATGACTGTACCTGTAAGTAACATCAGTGTTATTACTAGCCATTACAGTGTTTACAATGACTGTACCTGTAAGTTACAATGTTATTACTAGCCATCATCATTACAGTATTTGCTACTACAGGATTACAGCATGAAAACTACAAGAATACAGCACGAAAAATATAAGACTACAGCCGAGATTTATATGGTTGGGAACACTGGTTGCTGAGTGTGGCTCAGTACAGTCAACCAAGACACAGTACACAACACAGGTGGGATGGTTTGAGAAGTGTGGTTAGCAGGGCTCAGATTAGGTTAGGTAAGGTTTGTCAGGTTAGGTTAGGTAAGGTTTGTCAGGTTAGGTTAGGTTAGGTAAGGTTAGGTTCATCAGGTTAGGTTAGGTAAGATTCACCAGGTTAGGTTAGGTAAGATAAAATTGGTCAGAAACAGGACAAGTGTTTCCTAATGTGGGTCATAGTCATACTACGACCTGAAACTGGAGCATTTGGTCATCTTAGCTGCAAGATGGAACAAGTGGAAAAACCAAGTTTAGCGAGCTTTACAAAATGATAAAGAAAAATGTAGAGATGTCTGTGGAGAGCAAGGAACAGGAGACACACAAGCTACAGCTGCTGAGGCAAAGATATAGAACCTGGAGGAGGAACTGAAGGAGCTGAAGTGGAAAATGAAGATGGTGAAGGATAGGTGCAAGGAGATGGGAGCAGGAACAGCAACAGTAGATGAGGCGACTGAAGGAAGGGAAGGAGCTAAGAATAACACACTGTACATTTAGGGAATCTTTCATATATGCATAGATTGAAAGCCCTGAACCTTCACTCTCATGAAAGACACAGAACAGCAGGAGACATCACTGAAGTATATACATTGAAGAGGGGTATAAACAAAGGTGATATAAATAAAGTACCAAAGATATCAAATCAAGTAAGACCTAGAAATAATGGATTATAATTAGAAGAAATTTTGATTTAGAAAGGATGTAAGAAAGTACTGGTCTTTAAACAGAGTTGTCGATATGTTGAACAATCTCCCAAGTCATTATAGAAGCTAAAACCTTATTAGCTTTAAAGAGAGATTAGACAAATATAAGAATGGGAAGGGGTGAGTTTAATTAGTACCTCAGGAACTGAAGCAAGGCTAGACAATTAGGTGGGTGGGAAGGGTTGGTTTTGAGAAGGACCTATTTAGTATGGGCCGGCAGGCCTGCCACAGTGTTCCAGGAGGTGCAGGAGAGAAACGAGAAACAGCAAAGGAACTGCACAAATCAGATACAGAAATATGGAAGGAAAGAAGTGGGGAGAGAGAGAGATCACTGATTATTCACGGGCTTCAGAAGGCTGAAGGATGAGTGATGAAATACAAAGGCAGTGGAAACAAAGATTAATATCACAACAATAAAGGGCAGGGAGAGCAAGTACCAAGTGAAAAGTTTTTAGCGATTTGGGTGGTACTCCCAGCCTCGTGAACCACCAGTACTAACATCAACCCCAGCCTTGTGAACCAACAACAGTACCACCAACAACCCAAACAGTACCACCAACCCCCAAACAGTACCACCAACAACCCCAAACAGTGCCACCAACAATCCCAAAGAGTACCAACAACCCCAAACAGTACCACCATCAACCCAAGCAGTGCCACCATCAACCCAAGCAGTACCACCATCAACCCCAAACAGTACCACCAACAACCCCAAACAGTACCACTATCAACACCAAGCAGTACCAACAATAACTCCAAACAATACCCTATGGCCTGGTGGCTGAAGCTCTCATTTCACACGGTGAGTGTCCGGGTTCAATTCCCAGCAAGGGTAGAAACATTGGGTACGTTTCTTTATACAAGTTGTCTATGTTCACCCATCAATAAAATTGGTAAATAAAATTGGTACCAGGGCATTAATGGACTGGTGTGGGTAGCATCCTGGGACAAAACTAATCTAATTTGCCCGAAAAACTGCATAACAAGCTGCTTTCTATGTAGTACAGTGGAACCTTGGTTTTCATCTCTAATGCATTCCACAGTCTGACGAAAGCCAAATTCGATGAAAACTAAAGCAACATTTCCCATAAGAAATAATGTAAATCCAATTAATCACTTCCAGACACCCAAAAATATTAACAAAAAATGCAGTAGACCGTCGTTTAACACGATATTGTCTTGCACATTGGTTATAGCACGATTGAAGAATTGCGCGCTGTCGCCCGCAGGGCGAGATGGGCTTCAGCCATCCTCTGCAAGCATCACCCACCCCACCACCCTCCCAGCCTACAGTTTGGTTCATGCATGCATTGGATGAACCTGTGCCAGTAGCTTGCTGTGTTTGTTTAGATACGTATTAATTGCCATAACTTAAATCTGCCAAGCAATCATGGCACCCAGTAGGCATACAAGTGTTGCTGAAAGTTGCAAGAAAAGGTTTAAGCATTTAAGTCTTGGAATTAACGAAGAAAATAGAGATATCAGACAAGAGATAGCCTGTAGTCGGAATGATGCGCCATTTTGTACACAAAAAGAATGAGGCAAATATGAGTTTGTGTGATGACTGACTGACTGACCAACTGACTTACTGACTGACTTGACTGACTGACTTACTGACTGACTTGACTGACTGACATACCGAATGACTTGACTTACTGAATGACTTGACTGACTGACTGAATGACTTGACTGATTTTACAAACCACTACTGTATAGCTCAATAAAAGTGGCTGACCTACCTCCTCATGTTCACAGTAGGTGCCCCACTCTCTGAAGGCCTTTTCGGCAGCTACTGGGTCACCCCGGGCCAGCTGTACCAACACCAGTGCCACTGTTAACCTTCCTATGGCAGCTGTAATGTTAGGATAACAATCACACTCTTACAACATAATGAGAGTCTTACAAGATAAGTTAAAACAAGGGTTTTACAAGTTAAAACAAGATAACAAGGTATTACAAGATAAGTTAAAACAAGTTAAAATAAGATAACAAGGGGTTTAACAGGATAACAAGGGTTGCAACTTATATCTATCCTGTGGATGGTAGTCACTAGTTTACTGTGCACCTTACATCTATCTTGAGGATGGTAGTGGCTAGTTTACTGACCACCTCACATCTATCCTGTGGATGACAGTGGCTAGTTTATTGTGCACCTCATATATCCTGGGGATGGTAGTGGCTAGTTTACTGTACACCTCACATCTATCCTGTGGATGATAGTGGCTAGTTATAGTGTTAGGATAACCTAAGATAACACCATAGTGATAACTTACGGTTATTTTCACCAGCCTGATGGAAGCAAATCTCTCTCCTGATGGCGTCAGTGGCAGCGTCGTATCTGTAAGATAACACCGAGATAGCACTGAGATAACACCCAGATAACACTAAGACAACACCAAGATAAAGACAACACCAGGATAACATAAAGATAACACAATAATAAAGATAAAACTGTCACAAAGTTAACACTAAGATAACATGAAGATAAAAGATGAAGATAACAAAGATAACACTAAGGTAATACTAAAACACTAACACAGTAACAAAGATATCACAAATGTAACACTAAGAGCACAAAGATAACACAAAGATAACACACAAGTAAAACAATGATAATGCAAAAAAAACATTAAAATACACAAAGATAACACAAAAATAAAAAGATAACACTAAGATAGCAGAGGTGTATAACCTGGCAGTCTTCATTCTCTATAATAATATTAATAATACAGAACAAGAAGACTTCTACATCTTAAAGAAGACACTATAACATGATAAAGAAGACACATGATAAAGAATACAAAGAAGACAACATAATAAAGAAGAGACTTACTTCTGCAGCTTAACATTAAGACGGGAGACTCTGCTCTGGTACTCTGCTGCTTGTCGTGGTCTGTCTTCTGTCTACACACAAACATACCAATATTAGTCATCTTAGTTATCTTGGATTATCTTGCATTATCTTGGGTTATACAGTCAACACATACTTAAAGAAGAATGAAAGATAAGCATACAGTAGTGTGCAAATTAGTCTCCGGCTTAATTAATGTAGTTTGGGCTCTTTTCTTTTCAGAACAGTTTGCTACTGACTTCTAGCAACCATCCAGATGTGGTGTTACCCTGCAACTCTTATCAGTGCTACAACAGCTGTTGTTCTGTAAGGCTATTCCTGCAAGCATGTTCCATGAGTAAATGTGGTTTTGCCAAATTCTCCCCTTCAATTCATGATTACTGCTGAAATTTGTGATAGATGTTACACCTAAGAGGTGTGCAAGTTTTGTAGCTCCTAGAAAACATGCTGATTCGAGTATTAGACAGATCCCCGAAAATTTGAGCCTAGCAAAGTCAACTGTTGGTCGAATTCTGAAGAGAGCTGATGACACTGGAGATTGTGAAGCGTTGCGTCGAGGAAGATGTGGAAAAAATGCAAGACAACACCTCATGATGACAAAGTTATCATAAAAAATAGTGTGAAGGATCCCAAGAAAACCATCTGACTTCAGCTGGCATAAATGTCAATTCTTCAAATGTTTGATGAAGGCTCCTTGAAGTTGACAGAACTGCCAGAAAGCCAATAAAAAAACAATTATTGACTGCAGCTATGAATAAAAAACAGCTTCGGCGAGCACTCGATCATAAGGGATGGATGAGAGATGAATGGAGAAAAGTCATACAGCGGAACCTCAGCTTACGAATTTAATCCGTTCCATGGACTTATTCATATCCTGAATTGCTTGTATGCTGGGTCAATTTTCTTCATTTAAATTAACTGAAATGCAATTAATTCGTTCCAGCTGAATTCCTGTTCTCAGGAGGTATGACAAAATAACCCTATTATCAACTCTACAGCTTATTTATCTGTCACAATTCATCTAATATGACATAATAAACAATATAAATAAAATAGAAATCTGATTTACACTCTAGAATGAATAAAATGTCATTATGTGGACAGCAGAGGGAGGAGGATTGTGGTCGCGAGAGTGGTCAAGCATTTCCGCTATGAAAACGTCAGAGGTGTTATTATAAGAGAATTATTATTATTATAATCAAGGGGGAAGCACTAAACCTGTAGGATTATACAGCGCCTGGGGGGGGATGTTGAAGGCATTCAGGCTTAATTCGGGGAACTGGAGCACAGATCTAATTCCCTAAATCAAGAGCCCCTCACCAACATCAAGGAACCTTCCCTGAGGGGTATTATAAGAGAAAACAGAGTTTGTGAGGCTAACTAAATTAGATCTGGTGTACATACAACATTTACATACCTTGGAGAAGAAATGCAGAGCAGCAAATCCTGTCAGGAGTTCACACTTTTCTTAAGAACTGCTATGTACAATTTTTATGTTTATCTCAGTACACTATGTATCTCCTGTGAGCTGTTTCTCCATCAACCGTGTCAACAGCAGCTTTTCCATCTTTTCCTTGACAGAGGTCCACTGCTTAGAAATTACTGTAATGCCCTTTGCTGGCACTATAGCCTTTATAGACTCCTTCTGCTTTAGTATTGCACATATATAAGAGGGGCTATGCATGTATGTACTCACTCACCAAGTCCTCAACCCTTGTACTTAGTCTGTGCTTATTAATGATTTCTTGCTTTAATTCCATGTAAATCATCCTCTTTCTCTTCTCGGCACTGTCCTTTGCACTTGCTTTCTTAGGACCCATGGTTAGAAGAAATCTAGCGAATTAACTGCATGAAACTTAAGGAAATCACGAGAATTCCTTGCACCACGAGAGTAGCTCCATAAGCACATGTGCACTGGTGACCATTGTTCTGATACACTGCTATCTGGTGGTGGTGTTGTCAAACTAAATTATACGCAGTACGTACATAGTATTACTATTATATTATTGTACTATTACATATTATTGTATTATTATTATTATATAGTATTATAGTTATTTTATTATACGTAATTGGAGGGATATGTTGTGTATCTCTATACGTATATGTTTCTAAACTGTTATATTCTGAGCACCTCTGCAAAAGCAGTGATAATGTGTGAGTGTGGTGAAAGTGTTGAATGATGATGAAAGTATTTTCTTTTTGGGGATTTTCTTTCTTTTTTGGGTCACCCTGCCTCGGTGGGAGACGACCGACTTGTTGAAAAAAAAAAAAAAAAAAAAAAAAAAAAAAAAAAAAAAAAATGTTTATCATTAATATACGTACATATTATAATAATAATTATTATTAATTTAGGGACCTGGAGCACAGGTCCAATTCCCTAGATCAAGAGCCCCTCACCACATTATTATTCATCATCATCATCATCATCATCATCATCATCATCATCATCATATCATCATCATCATCATCATCATCATCATCATCATCATCATCATCATCAATCATCTCATCATCATCATCATCATCATCATCATCATCATCATCATCATCATCATCATCATCATCATCATCATCATCATCATCATCATCATCATCATCATCATCATCATCATCATCATCATCATCATCATCATCATCATCATCATCATCATCATCATCATCATCATCATCATCATCATCATCATCATCACATCATCATCATCATCATCATCATCATCATCATCATCATCATCATCATCATCACAGGGATGTGTAATGTCACCATGGTTGTTTAATATATTTATAGACGGGGTTGTAAAAGAAGTAAATGCTAGGGTGTTGGGGAGAGGGGTGGGATTAAATTATGGGGAATCAAATACAAAATGGGAATTGATACAGTTACTTTTTGCTGATGATACTGTGCTTATGGGAGATTCTAAAGAAAAATTGCAAAGGTTAGTGGATGAGTTTGGGAGTGTGTGTAAAGGTAGAAAGTTGAAAGTGAACATAGAAAAGAGTAAGGTGATGAGGGTATCAAATGATTTAAAGAAAAACTGGATATTAAATTGGGGAGGAGGAGTATGGAAGAAGTGAATGTTTTCAGATACTTGGGAGTTGACGTGTCGGCGGATGGATTTATGAAGGATGAGGTTAATCATAGAATTGATGAGGGGAAAAAAAGTGAGTGGTGCATTGAGGTATATGTGGAGTCAAAAAATGTTATCTATAGAGGCAAAGAAGGGAATGTATGAAAGTATAGTAGTACCAACACTCTTATATGGGTGTGAAGCTTGGGTTGTGAATGCAGCAGCAAGGAGGCGGTTGGAGGCAGTGGAGATGTCCTGTCTAAGGGCAATGTAAATATTATGCAGAAAATTCGGAGTGTGGAAATTAGGAGAAGGTGTGGAGTTAATAAAAGCATTAGTCAGAGGGCAGGAAGAGGGGTTGTTGAGGTGGTTTGGTCATTTAGAGAGAATGGATCAAGTAGAATGACATGGAGGCATTTAAATCTGTAGGCAAAGAAGGGAATGTATGAAAGTATAGTAGTACCAACAACTCTATATGGGTGTGAAGCTTGGGTTGTGAATGCAGCAGCGAGGAGGCGGTTGGAGGCAGTGGAGATGTCCTGTCTAAGGGCAATATTATATATTATATTATCACACCGGCCGATTCCCACCAAGGCAGGGTGGCCCGAAAAAGAAAAACTTTCACCATCATTCACTCCATCACTGTCTTGCCAGAAGGGTGCTTTACACTACAGTTTTTAAACTGCAACATTAACACCCCTCCTTCAGAGTGCAGGCACTGTACTTCCCATCTCCAGGACTCAAGTCCGGCCTGCCGGTTTCCCTGAATCCCTTCATAAATGTTTACTTTGCTCACACTCCAACAGCACGTCAAGTATTAAAAACCATTTGTCTCCATTCACTCCTATCAAACACGCTCACGCATGCCTGCTGGAAGTCCAAGCCCTCGCACACAAAACCTCCTTTACCCCCTCCCTCCAACCCTTCCTAGGCCGACCCTACCCCGCCTTCCTTCCACTACAGACTGATACACTCTTGAAGTCATTCTGTTTCGCTCCATTCTCTCTACATGTCCGAACCACCTCAACAACCCTTCCTCAGCCCTCTGGACAACAGTTTTGGTAATCCCGCACCTCCTCTAACTTCCAAACTACGAATTCTCTGCATTATATTCACACCACACATTGCCCTCAGACATGACATCTCCACTGCCTCCAGCCTTCTCCCTCGCTGCAACATTCATCACCCACGCTTCACACCCATATAAGAGCGTTGGTTAAAACTATACTCTCATACATTCCCCTCTTTGCCTCCAAGGACAAAGTTCTTTGTCTCCACAGACTCCTAAGTGCACCACTCACTCTTTTTTTCCCCCATCATTCTATGATTCACCTCATCTTTCATAGCCCCATCCGCTGCCCCGTCCACTCCCAAATATCTGAATACGTTCACCTCCTCCATACTCTCTCCCTCCAATCTGATATTCAATCTTTCATCACCTAATTTTTTTGTTATCCTCTAACCTTACTCTTTCCTGTATTCACCTTTAATTTCCTTCTTTTGCACACCCTACCAAATTCATCCACCAATCTCTGCAACTTCTCTTCAGAATCTCCCAAGAGCACAGTGTCATCAGCAAAGAGCAGCTGTGACAACTCCCACTTTGTGTGTGATTCTTTATCTTTTAACTCCACGCCTCTTGCCAAGACCCTCGCATTTACTTCTCTTACAACCCCATCTATAAATATATTAAACAACCACGGTGACATCACACATCCTTGTCAAAGGGCCCTACTTTTACTGGGAAAAAATTTCCCTCTTTCCTACATACTCTAACTTGAGCCTCACTATCCTCGTAAAAACTCTTCACTGCTTTCAGTAAACCTACCTCCTACACCATACACTTGCAACATCTGCCACATTGCCCCCCTATCCACCTGTCATACGCCTTTTCCAAATCCATAAATGCCACAAACACCTCTTTAGCTTATCCAAATACTGTTCACTTATATGTTTCACTGTAACACCTGGTCCACACACCCCCTACCTTTCCTAAAGCCTCCTTGTTCATCTGCTATCCTATTCTCCGTCTTACTCTTAATTCTTTCAATTATAACTCTACCATACACTTTACCAGGTACACTCAATGTGTGGTGTAAATATTATGCAGAAAATTCGGAGTGTGGAAATTAGGAGAAGGTGTGGAGTTAATAAAAGCATTAGTCAGAGGGCAGAAGAGGGGTTGTTGAGGTGGTTTGGTCATTTAGAGAGAATGGATCAAAGTAGAATGACATGGAGAGCATTTAAATCTGTAGGCAAAGAAGGGAATGTATGAAAGTATAGTAGTACCAACACTCTTATATGGGTGTGAAGCTTGGGTTGTGAATGCAGCAGCGAGGAGGCGGTTGGAGGCAGTGGAGATGTCCTGTCTAAGGGCAATATTATATATTATATTATCACACCGGCCGATTCCCACCAAGGCAGGGTGGCCCGAAAAAGAAAAACTTTCACCATCATTCACTCCATCACTGTCTTGCCAGAAGGGTGCTTTACACTACAGTTTTTAAACTGCAACATTAACACCCCTCCTTCAGAGTGCAGGCACTGTACTTCCCATCTCCAGGACTCAAGTCCGGCCTGCCGGTTTCCCTGAATCCCTTCATAAATGTTACTTTGCTCACACTCCAACAGCACGTCAAGTATTAAAAACCATTTGTCTCCATTCACTCCTATCAAACACGCTCACGCATGCCTGCTGGAAGCCCCAAGCCCCTCGCACACAAAACCTCCTTTACCCCTCCCTCCAACCCTTCCTAGGCCGACCCCTACCCCGCTTCCTTCCACTACAGACTGATACACTCTTGAAGTCATTCTGTTTCGCTCCATTTCTCTCTACATGTCCGAACCACCTCAACAACCCTTCCTCAGCCCTCTGGACAACAGTTTTGGTAATCCCGCACCTCCTCCTAACTTCCAAACTACGAATTCTCTGCATTATATTCACACACACATTGCCCTCAGACATGACATCTCCACTGCCTCCAGCCTTCTCCTCGCTGCAACATTCATCACCACGCTTCACACCCATATAAGAGCGTTGGTAAAACTATACTCTCATACATTCCCCTCTTTGCCTCCAAGGACAAAGTTCTTTGTCTCCACAGACTCCTAATGCACCACTCACTCTTTTTCCCTCATCAATTCTATGATTCACCTCATCTTTCATAGACCCATCCGCTGACACGTCCACTCCCAAATATCTGAATACGTTCACCTCCCCCATACTCTCTCCCTCCAATCTGATATTCAATCTTTCATCACCTAATCTTTTTGTTATCCTCATAACCTTACTCTTTCCTGTATTCACCTTTATTTCCTTCTTTTGCACACCCTACCAAATTCATCCACCAATCTCTGCAACTTCTCTTCAGAATCTCCCAAGAGCACGTGTCATCAGCAAAGAGCAGCTGTGACAACTCCCACTTTGTGTGTGATTCTTTATCTTTTAACTCCACGCCTCTTGCCAAGACCCTCGCATTTACTTCTCTTACAACCCCATCTATAAATATATTAAACAACCACGGTGACATCACACATCCTTGTCTAAGGCCTACTTTTACTGGGAAAAAATTTCCCTCTTTCCTACATACTCTAACTTGAGCCTCACTATCCTCGTAAAAAACTCTTCACTGCTTTCAGTAACCTACCTCCTACACCATACACTTGCAACATCTGCCACATTGCCCCCCTATCCACCCTGTCATACGCCTTTTCCAAATCCATAAATGCCACAAACACCTCTTTAGCCTTATCCAAATACTGTTCACTTATATGTTTCACTGTAAACACCTGGTCCACACACCCCCTACCTTTCCTAAAGCCTCCTTGTTCATCTGCTATCCTATTCTCCGTCTTACTCTTAATTCTTTCAATTATAACTCTACCATACACTTTACCAGGTACACTCAATGTGTGGTGTAAATATTATGCAGAAAATTCGGAGTGTGGAAATTAGGAGAAGGTGTGGAGTTAATAAAAGCATTAGTCAGAGGGCAGAAGAGGGGTTGTTGAGGTGGTTTGGTCATTTAGAGAGAATGGATCAAAGTAGAATGACATGGAGAGCATTTAAATCTGTAGGAGAAGGAAGGCGGGGTAGGGGTCGTCCTCGAAAAGGTTGGAAGGAAGGGGTAAGGGAGGTTTTGTGGGCGAGGGGCTTGGACTTCCAGCAGGCGTGCATGAGCGTGTTCGATAAGAGTGAATGGAGAAGAATGGTATTTGGGACCTGACGATCTGTTGGAGTGTGAGCAGGGTAATATTTAGTGAAGGGATTCAGGGAAACCAGTTATTTTTATATAGCCAGACTTGAGTCCTGGAAATGGGAAGTACAATGCCTGCACTCTAAAGGAGGGGTTTCGGGATATTAGCAGTTTGGAGGGATATGTTGTGTATCTTTATACGTATATGCTTCTAAACTATTGTGTTCTGAGCACCTCTGCAAAAACAGTGATTATGTGTGAGTGAGGTGAAAGTGTTGAATGATGATGAAAGTATTTTCTTTTTTGGGGGATTTTCTTTCTTTTTGGGTCACCCTGCCTCAATGGGAGATGGCCGACTTGTTGAAAAAAAAAAAAAATCATCATAATAATAATACAATAGTAATATTAATAACAGTAAAGATAAACTTCAAAAGGCTGCCAGTAGTTGGCACCACCATCAACAAAACATTGGTAACCACTATTAGTACACTTTTCACCTGTCTAGGTTTTAGTAGTCTATTAGTATTATGTTAAGTCTGCCCAAAATGCCTCGGCATGATGGTGGCTTTCTTTGCTCCAATCATATTTTGATATGTAAACACACACTGTAACATTTGGAAATAAATAAATATTTACTTATTTATTTAAGGAACCTTCCTTGAAGGGGAAGTTCGCGTCCTGAAATTTCATTTATATCCAGAAGCAAAAAGTCGACCGAACGACGGTTCGTATCCTGAAAAATTCGCATGGTGGGGCGTTTGTAAGCCGAGGTTCCACTGTATATTCAGGTGTGGCGCATTCTGAAGTACACAGGTACAAATCAGAGGTAGTGAAGTATATATGGGTATGGATCAGTGGTATTGAGAGGGAGCAAAGGCGAACCACTTAGAAATGGATATATTCAACAAGCACCAAAACACCAACCTAAGATGTTTTGGGGAAGTTTTACTGCAAAAGGCCCTTGACAGCTTTTTATTGTTGAGGGAATGATGAACAGTGACAAATACATTGCAATCCTTTCAACTCATTTGCTTCCCATTGTGGACAGAGACTTTCCTGATGGAGAAGGCATTTTCCAGCAGGATCTTGCTCCATACCACACCTCCAGAAAAATGCTAACATTCTTCGAAGAGAGTGGGTTAAGCATTCTAAACTGGCTGGGAAACTCTCGTGACCTCAACCCAACTGAGAATCTATGGGCAATAACCAAACATAGGATTGTGAAACAGGACTGTTCAACTGTGAAGAAGCTAACTGCTACTGTTATTAGGACCTGGTACTACAACAAAGAACTTGCCAAAATGTATTCAACATTGGTCAATTCTATATAACAGGGTACAGCAATGTTTATGAAAGCAAAGAATAGTCATATCTCTTATTAAATCATTATCTGTCATATCATTCCCACGTATTTTTCAAATAAATATTTTCTCAATTAATTGTCTCAAATAAATATTTTCTCAATTAATTGTCTTATTTCATCATAGTCCCAATTAATATACACACCACTTTACTTATGAACTAAACACACACACACACACACACACACACACACACACACACACACACACACACACACACACACACACGCACGCGCGCACGCACGCACGCACGCACGCACGCACACACACAAACCACAAAGAAATGTTGAGGGAAATCGGCCTGACGACACTGGAGGCCAGGAGGGTCAGGGGAGACATGATAACGACATATAAAATACTGTGCGGAATAGACAAGGTGGACAAAGACGAGATGTTCCAGAGATGGGACACAGACACAAGAGGTCACAATTGGAAGTTGAAGACTCAGATGAATCAAAGGGATGTTAGGAAATATTTCTTCAGTCAGAGTAGTCAGGCCGTGGAAGAGCCTAGAAAGTGACGTAGTGGAGGCGGGAACCATACATAGTTTCAAGGCGAGGTTTAATAAAGCTCATGGAGCAGGGAGAGAGGACCTAGTAGCAATCAGTGAAGAAGCGGGGCCAGGAGCTATGATTCGACCCCTGCAACCACAAATAGGCGAGTACAAATAGGTGAGTACACACACATACACGCACACACACCACTTTACTTATGAACTACACACACACACACACTTTATACACTGTGTACGTCAGGCCCATACTAGAGTACGCAGCACCAGTTTGGAACCCACACCTGGTCAAACAGGTCAAGAAATTAGAGAAAGTGCAAAGGTTTGCAACAAGGCTAGTTCCAGAGCTAAGGGGAATGTCCTATGAAGAAAGGTTAAGGGAAAGCGGTCTGACAACACTGAAGGACAGGAGGGTCAGGGGAGACATGATAACGACATACAAAATACTACGTGGAATAGACAAGGTGGACAGAGACAGGATGTTCCAGAGATGGGACACAGAAACAAGGGGTCACAATTGGAAGCTGAAGGCTCAGATGAGTCAAAGGGATGTTAGGAAGTATTTCTTCAGTCATAGAGTAGTTAAGAAGTGGAATAGTCTGGCAAGCGATGTAGTGGAGGCAGGGACTATACATAGTTTTAAGACGAGGTATGATAATGCTCATGGAGCAGGGGAAGAGAGGACCTATTAGTGGTCGGTGAAGAGGCAGGGCCAGGAGCTGAGTCTCAACCCCTGCAACCACAATTAGGTGAGTACAACCACTTTACCTATGAACTGCACACACACACACACACATATACACATACACATACAACACACACACACACACACACACACACATACACCTCAGAACAGCTTTCCGACATCTTAATAAGGAATCATTCAGGACCCTGTACACCATGTACGTTAGGCCCATATTGGAGTATGCGGCACCAGTTTGGAACCCACACCTAGCCAAGCACGTAAAGAAACTAGAGAAAGTGCAAAGGTTTGCAACAAGACTAGTCCCAGAGCTAAGAGGTATGTCCTACGAGGAGAGGTTAAGGGAAATCAACCTGACGACACTGGAGGACAGGAGAGATAGGGGGGACATGATAACGACATACAAAATACTGAGAGGAATTGACAAGGTGGACAAAGACAGGATGTTCCAGAGATTGGACACAGTAACAAGGGGACACAGTTGGAAGTTGAAGATGCAGATGAATCACAGGGATGTTAGGAAGTATTTCTTCAGCCACAGAGTAGTCAGTAAGTGGAATAGTTTGGGAAGCGATGTAGTGGAGGCAGGATCCATACATAGCTTTAAGCAGAGGTATGATAAAGCTCACGGCTCAGGGAGAGTGACCTAGTAGCGATCAGTGAAGAGGCGGGGCCAGGAGCTCGGACTCGACCCCCGCAACCTCAACTAGGTGAGTACAACTAGGTGAGTACACACACACACACACACACACACACACACACACACACACACACACACACACACACACACACACACACACACACACACACACCCACACACACACACACACCCCACACACCCACCCACCCAACCACCCACACCCACCCACCCACACCCACCCCTGCAACCACAATTAGGTGAGTACAATTAGGTGAGTACAATTAGGTGAGTACAATTAGGTGAGTACAATTAGGTGAGTACACACAATATTCATGGAAGGCAAATCCTGTGTCACAAACCTTCTGGAGTTTTATGATAAAGTAACAGAAGACATGAGAGAGAGGGGTGGGTTGAGTGCATTTTCTTGGACTGCAAGGCCTTCAGCACAGTTCCTCACGAGAGATTAGTGCAGAAGCTAGAGGATCAGGTGCGTATAACAGGAAAGGCACTTCAATGGATCAGAGAATACCTGACACGGAGGCAACAACGAGTCATAGAACGTGATGAGGTATCACAGTGGGCGCCTGTGACAAACGGGGTCCCACAGGGGTCAGTCCTAGGACCTGTACTATTTTAGGTATATGTGAATGACATGATGGAAGGGATAGACTCAGAAGTGTCCCTGTTCACAGTTGATGTGAAGTTAATGAGGGGAATCAAATCAGATGAGGATCAGGCAGGACCTGAGAGAGACCTGGACAGGCTGGTCCAGTAACTGGCTTCTCGAATTTAACCCCGCCAAATGCAAAGGTTTTGTGGGCGAGGGGCCTGGACTTCCAGCAAGCATGCATGAGCATGTTAGATAGGAGTGAATGGAGACGAATGGTATTTGGGACCTGACGAGCTGTTGGAGTGTGAGCAGGGTAATATTTAGTGAAGGGATTCAGGGAAACCGGTTATTTTTATATGGCCGGACTTGAGTACTGGAAATGGGAAGTACAATGCCTGCACTTTAAAGGAGGGTTTTGGGTATTGGAAGTTTGGAGGGATATATTGTGTATCTTTATACGTACAGGTACCATCCGACTTACGACCGAGTTCGGTTCCGACCAACTGGTCGTAAGTCGAAATGGACCTAAGTCGAACCTTACTACTGAATATCAACATCACATTTTTGTAATGACTTTATTTTATTGTTTTATTTTGGTATTTCATTTTTTACTTTATTTTTTATGCTGTTAGTACTTAATTTTATACTGTAAGGTTTAGGATAAACACTGTGTACAACACAAACAGTTGTTTATTTCCCAGAAATTTGGCATAGAAAACACGGTCGTAAGTCGAATGGTCGTATGTCGAGCAGGTCGTAAGTCGGATGGTAGGTGTATAATCTTCTAAACTGTTGTGTTCTGGGCACCTCTGCAAAAACAGTGATTATGTATGAGTGAGGTGAAAGTGATGAATGATTATGAAAGTATTTTCTTTTGTGGATTTTTTCTTTCTTTTTGGGTCACCCTGCCTCAGTGGGAGACGGCCAACTTGTTAAAAAAAAAATGCAAAGTCATGAAGATCAGGGAAGGGCAAAGAAGACTGCAGAGTATAGGCTAGGTGGCCAAAGACTGCAAAACTCACTCAAGGAGAAAGATCTTGGGGAAAGTATAACACCGAGCACATCTCTGGAAGCATACATCAACCAGATAACTGCTGCAGCATATGGGCGCCTGGAAAACCTGAGAATAGCGTTCCGATACCTTAGTAAGGAATCGTTCAAGACACTGTACAGCGTGTAAGTCAGGCCCATACTGGAGTATGCAGAACCAGTTTGGAACCCACACTTGATCAAGCACATCAAGAAAATAGAGAAAGCGAAAAGGTTTGCAACAAGGTTAGTTCCAGAACTAAGGGGAATGTCCTACATAGAAAAGTTAAGGGAAATCAGCCTGACGACACTGAAGGACTGGAGGGCTAGGGGAGACATGAAAACGACATACAAAATACTGCATGGAACAGACAAGGCGGACAGACAGGATGTTCCAGAGAAGGGACACAGAAACAAGGGGTCACACTGGGAAGCTGAAGATTCAGATGAGTCAAAGAGATGGTAGGAAGTAATTCTTTAGTCATAGTCAGGAAGTGGAATAGTCTAGCAAGTGAGGTAGTGAAGGCAGGAACTATGCACAGCTTTAAGACGAGGTATGATAAAGCTCATGGAGCAGGGAGAGAGGACCTAGTAGCGTTCAGTGAAAACGCGGGGCCGAGAGCTGAGTCTCGACCCCTGCAACCACAATTAGGCGAGTACAATTAGGTGAGTACACACACACACACACACACACACACACACCACACACACACACACACACACACACACACACACACACACACACACACAACAACACACACACAAACACACACACAAACACACACACACACACACACACACAACACACACACACACAACACACAACACACACAACACACACACACACAACCACACAACACACACAACACACACACACAACACACCACACACCACAACACACACACACAACACACACACACACAACACACACACACAACACACACACACAAACACACAACACACACACACAACACACACACACACACACACACACACAACACACACACAACACACACACAACACACACACAACACACACAACACACACACACAACACACACACACCACTCACCATAACAATATCCACAGCATGCTCATACATGTGTAGAGCTTTCTCAGGCAGATGATTCTCAATGATCTTGGCAGTCTTGTCTAGCGTGAGAGCAGCAGTATCCGGGATGCCATGTTCCTGATACATACATGCTGAACGTTCAGCCAACTTGAAGATGGACTCCATGTCTCCCAGCTCCTTGCTTATTAGTGCTGCTTGTTCTAGACACCTAGAAACACATACCACTGTTAGTGATGTTCTACAATGTTTCTATATATCTAAAACACATACCATTGTTAGTGACACTTAGATGATTGTTCTAGATGTCTAGGAAGCCAGAGCTGTTCTATGGAGGAGCTTTATAGGAGAAATGACTGTATATACTGACCACTCAATAACCCACTAATGATCACTAGTGTACAATACAGTAACGTATTAGTGTACAACACTAATATACTTACTTTCCTGCTGAAAAGAATCTGATATATAATTAAGGAATATCCTGTAATATTACTGTACGTCTCACCTCCAGAACTGTAACATCCTCACCCATCCTTCATAGTACAGATACTGTACTTCCCACCTACAGAACTGTAACATCCTCACCCATCCTTCATAGTACAGACACTGTACTTCCCACCTCCAGAACTGTAACATCCTCACCCATCCTTCAGAGTACAAACACGGTACTTCCCACCTCCAGAACTGTAACATCCTCACCCATCCTTCATAGTACAGACACTGTACTTCCCACCTCCAGAACTGTACCAGCCTCACCCATCCTTCAGAGTACAGACACTGTACTTCTCATCTCCAGAACTTTAACATTCTCACCCATCCTTCAGAGTACAGACACTGTACTTCCCACCTCCAGAATGGTAACATTCTCACCCATCCTTCAGAGTACAGATACTGTACTTCCCACCTCCAGAACTGTAACATCCTCACCCATCCTTCATAGTACAGACACTGTACTTCCCACCTCCAGAACTGTAACATCCTCACCCATCCTTCAGAGTACAAACACGGTACTTCCCACCTCCAGAACTGTAACATCCTCACCCATCCTTCATAGTACAGACACTGTACTTCCCACCTCCAGAACTGTACCAGCCTCACCCATCCTTCAGAGTACAGACACTGTACTTCTCATCTCCAGAACTTTAACATTCTCACCCATCCTTCAGAGTACAGACACTGTACTTCCCACCTCCAGAATGGTAACATTCTCACCCATCTTTTGAAAAATCAATACAGACCACACATAATCTATTCTAAATACACTCTGCCTTGTTCAGCTCAGAAAATTGTAATTTTAAATCTCATTACCCTTTAATAACCATCATGACTTATGAAACCACAAAAACACAACTGCAAATTAACCCTGGAGAGTCTTAAACCTTCTTATGGTGTATAAAAATATACCTGGTTGTATGTACCTTGTTCAGAGGCAGCTGGCCAGTGCCAGACCTACACTTTTGGAACCCCTGCAGCTTGAACTGTTATGGGGGTCCCTTCGTAATCCTTCTCATACATTAGACCCACAATTTTTAAGCAATTTGGACTAAAGTCGCTCCTGAGGCCCCTCCGGGATTAGGGGCCTCTGCAGCTTCAGCTCCATTATTTTCATAGTAGATCCATTAGGGGCCTCTGCAGCTTCAGCTCCGTTATTTTCATAGTAGATCCATTAGGGGCCTCTGCAGCTTCAGCTCCGTTATTTTCATAGTAGATCCATTAGGGGCCTCTGCAGCTTCAGCTCCATTATTTTCATAGTAGATCCATTAGGGGCCTCTGCAGCTTCAGCTCCGTTATTTTCATAGGAGATCCATTAGGGGCCTCTGCAGCTTCAGCTCCGTTATTTTCATAGTAGATCCATTAGGGGCCTCTGCAGCTTCAGCTCCATTATTTTCATAGTAGATCCACCCCTGGTTCTAGCACTCACTTGCCCCAGGTTCAAGTCCGACCCATTCCATGATCAGGGTATCAAAATTCTTTATCTTATCTGTATTGTATACCACTGATACACAGCTGCAAATAATACACCTGCATATGAGAGGACCCTACACAGTTAACTCTGTCCCTTCTGTTTGTTAGTAATCCATTAATGTTAAAAGAGGAGGATTTACCATTACGACTGTTTGAATACTGTTAGCACTGGTAACTATACCACCATGTTGCATGACTGTATATTCTCAGTCTCTCCAGGATGTGGTATGATGTATCAACCTTGTGTATGATATACTGGTATACTGTGCTGTATGTTTGAACCTTGTGTATGACACACCAATATATTTAGGTGTATAAATTTGTACTGAAATACAAGGCCTATAACCCAAAAATTATTACTCTACACAAAATCATATCTAATGCAAATATAACTAAGCATACACAAGTTAACAGTGTAACCATACACACTTCAGCAATATAACAAGTAATAGTATACACTTTATTCAACCCAACACTCATCACCCACTAAGGTACAATAGCCCCAAAAAAAGGAAAACACATTCACCATCGCTCATACAATAGCCTGGATTCACTCAAAAGCAATTTAAACGAGACTTTTAACAAAAAGGTACACACATATACCAAGTATACTTGGTATATATACATGTGTATATGATATATACCAAGTATACTTGGTATATATCATATACACATGAGAGTATATCTGCTGGTAGTTATTTTATAAGGAAAGCTGTGTTTCTCTAGCAGAGAGAGCTGTTGTATGAATGATGGGTGATGTGATACTTCTTTTTTCGGGTGATTGCTTTGGTGGCAGAGAGGCGGGATGCTAGGCAAAGCAAGAGTGGTTTGAACGACAACAAAAAGGATACGATCGGTTGAACTTGTAGTTCTCGGTGGCCTTCAACAAACACTCCCGGCACTGTGTGTATTGTTTGGCAGTCTTGTAGCAGGTTGCTGAAACACAAACAACACAACATGAGTGCCAGTACAACACCAGCTTAATGAACAAACACAAGATACATACCTTCACATACAAATCACATGATTTTTAGGTCAATATAACACCTCAACACATACAAAACACACAATACAATTATTAATATGCCACAATGCAAACACACTAACATACAAAACATGTCATACAATTATGTAAATACGACATTTCAAAAAACACCCACACCACACACCCACCCCACACACACCCACCCCACACACACCCACCCCCCACACACCCCACACCCCACCCACACACCCCAACCCCCACCACCCCCCCACCCACCCCACCCACCCCCCACCACACCCACCCCCCCCCACCCACACACACACCCACCCCACCCACCCCCCCACCCACCCCCCCACCCACACACACCACCACCCCCCCACACACCCCCCCCCACCCCCCACCCCACACACCCCCCCCCACACACCCACCCCACACACACCCACCCCCACACCCCACCCCCACACCACACCCCCCCACACCCCACCCCAACACACCCACCCCACACACACCCACCCCCACATCACACCCACCCCACACACCCCCCCCACCCACCCCCCCACACCCACCCCACCCCCACACACACCCACCCCACACACCCACCCACACACACCCACCCCCACACCCACCCACCCCACCACCACACCCCACACCCCCACACCCCCACACCCACACACACACACCACACACCCACCCCACAACCACCCACCCCACACACCCACCCCACACCACCACACACCCACCCCCCCACCCACCCACACCCACACACACACCACACCACCACACCCACCCCACACACACCACCCCACCCCCACCCCACACACACCCCACACTCCCACCCCACACACCCACCCACACACCACCCCACACACCACCCCCACACACACCACACACCCACCCCACACACACCCACCCCCACACACCCACCACACACCCACCCCCACACCCACCCCACACTCCCACCCCACACACCCACCCACACACCCACCCCACACTCCCACCCCACACACCCACCCCACACACCCACCCCACCACCCCACACCACCCCACACCCCACCCCACACTCCCACCCCACACACCCACCCCACACACCCACACACCACACTCCCACCCCCACACCCACCCACACACCCACACCACACACCACCCACACACCCACCCCACACACCCACCCCACACACCCCACCCCACACTACCACCCCACACCCCACCCCACACATCCACCCCACACACAACACCCACACACAACACACCACACACAACACCCCACACACACACCCCACACACACCACACACACAAAACCCCACACACACACACACCACACACCCACCCCACACACACCACACACACACACCCACACACACCACACCACAACACACCCCACACACACACACACACACACCACCCACACCCCCACCACACACACACCCCACCACCCCACACACACCCCACACACAACACACCCACACACAACACACCCCACACACAACACACCCCACACACACACCCCACACACACACACCCCACACACAACACACCACACACACCACCCCACACACAACACACCCACACACACACACACACAACACACCCCACACCACACCACACACACACACACACACACACACCCCACACACACACACACCCCACACACAACACACCCCACACACAACACACCCCACACACACACACACACCCACACCACACACACACACACCCCACACACAACACACCACCCACACCCACCCCACACACAACACACCACACACACACACACACGTTAGGATGTTAGGAAGTATTTATTCATAGTCAGGAAGTGGAATAGCCTAGCAAGTAAGGTAGTGGAGGCAGGAACCATACATAGCTTTAAGATGAGGTATGATAAAGCTCATGGAGCATGGAGAGAGGGGACCTAGTAGCACTCAGTGAAGAGGTGGGGCCAGGAGCTGAGTATCAACCCCTGCAACCACAATTAGGTGAGTACACACACACACAACACACACACACAACACAGGACAGGAAAACCAAACTACAAAAGGTGGGACTACACAGGCATGAGGAACTTTCTGCAAGACATTCAGTGGGAGAGAGAACTGGCAGCAAAACCAGCAAAAGAAATGATGGACTATGTGGCACCAAAATGCAAGGAGGCAGAGGAGAGGTTTGTTCCCAAGGGAAACAGAAATACAGTGGACCCCCGGTTAACAATATTTTTTCACTCCAGAAGTATGTTCAGGTGCCAGTACTGACAGAATTTGTTCCCATAAGGAATATTGTAAAGTAAATTAGTCCATTTCAGACCCCCAAACATACACGTACAAACGCACTTACATAAATACACTTACATAATTGGTCGCATTCGGAGGTGATCGTTATGCGGGGGTCCACTGTAATGGGAAGACCAGAACGAGTCCTTGGTTCACCCAAAGGTGTAGGGAGGCAAAAACTAAGTACACTAGAGAATGGAAAAGGCACAGAAGACAAAAGACCCAGGAAAATAAAGAGATCAGCTGAAAAGCCAGTAACGAATATGCACAGATAAGAAGGGAGGCTCAGCGACAATACGAAAATGACACAGCATCAAAAGTCAAGTCTGACCCAAAGCTGTTGTATAGCCACATCAGGAGGAAAGCAATAGTCAAGGACCAGGTAATCAGGCTGAGGAAGGATGGTGGGGAGTTCACAAGAAATGACCTAGGACTCCAGGAATTCAGAACAGGAGGGGGGTACACCAACAAGTGTTGGATGAGGTACACATAACCAAGGAGGAGGTGAAGAAGCTGCTATGTGACCTTGATACCTCAAAGGCGGTGGGATCAAACAACATCTCTCCATGGGTCTTTAGAGAGGGAGCATAGATGCTGTGTGTGCCACTAACAAAAATCTCCAACATATCCATTGAATGAATAGTTTTGAAAACCGACAAGTTGAAGAATTGAGACACTTATGCAACACATGGGAATCTTTATTGAAGAAACGTTTCGCCACACAGTGGCTTCATCAGTCCAATACAAAGTAGAAGTGGGTAAGGAGAGTAGAAGTTTGAGGTAATCAGTCCCTCAACCTGGAATCGATGTGTTCAGTCCATCACTCTTGTAGGAAGTGCAGCATAGGGCCAGAGAGGTGGCTTATATACTGCGGTGAGATGAGTTGAAGCAGGAGGAGGCGGGATCACTTGTTGGTTTTCAAAACCATTCATCACATCTGTCAGACACTGCAACATCATGGGATCTTGGTACAAAGACTTCAACGCTTGCCCAACCTTTGGACGACGACCTACTTACACTAGTGGCAGGTCCCACTGTGATCCCGCCTCCTCCTGCTTCAACTCATTTCACCGCAGTATATAAGCCACCTCTCTGGTCCTATGCTGCACTTCCTACAAGAGTGATGGACTGAACACATCGATTCCAGGTTGAGGGACTGATTACCTCAAACTTCTACTCTCCTTACCCACTTCTACTTTGTATTGGACTGATGAAGCCACTGTGTGGCGAAACGTTTCTTCAATAAAGATTCCCATGTGTTGCATAAGTGTCTCAATTCTTCAACATATCCATTGAAACTGGACAACTACCTGAGGTATGGAAGACGGCAAATGTAGTCCCAATTTTTAAAAAAGGAGACAGACATGAGGCATTAAACTACAGACTTGTGTCACTAACGTGTATAGTATGCAAAGTCATGGAGAAGATCATCAGGAGGAGAGTGGGGGAGCACCTGGAAAGAAACCAGTGTATAATTAACAACCAGCAAGGTTTCAGGGAAGGAAAATCCTGTGTCACGAACCTACGGGAGTTTTATGACAAGGTGACAGAAGTAAGACAGGAGAGAGAAGGGTGGATAGACTGCATTTTCTTGGACTGCAAGAAGGGCTGCAACACAGTTCATAACAAGAGGTTAATGTAAAAGCTAGAGGATTAGGCACTGCAATGGATCAGAGAGTATCTGACAGGGAAGCAACGAGTCATGGTACATGACGAGGTGTCAGAGTGGGCACCTGTGACAAGAGGGATTGCACAGGGGTCGGTCCTAGGACCTGTGCTGTTTTTGGTATATGTGAATGACATCACAGAAGGGACAGACTCAGAAGTGACCTTGTTTGCAGATGATGTGAAGTTAATGAGGAGAATCAAAACGATTGAGGTTCAGGCAGTGCAGACACTGCAAGGCTCCAGGCGGACATCAACCAAATCTTTCAGTGGGCTGCAGAAAACAATATGAAGTTCAACGATGAGAAATTTCAATTACTCAGATATGGTAAACATGAGGAAATTAAATCTTCATCAGAGTACAAAACAAATTCTGGCCACAAAATAGAGCAAAACACCAACGTCAAAGACCTGGGAGTGATCATGTCGGAGGATCTCACCTTCAAGGACCATAACATTGTATCAATCGCATCTGCTAGAAAAATGACAGGATGGATAATGAGAACCTTCAAAACTAGGGAGGCAAGCCCATGATGACACTCTTCAGGTCACTTGTTCTATCTAGGCTGGAATATTGCTGCACACTAACAGCACCTTTCAAGGCAGGTGAAATTGCCGACCTAGAAAATGTACAGAGAACTTTCACGGTGCGCATAACGGAGATAAAACACCTCAATTACTGGGAGCGCTTGAGGTTCCTAAACCTGTATTCCCTGGAATGCAGGAGGGAGAGATACATGATTATATACACCTGGAAAATCCTAGAGGGACTAGTACCGAACTTGCACACGAAAATCACTCACTACGAAAGCAAAAGACTTGGCAGATGATGCACCATCCCCCCAATGAAAAGCAGGGGTGTCACTAGCACGTTAAGAGACCATACAATAAGTGTCAGGGGCCCGAGACTGTTCAACTGCCTCCCAGCACACATAAGGGGGATTACCAACAGACCCCTGGCAGTCTTCAAGCTGGCACTGGACAAGCACCTAAAGTCAGTTCCTGATCAGCCGGGCTGTGGCTCGTACGTTGGTTTGTGTGCAGCCAGCAGCAACAGCCTGGTTGATCAGGCTCTGATCCACCAGGAGGCCTGGTCACAGACCGGGCCGCGGGGGCGTTGACCCCCGGAACTCTCTCCAGGTAAACTCCAGGTAAACTACAGAGACCTGGACAGCCTAAAAGCCTGGTCCAGCAAATGGCTCCTTGAATTTAACCCTGCCAAATGCAAAGTCATGAAGATCAGAGTCTAGTCTAGGTGGCCAAAGACTGCATACCTCACTTAAGGAAAAAGATCTTGGGGTGAGTATAATACTGAGCACATCTCCTGAGGCACACATCAATCAGATAACTGCTGCAGCATACGGGCGTCTGGCAAACCTAAGGATAGCGTTCCGATACCTCAATAAGGAATCGTTCAAGACTCTGTATATCATATATGTCAGGCCCATACTGGAGTATGCAGCACCAGTTTGGAACCCACACCTGGTCAAGCACATCAAGAAACTAGAGAAAGTGCAAAGGCTTGCAACAAGACTAGTACGTAATGTGACATTTTATTGTGGCAACGTTTCACTCTCCAGGAGCTTTATCAATTGATAAAGCTCCTGGAGAGTGAAACGTTGCCACAATAACAAGACTAGTCCCAAAGCTAAGGGGATTGTCCTACGATGAAAGGTTAAGAGTAATTGGCATGACGACACTGGAGGACAGGAGGGTCAGGGGAGACGTGATGACAACATACAAATACTGCATGGAATAGAAAAGGTGGACAAAGACAGGATGTTCCAGAGATGGGACACAGAAACAAGGGGTCACAATTGGAAGTTGAAGACTCAGATGAGTCAAAGGGATGTCAGGAAGTATTTCTTCAGTCATAGAGTTGTCAGGAAGTGGAACAATCTGAAGAGTGAAGTAGTGGAGGTAGCACTGTACTCACCTGCAGCACTGTACTCATCAGTGGCACTGTACTCAGCAGCAGCACTGTACTCAGCACTCATCAGTGGCACTGTACTCAGCAGCACTATACTCACCTGTAGCAATGTACTCACCTGCAGCACTGTACTCATCAGCAGCAAGGTCATAGTCCGGTTTCCACTTCAACAAACTGGTCTTGAGACTGTAAGCAAGAGAGAAATATTAACACAGACAAATATTGCTCTACACTGACATACACTGACAATACCGCAGGGGCATTGACCCCCCCGGAACCCTCTCCAGGTATAGTCACTGGTGGCTGTGTACTACACAGGTAACAGAGTAGCACCTACTAGCATTTCTGTTAATGACATTTGTAAACAATGCAGCAATGAGGAGGTTAGAGACTAGGTTACTAAGAGAGCTGACTGTAGATCAATGTTCAGTGAACAAGGTAATACAGTTATACAAAGAAACTTATGCTTGCAGGTTTATGGAAGAAGGAAATACAAGAAAGACCTGGAACACTCTCTGGAAAACTATGTTTAGGTAAATATTCAAAGATCAATGAGACTAAATGAATGAATGAACTATTTATACAGTATTAACCCTTTCAGGGTCGAGAGGCCCTCTCCTAAACTCATTCTCAGGGTCGAAAATTTTTCGGAAAAAACAAATTATTTTTTCTTATGAAATGATAAGAGAATCTTTTCCCGATCATAATGGCACCAAAAGTATGAAATTTGCTGGGAAACTTAAGGAATTATGCTCTTGCGAAGTTAGCACTCTAACGCTGTTTACGCGTCGGAGATTTTGCCCACTTTGAGCCCTATTTTTGGCCAATTCCTGTGTACTAGTCGACAAAAATCATATTTATTTCGCTAGAACTCCATTTTTTCTATTGAATTGGTACAAGAAACCACCCATTTATCAATTTCAACTATCCAATAAAGTGGTTAGAAATTGGGAATTTTGCCAATTTCACACAAATTTCAGAAGATGCCAATTTCCAAATAGGGTCCAGAATAAACAAGACAGACATTCCTGGGACTAAAATAACAAGTTCTCTGTTCGTTAGTCACGTCCTCAGGCCCCTCTTACACTGCTTTCCACTTCGAATTTTTATGCTCACAAAAAATAAAAGATTTACTGTTATGCAGTCTACTGCTTTAGTGTAGAAATGGTATAAATAACATCAGCACACTTGTGAAAGAATATTAGACTCACCAGTTGACGAGTATTGGACGCTTGGCATGATTTGTTTACTTTTGAACTTTGGTAAAAATTGAACATTTCTGCTACTTTGAGCTCAATTTCAAGGTACTTTTCATTGTGAAACCAATCAAAATCATCTCAATTTCTGTAAATATGTCTTCCATTCTATAAAATGAGATCAGGAAATCTAGAATACAACCATAAATACCATAGGAAAATACAGTGGACCCCCGGTTAACGATATTTTTTCAATCCAGAAGTATGTTCAGGTGCCAGTACTGACCGAATTTGTTCCCATAAGGAATATTGTGAAGTAGATTTGTCCATTTCAGACCCCCAAACATACACGTACAAACGCACTTACATAAATACACTTACATAATTGGTCGCATTCGGAGGTGATCGTTATGCGGGGGTCCACTGTACAGTGCAAATTCGCTGTTTTAATCCAAAAACACCGTCAAAGTTGTTTTTTTCTCATTACGCACTGTGAGCTGCAGGATTTTTTTTATACTGTGCACACTGACAACACAGATCCATTCTTTCATATGTAGGCCTACCATCTTTCTCTCGCTAGATTTGAAGGCACTAGAATTTAGGCGTTTTAGTATGTCAATAATCCTGGTGCGTAAGCTGTACTAGTACGTCAGAAACCCTGAAAAGGTTAATGACAGAGTAAATTGAGGTACATTACACAGAGTTGTGTTACACTGAGTTGTTACACTGAGGTGTGTCACAGTGAAGTGCATTAAAATGAGGTGTGTTACACTGGTGTGTGTTACACCAAGAACTTACTTCTCCACCATAGAAACAAACTTAGCCAGCAAAAGTTCCCCACTACTAATCCCAAGTTAACAATTACATCACTGATAATCACCTAAGCTCACTATACCCATCCTTATTTAATTCTACAGATTTTTTTTTTTTTTTTTTTCAACAAGTCGGCCATCTCCCACCAAGGCAGGGTGACCCAAAAAAGAAAGAAAATCCCCAACAAGAAAATGCTTTCATCATCATTCAACACTTTCACCACACTCACACATTATCACTGCTTTTGCAGAGGTGCTCAGAATACAACAGTTTAGAAGCATATACGTATAAAGATACACAACATATCCCTCCAAACTGCCAATATCCCAAACTCCTCCTTTAAAGTGCAGGCATTGTACTTCCCATTTCCAGGACTCAAGTCCAACTATATGAAAATAACCGGTTTCCCTGAATCCCTTCACTAAATATTACCCTGCTCACACTCCAACAGATCGTCAGGTCCCAAGTACCATTCGTCTCCATTCACTCCTATCTAACACGCTCACGCACGCTTGCTGGAAGTCCAAGCCCCTTGCCCACAAAACCTCCTTTACCCCCTCTCTCCAACCCTTTCGAGGACGACCCCTACCTCGCTTCCTTCCCCTATAGATTTATATGCTTTCCATGTCATTCTACTTTGATCCATTCTCTCTAAATGACCAAACCACCTCAACAACCCCTCTTCTACCCTCTGAATAATACTTTTATTAACTCCACACCTTTTCCTAATTTCCACACTCCGAATTTTCTGCATAATATTTACACCACACATTGCCCTTAGACAGGACATCTCCACTGCCTCCAACAGTCTCCTCGCTGCTGCATTTACCACCAAGCTTCACACCCATATAAGAGTGTTGGTACTACTATACTTTCATACATTCCCTTCTTTGCCTCCATAGATAACGTTTTTTGGCTCCACATATACCTCAATGCACCACTCACCTTTTTTCCCTCATCAATTCTATGATTACCCTCATCCTTCATAAATCCATCCGCCGACACGTCAACTCCCAAGTATCTGAAAACATTCACTTCTTCCATACTCCTCCTCCCCAACTTGATATCCAATTTTTCTTTATCTAAATCATTTGATACCCTCATCACCTTACTCTTTTCTATGTTCACTTTCAACTTTCTACCTTTACACACATTCCCAAACTCATCAACTAACCTTTGCAATTTTTCTTTAGAATCTCCCATAAGCACAGTATCATCAGCAAAAAGTAACTGTGTTAATTCCCATTTTGAATATGATTCCCCATAATTTAATCCCACCCTCTCCCGAACACCCTAGCTTTTACTTCTTTTACAAACCCCATCTATAAATATATTAAACAACCATGGTGACATTACACATCCCTGTCTAAGACCTACTTTTACCAGGAAGTAGTCTCCCTCTCTTCTACACACCCTAACCTGAGCCTCACTATCCTCATAAAAACTCTTTACAGCATTTAGTAACTTACCACCTATTCCATATACTTGCAACATCTGCCACATTGCTCCCCTATCCACTCTATCATATGCCTTTTCTAAATCCATAAATGCAATAAAAACTTCCCTACCTTTATCTAAATACTGTTCACATATATGCTTCAATGTAAACACTTGATCTACACATCCCCTACCCACTCTGAAACCTCCTTGCTCATCCGCAATCCTACCTTCTGTCTTACCTCTAATTCTTTCAATTATAACCCTACCGTACACTTTTCCTGGTATACTCAATAAACTTATTCCTCTATAATTTTTACAATCTCTTTAGTCCCCTTTCCCTTTATATAAAGGGACTATACATGCTCTCTGCCAATCCCTAGGTACCTTCCCCTCTTTCATACATTTATTAAACAAAAGTACCAACCACTCCAACACTATATCCCCCCCTGATGTTACTTTAATTATACAGTTGATCGTCAGTTAAAACAAGAGTTATATTCCTGAAAATGGCATCTTATCAAAAAAACCATCTGAGACAAACTGAAGAATATGTGGGAAAAATTGGGTTACGTTCATATATCCCCAAAATAGCCAACTAAATATTTTTTAAAAGCTTTATAAGCCGTCAAAACTCAAAAATAATCAAATATTCTCTTCACTGTAGTTGTCATTGTTGATATGGACATGTGTTGGGAGGGTTGATGTGGCCCTGTACAATACCCATGCAAACATATGACAGGCGGTTCCACAACTATTACTTGCCACAACTATCACCGGCTTCCACCAAAATCACTATTACCTGCAACCATCAGTATAAACTACCACATTTTACCAGCTAAAACAAGATTTTTTTACTATATATATGTGCCCAGAGTAATATCCACCTATCAAAGAAAATGTGAATAAAAAAAGATAAAATAACAAAAGCTTCTCAGGTTGTCTGCAGGCGTTGTTGTTGTTGTTGTTGTTATTGTCAGGTTTTAAGTTAACAGATTGATAATCAAAATAATGATGTTTATTTCTTTATGCTACACAAATAATGTACAGGCGGGGCTCACTTTAAAGATAACAATTTATTTTTTTTTAAAGGTTGCAATGTATAATTACAATTTTGGTTTGCTAAGTACAAAGAAAGTCACTATCATGCCGGGGCATTTCAAGCAGACTAATCCTAGTACATAATAACTACACCTACCATCCGACTTAAGACCTACTCGACATACGATGACTCGAATTACGACTGTGTTTTTTATGCCAAATTTCTGGGAAATAAACAAGTGTTTGTGTTGTACACAGTGTTTATCCTAAACCTTACAGTATAAAATACAGTACTAACAGCATAAAAAGTAAAGTAAAACATGAAATACCAAAATAAAACAATAAAATAAAGTCATTACAAAAATGTTATGTTGATATTCAGTAGTAAATTTCGACTACGCCCATTTTGACTTACAACCGGTTTCTCGGAACCGAACTCGGTCGTAAGTCGGATGGTAGGTGTACTTAAAACTAGACGAGATAATAGTGGTTAACTTTACTAAAATCTTATTTAATCTTAATACTAATGCGAGGTAGTCAACAATGCTTCGCTTAACGGCATTTCCCTAATGCAGTGGTTTTCAATTATACCCATTATTCATTTATTCAGACTTCCTACAATAAATATAGTCACCACTCACTATAAGCTTTGAACGAAAATATTTTAATCTATGTAATGTGTGTACTGTATGTGTATTTTTTAGGCCTAACTATTGCTCACTTAATAAATGATAGTGTAAACATGTTATCAGGCTTATATAAGCATTTGAAAGTAAAAAAAAAAGGCACAAAAAAAAAGCCACTTGTCATGTACAGGTCCTCCATCACAAATCCGGCATCATTGGGACCTGTAGCGTGCCGGATTACTGAGTTTGCAGGATAACAGAGTGGTTAGGTTAGAATACACTTAATAAAATTAACCAACTTGACTTACACAAAGTTCATTGAACATCGGCAAAAATCAAACATTTCCGCTACTTTGAGCTCAATTTCAAGGTACTTTTCGTCATGAAAGCAATCAAAATTATTTATTTATTTATTTATTTATTTATAATTTGAGCACACTTACAGAGGTACAAAAAAAAATACAGATAAGAGCAGCATGCCAAAGCCACTTATACTATGCATAGCATTACGGGCTGGCTTAAAATTAACTTAAGATTAACTAAGCAATGATGAAATCAGTGAAAAACATTAATGTAAACTGATTACTATAAAGCACAAGTGAGTATTACAAAGACAGGTCATATGGTTGCATGCATTGTTGTAAATTCAGTAGAATGGAGTATTCTGTTAGGTAGTGAATTTAAAAAATAATAAAGTTAGTTTGGGGTTTTTTAGGTTTAACATTTATGTGATATAATTGTGAGAAACATTTAAGATATACAATTTATAAGGTTCAGTTATTCAGTATTTATTTGGTTTTGGGTGAGTAAGTGATCTTTGAGAAGAGACTTGAATTTATAAACAGGTAGTGTTTCTTTTATATTAACAGGTAATGAATTCCAGATTTTAGGGCCTTTTATGTGCATTGAGTTTTTGCATAGCGTGAGATGGACACGAGGAATATCAAAGAGTGATCTGTGCCTTGTGTTATGGTCATGTGTTCTGTTGAGGTTGGCAAGGAGATGTTTGAGGGGAGGGTTAATATCAGAGTTGAGTGTTCTATGTATGTAATAGGTGCAGTAATAAGTATGGATGTTTTGTATGGTGAGTAGGTTGAGTGTATTGAATTTTGGTGGAGTGTGCTGCCTGTAGTGAGAATTTGTTATCATTCTAACTGCAGCCTTTTGTTGGGTAATTAGTGGTCTGAGATGGTTACTTGTTGTTGAGCCCATGCACAAATTCCATAGGTGAGATAGGGGTAAATAAGAGAGTGATATAGGGCCAGGAGGGCTGACTGTGGAGCATAGTACCGTATCTTCGATAGTATGCCTACAGTCTTGGAAATTTTTCTTAGAAATTTGTTGTATATGTGTATGAAATTTGAGACTATTATCAAGGTGGATTCCTAAGAATTTTCCCTCTGTTAGCTTTGTGATAGGTGATCCGTTTATCATTATGTTAAGAGGGACATCTGTAGCTCTGTTACCAAACTGAATGAAGTAGGTTTTGTCAATGTTTAGTGTAAGTTTGTTAGTACTCATCCAGGTAGATATTTTCTGTAATTCGGTATTTACAGTATTGGCTAGCGTGACGGGGCTCGGGTGGGAGAAGAGTATGTTGTGTCATCAGCAAATAGTGGGGGTTTGAGTAATTGAGAAGCATTTGGTAGGTCATTTATGTATAGGAGAAAGAGAAGAGGGCCAAGGACATTTCCCCTGTGGGACACCAACTGTAATTGGTTGTGCAGAAGAGTTTGCCCCATTTGCGTACACATATTGGCTTCTGTTGCTGAGGTATGACTTGAGGTAGTTGAGGGAGTGCCCTCTTATACCATAGTGTGATAATTTACGTGGAGCAAGTCATGGTCAACTGTATCAAAAGCTTTACGTAAGTCAATGAAGATCCCCAGTGGGACTTCTTTTTTCTCTATTGCAGTGTATATATGTTCTAGCATGTGTATAATAGCATCATTAGTATTTTTATTAGGCCTGAATCCAAATTGGCAGGGTTGAGTATGTTTTGGGAGATAAGGTAGGAGTAGATTCGTTTATGAATTAATTTTTCGAAGATTTTTGAGAGAGGTGTAAGTTGGATATTGGCCTATAGTTATTCAACTCTGTTTGGTCTCCTCCTTTGTGGATCGGGGTGACCCTTGCTATTTTGAGTACTGTAGGGAAGGTGGAGGATTCAATGGATTTGTTAAAGAGTGTTGCAATGATTGGTGATAGCACTTGTGACACTTTTTTGTATATAAAGGGTGGTAAGGTATTTAAATCTCCTGCCTTGTTTTTTAGTGCGTTGATAATAAGGGAGACTTCGTATGGGTTAGTCGGAGCTAGGAACAGTGTGTTCGGGTAGTTGCCGGTGAGGTAGTCATTTGGTGGGGTATCTGAGCTTGGGATTTTATTGGCAAGGTTTTGTCCTATAGTGGAGAAGAAATCATTGAGTCTGTTTGCTGTTTCTGTTGGTGGGAGTTGGGGTTCATCTGATTTTGCTAATTTTATTTCGCTATGTTTATTTCTTTAATATATCTTCCATTCTATCAAATGAGACCAAAAAACGAGAATACAACCATAAAAACCATACGAAAATATACCGCAAAGAGACAGCTAATGGTTGAGAAGTGAACTCCCTTATTTATAATCCATCTTTTTTATTTTTGGTATATGTTAAGCATCTTTCCATCATACATTGCCCAAGTTTCAATATGATAGCCCAACACACAACTGAGAAAAAAAAAATATTTACCAAAAATCATATATGGCAAGCCAAAGCCAGGTACTAGTAATAAGTCACTTTGACTTTTTTGGGATATCTTAGGTTCTCTATACGTACGCAATTGGCAATTGGCAATTTGGCCGATTTCACACAAATTTCAACAGATGCCAATTTCAAAATAAGGTGCAAATTTTCAAAATAATGTTATTTTAGTGCCAGGAATGCAGACATTCCTGGCACTAAAATAACATTTTCTCTGTTTGTTAGTCATGGCTCCAGGCCCCTCTCATATTACTCTTGCTTATCATTTGGAATTTTTATGCATACAAAAAATAGGAGATTTACTGTTATGCTGACTAGTGCATTATTGTAATAATTGTATAAATAATGTCAACCCATTCTTGCCTACGTATTGGAATTTGGACTGGCAGGCAGACAGTTATTGGATGGTGACGTCATTTGTTTACTCTTGAGCATCGCTAAAGAATAGAATATTTCCGCTACTGTGAGTACAATTTCAAGGTACACTGTATGTACTTTTCGTCCTGAAAGCAATCAAAATCATATCTATTTCTGTAATATATCTTCCATTCTATCAAATGAGACCGAAAAAATGAGAATACGTACAGTGGACCCCCTGCCTTATTAGCGTAATAATAAAGCATATTCTCCTGCATCATGAGACTGAGCTCATGGCAACTGACAGTGGCTTCAAAGCCACCTTATCTTTAATGGACTATGTACTGTGTAGGTGCTTTACACAACGATAAGTATTTCTTTTATTCATTGGAACCACGGCTAGGGCTAAAAGTAAGCAGGTTATAACAATAAATGGAGAAAAAGAAATTAGAATGACTTATGCAGCAAGTAGTGCCACCAAACAGTACCAGCAGGTTGGTGTGGCGACCCTGGAAATTTGAAATTATGCTAGCCGAAATTAGTGCCGAATAACTGAAGGAACCAAATAACTGATTGCCGGATTTGTGATGGCGGACCTGTAATGCATTTCAGGCTTAAATGTTCCTTAAGAACTAGACACAGACTATCAAGAAGGACTTCTCATACAGTTAACTACCCAAGGGTCGTTAGCTCCATTTCACTCTTGCAAAATTAACTGCAAGCAAATCATTTAGTATACAATAAATTTATTACAATAAAAATAAAGAACAAAAAAATAATACTGTGACTGGAACAATATGCAAATAACCTGCATACTGTCAAACACTCCAAACCTCAGGACACTCGTGACTTAACCTGATCCTTTCTCCTCCTCTTCCTACCTCTTCTTTCCAACTTTTTCCTTTTCTTTCTTTGTTTTCATTTCTTCTGCCTAAATGTGTTCTGTAAATCAGTTTTCATCCTCTGCATTTTCGGTCCTAACCCTTGTGAGTCCTCAGCTCTCCTGCAGTGCTCCTTTTTTACTATTACTATTACCATTACCTCTCTTCACCCTTCAGTCCCCCTGACTCTCTCTTGTACCACTCAACTACCAATATTTTTTCTGCTACTACTTCCACTACTAACCTTACCACTACTACTACTTCCTCTTCTCCCGTCCTTGTCCCCCTCGCCCACATATACTGGCTCTCTCACTCTTTTCTGTCAGTGTGACTTTGTAAATCGTCCAAGTGGACCGAAACATTGTCGTAAGCTCCTCTCTCCTTTGTGCAGACTATTTCTGAATAAAAAATGAAGTAATTCCCTTGCATTTTCAGTAATACAAATAACAGTATATACTAGACAATGGTTGAAGGTTCATGGACTTAACAACGACCAAAGACAACCCACCCCACATCTCATTGTTTATTACAAAATATTACTGAACTAAGTAAACTGAAGCAAACCATACCATGGGCGGGGATATAACCCGCGATCAGAGAGTCTCAAAACTCCAGACCGTCGCGTTAGCCACTGGACCAGCTAGCCACAATAAGATTCATCCAACTGTATACAAGCTACATTCAGGGCCTTTTATTTTTTAACCTTAATTATGCAAAGGAAGATAAACAGTGTATGAACACTGTGTGACACACTCTCAGACAGGTACAACACTTGACATTGTTAACCCTCACATGACACTGGCAACCCTCACATGACACTGGCAACCCTCACATGATGCTGTTAATCCTCACAAGACACTGTCAACCCTCACATGACACTGTCAACCCTCACATGACACTGTTAATCCTCACAAGACACTGTCAACCCTCACAATGACACTGGAAACCCTCACATGACACTGTCAACCCACACATGACACTGTCAACCCACACATGACACTGGCAACCCTCACATGACACTGTTAATCCTTACAAGACACTGTCAACCCTCGTATGACATTGTTAACCCTCATATAACATTGTTGACCCTCACATGACACTGTCAACCCTCACATAACACTGTCAACCCTCACATGACACTGTCAACCCACACACATGACATTGTTAACCCTCACATGACACTGGCAACCCTCACATGACACTGTCAACCCTCACATGACACTGTCAACCCACACACATGACACTGTTAACCCTCACATAACACTGGCAACCCTCACATGACACTGTCAACCCACACATGACACTGTCAACCCACACATGACACTGTCAACCCACACACAACACTGTCAACCCACACATGACACTGTCAACCCACACATGACACTGTCAACCCACACATGACACTGTCAACCCACACATGACACTGTCAACCCACACATGACACTGTCAACCCACACATGGCACTGTCAACCCATACATGATGCTGTCAACCCACACATGACACTGTCAACCCATACATGACACTGTCAACCCACATGACACTGTCAACAAACACATGACACTGTCAACCCACACATGACACTGTCAACCCACACATGACACTGTCAACCCACACATGGCACTGTCAACCCACACACAACACTGTCAACCCACATTTGACACTGTCAACCCACACATGACACTGTCAACCCACACACAACAATGTCAACCCACACATGACACTGTCAACCCACACACAACACTGTCAACCCACACATGACACTGTCAACCCACACATGACACTGTCAACCCACACATGACACTGTCAACCCACACACGACAGTCAACCCACACATGACACTGTCAACCCACACACACTTTCAATCCACATATGATAGTCAACCCACACATGACACTGCCAACCCACACATGACACTGCCAACCCACACATGACACTGTCAACCCACACATGACACTGTCAACCCACACACGACACTGTCAACCCACACATGACACTGTCAACCCACACATGACACTGTCAACCCACACATGACACTGTCAACCCACACATGACACTCAACCCACACATGACACTGTCAACCCACATACGACACTGTCAACCCACACATGACACTGTCAACCCACTCATGACACTGTCAACCCACACATGACACTGTCAACCCACACATGACACTGTCAACCCACATACGACACTGTCAACCCACACATGACACTGTCAACCCACATACGACACTGTCAACCCACACATGACACTGTCAACCCACATATGGCACTGTCAACCCACACATGACACTGTCAACCCACATACGACACTGTCAACCCACATACGACACTGTCAACCCACATACGACACTGTCAACCCACACATGACACTGTCAACCCACATACGACACTGTCAACCCACACATGACACTGTCAACCCACATACGACACTGTCAACCCACACATGACACTGTCAACCCACATACGACACTGTCAACCCACACATGACACTGTCAACCCACATACGACACTGTCAACCCACATACGACACTGTCAACCCACACATGACACTGTCAACCCACATACGACACTGTCAACCCACACATGACACTGTCAACCCACATACGACACTGTCAACCCACACATGACACTGTCAACCCACATACGACACTGTCAACCCACATACGACACTGTCAACCCACACATGACACTGTCAACCCACATACGACACTGTCAACCCACACATGACACTGTCAACCCACATACGACACTGTCAACCCACACATGACACTGTCAACCCACATACGACACTGTCAACCCACACATGACACTGTCAACCCACATACGACACTGTCAACCCACACATGACACTGTCAACCCACATACGACACTGTCAACCCACACATGACACTGTCAACCCACATACGACACTGTCAACCCACACATGACACTGTCAACCCACATACGACACTGTCAACCCACACATGACACTGTCAACCCACACATGACACTGTCAAGGTGTTCAGGCGGCTACTATTCTTCTCACTCTTTTTGCGTCATTTGCTTCTCTGCGTCATCCTGCGTCACGCAGCGGCTGCGTCAGACACTACCACACTTCCTGACGCCGAAACAGCCAGCTCCATTTCCTCGGATCAAGATCCCTGCGTCAAAACAAGGCGTCGAGTGGGACGGGCGGCCCACCTCCCCTCTTCTAGCGCCTCTTGCGTCACTATGCGTCAACTTGTGTCGTCGTGCGTCACGCAGCGGCTGCGTCAGACACTACCACACTTCCTGACGCCGAAACAGCCAGCTCCATTTCCTCAGATCAAGATCTCTGCGTCAAAACAAGGCGTCGAGTGGGACGGGCGGCCCACCTCCCCTCTTCTAGCGCCTCTTGCGTCACTATGCACAAATTTGCGTCATCGTGCGTCACGCAGCGGCTGCGTCAGATACTGCTGGAGGGAGAGAGGCAGAGAAAGACGCAAAAGAGTGAGAGAAATACCTCTTTTCTGCCTCTCTGATATGAGAGAGAGCTTCCTCGATCTTCCTGTTGGCCGCCATCTTGGTTGTTGACACACGATGTTCACTTGTCTGCCGAGATGCGCACTGCGCATTGCGCACCTAGCAGACTCCTAGGACGTTCCTAGGAGGCTCCCAGCACTGCTAGCAGCCTCCTAGCACCCAGCACTACTATCGCACTTATTTTGGCTGAAACGAGATGCTTATTTGTTTGCTATGATGCGCACTGCGCACCTAGTGCTCCTAGCAGCCTTCTAACACCCAGCACTACTAACGCACTGCGCAGATAACAGGTTCCAAAGAAGGCGTTAGCAGACTCCTAGCACAGTATCCTACCAACCCGCCCTACTAGTACACTGCTAGCGCATTCATCTTAGTTGACACGCGTTGCTCACTTGTCTGCTGGGATGCGCACTGCGCTGCTACCACTCCTAGCACTTCTACCACTCCTATTACTTCTACCACTCCTAGCAAACTCCTAGCACTTCTACCAAGCTCCTAGCACTTTTACGTAACTGCGATAAAACACCTCAGTTACTGGAACGCTTGAAGTTCCTGAACCTGTACTCCCTGGAACGCAGGCGGGAGAGATACATGATTATATACACATGATTACATAGGTGGCCCGATGGCCTGGTGGCTTACGTGGCCCGGTGGCCTGGTGGCTTACGTGGCCCGGTGGCCTGGTGGCTTAGGTGGTCCGGTGGCCTGGTGGCTTAGGTGGTCCGGTGGCCTGGTGGCTTACGTGGCCCGGTGGCCTGGTGGCTTAGGTGGCCCGGTGGCCTGGTGGCTTAGGTGGCCCGGTGGCCTGGTGGCTTAGGTGGCCCGGTGGCCTCGTGGCTAAAGCTCCCGCTTCACACACGGAGGGCCCGGGTTCGATTCCCGGCGGGGTGCACGTTTCCTTACACCTGCTCACCTAGCAGCAAGTAGGTACCTGGGTGTTAGTGGACTGGTGTGGGTGGCATCCTGGGGGACAAGATTGAGGACCCCAATGGAAATAAGTTAGACAGTCCTCGATGACGCACTGACTTTCTTGAGTTATCCTGGGTGGCTAACCCTCCGGGGTTAAAAATCCGAACGAAATCTTATCTTACACCTGGAAAATCCTAGAGGGACTAGTACCAAACTTGCACAGGAAAATCACTCCTTATGAAAGCAAAAGACTCGGCAGACGATGCAACATCCCCCCAATGAAAAGCAGGGGTGTCACTAGCACGTTAAGAGACAACACAATAAGTGTCAGGGGCCCGAGACTGTTCAACTGCCTCCCAGCATACATAAGGGGGATTACCAACAGACCCCTGGCAGTCTTCAAGCTGGCACTGGACAAGCACCTAAAGTCAGTACCTGACCAGCCAGGCTGTGGCTCGTACGTTGGATTGCGTGCAGCCACCAGTAACAGGCTGGTTGATCAGGCTCTGATCCTCCAGGAGGCCTAGTCACAGACCGGGCCGCGGGGGCGTTGACCCCCGGAACTCTCTCCAGGTAAACTCCAGGCACTTCTGAGAACCTCTTAACACTTCTAACAAGCTCCTAGAAAGCTTTAGCAAGCTTCTAGTAACCTTAGTAAACCCTCAGCACTCTCAGAAATCTTTTAGCACTCCTAGAAAGCATCTAGTAACGTTCTAGCACTCCTAGCAAGCTCCCATTATTCCTAGCAAATTCCCAGCACTCCTAGTAATCTCTCAGCACTCCTGGTAAGCTCTCAATACTTCTAGTAAGCTCCCAGCACTCCTAGTAAGCTCCAAGCACTCCTAGTAAGCTCCCACCACTCCTAGTAACCTCCCAGCACTTTTTAGCAAACTCCCAGCACTCCTAGTAAGCTCCTAGCACTCCTAGTAGCTCCCAACACTCCTAGTAAGCTCCTAGCACTCCTAGTAAGCTCCCACCACTCCTAGTAACCTCCCAGCACTTTTTAGCAAGCTCCCAGCACTCCTAGTAAGCTCCTAGCACTCCTAGTAAGCTCCCAACACTCCTAGTAAGCTCCTAGCACTCATAGTAAGCTCCTAGCACTCCTAGTAAGCTCCTAGCACTCATAGTAAGCTCCCACCACTTCTAGTAACCTCCCAGCACTTTTTAGCAAGCTCCTAGCAATCCTAGTAAGCTCCCAGCACTGACCACCACCCACCAAGACTGAGGGACTGATTACCTCACAACTACTGCATCCAGTTTTATACTCCCCCTGTGTATTCGACTGAAGAAGCCTGCCATGAAGGCGATAGGTTTCACCATTAAGGATTCCCTAAATGGTCTTCAGACCAGCATTCACTGCAGCAGGAAGCTTACTGGTCTGCACACCTGGAGTTTACCTGAAGAGGGTTTCGGGGTCAACGCCCCCGCAGCCCAGTCTGTGACCAGGCTTCATGGTGGATCAGGATCTGATCAACCAGGCTGTTACTTTCAGCTTCACGTAACCCGACTTACGAGCCACAGCCCAGCTGGTCAGGTACTGACTTTAGGTGCTTGTCCAGTGCCTGCTTGAAGACAGTCAGGGGTCTATTGGTAAACCCCCTTATGTATGTTGGGAGGCAGTTGAACAGTCTTGGGCCCTGACACTTACTGTGTTGTTTCTTAACGTGCTAGTGACACCCCTGCTTTTCATTGGGGGGATGTTGCATCGTCTGCCGAGTCTTCTGCTTTCATAAGGAGTGATTTTCCTGTGCAAATTTGGTACTAGTCCCTCTAGGATTTTCCAGGTGTATATAATCATGTATCTCTCCCGCCTGCGTTCCAGGGAATACAGGTTCAGGAACCTCAAGCGCTCCCAGTAATTGAGGTGTTTTATCTCCGTTATGCGCGCCGTGAAGGTTCTCTGTACATTTTCTAGGTCAGCAATTTCACCTGCCTTGAAATGTGCTGTTAGTGTGCAGCAATATTCCAGCCTAGATAGAACAAGTGACCTGAAGACCAGATTCACTGGTGATGTCTGGTGTCAAGGCTGTGAACGATGAACAATGAGTCACTGTTTAGTGGACCTAGATAGGCCTAAATATACAGTGAAATAAATTGTAATTCCAGCAGTTGATTGTATCACTTCTAGTAAGGCTGTGAAGGACGAGCAGGCGTTGACCCTAGGGGGCGTTGACCCCCGAAACCCACTTCAGGTAAATTCCAGGTAGGTAAGCTGTAGTGTCAAAAAGCCTTAGTTTAAACACAAGGACATAAGAAAGAACACTGCAGTAAGCCTACCCAGCTTAATACTGCCCAGTTCCTATACTAAGCTTAACTCAGCTGTCAGTTTTAACAAGGTGACCAGCTAAGACATGGAGTGGCCTGGTGGCCTGGTGGCTAAAGCTCCCGTTTCACACACGGAGGGCCCGGGTTCGATTCCCGGCGGGTGGAACCATTTCGACGCGTTTCATTACACCTGCTGTCCTGTTCACCTAGCAGCAAATAGGTACCTGGGTGTTAGTGGCTGGTGTGGTTGGCATCCTGGGGGACAAAATTGAGGACCACAATGGAAATAAGTTAGACAGTCCTCGATGACGCACTGATTTCTTGGGTTATCCTGGGTGGCTAACCCTCCGGGGTTAAAAATCCGAAGAAAATCTTATCTTCACCAGTCTGACCACATCAATGACTACGAATCAGAGAGAGATGTGCCTGTCAGCTCCACACAGACAGCAAGAGGAACCATTAATCTCCTATCAACATTCACATGGCTATACAGAACAATGGCTTCTATAACATAGCTGAACCACTCGCCAAGAAACTTCTTCATCGCTATCCCACATAAGAACATAGAACACTGCAGAAGGTCTGCAACTTGTCCAATACCCCTGCCAAGCTACCCAAGACTCTATAACCCCACCCGGTAGATCATCAGATGCAGCATTCTCCACCTGACCTCAACATTCTGACTATAAATACTCTCGTACCTTCCAACCCCAGGTAGATCCGTGTGTGACTTGAAAAAGCCCACTGTGTGGGTGAAACGTTGTCAATAAAGGATCACATTATACTGCATTTGTGTTTATATTTCCAGAGAGAGGTGTCTTCAGCTGACGATATGATCACCAAGCCGATGGTTGTGATGTCTTGGTGAGGAGCTGAAAGACTTCCTATGTGTTGGGATCTGTCTTCTTGAAGGACAGTGAGGTGTCCTTCACTAGAAGGACAGTATTAAGCACCAGATTCTTTCTCTAGAAGGACAGTATTAAGCACCAGATTCCTTCACTAAGACAGTTCCTCTACCTTCCCACATCCTCTGTTCCACAGAACTCCCAAATCAAAAGTCGAGGCCATTACATGCTTAAGAATGGTTCCTCAGCTGAGGATATCATCCCCAGGTACTGAGTCGAGACTAGTACATGCTTAAGAATGGTTCCTCAGCTGAGGTTATAAGATAAGATTTCGTTCGGATTTTTAACCCCGGAGGGTTAGCCACCCAGGATAACCCAAGAAAGTCAGTGCGTCATCGAGGACTGTCTAACTTATTTCCATTGGGGTCCTTAATCTTGTCCCCCAGGACGCGACCCACACCAGTCGACTAACACCCAGGTACCTATTTGCTGCTAGGTGAACAGGACAACAGGTGTAAGGAAACGTGTCGAAATGTTTCCACCCGCCGGGAATCGAACCCGGGCCCTCCGTGTGTGAAGCGGGAGCTTTAGCCACCAGGCCACCGGGTATTGAGTCGAGACTAGTACATGCTTAAGAATGGTTCCTCAGCTAAGGATATCATCCCCAGGTACTGAGTCGAGACTAGTACATGCTTAAGAATGGTTCCTCAGCTAAGGGTATCATCCCCAGGTACCGAGGTGTTAGAAATTCCCGCTGTGTGAATCATTATATTAGCAAACCTTATCACATAACTACTGGGTTGGCCAGGCGTAGCATTAATTAGAATACTGAATAAAGTGAGACTGAGGACACCTCCTTGTGGGACCCCTAATACAAATTCTTTACAACACACAAGACTAATCCAGTAGCCAAGTCATCCTATGTCCATTCTGGCAAGTCCATGTCTGTTACATGTCTGTTGGCTATATCAATGACAGATTTAATAACCTAGGAAGGTAGTTTAAGAGCTGACAATGTGCAGGATGAAACAGATGGCTCATGCAATGATACCAACTCCTTCCATGCATGAAATCACGCAAACAAGAAGACATAAATTTTGAGAAAGATACACCATAAGTTACACCTGGAAAGTCCTGGAGGAACTGGTGCCACATACAAAAATCACTGCCTATGAAAGCAGACAGTGCCACCTCCATCCAGTGAAAAAGCAGGAGTTACTTGAATATACCGAGAGAGATTACAATAAGTGTAAGAAGCCCAAGACTCAGAAAAAAAAACACTTCCATCATGCATAAGGTGTCTTGTAGCTCGGTTGGTAGCGCACTCAGCTCACACACTGGGTGACCGTGGTTCGATTCCCGGCACGGATAAAAGCACTGGGCATGTGGAATCCTTACACTTGCTGCTCCTATTCACCTATCAGTAAGTAGGTACCTGGGTGTTAGCCGATTAGTGTGGGTCGCATCCTGGGGACAAGATTAACCTGTGTTATGGTCTGTATAAGTTGTATCATGCACTTTTAGACATAAAGGCTATCAAATTAATAATATAATTAATATTATAATTATTATTATTATTATTATTATTATTATTATTATTATTATTATTATTATTATTATTATTATTATTATTATTATTATTATTATTATAGGGCTAACCAACAGACTCCTGGCTATCTTCAAGAGGGAGCTCTAGAAATTCCTCAAGTCAGTTCCTGATCAACCAGGCTGTGGTACATGCTTAGGACCAAGTATGGCTAGGAACAACCTGGTCTGGGACCAAAAGTCTTCAGACCAGTCTTAATTAGCCCTTAAGCCCAACAACAGGGTTCAAAGGCCCTCTGAAACTCAAAACTCAACTAGGGTTCACTCGGCCTTACGGCCAAAGTAACCCTCAACCTAACAATAAGGTTCACTTGGCCTCAAGGTCACAATAATTATTAACCTAATAATAAGGTTCACTTAGCCTAAGGGGTCACAATAACCCACAACTCAACAATAGGGTTCACTCGGCCTCAGGGTCACAATAACCAAACAATAAGGTTTAATCGGCTTCAGAGACACATTAACTCAACGACTGATAAATCGACCCCAGAAGCCCTCCAAAGTGTCAGGATAATCCTGGTCAATACCTGCGCCTTCTTGCTATATTCAGAGAACATTGGGGACATATAATAAGTGCAGTAATTAGCCAACTTCATTTCACTTTGGTGAAGGTTTGTGTTCCGGATACAGGAAGACTCGATACAACACAAGCCGTCAGTGGCCCTATATACCACAACAACAACAATAACCAAGCAATTCTCTGGGGTTGACCTGACCCTCTTAGGGTTGACCTGATCTCTTGGTGAACCAGTAAGTGCAATCATCATTTTTCTGGTTGATAAAAATCGACCGTAGCTGGGTTGGTAACGCACTCAGCTCACACACTTATGTCCGTGGTTCAATCCCCGGTACGGCTGGAAACATGAATACGTGTTTCCTTAAGACACTTGCTGTCATTGTTATGATAAGGCTTTGCTCGGATTTTTAACCTCGGAGGGTTAGCCACCCACGGTACGTAGTGTTAGCCACCCAGGATAACCCAGGGTAGGTAGTGTTAGCCACCCAGGATAACCCAGGGTAGGTAGTGTTAGCCACCCAGGATAACCCAGGGCAGGTAGTGTTAGCCACCCAGGATAACCCAGGGTAGGTAGTGTTAGCCACCCAGGATAACCCAGGGTAGGTAGTGTTAGCCACCCAGGATAACCCAGGGTAGGTAGTGTTAGCCACCCAGGATAACCCAGGGTAGGTAGTGTTAGCCACCCAGGATAACCCAGGGTAGGTAGTGTTAGCCACCCAGGATAACCCAGGGTAGGTAGTGTTAGCCACCCAGGATAACCCAGGGTAGGTAGTGTTAGCCACCCAGGATAACCCAGGGTAGGTAGTGTTAACCACCCAGGATAACCCAGGGTAGGTAGTGTTAGCCACCCAGGATAACCCAGGGTAGGTAGTGTTAGCCACCCAGGATAACCCAGGGTAGGTAGTGTTAGCCACCCAGGATAACCCAGGGTAGGTAGTGTTAACCACCCAGGATAACCCAGGGTAGGTAGTGTTAGCCACCCAGGATAACCCAGGGTAGGTAGTGTTAGCCACCCAGGATAACCCAGGGTAGGTAGTGTTAGCCACCCAGGATAACCCAGGGTAGGTAATGTTAGCCACCCAGGATAACCCAGGGTAGGTAGTGTTAGCCACCCAGGATAACCCAGGGTAGGTAATGTTAGCCACCCAGGATAACCCAGGGTAGGTAGTGTTAGCCACCCAGGATAACCCTGGGTAGGTAGTGTTAGCCACCCAGGATAACCCAGGGTAGGTAGTGTTAGCCACCCAGGATAACCCTGGGTAGGTAGTGTTAGCCACCCAGGATAACCCAGGGTAGGTAATGTTAGCCACCCAGGATAATCCTGGGTAGGTAGTGTTAGCTACCCAGGATAATCCTGGGTAGGTAGTGTTAGCTACCCAGGATAATCCTGGGTACGTAGTGTTAGCTACCCAGTATAATCCTGGGTAGGTATGTTAGCTACCCAGGATAACCCTGGGTAGGTAGTGTTAGCCACCCAGGATAACCTAGGGTAGGTAGTGTTAGCCACCCAGGATAACCCTGGGTAGGTAGTGTTAGCCACCCAGGATAACTCAGGGTAGGCAGTGTTAGCTACCCAGGATAATCCTGGGTAGGTAGTGTTAGCTACCCAGGATAATCCTGGGTAGGTAGTGTTAGCTACCCAGGATAATCCTGGGTATGTAGTGTTAGCTACCCAGTATAATCCTGGGTAGGTATGTTAGCTACCCAGGATAACCCTGGGTAGGTAGTGTTAGCCACCCAGGATAACCTAGGGTAGGGAGTGTTAGCCACCCAGGATAACCCAGGGTAGGTAGTGTTAGCCACCCAGGATAACCCAGGGTAGGTAGTGTTAGCCACCCAGGATAACCCTGGGTAGGTAGTGTTAGCCACCCAGGATAACCCTGGGTAGGTAGTGTTAGCCACCCAGGATAACCATGGGTAGGTAGTGTTAGCCACCCAGGATAATCCTGGGTAGGGAGTGTTAGCCACTGCAGAGGGTTTTGCAAGTCATTGGAACCATTGTTGGTTCTGGGAATGCATTCAACAACCCTGTTCATAGTGTGGATACACACGCCAAGTGTTGCTAGGATGTTACCCTGGGTACTTACACCAGCGTCGAGAATTTTAATTTGATTGGATGAAGCGTTCTTGAGTGATGAGTGAAATAATAAAACTCGAAATAATATTAATAATATTTTTTTCTTTCTTACAGTGGAGAACTACAGTAAGGGGGAGAACGTGGAGTTGGCACTGGAGGTGTCAGTCCCAGGGTGCCACTCGGACACCACCACAATGTTGGTGACACCAAGCACCAAGATGAGAGACATGATAACAACTGCTCTTACTAAGTAAGATCATTATTACCTTGGCTCTTGCTAAGTAAGATCATTATTACCTTGGCTCTTACTAAGTAAGATCATTATTACCTTGGCTCTTACTAAGTAAGATCATTATTACCTTGGCTCTTACTAAGTAAGATCATTATTACCTTGGCTCTTACTAAGTAAGATCATTATTACCTTGGCTCTTACTAAGTAAGATCATTATTACCTTGGCTCTTACTAAGTAAGATCATTATTACCTTGGCTCTTACTAAGTAAGATCATTATTACCTTGGCTCTTACTAAGTAAGATCATTATTACCTTGGCTCTTACTAAGTAAGATCATTATTACCTTGGCTCTTACTAAGTAAGATCATTATTACCTTGGCTCTTACTAAGTAAGATCATTATTACCTTGGCTCTTACTAAGTAAGATCATTATTACCTTGGCTCTTACTAAGTAAGATCATTATTACCTTGGCTCTTACTAAGTAAGATCATTATTACCTTGGCTCTTACTAAGTAAGATCATTATTACCTTGGCTCTTACTAAGTAAGATCATTATTACCTTGGCTCTTACTAAGTAAGATCATTATTAACTTGGCTCTTACTAAGTAAGATCATTATTACCTTGGCTCTTACTAAGTAAGATCATTATTACCTTGGCTCTTACTAAGTAAGATCATTATTACCTTGGCTCTTACTAAGTAAGATCATTATTACCTTGGCTCTTACTAAGTAAGATCATTATTACCTTGGCTCTTACTAAGTAAGATCATTATTACCTTGGCTCTTACTAAGTAAGATCATTATTACCTTGGCTCTTACTAAGTAAGATCATTATTACCTTGGCTCTTACTAAGTAAGATCATTATTACCTTGGCTCTTACTAAGTAAGATCATTATTACCTTGGCTCTTACTAAGTAAGATCATTATTACCTTGGCTCTTACTAAGTAAGATCATTATTACCTTGGCTCTTACTAAGTAAGATCATTATTACCTTGGCTCTTACTAAGTAAGATCATTATTACCTCTGCTCTTACTATGTAAGATTACTTGTGGCAGCATGAGAATTATTGAGTGATAGTGAATGTGCTATCTTCTTTGTGTCACTCAACCTTTGTGTGTGTGTGTGTGTGTGTGTGTGTGTGTGTGTGTGTGTGTGTGTGTGTGTGTGTGTGTGTGTGTGTGTGTGTGTGTGTGTGTGTACTCATTTATTTGTGGTTGCAGGGGTCGAGTCTAAGCTCCTGGCCCAGCCTCTTCACCAGTTGCTACTGGGCCCTCTCTCTCTCCCCGCTCCATGAGCTTTATCAAACCTCGTCTTAAAACTGTGTATGGTTTCTGCCTCCACTACGTCATTTTCTAGGCTATTCCACTGCCTGACAACTCTATGACTGAAGAAATACTTCCTAATATCTCTCTGACTCATTTGTGTCTTCAACTTCCAATTGTGGCCTCTTGTTTCTGTGTCCCCTCCCTGGAACATCCTGTCTTTGTCCACCTTGTCTATTCCACGCAGTGTTTTATATGTCATTATCATGTCTCCCCTGACCCTCCTGTCCTCCAGTGTCGTCAGGCCGATTTCCCATAATCTTTCTTCATAGGACATTCCCCTTAGCTCTGGAACTAACTTTGTGGCAAACCTTTGTACTTTCTCTAGTTTCTTGACGTGCTTTAACAAGTGCGGGTTCCAAACAGGTGCTGCATACTCCAGTATGGGCCTGACATACACGGTGTACAGTGTCTTGAACGATTCCTTACTAAGGTATCGGAATGTTGTTCTCAGGTTTGCCAGGCGCCCATATGCTGCAGCAGTTATCTGGTTGATGTGTGCTTCCGGAGACATGCTTGGTGTTATACTCACCCCAAGATCTTTCTCCTTGAGTGAGGTTTGCAGTCTTTGGCCACCTGGCCTATACTCTGTCTGTGGTCTTCTTTGCCCTTCCCCTATCTTCATGACTTTGCATTTGGCAGGATTAAATTCGAGAAGCCATTTGCTGGACCAGGTGTCCAGTCTGTCCAGGTCTCTTTGAAGTCCTGCCTGGTCCTCATCTGATTTAATTCTCCTCATTAACTTCACATCATCTGCAAACAGGGACACTTCTGAGTCTAACCCTTCCATCATGTTCACATATACCAAAAATAGCACTGGTCTCCTTACATACTCCGTGATCATTTTTGTGACTTCCTCCCCTTTCCCTTTTCCCACCCCTGGTTACCTGGCCCTTGACTGTTTTTTTTTCCTCCTGATGTGGCTTTTAGAGCAGCCTGGGGTTAAAGTTTTGGGTTTTTTTACACATGTCATCTTCATATTCTCTATCCCACTTGGGTTTTTGGGTCTCTTCACCTTTGGGTAAACCAAAAGGGTTCACCCTACTTTCTCCATTATTTCTGTTCCCCTTAGGTACAAACCTCTCCTCAGCTTCCTTCATATTTTTTGTCAAAATTCCATCATTAAATTTACTGACTTAAACTGCCATTTCTTTTCCCACTGTACCCCTTTGCGGAAAAATTCCCTTCTGCCTTGTAGTCCCCTCTCTTGTTTTTTTGGTTTTTCTTTTGCTTCCCCTTCCCCTGCTTTCCCCTTCCACTTGTAACTCTACTGTTGTTTAAAACCCTCAGAATACATGCTCACGGGCCCCCCGAGGGGGTCTTTCATATGTGATGCCCTCAATATCTACACTGGTCAAGGTGAATACTAGGTCCAGTCTTGTGGTTCCTCTTTTTTTTTCTGTTTTGGTAGTGTCTCTTATGTTTTGGTACATGCATTGTGTGTTTTATTCACCTAATTGTGATTGCGGGGGCGAGCCATAGCTCCGCACCCCTCTTCCCGCACAACACACAATGGTGTGTGTGTGGTACTCACCTAGTAACCCATGTGCATGCATGTGTCACTTCCCTTTCATAAAAGGAATATCAACATGTACATAGGCCCTTGTTTACCGGGGTTTTAAACCTGGAGAGAGTTTGGGGGTCAACCCCCCCGCGGCCCGGTTTTGGCCCGGCCTCCGGGGGGATCAGCCCCTGATCAACCAGGCGTTGCTGCTGGCTGCACGCAAACCAACTTTACGACCCAAGCCCGGTGATAAAGGAATGACTTTGGGGTGCTTTGCCATCCCAGTTTGAAGACGGCCGGGGTCTGTTTTTAAACCCCCTTATGTTCTGGGAGGCAGTTGAACAGTTTTGGGGGCCCCTGACACTTATTGTTTTTGGGCTCTTAACGTGCTAGGGGGACCCCCCGGGCTTTTCATTGGGGGGATGGTGAATGCTTTTTAAAAAATTTGCTGTTTTTTCCTTTGGCACAAAATTACGGGGTGTTCATAAAAGGATGGGGGTTTTTTAACAAAAAATAGGGGCTTGCCTCAGACCCTTTTCCCTTCCACATCATATTTGTTTTTATGGAGAAAGTTTAAAGTGGTCCCCCATGCCCACCCCTGGGGGGGGGGTGATAGTTATAAGATTACAGAGGTTTAAAATGGGTCCGGGGACTATACCCCCAACATTACGGGACAATAATGGGCCCAAAGGCCCTTTTACCTCAACTTTTACGTGTCACAAAAGGGGCCCGACTGTGCCTAAACATTGCAAAAGGCATATAATGGGCCCAAGGGCGGGTAACCCCATTATTTTTAGTATCACAAAATTGGTTTTGGGGGACTTTTCCTAACATTACAGATGCAAAAATTTGGGTCCGGGAAATTTTTAACCTCAATTTTTACAGTTTTCACAAAATGGGGTCGGGGAAACCTTTCCCCCTAAACATTACAGAGGCACAAAATTGTGTATAATAAATATTTTATATTATATATATATATATTTTTATATAAATATAATATATAATATATTAATATTATTATTATATATGTATATTTTTTAATATATATTATATATTTTTTTTTTTTTATTATCCACCCGGCCGTTTTCCCACCAACAGGGGGCCCAAAAAAGAAAAACTTTCCCATAATTCACTCCATCACTGTTTGCCGAAGGGTGTTTTAACACTACATTTTTAAATTTGCAACATTAAAACCCCTCCTTCGGGAGTGCGGCACTGTATTCCCCATCTCCAGGACTCAAGTCCGGCCTCCCTTTTTCCCTTTAAATTTCCCTTCTTTTAAAATGTTACTTTGCTAAACACTCCAACCCCACGCAAGTTTTTAAAAAACCATTTGCCCCCATTCAAACTACCCAAAACACGCTCAAGCAGCTGGGGAAAGCCCCAAGCCCCTGCACACAAAACCCCCTTTTCCCCCCCTCCCCCCAAACCCCTTCCCTGGGCCGCCCCCTACCCCGCCTTCCTTCCACTACGGGACTGTTTTACACTTTGAATTCTTTCCTGTTCGCTCCCAATTCTTCTACTGCCCAAACCCACCTCAAAAACCCCTTCCTCGGGGCCCTCGGAAAACATTTTTTGGTAACCCCGCCCTCCTCCCAAAATTTCCCAAATACAAATTTCCCTCTGCATTATTTTTCCACACCACACATTGCCCTCGGGAACATGCATCCCCACTCCCTCCAGCCTTCTCCTCGCTGAAACCCTTAAATTCCCCAAGGGCTTCACACCCATATAAGAGCGTTGGAAAACTATTATTTCCATACTTTCCCCCTTTTGCCTCCAAGGACAAAGTTTTTGCCCTCCACGATCCAAAGGGTCCCACCACTCACTCTTTTTCCCTCATAAATTCTTTGTTTCCCCTTTCATCTTTCATGGACCCACCCCGCTAAAAAACTTTCCCCTCCCAAATATCAAATACGTTCACCTCCTCCATACTCCCCTTCCCCCCAATCTTTATTAAATTTTTTCATCACCAAATTTCTTTTTTGATCCCTTTAACCCTTATTCTTTCCTTATTCACCCTTTAATTTTCTTCTTTTGCACCCCCTACCAAATTCACCCAAACCAATCTTGAAAATTTCTCTTCGAATCTCCCAAGAGCACGTGTCATATATTTACACAATTTAATTTAAAAAAAAATTATATATATTTAAATATATTTAAAAAAAATATTATAATATATAATAAAATTATATATATATATATATATTATATATATATTTATATTTTATATATAAATATATTTATTATATATATATAAATATATTATATATATATAAAAATTTTACTGTATATATAATATATATATATTTTATATATTATATATATATATATATATATATATATATATATATTATATTTTCAAAACAACCACTCTGAAAGAAAAAGAAAAATTTCCCAAAGTGCTTTTGTGACTACCCCAATTATAAATGGAAAAAATTTGAAAGAAAAAGCATCCTGATAATGTAGAAATTTCACGAAAGCGCTTGGAATTTCTCTATTCTTCAGAGGGGTTGTTTTGCATATTCGGGAAATCACCTGTTTCTGTGATCTTTTTGCATTATTTTTAAATATATATTTATATTATTTTTAAAATTTTAATATATATATATATATATATTTATATATAAAATATATATATAAAATTATATATTATATAATATAATTTTTAAAACAGTATATTTATATATATATAAAATATATATACAATATATATATTAAATATATATATATAACAAAAATATAATTATTTTAATATATATATATAAAATATATATATATATATATATATATTATATAAATATATATATTAAAATATATATTATTTACAATATATATATATTATAATATATTATATATATATTATATAAAATATATATTATTAAAAAAAATTATATATATATTATATATATTAATATATATATATATATATAAATATATATATAAAACAATATATATATATATATATATACAGGGGAAACCCCCGGGTTAACGTTTTTTAATTTTCCGGCAAAAAAGGGGAAAATTTTTTATGGGGAAAATAACCCGCTATTTTAATAAATTTTTCCCCCCCATAAAAAATAATGGAAATAAAATTAAATTTCCTTTGCAAGCCACCCAAAAGTAGGGAAAAAAAAAAAATTTTCCCCCACATGAAAATACTTTTTTCCCCAACACAAAGGGGAAGGGTAAAATTGCCAATAGTAGATTTGTACATGCAAGTAAAAATTTGTGCATGTACTAGTCACAAAATGAAGAAAAAAATTGAATTACCTTTATTGAAGATGCAGCAATAAACTGATGAGACCTGTTTTCCGGGGAAGTGCCTTTTCCTCCTGAATACTGTGGGGCCTGTTGGGCCCATTTTTTTTCCAGAACGGGCCTTATCACACTGTGTATCCACTACGTTTCCCTTAAAAAATTCTCTAAAACCCAAACCTTGCGGGTTTTAAAATTCACCAATATGGCACTAGTTCCAGGCTTTTTTCCCGGGTTCCCCCTGGGTGGGTTTAAGTCGTTTTTTGTGTGGGTTGCTTCCTGGGAGAAAAGGGATTAAGGCCCCAAAAAAGGGAAAATTAAGTTAGACGGGGCTTCGATGACATTTGACTTTTTTGGGTTATCCGGGTGGCAAACCCTGGGGGTTAAAATTTTTTTTCTTGGTATTCTCAATAAGCCACACCAACAACGGGGGGCTACAGCAGAAAAGCACCCAGCTGCATTTGCAGCAGCAGCAGCAGCTGACGTGCAGCAGCAGCAGCGTGACGTGCAGCAGCAGAGAAGCGTACCCCCAAATTTAAGTAGCGTTTGGTTTGATTGGGGTTTATTAAACAACCGGGCCACCCTGGGAGAATCCCACTAAATTTCAATTTAATCAATGACCCTTTTTCCCTTCATCCCCCCTTTTGGAATTCCCCCCCCCCTTATTGCTTTTGGGGTTTGGCACTGAAGCTTTTTTGGGGGCCCAGGGTCACTTATTTTCCCCAAAAAAAAGCACCGAAAACACTGTAATAATACGAAATTTCCCAAATTGAAATGCTTGGTTGTTCCCGCGGAGGTGGGGGGTTTAAACAATCCCCCGGGGCGGAACATGTGAGCGTGGCTCGGGCCGCACTTTGGGGGGGGTTTCTGGGACAAAAATCGGAAAGGGGGGGTTTTTTAAAGGGGTTTATGGGGGGGAAAATTTTTGCAATTAAAGAAAGGGCGGTAGGGCGAAATAATCGCTAGGGTGATCCCTCGTTAGGGGGGGGGCCCACTGTATATAATACAATATAATATATATATATATATATATAAATATATATATATATATATTAAATAATATATATTATTTTTATTATAAAATATATTTTTAAAATTATATATATATACAATATAGGTATTTTTTTTTTTTTTTTCAAAAAAGTGGGCCCCTTTCTCCCACCGAGGCAGGGGGCCCCAAAAAAAAGAAAGAAAACCCCCAAAAAAAAAAATACTTCTCATCATTAAAAAACACTTTCACCACACTCGCACTTTTCACTGTTTTTTGCAGAGGGGCTCAAAATTAACAACAGTCTAAAGAAATAAACATATAAAGAAAACAAACATATCCCTCCAAACGGGCCAATACCCCCAAACCCCCCCTTTAAAGTCGGGCATTGAAATTTTCCCTTTTCCATCTAAAATTTCCGACTATATGAAAATAACCTTTTTTTCCCTTTAAATCCCTTCACCTAAATATTACCCTGCTCACACCCAACAGATCGTCAGGCCCCAAAAGTACCTTCCCCGTCCCCATTCCCCTCCAAATCTAACATGCCCCGCACCTGTTTGGAAAAGTCCAACCCCCTTTTCCCCCAAAAAACCCCCCCCTTTCCCCCCCTTTTCTCCAACCCTTTCGAGGACGCCCCCTCCCCCCCCCGCCTTCCTTCCCCTATAGATTTATATGCTTTCCATGCCCTTTTAACCTGTGATCCTTTTCTCTCAAAAATGACCAAACCACCCCCAAAACCCCCTTTCTTCTGCCCCTTGACTAATACTTTTATTAACCCCAACCCCTTCCCTCCAAATTTTCCCCCACACCCCGAATTTTTTTGCTTTAAATTTTTTACACCACACTTTTCCCCTTAAACAGGACATCTCCGTCCCCCTAAAAACCGTCCCCCTCGCTGCTGCTTTTTACCCCCCAAAGCTTCACCCCCCATATAAGAGTTTTTGGTACTACAATTTTTTTAATACATTCCCTTTTTTTTGCCTCCATAGAAAAACTTTTTTGGGGGAATCCACATTCCCTCAACCACCACTCCCCTTTTTTTCCCCCTAAATAAATTCTATGATTAACCTCATCCTTCATAAATCCATCCCCCGACACGTAAAAACCCCCCAAGTATCTGAAAACTTTAAATTCTCCATATCCCCCCCCCCCCAATTTGATACCCAAATTTTTTTCTTTATCTAAATTTTTTGACACCTCATCACCTTACTTTTTTCATTTTCATTTTAAAACTTTTCCTTTACAACTTTCCCCAAAAAACTCATCCACAACCTTTGCAATTTTTTTTTAAAGAATCTCCCTTTAAGAACATTTAATCATCACAAAAAGTAATTTGTGTAAATTCCCCATTTTGAATTTGTTTCCCCCATAATTTAATCCCACCTCTCTCCCAAACCCCCCCTAGCTTTTTACTTCCTTTACCCCCCCATCTTTTTAAAAAATTTTAAAAAACCAGGGTGACATTACACATCCCTGTCTAAGACCTATTTTTTACCGGGAAGTATTCTCCCTCTCTTTTTTACACACCCTAACCGGACCCTTTCACTATCCCCCTAAAAATCTTTCCAGCATTTAAAAACTTCCCACTTTTCCATTTTTCTTGAAAACTTTCTGCCACTTTTGCTCCTCTATCCACTCAAAATCAATCCCTTTTTCTAAATCCATAAATGCAATAAAAACCCCTTTCTTTACCAAAATTTTCTTTTCACATATTGCTTCAAGTAAACACCAAATCTACACACCCCCCTTCCCACTCAAAAACCCCTCCTTGCTCATCCCGCAACCCTACATTCTGTCTTACCTCTAATTTTTTAAATTATAACCCTACCGTAAAAACTTTTCCGGGTTTATACTCAGAAAGGGCTTATTCCTCAAAAATTTTTTAACGTCTCTTTTGTCCCCTTTTCCCTTTTAAAATTAAAGGGACTATAAATGTCCCCTGCCAATCCCTAGGTACCTTCCCCTCTTTAAAAATTTTTTAAAAAAAAAGTCCCCAACCACTCCAAACTTTTATCCCCCCCGGGTTTTTTAATTTTTCCCTGTCATGATCCCATCAGTCCAGTGTTTTAAAACCCCCTTTCCCTTTTTTTATTTAATGCCTCACTACCTCCCCCACATTACATTCTGCTTTTCTTCCCCTCCAAAGAGGGTATCCCCCTCCCGGGCCCGTGCATAAAATTTACTCCCTCTTTTTCTTCCTTAACATTTAAAATTTCCTCAAAAAAATTCTCCCCCTCTCCCCAAAAACCTTCCATCCCCCATCTACAAAACCTCCCTTTACCTTTTTTTAACAAAAAAATCCATATTTTCCCAGGCTTTCTTAATTTTTTAAATTTCCACTCCAAAATTTTTTTCTTTTTTTCTTTAAAAATTTTCTTGACAGTCCCTCCCCCCACTTATCATTTTGCTCTCCTTTTCCCACCTCTCACCACTCTCTTTACCTTTTTTTTTTACCTCCATATACTCTGCTTTTCTTAAAACATTTCTGCTTTGAAAAAAAAACCCCCCTCTAAGCTCCCTTTTTTCCTCTTTTATCACACCCTTTCCTTCATCTTTTCCCCCAATCCCCTTCCTCTTTTCCTCCTGCCCCCCCCCCCCAAAAACCCAAAAAAAACTTCTGCCCCACATTTAATACTGTTTTTTTAAAAAACTATTCCAACCCTTTTTTAAACCCCCCCAACTACCTTTTTGCACTACCCCAAACCTTTTCTGCCAATAGTCGCTTTTTATCTCCCCCGAACTTCCTCCCCCCCTTTGTTTATACACTTTCACCCCCCTTTTATTTTTGTTGTTGCCCCTTTCCCCTCTTTCCCTTTAAAACCTTTTTACTCTAACTGTACTAAAACCCAAATTTAATAAATCCGATATATCATTTCCCCCTCTAAAAAAACAGTACATCCTGGACCCCAACCCAAACAACCTTTTATCCACCAATACAAATCAAATAAACTCCCTTTAAATTACGGCTACATCAAAACCTTTATATTTTTTTATCCTTTTTTTTCCAAAAAATATGTTTTACTTATTACCAAATTTCTTTCTACACATAGCTAAATTTAAAAGGCCCCCATTTACATTTTCCCCCGGCCCCCCCAAATTTCCCTACTTACTCCCTCCAAAAACTTTTTTAACCCCATTTTTAGCTTTTAAAACCCCCAAACCAAACCATTACTCTACACTTGATTAAAAATCCCACGCTTTCCCATCAACTTTTCCCCAAAATCTCTCCTCTCCTCTACACTTCTCTTTTCCCCCGGGGTTGCATCCCCACGCTTTTTTAAATAACCCATTTTTCACATCCAATCTTTTTTTTACCCCCCATAATCCTTGTTTTTAAACTTTTTTGTCCCCCCTTTTCCTGCCATAGCTTATCCTTAACTTATTGCTACTCCTTCTTTAGCTAAAAACTCTTTTTCCCAAATATATATATATATATATAATTTTAAAATTTATAAAATTTTATATATATTTTATATAAAATTATTTATATATATATATATATATACAATATATAGGCCACAAAGTTATGATGGGCTAAAAAAGGGGGAATGAGCTATTTACTTTTTTAAATTTGGTTATCTAACAAAAAAAAAATTTGTAAACGCCCCCCACATATCATTTCCTGTATAAAATCATTTTGTATCCGTCATTTTAGGAATTGATTTTTGAGGTTAGATCATTCTGTCGGTTTTGGGGCAGTAACCAATGGTCCCTCAGGAGGAATGGAATGAGATAGACTTTTTAAGAATACTTAGATGTGTGAAAATTTTTTAAAATCGGGTTTAAAAGGGGGAGCGTGTGTAAAAACAAATTTAAACACTTGGCTGAATGAGGAAATCAGTTCTTTATAATTGGAAAATGGGGGTTGGGGGTAAGATACGAGTTGGCAGAAAGAAATTTCCAGTAAATGGATTGATCAGAAACCCCAAAAAAAGTACCCCTTAATTTTATCTTTTTTGGTAAAAAAAAACATATGTGAAAACTTTTGAAAACTTTTATTTTGGACAGCATTTTTCTTGTAGGCCCATTGTAAAGCTTGACAAAGCTCCTGGAAAGTGAGATATTCCCCAAAAATAAAATGTCACATTGTTTGCACATGTATCATTTTACCAACCAATTGTCAGTAAATTCTCCCAAATTATTTTTAAAAATTTTATCAAAATTAAAGAAGAGAGTTTTAAAGAGTACAGTGGCCCCCGCATAGCGAACTTAATCCGTGCAAGACGGTGGTCGTTTGCGAAATGTTCGCTTATGCAAATTTTAATTTTTTCCCCAATAAGAAATAATGGAAAAAAAAATTTTAATCCGTGAAAAGGAAAACCCAAAAGAATAAAAAAAAAATTTTTTTTACCACAAAAAAATTTTAATTTTAGTACAAAACAAACTAAAAAAAAAAGGGAAATGCAAAAATTTACATGCAATTACTTTTTTTGAAGTTCGGGTTGTGTTTGGGGGTTTGGGATGGGAGGGGGGGGAGAGAGAGTTTTTAGGGGTTTTAAAAGGGGGAACCCCCTTTTCCCATTAGGATTGGGGGTAGCAAGCCCCTTTTCCGGGAAAATTTTCCCACTTTTCTTTTAATGCCATTTGGGAAACCGTTTCGAGTCACGGGACCTCTGTCGCACAACAAATCTGTCCATAGGTTTCTGTACCTCCCTTTCCCTTTCGTTTTTTGTCTAAAATGGGCCAAAACCATTGTCTTTAAAAAATAGTCCCCAAAGCACGGTTTGAAAAAGCTGTTGTCAGGGTGTTTTTCACCCAAAAAAGGGTTTTCAGTTCAACCCACGGGTGCAAAAATTTCCCCTTAAATTTTTTTGAAGAGGCACAATGGTTTCCACAACGGGCATGGGGTTTTCTCGGGGGTTAGCCCCCCCCCTTTTCAAATCTTTTTTTAAATTTCCTACTAATTCTCACCCTTTTTTACCACAGGGGGGGAAACTAGAACTTTTTTTGGGGGGGCCCAAAGGGGTCACTTATTTTCCAGAAACACACCAAAAAACAACTTTTAATAAACAAAATTTTTCCCCCAAAGTGTATGCTTGAATTTTTAACCGCGGGGCTGGTTGGTAAACAATGGACTTTCCTCGGACGAAGGCGCGGAGCGGGTTTTTTGGGCCCACTATGGGGGGGGAAAAAATTTTTTGGGGCAAAACCAAAGCTTTTCGCTATGGGAAATTGTTCGTTTGGGCAAGGCTTTCGCTATGGGGGTCCACTGTAAAAGGTGGGCCGGGGGCCGTTGCCCCCCGGAACTCTCCCAGGAAAACTCCACCAAATCACAAATTTCTGGCATCTTTGGGGGACCTGTATTTGTCCCGGGATTAGTGCTTTTTCCCCCAAGATTACAAAAGTGGTTTTTAGAATACACAAATTTAACCTATCAATAAGACCTGCTACATCTTCCTCTTTTTCATCACTGCTTTCCCCTTTCCACTAATTGTTGCTTTTTGGATTTACTTCCATCGGGCCCCAATTTCTGAGTCAGGAAAATTGATAAAATTTGAGTCATTATAATGATTTGAGTCAGTATAATGATGAAATTTAAAAATTATGTAGCTAAAAATTAGTCCCGAATTACGGGATGGAACCGGATAACTAAACTGCCGGATTAGGATCCCCGACCTTTTCCTATAAAAACAGTGTGGATGGGGAAAGGACGCTTGAAAAAAGGAGATTTAATATGGTCAGGGTACCCCTTGAAAGACCCATGGTTTTAGATAAAAAAAACAAAAGCAGTTTTTTTCTTTGTGGGGAAAATTTTTAAACCTGTCAACTGGGGAAAACGGGGGAGGATAAAATTTTTTCTTGTTACTTGTGAAGTATATTTTTACTAAAAAGATTTGTGAAAAATTTAAATACAGGGGACCCTCGGTTTATAAAATTTTTTTTTCACTCCAAAGTATTTCGGGTGCCATTTCTGACCGAATTTGTTCCCAAAAGGAAATATTGTGAATAGTTTTGTCCATTTCAAAACCCCAAACATACACTAAAAAAACGCACTTCATAAATACATTACAAAAATTGGGGTCGCATTGGGGGGGTGATCTTTAAAGGGCGGGGGCCCAAATTGTATTGTCTCGGGGCAGCATATTAGCCTTCTCTGTTTTTCTAGTTGGGCCCCCATTTTCATTAAATCTCGGGGAAAAAAAATACCATACCTTTTTTCTTGGATGGAGCCCAGGGCCTATTTTTTTGTGGACAGAACCCCATACGTTTTTTTATCTGGCAAAATCGGTGGTAAAACCTGGGGCCCTTACTAAACCATTTTTTAGCAACTATTTTCATATTTGGGGTTTTGGGGACTTTAAACATTTTATTCTAGGTTAACGCAACATCTATAAGAAAAGGTGCCCAAAAAAATTTTTAAGCAGTTTTGAGGGATAAAGAAATATTAAAAAGTTTAGCATTTTTGGGAACCCTGGAATGAAACCCCTTTTTTTCATAGTGTATGTTATTCAGATCATTTTAAAATAATTTAAAATTAGAGGGTTGTTTTTTCATAAAAGAAACTAAAGTTTATTTACAATCAAGGGGGAACGCTAAACCCGGAGGATTAACAGGGCCGGGGGGGGGTGGGGAAAGGGGCATTCAGGTTTTAATTCGGGGAACTGGGGGAAAACGACCCAATTCCCAAAATCAAGAGCCCCCCCCCAAACCTTTTAAAGGGAAAACCTTCCTTGAGGGAAGTAATCAAGAGACCATTCAGATTTAAATTAAAAACCTAAATTTAAACATGACCCTTTCACTGTCCAGATCCTCAAAATTAAAATTGCTCTTGGTTTTTAAATTTTTTCAAAAAAAATTAAAAATTAAATTTTTTTCTTCAAAAATTCTGGAGATTTTTTTTCGGGGTTTAATGACATCAAAAATTTTGAAATTTGGTGGAAATTAAAGGGAAAATTACACGGGTGCAAAGTTAGCAGTTTTTGGGTGCAGTTTAGTCAGGGGAAAGTTTTAAACCCCACTTTGTCATTTTTAAAAAGGGCCTTTTTTCATTGCTCCAATCAACTAAATTTTAGCTAAAAAATTAGTAAAGTCTTCCCTTTATTTATTAAGCAAAAGAAACTGCCTATTAATTTTATTACAACTTCCCCTTTTTTAAAAGCAAAGAAGGTGGTAATTTTTGGGCCCAAAAATTTACAAATTAAAAAAAAAAACCAAATTTTTAAAAAAGAGTTTCCCAAAAAAAAAAAAATGTATAAACCCCGGGACTTAAACAATAATTTTCCCCGGGCCCTTAAACATGTCCCCAAAGGGCTCCCTTTTATTACAAATTTTCTTTCCATTTTGGAAAATTCCCCCAGAAATAAACATTTTTCTCTTTTTTGGTTTTAAAAAAATATAACCAGGAATAAATGGGCATGGTTTTTTAAAGGCACCCAAGTAATTTAATCAATAATTTTATTTTAAAAACCCCTTTTAAAAAAGACTGGGTGGTATGGAAGGCCCCTTAAACCCCCCCTTGGGGGGAAAAAGGGCAAAAATTTAAATTTTTTCCTTTTACTTTTTAAACCCAAATTTTAAGCCACTTTAGGTTTTGAAATACCAAACTCATCTTTGTTTCAGTTTTAAAGTCTTCCATTTTATCAAATGATGCCAAGAAACAGCCAATAAAACAAAAGAAAACCCTCTTAGAAGACAACCCCAAATTTGCTCTTTTTAAACCCCTTAAAAAGGGCCAAACCCTATATATTCGTTTTGGACCTTTTTAAAGGGTTTTTTAAAATATCCCCAAGTTTAGAGTTTTGCTCATTCCCCCATTTTCTGCATGAGGGAGGATTTTTTTTTTTAAAACCATTCACACTATTGCACAGACCCATTCTCCATATCTAGGCCAAAAATTTTCGGTTACAAGCCTATGTGAGTGAAGGGTGGCTCATAACATAGAAAATTATAAAGGGCCCTGACCTCACTGATTTTTTTTTAAAACCCTTTTATTTGGCCCGATGGGGCCCCTGAAAAAAGGGTTTTTAAAAAAACTAACATTTCTTCTGAAATTCAAGACTTATTTTCCCTGTTTCTTTCAAAGAATTTTTTTTGGGAGGGTTTAAAAAATTAGGATCAGCGGGGAAAGGGTTGGCCCCTTTGGGACTTCTGCAGGTTTAAGGCAAATGTCCCTTTTGGAGGTGATCAAACGACCACTTCTAACCTTCACCAGATAAATTTAATAGTTTTTCAAGAGGGCAGTAGTTCGGGTTTTGGTTCTTTGGGAGTATTAGCTTAGTGGGTCTTATGGCACTGACTCGCCTTTCCTTGGGGGGTATAGGGAATTTGGGGGATATGCTTGAGGTGTATAAAGGGGAAAAAAAGAATAAATAAAGGGGATGTAAAATAATGTGTTCAAAATAAACCCAAGACCGGACTTCCCCCAAACAGCAGTTTTTTAAATCAGAAAAAAAATTTTGATTTTTGAAAGTATGTAAAATAGCTTTGGTTTGTAATAAAGTTGGTTTGGGTGAGTGGGGGCAAAATTTCCCGATTTGCTCATTTAAGCAAAACCTTGTGGGAGCTTTAAAAAAAGGGGGTTTGGTAAGTACCAAGTGTGACTAACACCGGGGGCAAAATGTCTAGTAACCCCTTCACTTTTATACATTAAATAAAGTTTTTAAAAAAAAAAAAAAACTTTTTTTTTTTCTTTTTTTTTACCCTACTTTTCTGGGTTAAAAGCCATTTTTTTGAAAACGTTTTACATGATGGGTGGGGGGTGGGTGAGAGTTGGACCCGCCTAGCTTGGGCCCCGAGGGCCCGCTGCAGTCTTTCTTTAAAATGGGATAAGAAAAAATTTGTTTGGATTTTTAACCCCGAGGGTTAGCCACCCAGGATAACCCTAGAAAGTCAGTTTTGTTAAACAAGGACTGTCCGGGTTTTTTTTTCCATTGTGGTCCTTCAACTTTTTCTCCCCCAGGGTTCAACCCCACCAGTTGCTAAAACCCCCGGTACCCTTTTCTGCTTAGGGTGAAAAAGGGACAACAGGGTCGGAAAAAAAGCCCACATTTAACCCCCTGCCGAGGAAACGAACCATGGACCCTCCCCTTGCGTGAGGTGAGGAAACGTTACCCACCCCGCCTGGGACGAAACATTATTAAGGGTGGTGAAATTAGTTGGGAAGGGAAAACTTTATTAAGATATCTTTCATTGGGGTTTTGGTTTAAATTTGTCACTGAATAGGAAAAATATAAAAAAAGAAAATTTATAAAAAGTGAAAACAGGGGGGAAAAAGGGAGGCAGTAGGTCCCCTGTGTGAAGGGGGAATTGTTTGGCTGGCTCATTGAGGTCACTGGTGTGGGGTGAATTTTTGTGGGTTGGGGGAAAATTCAGGGGGCCTACCATCAGTTACCTTTTTTTTGTAGGGTGAGACGTCTTGTTTGGCTAAATTTGGGAAACTCCCCCATTTTGTTGGACTGTATTTTTTTATTAGGGGGTAGCATGGCTTCCCGGCATGCGAGTTGTGTTTGTTCATTTTTTTGAACCCGCTGGAAAGTCCTTCCAAGACAGAATGTGGGCAAATCGGTCCCCTATGTGTCCCCACAATCATTGTTCATTTCTGAAAATTTGCAAACTTGGGTGTTTTATTCATGAGCTGTAGACTATAAGGGTCAAAACTGTTTAAATGCAATGATTTTTACACCCTTGTTGTTATGGGTTTTGGTGAATTTTCAATATTGTCTTGTCACATCTGTGATGAAAAGGAGACATCGGCAACATTTTGGGGATATTTATTTATTTAAAAGTTTCACCACCAGGGGAATTTTTTTCTATGCAGGGAAAATTTTGGAAATAAGGGGAGTTTGAGGTAATCATCTCTCAAACCTAAGGTTCCGCCCGAGGGGAAATGATTACCTCAAAATCCTCCTTATCTTCACCCATTCTTCTCTGTAAATTTGGATGGGAAAAAAGGGCCCCTGGCCCGGTGAAAAGTTTTCCCGAATAAAGTTACCAAATATTACACAAGTTTTCTCTCTATCAACTTTCAGGGGTTTTTTAAAACCCCTTGTTCGAAACATCACACTTTGGTTTTGGGTGGACGGAAAAGTGGCATCACCTAGGTTTATCTTGGCGGGGAGGGCCAGTTCCCGGGGTTGTTCTCTGTTTTTGGTGGAGATTTTGTTTGCATGAAACCTTCTTTCAATTTTTGATGATGTGTGGCCAGGAAATTAAGGCCCAAAGGGAAAATTTTTTTTTGGAATCTGCACTTTCATTTCCCTTTTGGTTTTTGTGCTGCAGTCCGTAACCATGTAGAAATATGCTATTTGAGTTTCACCTTTACTAGTTCTTTGATGGTGGTTTTGGGGGCAGTGTGTTTCATGTCATTCCTCTGTAGCCGCCACTTCCCCCATTAACCCTGAAATTTTTTTAAATATAATTTAAGAAAGGTATCAAAAAATGAACTGAAACATCCCGGGAAAGGCCCATCAATGTGCTGTTTAAATTTTTAGTAAAACTTTTTCCCAAACACCCCCCTTTTCAAAAAAAGAAAATTTCAGGGTTTTTGGGGGGAACTTTTCAAAAGAGTGACCGTATATTGAAATTTGAGGCCTCTGGGCTTGTCCCAAGAGAAGGGAAATCAAGGGAAAAGGGAAATTTTAAAAAATATACGTAAATTGGGAAAACCCTTGTCCCGCTGTTCTTTAGGGGTTTTTAGGGTAAGTCTTTTGTGTCCGGCGAGGTAACCTTATGTTTTCCGTTTAAGGGTTTAAATCTTTTTTTGTCCCCCGAGGGCAAAACTTTTTTACTGTTTGGCAGGTGTCTCCCCCATAGCAACCCCTATCAGCGTTAAAAGATTCAGGGGCTTGGTTGGTGGCGGGCTGGTGAAAGAATGGCGGTCACATCTAGACTAGCAATTCTGCTAGGTGAAAAAGTAAAAGCAGGGGTAAGGTTACTAAACCCTGGTACCCACATGCTTTTTATTACATGTTTTATTTTGTATTTTATTACTTGTGGTTTATTTTAGTTTTTTTTTACAGGGTTTAGGAGTATTGGGAGGGCCCCAAAAGGGATGGGTTTTGACCGGGGTTGAAAAAATTTCACGAAAGTACCCCCCCCATAGTTTATCCCCTTTCTGTCTTTAAAAAGCCACTTTAAACCCCACTTCCCCGGGGAAGACAAGATAGTGATCTAAAAATTGTTTTTGCTGTTTTAAAAAACCACTTTTTAAATTTCCCCCCTTCCTGGGGAAAACAAGATAGTGGGTCTCAGAGTTATCTTGCTGTCTAAAAAATTTCTACATTATTTTTAAAAATGTGCCTTGTTTTTACTGTTTCAGGGGCCAAAATTTTAAATTAAGGGCAGTCAGGGCACTCAGTACTCACGTTCAGTATTTCGGGAAAACAGTTTCTTTTCAGTTATACTCATATGTATTATTTTTTTCATTGTGCGGTGAGGTGGCCATCAGCCGACCCTCGCTCGGGCTGTTTTATAACAGTTGTGCACTGTGTCCCTTAAATGTCCCTATTCTTTGGGAAATTTCCCCAAAAGGTTTTTTCCGTGCTATTGTTATTGTTGTTTTTATTAACACATCGGCCGATTACCCCCAAGGCAGGGGGGGCCCCCAAAAAAAAAACTTTCATCTTTATTACCTCCATCACTGTCTTGCCAGAAAGGGGGGCTTTAAAACTACATTTTTTTTAAAACTGGGAACATTAATTTCCCCTCCTTCAGGTGTAGACACTTAGCTTTTCCCCTCTCCAGGGCTCAAGTCCCGCCTGCCGGTTTTCCCCGAATCCTTTCATAAATGTTAAATTTGCTCACACTTCAACAGCACGCAAGGGATTTAAAAAAACCCTTTGTCTCCATTCCCCTCCCATCAAAAATTTTCCATGCTGCTTGCTGGGATTTCCCAAACCCCCCGCACACAAAACCCCCTTTACCCCCTCCCCTTTCCCAACCCCTTCCCCAGGCTGACCCCCCACCCCACCTTCCCCCCCATACAGATTTATAAAACCCCTCGAAGTCCCTTTTGGTTTTTTTCCCTTTTCTTTTACATGCCGAACCACCTCAACAACCCCCCCCTCAGCCCCTGGTGATAGTTTTTTGGGAATCCCCCCACCTTCTCCTAATTTTTCCAAAATATGAAAATTTTCTGCCCTTAAATTCACACCCACATTGCCCCCAGACATTTAATCTCCACTACCTCCGCCTTCTCCTCGTTGCAAAAATTTTATCAACCCCTGCTTCAACCCATACAAAAAGTGTTTTGGGACCCAAATATACTCCATACATTCCCCCTTTTTGCTTCCACGGAAAAAAGTTTTTGTTTTCCACAGACTCCTAATTGGGCCACCCCCCCTTTTCCCCCCATCAGTTTTTGTATTCACCTCATCCTTCCTAGGGCCCATCGCTACATGTCCACTCCTAAATATCTGAATACATTCACCTCCTCCATTTCTCTCTCCCTCCAAACTGAAATCCGTCTTTTCCCCCTAATCTTTTTGTTATCCCAAATAAAAACCCTTTCTCTTTCCTTTATTCACTTTTAATTTTTTTTTTACATTTCCCTACCAAATTCCCTCCACCAAACCTCTGCAACTTTTCTTCAGAAATCCCCCAAAAGCACATGTCCCTCAGCAAAAAAACAACTGTGCATTTTCCCCCCTTTTTGTTTTGGGGTTCTTTTATCTTTTAAATCCACACCCTTGCAAGGGCCCCAGCATTCACTTCTCTTTCAACCCCAAACTATAAAAAAATTGAACAACCACGGTGACTCACACATCCCCTTTTCTAAGGCCTACTTTTACTGGGAAATAATCTCCCTTCCCCCTAAAAACCCCTTTAAACCCGAATCACTATCCTCGTAAAAACTCTTCATGCTTTAGTAACCTACCTCCTATAAATATACACCGCAACATCGCCACCCCCGCCCCCCTATCCACCCTACAAAAGCCCTTTTTTTAAATCCATGAATCTACAAAAACCTCTTTTTAAAACCCTTTTCTAAATATTTTTCACCTTTATGTTTCATTGTAAAAAACTTGGGCCAAACCCCCCCTTCCTTTCCTAAAGCCTCCCTGTTCTTTTGTTATCCTACTCTCGTCTTTCTTTAATTCTTTCAAAAATAACTCCCACCATACACTTTTCCAGGTATCCGACAGACTTCTTTCTTTCAACACACCAGGGGCCCTATCCCACCGGGCGGGGTGGCCCAAAAAAGGGAAAAAAAGCCCTTTTCCTTTTCATTTAGTAATATTTACAGGAGAAGGGGTTACTTGCCCCTTTCTCCTGGCCCTTTTAGCTGCCTCTTTTCAACCGCAAGGCTTAAGAGGAAGAAAATTTTGTTTCCCCCCTTCCCCCTTGGGGGATAAGAAAATGAAAAAGAAAAAGAAAGAAAACAGGAGGGAAAAACCCCGAGGGGTTTAAAATATATACAGTGGGAAAACCCCCCCCCCTAACGATCACCTCCGAAAGCGACCCAAATTTTGGGAAGTGTATTTATGTAAGTTTCTTTTTTACGTTTTATGTTTTTGGGGGTTTTGAAAAGGACTAATCTACTTTACAATATTCCTTTTTGGGAACAAATTCGGTCAGTCTGGCACCTTTAACATACTTCTGGAGGAAAAAATATAGTTTAAACCCGGGGGCCACTTTTTATATTGCTTGTAAAAGGGAATGGTTTTAGTGGGGACCTAAGTTGAGTAGAATAGCAAAGGGAAAGCCTGAAACCTTTCATGTTTATGAGACAGAAAAATGGACACCCGCAATCCTACCATCATGTTTAAAAAAATTATGGGCCTTTTTGTTTTTTCCTCACTTGGGGGGATGGTGTACCCCCCTGGGCGTTGCTGTTTTACCCCAACCCCAAATTCCTAGAACTCCCAAAAGACTTTTTTCCCCTATAATTTTTTTCACTCTCTTTATCCCCCCTTTTCCCTTTTTACAAAGGAAATTTTTGCATGCCCCCTGCCCAAACCCAGGGACCTTACCCCTTTTCCCTCATTTTTTTAAATAATAGCACCACCACTCCAAAACTTTTTAAAGCCCCCCCCTGCTTTAAAAAACATTTCTATCTTTATGCCTCAACCCAGTGCCTTACCCCCCCTTTTATTCTACCCATGGGCCCCACCAAAAATTCCCCCCCCTCAAAAATGGGCCCTTTTCCCCACTCCTACAAAAATGTTATTTTCCCCCTTTCCCAAAACACGAAAACACAGCTTCCCTATCTTCCCTCAAATTTAAAAAGTTTCCCCAAAATATTCCCCTCCTCTTTTCCCGATACCCCCTAACCCCTTTTATTTAATAACTCTCCTCCCTTATTTTTAACGGGCATCTCCATTTGTTCCCCGGCTTTTCCCCAAAATTTCTAATCTCAACCCCAAAAATTTTTTTTTTCTTTTCAACAAAATTTTTTTGATAAATTTTCACCCCTCTCTTTATTTGCTTCTTTTTTCATTGCTTCAAAAACTCTCTTAAAACCCCCTATTTCTCCCCATTAAAACTCCCTTTCCCTTTTTGGGATCACTTTACTTTGTTAAAAAAATTCTCATATGCTTTCTTTTTCTTTCCCTTTCTACTCTTTTACATCCTCATTCCCCCAGTCGCTCTTCTTCCCTCCCGCACCCCCTTTCCTGTAAAACCCCAAACTTTTGCTGAACACTCTAACACTACATTTTTAAAACCCACCCCAATTTCTTCGCCCCCCTTTTTCCCATACCCCTCACTAGCCCTTATCCTCCAAAATTGGTTATATCTTACCCGAATTATCATTCCTTTTTAATTTTAAGGCTGCCCAAAAGCTCTCATACAAGGGGGTTTTACATGTTTTTACTTAAAACCCCTGTATTTCTTTGACTTTTTTGTATTTATTTTCCAAATTTTTTAATTAATAAAAACCCGAACTGCCTCCCTTTTAGTTTATACACCTTCACCTCCCCTTTTTTCTTTTCCGCTTCCCATTTTTTTCCCTTTTTTCCCATCTACCTTTTTTCTCTACTTAGCTACAATAGAAAGTGATCTGATAAAACTTGGCCCCTCTATAAACATTTACATCCTGGAAATCTTTTCAACAGCTTTTTTTTCTACTAATACATAACCAACAAAAAAAAATGTCATTACGTCTTACATCCAAAATTTTTTACTTATTTATCCCCTTTTTCTTAAAAAAATTTTTATTACTTATTCTAAACCCCTTTCTATACAAAGTTCAATCAAAAAGGGGTCCCCCTTAAACATTTACACCCCGGCACCCCCAAAAAATTTTCCTACCACACCTTTTTGTTTTTATTGTAATTATTAATTACAGTACAAATTTGGCCCCCAAGGGTAATGTAGTGAAAAAGAGAGGTTGCAAACATCTTTAAAAAAAAAAAAAACTTTGAAAGAAAATCCAGTTTAGTAAGAAAGGCAGTTGAAAACCGAGATGATATTTAAATCAAACAAACTCCACTATAACCCCTTTAGTCTTCCTTTGTCAGTCAAATTATTAAAAAAAGTCCATTTGTCAGTCACCACGACTCAATAAAGAACATGTTTCAAAATTTAGCAACACAGTACTGTTGCTGAACTTGAAATATTTTAATTTTCTAAACATTTTTTTAGGTTTTGTGCTATTTTGGGATTTAATAAATGATAGTGTAAAAATGTTTTTTTAAAAGCATTTTTTTATGCCCCTTTCAAATGAAAAAAATAAAAGGCCCGTGATTTTTTTTTGGTGGGGCTGAAACCTAACCTGCTGTATTAGTGAGGTAACCCGTGATTTTTTAATAGTGAAATGTTGCAAATTTTCCCTTTAAATGGTGACCATAGACTTTCCCGTGTCAGGTCTCATGTACCAAGCCCCCCAAAGGAAACACTTTTGTTTGGTTTCAAATATCAACATTGAGGTGGTTTTTTAGGTGGTTTTTTTTTTTTGGGTTTAATTTGGGTGTTTCTTGGTTTTTATTTGATAGAAAAGAAAAAATTCTCTAAATAAAGATGATTTTGTTGGGTTTAGGAGCCTGATAAACCCTTTCTCAAAGTTTCCCCCTTTAAAACAGTGGGAAAATTTGGGAAATTGAAAGTAATTATTCCTTTAAAGGGTGTTTTGAGGTTGATTGTTTTTAGTATTGAACGAATTTTTTCCCCAAACCCAAATTTTCCCTTTTGGGGTTTGGCTGTTATCACTAACTTAATCCCCCGGGCAACTTATTTTTACAGAAAAAAAAAAAAAAAAAAATGTGAAGTAGCACCAAAAAATTTATGGCAAAGTTCAGCAGGTCCCTTTTTTGTTTGGGTTAAATGCCCAGCAAAAAGCGATTACTGAGCGGTTGTTTTACTAAAAAGATTGTTCTAATACTGAAAATTTTTCGGTAGGGGGGGCTGTTCGAAAAATTGAGGGTCCAAAAGGGGGTTTTTCTACTTTGGCCAAATCCGGGGCAAAGTAAAGGAAATATTTGTTTTTTTTAAATTTTTTGAGGAGTGGTAAGGGGCCCCCTGGCTCCCTCCCGTGTTTTATAGGAGGGGACCAAAAAGAGTTGAATAAAATTAGGCCCCAAAAACCAATTTTCACCCTCTCTCAAAAAACTTCGAAAAATTAATTTTATTTAAAAGAATCTAAATCCTACTCATCTCCCAAAACATTTTCAAAACCCCCGGGAAATTTGGGTTCAGGCCTAATAAAAATATTAATGATGTAAATTTTACACATGCCAAAAACTTTTTATACACTGCAATAGAGGAAAAAAAAATCCCCCCCGGGGGTCTTCAAATTTACTTACGTTTTAAAAATTTTGATACAGTTGACCATGACTTTCCCCCACGTAAAATTGGCGCACTATGGTAAAAAGAGGGACTCCCCCCAACACCCCAAGTCTTACCTCAGCAACAGAAGCCAATTGTGTACCCCAAAAAGGGGGGAAGCTCTTCCGCTCAACCAATTACAGTTGGTGTCCCACAGGGAAGTGTCCCTTGGGCCCCCTTTTTCTTTTTCCTATACAAAAAAATGACCCTAAACCCAAAAAATTTTTGCAATTTTCTCAAACCCCCACTTTTTGGGAGATGACATACAACGTTTTTCCCCTTTACCCGAGCCCAGTCACGCTAAGCCCAAAACTGGAAAAACCGAATTACAGAAAAAATCTACCTGGATGAGGGTAACAAACTTACACTAAACATTTTACAAACCTACTTAATTTTAGTTTGGGAACAAGAGCTACAGTGTAAACCCCTTAACCCTAACGATAAACAATTTAGTATCACAAAGCTAACGAGGGAAAAAACTTAGGAATCCACCTTGATAAAGACCCCAAATTTTTTTACACATTACAAAAATTTCTAAGAAAATTTCCAAGATGTAGGCATACTCGAAGGAAAGGTGCTAGGGTTCCCCCATTCCCGCCCCCTGGCCCCTTTTTCACTCCCCTTTTTTACCCCTATTACCTATGGAATTTGTGCATGGGGCTCAAAAAAACAATTAACCATCTAGACCACTAATTACCCAACAAAAGGCCCGCAGTTAGAATGATAACAAATTCTCAAATACGGCGCACAAATCCACCAAATTTTTTCAAAAAAACTCAACCTTTTCCTCACCATACAAAAAATCCATACCCTTTTTACTGCACCCATTACATACATAGAACACCTTTAAATTGATATTAACCCTCCCCTCAAAATCTCCTTGCCAACCCCCAAAAAGAACACATAACCAAACACAAGGCCAGAAACACTCCCTTTTATGTTTTCCTTCGTGTCCTCTCACGCTATGCAAAAACTCAATGCCCAAAAAAAGGGCCCCAAAATCGGAATTCATTACCTGTAAAATAAAAAAAACACTGCCTGTTTAAAAAATTCAATTTTCTTCTCAAAAATCACTTACTCACCAAAACCAAATTAAAAAAAATGAATAAAATTTTTCCTTTTAAATTGTATAAACCTTATGTTACTACAATTTATCACACAAAAGTTAAACCTAGGGCCCAATCTAAATTTTTTTTTTTAAAAACCTAAACCAACAGAAAAATCCATTCTACTGAATGTACGCAATGCAAGGGAACCCAAAGACCCCGTCTTTGTAATACTCTTTTTTGCTTTATAGTTATTGTTTTTAAATTTAAAGTTTATCACGGTTTTCCCTCATTGTTAGTTAATTTTTAATTAAATTTTTAAAACCAGCCCGTTTAAAGCTATGCATATAAGTGGGGTTTGGCATGCTGGGGGTCTTACCCGTATTTTTTTTTACCCCGTAAGTGTGCCAAAATTTGGGAAAAAATAAATAAATAAATAAATAAATTCATTATTTGGGGTGACCCAAATCATGACCAATCATTCCTCCCTTATATTTTTTTCATACAGAAAAAAAAAGGGGAAAATTTTAAATTTTTTTATGAAAGATGTATTGAAAAAAGAAGGCAAGTGTAATATAGGGGAGGCCTGGTGGAGGTGATTAATGAAAGAGGAAATGTTTCGGGACTGCTGGAGTGTTTTATATTATTATGGACTCTTTTTTAACTGGTATTTTTTTTAATTTTTTGTAAAACTGGGCAAATTACTGGGTTTTTGTGCACTTTTTTTTTAAAGGGGAGTTTTTGAGAATTGAAAATTGGGGATTTTTTTAAAGTGCCCCAGTCAATAGAAAAGATGGGATACTCAAAAAAAACTTTAGAATTTGGGCCAAAAGGGAAAAATATATTAATTGGCCTTTTAAAAAAGGGCTCAAAGTAGGTGAAATCTCAAAGGGGTGGGAAAATTTTGCCCAGACTGCTAACTTTTTCTCCTTCCCCAAATTTTGTAATTTTTTTCCCTCAAATTTTGGGGCCCTTTTGGGATCCTTTCTTTCAGAAAAAGATTTCTTACCCCTTTCAAAAAAAATTATTTTATTTTAAAACCTGACACTGTTTCACTTTTAATTTCCCGGGTTGGACAGTGAAAAAGTTCAGAAAAATATTAAAAAGAAGGAACATTAAATATGAGACTTTTAGCTTACTTTATTAAACAGCTATCCCGCAAAAAATACTACATAAATAGCTATCAGCATGAGCAAACACTATTGACAAATTTTTTAAAAACGTTTCGGGCCCCCGGGGCCTTGATCCAAAGTCCCCGGGAAACCCCCAAAAGTTTTCTAAAAAATATGTCCATATTTTTTGTTTTTGTTCCCTTTTTAAAACCAACTTGAAATATTTATTTTCCAAGGGTTTTTTACCCGCTATCAACATCCCCCTTATTAAAATTATTAGACTGCTGCAGCTGCAGCCGCAGCAACAGCAACAAGGGTGCTTCCCATAAAATTTTTCCGTCCCCTGGGCCTATCCGAACTCCAGTGATGGCCAAATTTTCAAGTACTGCGGGAAAAACAAAGCAAGTTTTAAATAATTACATAAAAACGAGGTGACGACAAAAAAATGGATAAATATGACAGGGAAAAGGGGGGCCGGGGATTCAAGTACCAAAACCTGCTGCCAACGTGAACCAGAACAGACTTTTCCACTAAATGAAAAAACTGAACCCCCCTTCAGAGTGTAGACACTTTTACTTCCCATCTCCAGGACTCAAGTCCTGCTGCCGGTTTCCCTGAATCCTTTCATAAATGTTACTTTGCTCACACTTCAACAGCACGTCAAGTATTAAAAACCATTTGTCTCCATTCACTCCTATCAAATATGCTCATGCATGCTTGCTGGCAGTCCAAGCCCCTCGCACACAAAACCTCCTTTACCCCCTCCCTCCAACCCTTCCTAGGCTGACCCCTACCCCACCTTCCCTCCACTACAGATTTATACACTCTCGAAGTCATTCTGTTTTGTTCCATTCTCACTACATGTCCGAACCACCTCAACAACCCCTCCTCAGCCCTCTGGATGATAGTTTTGGTAATCCCACACCTTCTCCTAATTTCCAAACTATGAATTCTCTGCATTATATTCACACCACACATTGCCCTCAGACATGACATCTCCACTACCTCCAGCCTTCTCCTCGTTGCAACATTCATCACCCATGCTTCACACCCATACAAGAGTGTTGGTACAACTATACTCTCATACATTCCCCTTTTTGCTTCCACGGACAAAGTTCTTTGTCTCCACAGACTCCTAAGTGTACCACTCACCCTTTTCCCCTCATCAGTTCTGTGATTCACCTCATCCTTCATAGACCCATCTGCTGACATGTCCACTCCTAAATATCTGAATACATTCACCTCCTCCATACTCTCTCCCTCCAATCTGATATCCAGTCTTTCATCACCTAATCTTTTTGTTATCCTCATAACCTTACTCTTTCCTATATTCACTTTTAATTTTCTTCTTTTACATACCCTACCAAATTCATCCACCAACCTCTGCAACTTCTCTTCAGAATCTCCAAAAGCACAGTGTCATCAGCAAAAGAAAACTGTGACATCTCCCACTTTGTGTTTGATTCTTTATCTTTTAACTCCACACCTCTTGCAAAGGGACCTAGCATTCACTTCTCTTACAACCCCATCTATAAATATATTGAACAACCACGGTGACATCACACATCCTTGTCTAAGGCCTACTTTTACTGGAAATAATCTCCCTTCTCCTACATACTCTAACCTGAACCTCACTATCCTCGTAAAAACTCTTCACTGCTTTCAGTAACCTACCTCCTATAACTAACACCTGCAAACTCTGCCACATTGCCCCCCTATCCACCCTATCATATGCCTTTTTCTAAATCCATGATGCTACAAAAACCTCTTTACGTTATCTAAATATGTTCACCTATATGTTTCATTGTAAACACTTGGTCCACACACCCCTTTACCTTTCCTAAAGCCCCCATGTTCATCTGTTATCCTACTCTCTGTCTTACTCTTAATTCTTTCAATAATAACTCTACCATACACTTTTCCAGGTATACTCGACAGACTTCTTTCTTTCAACACACCAGCCGTATCCCACCGAGGCGGGGTGGCCCAAAAGGAAAAATGAAAGCTTCTCCTTTTACATTTAGTAATATATACAGGAGAAGGGGTTACTAGCCCCTTGCTCCTGGCGTTTTAGCTGCCTCTTACAACACGCATGGCTTACGGAGGAAGAATTCTGTTCCGCTTCCCCATGGAGATAAGAGGAAATGAACAAGAACTAGAAAGAAAACAGGAGAAAACCCAGAGGGGTGTATATATATACAGTGGACCCCCGCATAACGATCACCTCCGAATGCGACCAATTATGTAAGTGTATTTATGTAAGTGCGTTTGTACGTGTATGTTTGGGGGTCTGAAATGGACTAATCTACTTCACAATATTCCTTATGGGAACAAATTCGGTCAGTACTGGCACCTGAACATACTTCTGGAGTGAAAAAATATAGTTAACCGGGGTCCACTGTATATATATGCTTGTACATGTATGTGTAGTGTGACCTAAGTGTGAGTAGAAGTAGCAAGACATGCCTGAAACCTTGCATGTTTATGAGACAGAAAAATGGACACCAGCAATCCTACCATCATGTAAAACAATTATAGGCTTTCGTTTTACACTCACTTGGGAGGATGGTAGTACCTCCCTGGGCGGTTGCTGTCTACCAACCTACTACCTAGAACTCGACAGACTTATTCCCCTATAATTTTTGCACTCTCTTTTATCCCCTTTGCCTTTATACAAAGGAATTATGCATGCTCTCTGCCAATCCCTAGGTACCTTACCCCTTTCCATACATTTATTAAATAATAGCACCAACCACTCCAAAACTATATGCCCTCCTGCTTTAACATTTCTATCTTTATGCCATCAATCCCAGCTGCCTTACCCCCTTTCATTCTACCCACTGCCTCACAAACTTCCCCCACACTCACAACTGGCTCTTCCTCACTCCTACAAGATGTTATTCCTCCTTGCCCTATACACGAAATCACAGCTTCCCTATCTTCATCAACATTTAACAGTTCCTCAAAATTTTCCCCTCCATCTTCCTGATACCTCTAACTCTTCATTTAATAACTCTCCTCTCTTATTTTTAACTGTCATCTCCATTTGTTCCCTAGGCTTCCTCAACTTACTAATCTCACTCCAAAACTTTTTCTTCTTTTCAACAAAATTTGTTGATAACATCTCACCCACTCTCTCATTTGCTTCTTTTTACATTGCTTCACCACTCTCTTAACCTCTATTTTTCCCCATATACTCTTCCTTCCTTGTATCACTTCTACTTTGTAAAAACTTCTCATATGCTAACTTTTTTCTTCCCTTACTACTCTCTTTACATCATCATTCCACCAATCGCTCTTCTTCCCTCCCGCACCCACTTTCCTGTAACCACAAACTTCTGCTGAACACTCTAACACTACATTCTTAAACCTACCCCATACATCTTCGACCCCATTGTCTATACTCTCACTAGCCCATTATCCTCCAATAATTGTTTATATCTTACCCTGAATATATCATTGCTTAGTTAATTTTAAGGCTGCCCATAATGCTCTGCATACAAGGGGCTTTTAGCATGTTACACTTAACCACTGTATTTCTTTGTACTTCTATGTATCAGTCCAAATTAAATAAATAAATACCCGAACTGCCTCCTCTTTTAGTTTATACACCTTCACCTCTCTCTTACTTGCTGCTTCTATTTTCCTTGTATCCCATCTACCTTTTACTCTCACTGTAGCTACAACTAGAAAGTGATCTGATATATCTGTGGCCCCTCTATAAACATGTACATCCTGAAGTCTACTCAACAGTCTTTTATCTACTAATACATAGACCAACAAACTACTGTCATTACGTCTTACATCATATCTTGTTTACTTATTTATCCTCTTTTTCTTAAAATATGTATTACTTATTACTAAACCCCTTTCTATACAAAGTTCAATCAAAGGGCTCCCATTATCATTTACACACCGGGAACCCCAAATTACCTACCACACCTTATTTTTTTTATTGTAATTATTAATTACAGTACAATGGCCCCTAAGGGTAATGCTAGTGAAAAAGAGAGGTTGCAAACATCTTTAAAAATTAAAAGCTAGAAATGATCCAGTTTAGTAAGAAAGGCATGTTGAACACTGAGATAGATATTAAATCAAACTAGCTCCACTATACCCTTCAGTCTTCCTTTGTCAGTCACTTATAAAATGTCCATTTGTCAGTCACCACGAGCTCAATATGAACATGTTTCAACTTTAGCAACACAGTACTGTTGCTGAACTTGAAATATTTTAACTTTTCTATCATTTTTTTAGTTCTAGTGCTATTGTGTATTTAATAAATGATAGTGTAAACATGTTTTTATGCATTTATATGCACTTACAAGTGAAAAAAGATAAAAGGCTGTGATTTGATTTTTGGTGGAGGTCTGAAACCTAACCTGCTGTATTAGTGAGGTATACCTGTGATTTTATACATAGTGATATGTTGCAATTTCTTAAGTGGTGACCATAGACTCCAGTGTCAGGTCATCATGTGACCAAGACCCTCATCAGGAAACACTTGTGTTTGGTTTCAAATATCAACATTGAGGTGTTTTCTAGGATGGTTTTTATGGTTTTTTTGGGCTGTTTCTTGGTATTATTTGATAGAATAGAAGACATGCTCTGAAATAAAGATGATTTGGTGGTATCAGGAGCCTGATACCAGCTCAAAGTTTCCACTCAATACAGTGGAAACTTTGGAACTTGAAGTAATTCATTCCTAAGGCTGTTCGAGTGTTGATCTGTTTGAGTATTGAACGAATTTTTCCCAACCAAATTTTTCCCTTTTGGTTGGCTGTTATCACTAATCTTAATCCCAGGGCAACTTATTTTTACAGAAAAAAAAAAAACAAAAAATGTGAAGTAGCACAAAATATTTTATGGCAAAGTTCCAGCAGGGTCTTGTTTGTTTGGGTTGAGTGCCGAGCAAACGTCGATTTACTGAGCGGTTGTTTTACTAAAAAGATTGTTCTAATACTGAATTGTTCGAGTAGGGGGGCTGTTCGAATATTGAGGATCCACTGTATTTCCACTACTTTGAGCTGAAATCAGGGGCAAAGTAATGGAAATATTTGTTTTTTTTATTTTCCCGAGGAGTGGTAAGGCCCTCTGGCTCCCTCAATGTTTTATAGGAGGAGACCAAACAGAGTTGAATAACTATAGGCCAATATCCAATTTACACCCTCTCTCAAAAATCTTCGAAAAATTAATTCATAAACGAATTACTCCTACCTCATCTCCCAAAACATTCTCAACCCCTGCCAATTTGGATTCAGGCCTAATAAAAATATTAATGATGCTATTTACACATGCTAGAACATATAATACACTGCAATAGAGAAAAAGAAGTCCCATGGGGATCTTCATTGACTTACGTAAAGCTTTTGTACAGTTGACCATGACTCTCCAAAGTAAAATTGTCGCACTATGGTATAAGAGGGCACTCCCTCAACTACCTCAAGTCTTACCTCAGCAACAGAAGCCAATATGTGTACGCAAATGGGGCAAGCTCTTCCGCTCAACCAATTACAGTTGGTGTCCCACAGGGAAGTGTCCTTGGCCCTCTTCTCTTTTCCTATACATAAATGACCTACCAAATGCTTCGCAATTACTCAAACCCACACTTTTGCAGATGACATACATACGTTCTTTTTCACCCCAGCCCGTCACGCTAGCCAATACTGTAAACCCGAATTACAGAAAATATCTACCTGGATGAGGATAACAAACTTACACTAAACATTGACAAAGCTACTTCATTCAGTTTGGTAACAGAGCTACAGATGTACCTCTTAACATAACGATAAAACAGATTTAGCTATCACAAAGCTAACAGAGGGAAAATTCTTAGGAATCCACCTTGATAAAGACTCAAATTTTCATTTCACATTACAACAAATTTCTAAGAAAATTTCCAAGGGCTGTAGGCATACTATCGAAGATACGGTACTAGTTCCACAGTCAGCCCTCCTGGCCCTTTATCACTCTCTTATTTACCCCTATCTCACCTATGGAATTTGTGCATGGGGCTCAACAACAATTAACCATCTCAGACCACTAATTACCCAACAAAGGCTGCAGTTTGAATGATAACAAATTCTCACTACGGCAGCACACTCCACCAATATTCAAAACACTCAACCTACTCACCATACAAAACATCCATACTTATTACTGCACCTATTACATACATAGAACACTTAACTCTGATATAACCCTCCCCTCAAAATCTCCTTGCCAACCTCAACAGAAAAACATAACCATTTAAAACAAGGCACAGATCACTCTTTGATGTTCCTCGTGTCCATCTCACGCTATGCAAAAACTCAATGCAAAAAAAGGCCCTAAAATCGGGAAATTTATTACCTGTAAATATAAAAGAAACACTGCCTGTTTATAAATTCAAGTCTCTTCTCAAAGATCACTTACTCACTCAAACCAAATTAAATACTGAATAATTGAACCCATAATTGTATTCCTATATGTTACTCCAATTTATCACACAAATGTTAAACTGGACCCAATCTAACTTTATTTTTTTTAAAAACCACCAACAAATACCCTTTACGAAGTACAG
>NC_069438.1:11123831-11128831 GCF_026875155.1 Cherax quadricarinatus
TACTAAGTAAGCATTATTACTTTGGCTTTTACTAAGTAGATTCATTATTCCCTTGGGCTTTTTAAATAAGATCATTAATACCTTGGCTCTTACTAAGTAAGATCATTATTACCTTGGCTCTTACTAATAAGATCATTATTACCTTGGCTCTTACTAAGTAAGATATTATTACCTTGGCTCTTACTAAGTAAGATCATTATTACCTCTGCTCTTACTATGTAAGATTACTTGTGGCAGCATGAGAATTATTGAGTGATAGTGAATGTGCTATCTTCTTTGTGTCACTCAACCTTTGTGTGTGTGTGTGTGTGTGTGTGTGTGTGTGTGTGTGTGTGTGTGTGTGTACTCACCTATTTGTACTCACCTATTTGTGGTTGCAGGGGTCGAGTCTAAGCTCCTGGCCCCACCTCTTCACCAGTTGCTACTGGGCCCTCTCTCTCCCCACTCCATGAGCTTTATCAAACCTCGTCTTAAAACTGTGTATGGTTCCTGCCTCCACTACATCATTTTCTAGGCTATTCCACTGCCTGACAACTCTATGACTGAAGAAATACTTCCTAATATCTCTCTGACTCATTTGTGTCTTCAACTTCCAATTGTGGCCTCTTGTTTCTGTGTCCCCTCCCTGGAACATCCTGTCTTTGTCCGCCTTGTCTATTCCACGCAGTGTTTTATATGTCGTTATCATGTCTCCCCTGACCCTCCTGTCCTCCAGTGTCGTCAGGCCGATTTCCCATAATCTTTCTTCATAGGACATTCCCCTTAGCTCTGGAACTAACTTTGTCGCAAACCTTTGTACTTTCTCTAGTTTCTTGAGATGCTTTATCAAGTGCGGGTTCCAAACAGGTGCTGCATACTCCAGTATGGGCCTGACATACACGGTGTACAGTGTCTTGAACGATTCCTTACTAAGGTATCGGAATGTTGTTCTCAGGTTTGCCAGGCGCCCATATGCTGCAGCAGTTTTCTGGTTGATGTGTGCTTCCGGAGACATGCTCAGTGTTATACTCACCCCAAGATCTTTCTCCTTGAGTGAGGTTTGCAGTCTTTGGCCACCTAGCCTATACTCTGTCTGTGGTCTTCTGTGCCCTTCCCCTATCTTCATGACTTTGCATTTGGCATTTGTCCAGGTCTCTTTGAAGTCCTGCCCGGTCCTCATCTGATTTAATTCTCCTCATTAACTTCACATCATCTGCAAACAGGGACACTTCTGATTCTAACCCTTCCATCATTATTCTTTTTTTTTTATTATCACACTGGCCGATTCCCACCAAGGCAGGGTGGCCCGAAAAAGAAAAACTTTCACCATCATTCACTCCATCACTGTCTTGCCAGAAGGGTGCTTTACACTACAGTTTTTAAACTGCAACATTAACACCCCTTGTTCAGAGTGCAGGCACTGTACTTCCCATCTCCAGGACTCAAGTCCGGCCTGCCGGTTTCCCTGATTTCCCTTAATAAATGTTTTCTTTGCTTCACACTCCACAGAACGTCAAGTATTAAAAACCATTTGTCTCCATTCACTCCTATCAAACACGCTCACGCATGGCCTGCTGGAATGTCCAAGCCCCGACGCACACAAAACCTCCTTTACCCCCTCCCCCAACCCTTCCTTAGACGAACCTACCCGCTTCCTTCCACTACAGAATGATACACTTCTTGATAGTCATTCTGTTTCGCCTCCTTCTCTCAACATGTCCGAACCACTAACAACCCTTTCTCAGCCCTTGGTCAACAGTTTGGTAATCCCGCACTCCTCCTAACTTCCAAACTAAGAATTCTCTGCATTATATTCTCACCAACATTGCCCTCAGACATGACATCTCAATGATCCAGCCTTCTCTCGCTGCAACATTCATCTCCAACGCTTCAACCCATATAGAGCGTTGGTTAAAAACTTTACTCTCATAAATTCCCGCTTTGCATCCAAGGACAAAGTTCTTTGTCTCCACACGGACTCCTAAGTGCACCACTCACTCTTTTTCTAAGTCAATTCTTTGATTCAACCTCATCTTTCATAGACCCATCGCTGACACGTCCACTCCCACTAATTTTCTGATTACGTTCACCTCCTCCTACTCTCTCCCTCCAATCTGATATTCAATCTTTCATCACTAATCTTTTTGTTATCCTCGTAACCTTATCTTCCATGTATCACCTTTAATTTCTTCTTTTGCACACACCTACCAAATTCATCCACCAATATCTGCAGATTATCTTCAGGATCTCCCAAATGCACAGTGTCATCGCAAAGAGCAGCTGTCGACAACTCCCATTTGTGTGTGATTCTTTATCTTTTAACTCCACGCCTCTTGCCACTAGCACTAGCATTTACTTCTCTTACAAAACCATCTATAACATATATTAACAACCAACGGTGACATCACACATCCTGGGTCTATGGCCTAATGTACTGGGAAAATATTTCACTCTTTCCTACATACTCTAACTTGAGATCACTATCTCGGTAAAAACTATTCACTGCTTTCAGTAAATACCTCCTACACCATATATTGCAACATCTGCCTCATTGCCCACCATCCATCATGTCGTTCTCAGATACCATAATAGCACTGGTCATAGGGACCGACCCTGTGGGACCCCGCTCGTAACAGGTGCCCTACTGTGATATTCATACGTACACATGACTCGTGTTGCCTCCCTGTAATGGTATTCTCTGATCCATTGCAGTGCCCTTCTGTATTATTACGCCTGATGCTCTTACATTCTGCACTAATTTTCGTGTGGAACTGTGTCAAAGGCCTTCTTGCAGTCCAGTATGATTGCAATTAACCCACCCTCTCTCCGTGTCTTAATTCTGTTATTTTATATAAAAACTCCCAGAAAGGTTTGTGACACAAGGATTGCCTTCCATGAATCGTGCTGTGTTGGCATTTTAGTATACTCTTGTTACGTTCCAGGTGCTCACCACTCCTCCTGATAATTCTTCTCCATAATTTGAATACTATGCTCAAGAAATCGTAAATGAACGATTGCAACAAAACCATACCCCGGCGGGATTGAACCCGCGGCTTGAGTCTCAAAAACTACCAGGCCGCTCGCGTTAGTCCACTTGAACCGCTAGCCACAATAAGGATTCATCAACTAGGTATATTTCTACACCATAGAAGGTTAGAACAGGCACCTCTGTGACCACAAATACAAGTTTTTACAGACGAATCCTCAGCAAGCAGTGGCTGTGACGACTCTAGCTCAAGGTCCCATTCATGCCGTCAACATGGCGCAAGAAATCTGTTAAATGGTACACAATTGCCCAAACAAACCATTATCCCCGCCGGGATTGAACCCGCGGGATTAGGGTCTCACAAATTCAGCCCCGTCGCGTAGGCCACTTAGTCCAGCTAAGACTGGTCTAAGTGGCTAACGCAACGGGCTGGAGTTTTGAGACTTATTGACCGCGGGGGTTCAATCACGAGACAGGGGGTAGGGGGGTGGGTTATGGTTTGCATACTTATACACAGTCAATGACAGGTCTATAGTTTAGTGGCCTTCTTTTCGTCTCCTTTTTTAAAAATGGGAACTTACATGTGTGTGTGTGTGTGAGTGTGTAGTGTGTGTGTGTGTGTGTGTGTGTGGTGTGTGTTTTCGTGTGTGTGTGTGGGTGTGTGTGTGTTAATGTGTGTGTGTACTCCACCTAGTGAGTCCGAGTTCCTGGCCCCGCCCTTCACGGTTCGCTGCAGGTCACTCTCCCTGAACCGTGAGCTTTATCATACCTTGCTTAAAGCTATGTATGTGTGTGTGTGGTGTGTGTGTGTGTGTGTGTTGTGTGTGTGTGTGTGTGTGTGAGAGGAGAGGAGAGTGTGTGTACTCACCTTGTTGTATTCACACCTAGTTGTACTCCAACCTACTTGTTGGTTGCAGGGGCGAGTATATCTACTGGCCCAACATCTGCACTGGCTGACTACTGATCAACTCTCCCTGGAACTGTGTGCTTTATCATACTCTGCTTAAAGCATGTATGTGATCCTGCCTCACACTACATCGCTGTCCAAACTATTCCACTTCTGACTTAACTCTATGACAGAGAAATACTTCCTAACTCCTTGTGTTCATCTGTGTCTTCAACTTTCCAACTGTGTCCTTGGTTGCTGTGTCCCATATCTGGAAATGTTCTGTTTCTGTCAACTTGTTAATTCATCTCAGTATTTTATATGTTGTTAATCCTGTTCCTCGGCCTATCTCTCAGTCCTCCAGTGTCATCTGGTCAATTTCCCTTTAAACCTCTCCTTGTAGAATTACCCTAGCCTGGGACTAGTCTTGTTGCAAACCTTTGCACTTTCTCTGGTTTTCAAAACTGGTTGCCGCAAACTCCAATGATGGGCCTAACATACACGGTGTACAGGGGTCCTGTATGATTCCTTATTAAGATGGCAGAATGCTGTTCTTAGGTTTGCTAGGCACCCATATGCTGCAGTAGTTATTTGGTTGATGTGCACCTCAGGAGATGTACTTGATGTTATACTCACCCCAAGATCTTTTTCCTTGAGTGAGGTTTGTCAGCTCTGGCCCCTAGACTGTATCCGATTCTGAGGTCTTCTTTGTCCTTCCCCAATCTTCATGACTTTGCCCTTGGTGGGGTTGAATTCCACGAGTTAGTTGCTGGACCAGGCCTGCAGCCTGTCCAGATTCATTTGTAGTTTTGCCTGGTCCTCGTCCGATTGAATTCTTCTCATCAACTTCACATCATCTGCAAACAGGGGCACCTCAGAGTCTATTCCTTCCGTCATGTAGTTCACAAATACCAGAAACAGCACCGGTCCTAGGACTGACCCCTGTGGAACCCCACTCGTCACAGGTGCCCACTCTGACACCTTGTCACATGCCATGATTCACTGCTGTCTTCCCTACAGGTATTCCCTGATCCATTGCAGTGCAATCCATGTTATCCCTGCCTGGTCCTCCAGCTTTTGCACTAATCTCTTGTATGGAACTGTGTCAAACACCTTCTTACAGTCCAAGAAAATGCAATCTACCCACCC
>NC_069438.1:11133831-11215928 GCF_026875155.1 Cherax quadricarinatus
ATTTTTGCACTCTCTTTTATCCCCTTTGCCTTTATACAAAGGAACTATGCATGCTCTCTGCCAATCACTAGGTACCTTACCCTCTTCCATACATTTATTAAATAATTGCACCAACCACTCCAAAACTATATCCCCACCTGCTTTTAACATTTCTATCTTTATCCCAACAATCCCGGCTGCCTTACCCCTTTCATTTTACCTACTGCCTCACGAACTTCCCCCACACTCACAACTGGCTCTTCCTCACTCCTACAAGATGTTATTCCTCCTTGCCCTATACACGAAATCACAGCTTCCCTATCTTCATCAACATTTAACAATTCCTCAAAATATTCCTCCATCTTCCCAATACTCTAACTCTCCATTTAATAACTCTCCTCTCCTATTTTTAACTGACAAATCCATTTGTTCTCTAGGCTTTCTTAACTTGTTAATCTCACTCCAAAACTTTTTCTTATTTTTCAACAAAATTTGTTGATAACATCTCACCCACTCTCTCATTTGCTCTCTTTTTACATTGCTTCACCACTCTCTTAACCTCTCTCTTTTTCTCCATATACTCTTCCCTCCTTGCATCACTTCTACTTTGTAAAAACTTCTCATATGCTAACTTTTTCTCCCTTACTACTCTCTTTACATCATCATTCCACCAATCGCTCCTCTTCCCTCCTGCACCCACTTTCCTGTAACCACAAACTTCTGCTGAACACTCTAACACTACATTTTTAAACCTACCCCATACCTCTTCGACCCCATTGCCTATGCTCTCATTAGCCCATCTATCCTCCAATAGCTGTTTATATCTTACCCTAACTGCCTCCTCTTTTAGTTTATAAACCTTCACCTCTCTCTTCCCTGATGCTTCTGTTCTCCTTGTATCCCATCTACCTTTTACTCTCAGTGTAGCTACAACTAGAAAGTGATCTGATATATCTGTGGCCCCTCTATAAACATGTACATCCTGAAGTCTACTCAACAGTCTTTTATCTACCAATACATAATCCAACAAACTACTGTCATTTCGCCCTACATCATATCGTGTATACTTATTTATCCTCTTTTTCTTAAAATATGTATTACCTATAACTAAACCCCTTTCTATACAAAGTTCAATCAAAGGGCTCCCATTATCATTTACACCTGGCACCCCAAACTTACCTACCACACCCTCTCTAAAAGTTTCTCCTACTTTAGCATTCAGGTCCCCTACCACAATTACTCTCTCACTTGGTTCAAAGGCTCTTATACATTCACTTAACATCTCCCAAAATCTCTCTCTCTCCTCTGCATTCCTCTCTTCTCCAGGTGCATACACGCTTATTATGACCCACTTCTCGCATCCAACCTTTACTTTAATCCACATAATTCTTGAATTTACACATTCATATTCTCTTTTCTCCTTCCATAACTGATCATTTAACATTACTGCTACCCCTTCCTTTGCTCTAACTCTCTCAGATACTCCAGATTTAATCCCATTTATTTCCCCCACTGAAACTCTCCTACCCCCTTCAGCTTTGTTTCGCTTAGAGCCAGGACATCCAACTTCTTTTCATTCATAACATCAGCAATCATCTGTTTCTTGTCATCCGCACTACATCCACGCACATTTAAGCATCCCAGTTTTATAAAGTTTTTCTTCTTCTCTTTTTTAGTAAATGTATACAGGAGAAGGGGTAATGAGCTATTTACATGTTTAAATTTGGTTAGTCTTAACATAAAAAATTGTAAACAGCTTTCCACATCATCATTTCTCTGTATGAATCATTTGTGTACTCAGTCATGTTAGCGAATTGATTTTTGAGGTTTGATCATTCTGTCTGGTCTCTGGACAGTAACCATGGTGCTCAGGAGGAATGTGAATGATGATGAGACTGTTAAGAATACTTAGATGTGTGAGATTTTTAGATCAGGTTAAAAGTGGAGCGTGTGTAGAAACGAGGTAAACACGTGGTCTGAATGAGGCATCAGTTCATATAATTAGAAATAGTGAGGTGAAGATACGAGCTTGTGCAGTAAGTAATCCAGTCAATGGATTGATCAGAAAGCCAAGAAAAGTGCACCCCTTTTACCCCTTGGTAAAAAGACATATGTGCAACTAATGTAACATTTTATTGTGGCAGCATTTTTCTCTGTAGGACATTGTCAAGCTTGACAAAGCTCCTGGAAAGTGAGATATTGCCACAATAAAATGTCACATTAGTTGCACATGTATCATTTTACCTAACCAATTGTCAGTAATTCTACCAACATTATATTTTAATTTTATCACAATGAAGAAGAGAGCTTTAGAGTACAGGTCAGCCATCACTAATCTGGCATCATTGGGACCTGTAGTGTGCCGGATTAGTGAGTTTGCCAGATTACAGAGTGGTTATGTTAGAATACACTTAATTAACCTATCAATAGAGACTCTTTCTGCTACATCTTCCTCATTTTCATCACTGCTTTCTCCTCCACTAACTTGTTGCTGTGGATTTACATCCATCTGCACAATTTCTGAGTCAGGATAATGATGAAATTTGAGTCAGTATAAGGATTTGAGTCAGTTTAATGATGAAATTTGAAATTATGCTAGCTGAAATTAGTGCCGAATTACTGATGGAACCGGATAACTGACTGCCGGATTAGTGATGCCCGACCTGTACTATAAAAACAGTGTGTGATGAGGAAGGACAGCTTGAACAAGAGAGTTTAATACTGGTCAGGAGTATCCCTGCAAGACTCCATGGTTTTAGATATAAAAAACAAAAGCAGTTTGTTCATTGTGTGGAAATTTTACCTGTCAACATAGGCAACTGAGGTAGGATAAAATTGTTTCTTGTTACTTGTGAAGTATATTTTATACTAACAAGATTTTGTGTTAAATAAATACAGTGGACCCTCGGTTTACGATATTTTTTCACTCCAGAAGTATGTTCAGGTGCCAGTACTGACCGAATTTGTTCCCATAAGGAATATTGTGAAGTAGATTAGTCCATTTCAGACCCCCAAACATACACGTACAAACGCACTTACATAAATACACTTACATAATTGGTCGCATTGGGAGGTGATCGTTAAGCGGGGGTCCACTGTATTAGTCTCTGGCAGCATATTAGCCTTCTCTGTTTTCTCTAGATGGAGCACCATTTCAGTTATCTCTGGACAAAATACCATACCTATTTTCTCTGGATGGAGCACCATGCCTATTTTCTGTGGACAGAACGCCATACGTAATTTATCTGGCAGGAATCGGTGGTACACCTGAGGCCTTACTAAACCAGTTTTTTAGCAACTATTTTTATATTTAGGGTTTGGGTACATAACATTTTATTCTAGGTTAACTAGCAACATCTATAATGTAAGGTGTCAAAAAATTTAGCAGTTTTGATGATATAAGAAATATTAAAAAGTTTAGCATTTTTGGGAACCCTGGAATGTAACCCTATTTTTCATAGTGTATGTTATTCAGATCATTTTACATAATTTCAAAATTAGATGTTGCTTTCATAAAAGTAACTCAAGATTATTATTACAATCAAGGGGGAAGCGCTAAACCCGGAGGATTATACAGCGCCTGGGGGGGGGGATGTGGAAGGCATTCAGGCTTAATTTGGGGAACTGGAGCACAGATCCAATTCCCTAAATCAAGAGCCCCTCACCAACATCAAAGAACCTTCCTTGAGGGGAAGTAACTCAAGAGACCATTCAGACTTAATAAAGACCAATAAATTTAAACATGACCCTTTCACTGTCCAGACCCTCAAAATTAACATTGCTCTTGGTGTTTACTTTTTTCTAAAAAATATAATTAATTTTTCTTCTAAAATCTGGAGATCTTTTTCGAGGGTAACGACATCAAAAGTATGAAATTTGGTGGAAAATTAATGGAATTACACAGGTGCAAAGTTAGCAGTGTTGGTGCAGTTTACTCAACAGAGATTTCACCCACTTTGTCATATTTTAAGCCAATTTCATTGCTCCAATCAACTAAATTCTTAGCTATTTCATTAGTATGTCTTCCATTCTATTTATTAAGCAAAAGAAACTGCCTATTCATCTATTACAACGTCCCTTTAAAATGCACAGAAGGTGGTAATTTGGCCAATTTTCACAAAATTAAAAAAAATACCATTTTTAAACTAGAGTCCAAAATAAGCAAATGTATACATCCCTGGCACTTAAACAATATTTCCTCGGCTCATTAATCATGTCCCCAGGTCTCTCCTATATTACACTTGCTTTCCATTTGGAATTCTCAGAAATAAACGATTTACTCTATTTCTTGGTTAATAAAATATAACCAGGAATAAATGGTCATGGTTTATGGCACCCAAGTAATTTAATCAGATATGTATATTAAAATCCCATAAAACAGACTGGGTGGTATGGAAGGCCTTATCCGTCCTTGGGAAAATGGACAAAAATTTAATATTTCCTCTACTTTTAGCCCAATTTCAAGCCACGTCAGGTTCTGAAACTACCAAACTCATCTTTGTTTCAGTTGTATGTCTTCCATTTGATCAAATGATGCCAAGAAACAGCCAATAAAACAATAGATACCATCTTAGAAGACACCTCAAATTTGCTCTTTTAACCCTTAAACGGTCCAAACGTATATATTCGTTTGGACCGTTTAAGGGTTAAACTATCCACAAGTTCAGAGTTTTGCTCATCCCATCATGTACTGCATGAGGCAGGATTTTTTTTTATACCATGCACACTCGTTGCACAGACCCATTCTCTCATATCTAGGCCAAAATTTACAGCTCACACCCTATGTGAGTGAGCTGAGCTCATAACATAGAACTATATAAAGGACCCTGACCTCACTGATTTATTTTAACCCTTTCAGTGGCATGATGGCCACTGAAAGGGTTAAAAATGCTAACATTTCTTCTGAAATTCAAGACTTATTCCATGTACTTACAAAGATTTTTTTGCAGGTTCAAAAGTGAGGATCAGCAGTTATGGGTTGGCACTGGCACTGCTGCAGTGAAGGCAGTGTCCTGTGTGGAGGTGATCAAGCGACGCACTGCTAACCTTCACCAGATAACTCAACTAGTTTACAAGAGGTCAGTAGTCTCATTTCGTCTGGTATGTAGTCTAGCTTAGTGGGTCTTATTGCACTGACTCTGCACTTTCTAGAAAGGTATAGAATTAGGGGGGATATGCTTGAGGTGTATAAATGGAAAATAAGAATAAATAAAGGGGATGTAAATAATGCTGTTAAAAATACCTAAGACAGGACTCGCAGCAGCAGTTTTAAGTCAGAAAAAAATTAGATTTAGAAAGTATGTAAGATAGCTTTGGTTTGTAATAAAGTTGTGGATGAGTGGAGCAAACTCCTGAGTAGGATCATTGAAGCTAAAACCTTGTGTAGCTTTAAAAATAGGTTAGATAAGTACACAAGTGTGACTAACATGCCGGGAGCAACTGTCTAGTAACCTCTTCACTTGTATACATTACTAAAGTTAAAAAAAAGAAACTTTTGTTTTTCTTTTTTGTTCACCCTACTTTGCTGGGATACAGCCAGTTTATTGAAAGACGTGTACATGAGTGGGTGTGGGTGGGTGAGAGTTGGACCTGCCTAGCTTGGGCCAGTAGGCCTGCTGCAGTCTTTCTTTAGATGGGATAAGATAAGATTTGTTTGGATTTTTTAACCCAGAGGGTTAGCCACCCAGGATAACCCTAGAAAGTCAGTGTGTCATCAAGGACTGTCTGCTTTATTTCCATTGTGGTCCTTCAATCTTCTCCCCCAGGATTCAACCCACACCAGTTGACTAACACCCAGGTACCTACTTACTGCTAGGTGAACAGGGACAACAGGTGTCAGGAAAAATGCCCAGCATTTCCACCCATGCCGAGGATCGAACCATGGACATCCATTGCGTGAGGTGAGAGCGTTACCTACCATGCCTGAGACTGAATCATTATTAAGGATGGTGAAATTAGTTGTAGAGAAGAACTTTATTAAGATATCTTGCATGTGGTTAGGCTTTATTAGTCACTGAATAGGAATATATAACAAGAAAATTTATACAAGTGTAATCAGGTGATTGGTCAGGTCAGTGAGGTCACTGTGTGAGGTAATTGTATGGCTGGCTCATTGAGGTCACTGTGTGTGGGGTGAATTGTGTGGTTGGGAGCACTGCAGGAGGCCTACCAGTCAGTTACCTTTTTATGTATGCTGAGACGTGCTACGTTTGGCTAAATTGGAAGCTCCTCCATTCTGTTGGACTGTATTTTGTATTGAGAGTAGCATGGCTTCCAGGCATGCGAGTCATAATTTGTTCATTTTATGACCAGCTGGACGTCCTTCCAAGACAGAATGTGGGCAGTCTGGTCCCTATGTGTCACACAATCATTGTTTATGCTGTAAGTTCTGCAAACATGCTGGTGTTCATTCATGAGCTGTAGACTATAAGAGGTCAAAGCTGTCAAATGCAATGATGTTTACACCATTGTTGTTATGGTTATGGTGATTATCTATATTGTCTTGTCACATCTGTGATGATAAAGGAGACACTCGTGCAACATTTGGGTATATTTATTCTATAAATGTTTCACCAGCCAGTGGAATTCTTTAGTCTATGCAGAAATTGGTGGAAGATAAGGAGGAGTTTGAGGTAATCAGTCTCTCAACCTAGAGTCTCCAGGCTGAGGGACTGATTACCTCAAACTCCTCCTTATCTTCCACCATTCTTCTCTGTATTGGACTGAGGAAGCCACTGGCTGGTGAAACATTTCCAGAATAAAGTTACCTAAATATTACACAAGTGTCTCGTCTATCAACTTGTCAGGTTTTTAAACCACTTGTTCGAAACATCACACTTTGATAGTGATGGACGTGATGGTGGCATCACCTAGGTTTATCTTGGCGAGGGAGGGCGAGTCTGTGTTGTTCTCTGTTTTTGGTGGAGATTTTGTGTGCATGATCCTTCTTGCAATTTTGGATGATGTGTGCAGGAAATTTAAGTGCAAGAAGATGTCTTTTGGAATGCTGCACTCTTCATCCTTGTGTTTAGTGCTGCAGATCCTGTAACCATGTAGAAATATGCTATTGAGTGCACCTCATCTAGTTCTTTGATGGTGGTGTGAGCAGTAGTGTTTCATGTCATTCCTCTGTATGCAGCCACTTCCCTATATAACATGAATTTTTGTAAATATAATTGAAGAAAGGTATCAAAAAGTGAACTGATCATCCTGGGAAGGCCTATCAGTGTGCTGTTTAATTTTCAGTATACTTTTTCCTAGCACATTTACAAAAAAAGAATTGCAGTTTATGGAGGAACTTACAAGAGAGCTGACAGTATATTGAATTTGAGGCCTCTGTCTTGTCCAATGAGAAGCAAATCAAGGAAAGGAATTATAAATTATATACAGTTATTGCAACACTTGTCAGCTGTTCTTGAGGGCTTTGAGGGTAAGTCTTTTGTGTCCGTCGAGAGTAAGCCTTATGTTCCTGTTGAGGGTAAGTCTTTTGTGTCCATCGAGAGTAAGCCTTATGTTCCTGTTGAGGGTAAGTCTTTTGTGTCCATCGAGAGTAAGCCTTATGTTCCTGTTGAGGGTAAGTCTTTTGTGTCCATCGAGAGTAAGCCTTATGTTCCTGTTGAGGGTAAGTCTTTTGTGTCCATCGAGAGTAAGCCTTATGTTCCTGTTGAGGGGAAGTCTTTTGTGTCCATCGAGAGTAAGCCTTATGTTCCTGTTGAGGGTAAGTCTTTTGTGGGCCGTCGAGAGTAAGCCTTTGTTCCTGTTGAGGGTAAGTCTTTTGTGTCCATCGAGAGTAAGCCTTATGTTCCTGTTGAGGGTAAGTCTTTTGTGTCCGTCGAGAGTAAGCCTTATGTTCCTGTTGAGGGTAAGTCTTTTGTGTCCATCGAGAGTAAGCCTTATGTTCCTGTTGAGGGTAAGTCTTTTGTGTCCGTCGAGAGTAAGCCTTATGTTCCTGTTGAGGGTAAGTCTTTTGTGTCCGTCGAGAGTAAGCCTTATGTTCCTGTTGAGGGTAAGTCTTTTGTGTCCGTCGAGAGTAAGCCTTATGTTCCTGTTGAGGGTAAGTCTTTTGTGTCCATCGAGAGTAAGGCTTATGTTCCTGTTGAGGGTAAGTCTTTTGTGTCCGTCGAGAGTAAGCCTTATGTTCCTGTTGAGGGTAAGTCTTTTTTGTCCATCGAAGGCAAGTCTTTTGTACTGACAGGCAGAGTGTCTCCCACATAGCAAGCCATATCAGTGTAATGATTCAGTGGCTTGGTTGGTGGCGACTGGTGACGATGGCGGTCACATCTAGACTAGCTACTTACTGCTAGGTGAACAGTAACAGCAGGTGTAAGGTAACTAATGCCATGGTACCTACATGCATTTTTATTACATGTGTTTATTAGTATTTTATTACTTGTGGTTTATTTTGAGTTTTTCTTACAGGGTTGAGGAGTATTGGGAGCCCAAATGGGATGGCTTAGACCGCTTGAAAGTTACACGAGAAGTACCCACCATAGTTATCTTGCTGTCTAAAACGCCACTTGATTCCTCACTTCCTGGGTAAGACAAGATAGTGATCTCATAATTGTCTTGCTGTTTAAAACACCACTTAATTCCTCCCTTCCTGGGTAAGACAAGATAGTGATCTCAGAGTTATCTTGCTGTCTAAAATATTTCTACATTATTTAAACATGTGCTCTTGTTTGACTGTCTACAGGCCAAATTTAAGTTATAGACAGTCAGACACGTACAGTACTCACGTTACAGTATTTCGGTAATACAGTGCTTTTCAGTTATACTCATATGTATTATTTTCATCATTGTGCGGTGAGGTGGCCATCAGCCGACCCTCACTCAGTCTGTTCATAACAGTTGTGCACTGTGTCCCTTAGTGTCATATTCTGGCAATTTCCAAAGGTTTTACTCGTGCTATTGTTATTGTTGTTTTTATTAACACATCGGCCGATTACCACCAAGGCAGGGTGGCCCGAAAAAGAAAAACTTTCATCATCATTCACTCCATCACTGTCTTGCCAGAGGGGTGCTTTACACTACAGTTATAAAGCTGCAACATTAATGCCCCTCCTTCAGAGTGTAGACACTGTACTTCCCATCTCCAGGACTCAAGTCCTGCCTGCCGGTTTCCCTGAATCCTTTCATAAATGTTACTTTGCTCACACTTCAACAGCACGTCAAGTATTAAAAACCATTTGTCTCCATTCACTCCTATCAAATATGCTCATGCATGCTTGCTGGCAGTCCAAGCCCCTCGCACACAAAACCTCCTTTACCCCCTCCCTCCAACCCTTCCTAGGCTGACCCCTACCCCACCTTCCCTCCACTACAGATTTATACACTCTCGAAGTCATTCTGTTTTGTTCCATTCTCTATACATGTCCGAACCACCTCAACAACCCCTCCTCAGCCCTCTGGATGATAGTTTTGGTAATTCCACACCTTCTCCTAATTTCCAAACTATGAATTCTCTGCATTATATTCACACCACACATTGCCCTCAGACATGACATCTCCACTACCTCCAGCCTTCTCCTCGTTGCAACATTCATCACCCATGCTTCACACCCATACAAGAGTGTTGGTACAACTATACTCTCATACATTCCCCTTTTTGCTTCCACGGACAAAGTTCTTTGTCTCCACAGACTCCTAAGTGTACCACTCACCCTTTTCCCCTCATCAGTTCTGTGATTCACCTCATCCTTCATAGACCCATCTGCTGACATGTCCACTCCTAAATATCTGAATACATTCACCTCCTCCATACTCTCTCCCTCCAATCTGATATCCAGTCTTTCATCACCTAATCTTTTTGTTATCCTCATAACCTTACTCTTTCCTATATTCACTTTTAATTTTCTTCTTTTACATACCCTACCGAATTCATCCACCAACCTCTGCAACTTCTCTTCAGAATCTCCCAAAAGCACAGTGTCATCAGCAAAAGCAACTGTGACATCTCCCACTTTGTGTTTGATTCTTTATCTTTTAACTCCACACCTCTTGCTAAGACCCTAGCATTCACTTCTCTTACAACCCCATCTATAAATATATTGAACAACCACGGTGACATCACACATCCTTGTCTAAGGCCTACTTTTACTGGGAAATAATCTCCCTCTCTCCTACATACTCTAACCTGAACCTCACTATCCTCGTAAAAACTCTTCACTGCTTTCTTTAACCTACCTCCTATACTATACACCTGCAACATCTGCCACATTGCCCCCCTATCCACCCTATCATATGCCTTTTCTAAATCCATGAATGCTACAAAAACCTCTTTACCGTTATCTAAATATTGTTCACCTATATGTTTCATTGTAAACACTTGGTCCACACACCCCCTACCTTTCCTAAAGCCTCCTTGTTCATCTGTTATCCTACTCTCTGTCTTACTCTTAATTCTTTCAATAATAACTCTACCATACACTTTTCCAGGTATACTCGACAGACTTCTTTCTTTCAACACACCAGCCGTATCCCACCGAGGCGGGGTGGCCCACAAGGAAAAATGAAAGCTTCTCCTTTTACATTTAGTAATATATACAGGAGAAGGGGTTACTAGCCCCTTGCTCCTGGCGTTTTAGCTGCCTCTTACAACACGCATGGCTTACGGAGGAAGAATTCTGTTCCGCTTCCCCATGGAGATAAGAGGAAATGAACAAGAACTAGAAAGAAAACAGGAGAAAACCCAGAGGGGTGTATATATATACAGTGGACCCCCGCATAACGATCACCTCCGAATGCGACCAATTATGTAAGTGTATTTATGTAAGTGCGTTTGTACGTGTATGTTTGGGGGTCTGAAATGGACTAATCTACTTCACAATATTCCTTATGGGAACAAATTCGGTCAGTACTGGCACCTGAACATACTTCTGGAGTGAAAAAATATCGTTAACCGGGGGTCCACTGTATATATATGCTTGTACATGTATGTGTAGTGTGACCTAAGTGTGAGTAGAAGTAGCAAGACATGCCTGAAACCTTGCATGTTTATGAGACAGAAAAATGGACACCAGCAATCCTACCATCATGTAAAACAATTATAGGCTTTCGTTTTACACTCACTTGAGAGGATGGTAGTACCTCCCTGGGCGGTTGCTGTCTACCAACCTATGCCTAGAACTAGACAGACTTATTCCCCTATAATTTTTGCACTCTCTTTTATCCCCTTTGCCTTTATACAAAGGAATTATGCATGCTCTCTGCCAATCCCTAGGTACCTTACCCCTTTCCATACATTTATTAAATAATAGCACCAACCACTCCAAAACTATATCCCCTCCTGCTTTAACATTTCTATCTTTATGCCATCAATCCCGGCTGCCTTACCCCCTTTCATTCTACCCACTGCCTCACAAACTTCCCCCACACTCACAACTGGCTCTTCCTCACTCCTACACAAGATGTTATTCCTCCTTGCCCTATACACGAAATCACAGCTTCCCTATCTTCATCAACATTTAACAGTTCCTCAAAATATTCCCTCCATCTTCCTGATACCTCTAACTCTTCATTTAATAACTCTCCTCTCTTATTTTTAACTGTCATCTCCATTTGTTCCCTAGGCTTCCTCAACTTACTAATCTCACTCCAAAACTTTTTCTTATTTTCAACAAAATTTGTTGATAACATCTCACCCACTCTCTCATTTGCTTTCTTTTTACATTGCTTCACCACTCTCTTAACCTCTCATTTTCTCCCCATATACTCTTCCTTCCTTGTATCACTTCTACTTTGTAAAAACTACTCATATGCTAACTTTTTCTCCCTTACTACTCTCTTTACATCATCATTCCACCAATCGCTCTTCTTCCCTCCCGCACCCACTTTCCTGTAACCACAAACTTCTGCTGAACACTCTAACACTACATTCTTAAACCTACCCCATACATCTTCGACCCCATTGCCTATACTCTCACTAGCCCATCTATCCTCCAATAATTGTTTATATCTTACCCTGAATATATCATTGCTTAGTTAATTTTAAGGCTGCCCATAATGCTCTGCATACAAGGGGCTTTTAGCATGTTACACTTAACCACTGTATTTCTTTGTACTTCTATGTATCATGTCCAAATTAATAATAAATAAATACCCGAACTGCCTCCTCTTTTAGTTTATACACCTTCACCTCTCTCTTACTTGCTGCTTCTATTCTCCTTGTATCCCATCTACCTTTTACTCTCAGTGTAGCTACAACTAGAAAGTGATCTGATATATCTGTGGCCCCTCTATAAACATGTACATCCTGAAGTCTACTCAACAGTCTTTTATCTACCAATACATAGACCAACAAACTACTGTCATTACGTCTTACATCATATCTTGTTTACTTATTTATCCTCTTTTTCTTAAAATATGTATTACTTATTACTAAACCCCTTTCTATACAAAGTTCAATCAAAGGGCTCCCATTATCATTTACACCTGACACCCCAAACTTACCTACCACACCCTATTGTTGTTATTGTAATTATTAATTACAGTACAATGGCCCCTAAGGGTAATGCTAGTGAAAAAGAGAGAGTTGCAAACATCTTTAAAAATTAAAAGCTAGAAATGATCCAGTTTAGTAAGAAAGGCATGTCGAACACTGAGATAGATATTAAATCAAACTAGCTCCACTATACCCTTCAGTCTTCCTTTGTCAGTCACTTATAAAATGTCCATTTGTCAGTCACCACGAGCTCAATATGAACATGTTTCAACTTTAGCAACACAGTACTGTTGCTGAACTTGAAATATTTTAACTTTTCTATCATTTTTTTAGTTCTAGTGCTATTGTGTATTTAATAAATGATAGTGTAAACATGTTATTATGCATTTATATGCACTAACAAGTGAAAAAAGATAAAAGGCTGTGATTTGATTTTTGGTGGAGGTCTGAAACCTAACCTGCTGTATTAGTGAGGTTTTTTATTTTTATTATCACACTGGCCGATTCCCACCAAGGCAGAGTGGCCCAAAAAAGAAAAACTTTCACCATCATTCACTCCATCACTGTCTTGCCAGAAGGGTGCTTTACACTACAGTTTTTAAACTGCAACATTAACACCCCTCCTTCAGAGTGCCGGTTTCCCTGAACCCCTTCATAAATGTTACTTTGCTCACACTCCAACAGCACGTCAAGTATTAAAAACCATTTGTCTCCATTCACTCCTATCAAACACGCTCACGCATGCCTGCTGGAAGTCCAAGCCCCTCGCAAACAAAACCTCCTTTACCCCCTCCCTCCAACCTTTCCTAGGCTGACCCCTACCCCGCCTTCCTTCCACTACAGACTGATACACTCTTGAAGTCATTCTGTTTCGCTCCATTCTCTCTACATGTCCGAACCACCTCAACAACCCTTCCTCAGCCCTCTGGACAACAGTTTTGGTAATCCCGCACCTCCTCCTAACTTCCAAACTACGAATTCTCTGCATTATATTCACACCACACATTGCCCTCAGACATGACATCTCCACTGCCTCCAGCCTTCTCCTCGCTGCAACATTCATCACCCATGCTTCACACCCATATAAGAGCGTTGGTAAAACTATACTCTCATACATTCCCCTCTTTGCCTCCAAGGACAAAGTTCTTTGTCTCCACAGACTCCTAAGTGCACCACTCACTCTTTTCCCCTCATCAATTCTATGATTCACCTCATCATTCATAGACCCATCCGCTGTGATTTTATACATAGTGATATGTTGCAATTTCTTAAGTGGTGACCATAGACTCCAGTGTCGGGTCATCATGTGACCAAGACCCTCATCAGGAAACACTTGTGTTTGCTTTCAAATATCAACATTGAGGTGTTTTCTAGGATGGTTTTTATGGTTTTATTGGCTGTTTCTTGGTATTATTTGATAGAATAGAAGACATGCTACTGAAATAAAGATGATTTGGTGGTATCAGGAGCCTGATACCATGCTCAAAGTTTCCACTCAATACAGTGGAACTTTGGAACTTGAACGTAATTCATTCCTTAAGGCTGTTCGAGTGTTGATCTGTTTGAGTATTGAACGAATTTTTCCCAACCAATTTTCCTTTTGGTTGGCTGTTATCACTAATCTTAATCCCCAGGGCAACTTATTTTTACAGATAATAAAAAAAAACAAAAAATGTGAAGTAGCACAAAATAGTTTATGGCAAAGTTCCAGCAGGTCTTGTTTGTTTGGTTGAGTGCCGAGCAAACAGTCGATTACTGAGCGGTTGTTTTACTAAAAAGATTGTTCTAATACTGAATTGTTCGAGTAGGGAGCTGTTCGAATACTGAGGATCCACTGTATTTCCACTACTTTGAGCCTGAAATCAGGGTCAAAGTAATGGAAATATTTGTTTTTTTATTTTCCAGAGGAGTGGTAAGGCCCTCTGGCTCCCTCAGTTGTTTTATAGGAGGAGACCAAACAGTTGAATAACTATAGGCCAATATCCAATTTACACCCTCTCTCAAAAATCTTTGAAAAATTAATTCATAAACGAATCTACTCCTACCTCATCTCCCAAAACATTCTCAACCCCTGCCAATTTGGATTCAGGCCTAATAAAAATACTAATGATGCTATTATACACATGCTAGAACATACATACACTGCAATAGAGAAAAAAGAAGTCCCACTGGGGATCTTCATTGACTTACGTAAAGCTTTTGATACAGTTGACCATGACTTGCTCCACGTAAAATTGTCACACTATGGTATAAGAGGGCACTCCCTCAACTACCTCAAGTCATACCTCAGCAACAGAAGCCAATATGTGTATGCAAATGGGGCAAGCTCTTCCGCTCAACCAATTACAGTTGGTGTCCCACAGGGAAGTGTCCTTGGCCCTCTTCTCTTTCTCCTATTCATAAATGACCTACCAAATGCTTCGCAATTACTCAAACCCACACTTTTTGCAGATGACACTACATACGTCTTCTCTCACCCGAGCCCAGTCACGCTAGCCAATACTGTAAACACCGAATTACAGAAAATATCAACCTGGATGAGGACTAACAAACTTACACTAAACATTGACAAAACCTACTTCATTCAGTTTGGTAACGGAGCTACAGATGTCCCTCTTAACATAATGATAAACGGATCACCTATCACAAAGCTAACAGAGGGAAAATTCTTAGGAATCCACCTTGATAATAGACTCAAATTTCATACACATGTACAACAAATTTCTAAGAAAATTTCCAAGACTGTAGGCATACTATCGAAGATACGGTACTATGTTCCACAGTCAGCCCTCCTGGCCCTTTATCACTCTCTTATTTACCCCTATCTCACCTGTGGAATTTGTGCATGGGGCTCAACAACAATTAGCCATCTCAGACCACTAATTACCCAACAAAAGGCTGCAGTTAGAATGATAACAAATTCTCACTACAGGCAGCACACTCCACCAATATTCAAAACACTCAACCTACTCACCATACAAAACATCCATACTTATTACTGCACCTATTACATACATAGAACACTTAACTCTGATATTAACCCTCCCCTCAAACATCTCCTTGCCAACCTCAACAGAACACATGACCATAACACAAGGCACAGATCACTCTTTGATGTTCCTCGTGTCCATCTCACGCTATGCAAAAACTCAATGCACATAAAAGGCCCTAAAATCTGGAATTCATTACCTGTAAATATAAAAGAAACACTACCTGTTTATAAATTCAAGTCTCTTCTCAAAGATCACTTACTCACTCAAAACCAAATAAATACTGAATAATTGAACCTTATAAATTGTATATCCTATATGTTACTCACAATTATATCACACAAATGTTAAACCTAGGACCCAATCTAACTTTGTTATTTTTTTAAATACACTACCTAACAGAATACTCCATTCGACTGAATGTACAACAATGCATGCAACCATATGACCTGTCTTTGTAATACTCACTTGTGCTTTATAGTTATCTGTTTACAATAATGTTTTATCACTGATTTCATCATTGCTTAGTTAATCTTAAGTTAATTTTAAGCCAGCCCGTAATGCTATGCATATAAGTGGCTTTGGCATGCTGCTCTTACCTGTATTTTTTGTACCTCTGTATGTATGCTTAAATTACTAAATAAATAAATAAATAAATAAATAAATAAATTCAATTATTGGGATGACCTAAATCATGACCAATCATTCCTCGTTATATTTTATCATACGAGAAATAAGGCAAAATTTTAATTTTGTATGTAATGATGTATTGAAAATAGAAGGCAAGTGTAATATAGGAGAGGCCTGGTGGAGGTGATTAATGAAGAGAGGAAATGTTGCTGTACTGTCTGGAGTGTCTATATTATTATGGACTCTTTTTCAACTGGATATTTTTTAATTTTGTGTAAAACTGGTCAAATTACTGGCTTTTGTGCACTTTATAGGGTAGTTGTGAGAATTGAATTGGTATTTTTAATGTGCTCAGTCAATAGAAAAGATGGCATACTCAAAAAAGCTGAGAATTTGGTCAAAAGGAATAATATATGTAATTGGCTTAAAATAGGACTCAATGTAGGTGAAATCTCAGGTGTGAAATTGTGCCCAGACTGCTAACTTTGCTCCTGCTTAATTCTGTAATTTTTCCATCAAATTTTGTACTTGTGGCATCATTACTTTCAGAAAAAGATTCTCTACCATTTCTAAAGAAATTATTTTTTTTTAAATCCTGACACTGTTAGCACTTATAATTTCAGGGTCTGGACAGTGAAAGAGTTAAGAAAAATATTAAAATGAAGGAACATGAATATGATGAGACTTATAGCATGACTTTATTAAACAGCTATCAGCATAATACTACGTAAATAGCTATCAGCATGAGCAAACACTATGACATATTTATTAGAAAACGTTTCGGTCCTGGGACCTTGATCAACGTCCCAGGACCGAAACGTTTTCTAATAAATATGTCATATTGTTTGCTTATGTGTCTTTCTAAACCAACTTGTCGGTATTTATTACCAAGGTTTATACCAGCTATCAACATCACTTATTAAACTGTCAGAATGACTCATTAAACAGCTGTCAGCATGACTACAACAGTAGTCTTGCTGACAGTTCCTTTGGAATGGTTGACAGATATTGAACCTTTTTAATCTTAAGGCAGAGAGTTCCAGATATTGGGGCCTTTTATGCAGTTTTTACTTGGGTTGGGTTGAACATGGGGATGTTGAAGATATAGTAGTATTTGGTTCTGATGTTATGACTGACTCACAAAATCATAATATGATTGTAAACTAATCGCATAAAAGGTGGGGATTCGAACCCGTGGCAAGTGAGTCTTAAAACTCGCGGGCCAGTGTGCTAACACCTGGTCCATGGCGACCCAATAAGATTCATCCAACTAGGTATATTTCTATAAACCATAGGGATGTTAGCATGAGCCACCACCCATGACCACAGATGCAGGTTTTCACAGACGAATCCCACACCAGCGTAGCTATGGCATGCTCTATCTAAAGTCCCCTTGAAGCTGCCATCATGGTGGTTTTGAAGACTTGCCAGCCATGGGTTCAAGTCCCTCTTGTTGTGTTGTGCCTCTGGGTTGTGTTGCAGCTCCCAGGAAGTCCCAGAGCAGAAGTCATATTGGAATTAATTGTTGTGTATATATGTGCACAGTGCTATGAGTGAATTTTTTGTATATTGAATGTAAGTTTAAACTTTTGAAGACTGGCAGTGTGTGTTGTCTTACACTTGAAGACTGGCAGTGTGTGTTGTCTTACACTTGAAGACTGGCAGTGTGTGTTGTCTTACACTTGAAGACTGGCAGTGTGTGTGTTGTCTTACACTTGAAGACTGGCAGTGTGTGGTTGTCTTACACTTGAAGATGGCAGTGTGTGTTGTCTTACACTTGAAGACTGGCAGTGTGTGTTGTCTTACACTTGAAGACTGGCAGTGTGTGTTGTCTTACACTTGCAAAACTGGCATGTGTGTGTGTTGTCTTACACTTGAAGACTGGCAGTGTGTGTTGTCTTACACTTGAAGACTGGCAGTGTGTGTGTTGTCTTACACTTGAAGACTGGCAGTGTGTGTTGTCTTACACTTGAAGACTGGCAGTGTGTGTTGTCTTACACTTGAAAACTGGCAGTGTGTGTTGTCTAACACTTGAAGACTGGCAGTGTGTGTTGTCTTACACTTGAAGATGGCAGTGTTGTGTGTTGTCTTACACTTGAAGACTGGCAGTGTGTGTTGTCTTACACTTGAAGACTGGCAGTGTGTGTTGTCTTACACTTGAAGACTGGCAGTGTGTGTGTTGTCTTACACTTGAAGACTGGCAGTGTGTGTTGTCTTACACATGAAGACTGGCAGTGTTGTGTGTTGTCTTACACTTGAAGACTGGCAGTGTGTGTTGTCTTACACATGAAGACTGGCAGTGTGTGTGTTGTCTTACACTTGAAGACTGGCAGTGTGTGTTGTCTTACACTTGAAGACTGGCAGTGTGTGTGTTGTCTTACACTTGAAGACTGGCAGTGTGTGTTGTCTTACACATGAAGACTGGCAGTGTGTGTGTTGTCTTACACTTGCAAACTGGCAGTGTGTGTGGGTTTTCTTACACTTGAAGACTGGCAGTGTGTGTGTTGTCTTACACTTGAAGACTGGCAGTGTGTGTTGTCTTACACATGAAGACTGGCAGTGTGTGTGTTGTCTTACACTTGCAAACTGGCAGTGTGTGTGTTGTCTTACACTTGAAGACTGGCAGTGTGTGTGTTTGTCTTACACTTTAAGACTGGCAGTGTGTGTTGTTTACACTTGAGACTGGCAGTGTGTGTTGTCTTACACATGAAGACTGGCAGTGTGTGTGTTGTCTTACACTTGAAGACTGGCAGTGTGTGTTGTCTTACACTTGAAGACTGGCAGTGTGTGTTGTCTTACACTTGAAGACTGGGAGTGTGTGTGTTGTCTTACACTTGAAGACTGGCAGTGTGTGTGTTGTCTTACACTTGAAGACTGGCAGTGTGTGTTGTCTTACACTTGAAGACTGGCAGTGTGTGTTGTCTTACACATGAAGACTGGCAGTGTGTGTGTTGTCTTACACTTGAAGACTGGCAGTGTGTGTGTTGTCTTACACTTGAAGACTGGCAGTGTGTGTTGTCTTACACTTGAAGACTGGCAGTGTGTGTGTTGTCTTACACTTGAAGACTGGCAGTGTGTGTGTTGTCTTACACTTGAAGACTGGCAGTGTGTGTTGTCTTACACATGAAGACTGGCAGTGTGTGTTGTCTTACACTTGCAAACTGGCAGTGTGTGTGTTGTCTTACACTTGAAGACTGGCAGTGTGTGTTGTCTTACACTTGAAGACTGGCAGTGTGTGTTGTCTTACACTTGAAGACTGGCAGTGTGTGTTGTCTTACACTTGCAAACTGGCAGTGTGTGTGTTGTCTTACACTTGAAGGCTGGCAGTGTGTGTGTTGTCTTACACTTGAAGACTGGCAGTGTGTGTTGTCTTACACTTGAAGACTGGCAGTGTGTGTTGTCTTACACATGAAGACTGGCAGTGTGTGTGTTGTCTTACACTTGCAAACTGGCAGTGTGTGTGTTGTCTTACACTTGAAGACTGGCAGTGTGTGTGTTGTCTTACACTTGAAGACTGGCAGTGTGTGTTGTCTTACACTTGAAGACTGGCAGTGTGTGTTGTCTTACACTTGAAGACTGGCAGTGTGTTGTCTTACACTTGAAGACTGGCAGTGTTTTGTTGTCTTACACTTGAAGACTGGCAGTGTGTGTTGTCTTACACTTGAAGACTGGCAGTGTGTGTTGTCTTACACTTGAAGACTGGCAGTGTGTTTTCTTACACTTGAGACTGGCAGTGTGTGTTGTCTTACACTTGAAGACTGGCAGTGTGTGTTGTCTTACACTTGAAGACTGGCAGTGTGTGTGTGTTGTCTTACACTTGAAGACTGGCAGTGTGTGTTGTCTTACACTTGAAGACTGGCAGTGTGTGTTGTCTTACACTTGAAGACTGGCAGTGTGTGTTGTCTTACACTTGAAGACTGGCAGTGTGTGTTGTCTTACACTTGCAAACTGGCAGTGTGTGTGTTGTCTTACACTTGAAGATGGCAGTGTGTGTTGGGCTTACACTTGAAGACTGGCAGTGTGTGTTGTCTTACACTTGAAGACTGGCAGTGTGTGTTGTCTTACACTTGAAGACTGGCAGTGTGTGTTGTCTTACACTTGAAGACTGGCAGTGTGTGTTGTCTTACACTTGCAAACTGGCAGTGTGTGTGTTGTCTTACACTTGAAGACTGGCAGTGTGTGTTGTCTTACACTTGAAGACTGGCAGTGTGTGTTGTCTTACACTTGCTTGAGTCATCCTTAATGCAATAGTTTTTTGTTTTTTATGTGCATATTCTGTTAAATGATAAAAGAGATGAGCGTTACTTAAAAACTGTTATGCTTGCAGGTATCAAGCTCCTGGTACCTTGACAGGCGACTTCTGCAGAGTTGACGCCCAGCAGCGACGGCGATACAAGCCACCGAGAGGTCGACACGTTGAGGGAGTTGTTCACTCGGGTCAGTACAAGAACCGGAACATTACGAGTCAGTTGAATGAAGGAGGAGAACGGCAAGAAGAAGGTCCAAGAGGAACACCAAAAGTACAGGAAAGAGGGAGAGGAGGAGGAGAAGGACACAAAAACACAAAAGGAGTCCAGACAGTGGTGTAGTGGTGTAATCATAGGGGAAATTTACCATGGCATCCAGAGCAACCCATGTAATTGAAACCACTACAAGTTGTGAAGACAGTGATAGCAGTAATGAAGGAAAATAATAATGATAGTAGAAGAAAGATTCCATGGTGGTTGCTGCAACACTGTGTACCATGCAAAATACTAACATATTTATTAAGCATAAATAAATAATTGGGATGACACTGAATAATGTAGTGGAAATGAAGAACATTTTGATCAAAACATAACATAATAGAATATGATAGAACATTACATATACATATGCACAGACATTAAAGGTATACATAATATAAAAGTATTTCTAATGAGTATAAAAAGAAATATACATACATGAGAAGTGATTAAAAAATTACATTATGGTACACAACAGTATGAAATATGAATTGACTTAAATTCTAATAAATTATGTTCCCTGGTACATTTTTTTTACATTAATTGATATTAATTACATTAATAATTCAAAGAATTCCAGTTCATTGGCCGTGGTTCCAAGGGGACAAGTAGGTAGAATTCCACTTTGAGAGTCATCAAAGTGGTGAGGCTTGGGAACAAAATTGGGATTTTGCTGCCAATCCCACATACGGTTTGCTGGTGGATACTGGACATTTATTGTAAGCTAAAAGCTAGATGTCACCATATTGCAGAATGAACATAAATGCACTGGAAAATGTACAAAGGATGATCACAAAGTTGATCCCATATATCAGAAATTTTCCCTATGAGGATAGACTGAGGCCCTGAATATGCACTCACTAGAAAAGCGTAGAATTAGTGGGGATATGATAGAGGTGTATAAATGGAAAACAGGAATAAATAAAGGGAATGTAAATAACATGCTAAAAGTATCTAGCCAAGACAGGTCTTGCAGCAATGGTTTCAAGTTGGAAAAATTTAGATTCAGGAAAGATATAGGAAAGCACTGGTTTGGTAATAGAGTTGTGGATGAGCGGAACAAACTGTCGAGTAAAAGCATTGAAGCTAAAACATGTAGTTTTAAAAATAGGTTAGATAAATACATGAGTGGGTGTGGGTGAGTGTGAGTTGGACCTGACTAGCTTGTGCTAATAGGTCTGATGCTGTGCTCCTTCCTTTTTAAGTGGATGTGACCTGGACTTGATTAGCTTGGGTTAGTGGCTTAGGCCAGTAGTTGACTTGGACCTGCCTTGCATGGGCCAGTAGGCCTGCTGAAGTGTTCTTTTTTTCTTATGTTCTTATTATTTTAATTAGAAAAGTTCAGTAGAGTATATTGAAGCATCAGTACTTCAATATACTCTGTGTATTGAAATAATTTACATATTAACCCTTTCAGGGTCCGTCCCGTAGATCTACGGCTTTACGGTGAGTGTCCAAACCGTAGATCTACGCCATGAGCTCAGCTCACTCTGATAAACTATGAGTGGTACATTTGGGCCTAGATATGAGAGAATACATCTATGTGGTATGTGTGCACCACATAAAACAGATCCTGCAGCACACTGTGTATAATGAGAGAAAAAAACTGAAATCATGATTTTTCGATTAAAACAGCAACTTTGCAGTGTTTTTTCGTATGTTTTTTATAGTTGTATTTGCGATTTCTTGGTCTCATTTGATAGAATGGAAGACATATTACAGAAATAGAGATGATTTTGATTGGTTTTAGCACTGAAAATGGCTTGAAACTGAGCTCAAAGTAGCAGAAATGTTAAATTTTTGACGATATTCAAGAGTAAACAAACGACCTCACACATCTAATACACGTCAGCTGGTGGGTCTAATATGCATTCACAAATATGGTGATGATATTTATACAATTATTACAGTATTGCATAACAGTAAATCTTCTATTTTTTGGTGTGAATAAAAATTCATTATGTGAATAAAAAATCAAAATGGAATTTATTTGTAAAGCCTCAAAACATAACTAATGAGCAGAGGAAATGTTAGTTTAGTTCCAGGAATACCTACATTGTTTATTCTGGACCCTATTTTGAAATTGGAATATTTTGAACTTTGTGTTAAATTGGCCAAATTAACAATTTCCGATCACTTTATTTTGTAGTTGAAACAGTTGACTTGGCGATTTCTTGTGCTCAATCGATAGAATAGAAGTAATACTAGTGAAATAGCTAAGAATTTTGTTGATTAGAATAATGTAATTGGCCTAAAATGGGAGTCAAAGTCGGCAAAATCGCCGATTCGTAAATATCGCTGACACATCAAAATTCGCGAGAGCATAATTTCGTCAATTTTCCACCAAATTTCGTACTTTTTGTTTTATTACCTTCACAAAAAGATTCTCTACGATTTCATAAGAAAAAATAACAAATTTTTTTTTTGAAAATTCTTGGACACTGGTGCGTGACTCCAGATTTGGGCCTTGGACCCTGAAAGGGTTAAACAATCAGATGGAAATTACATTAACCCTTTGAGGGTCGACAGGCCCTCTCTGAGACTCGTTCTCAGGGTCGGCCAAATTTAAAAAAAAAAAAATTCTTATGAAAAGATAGAGGATCTTTTCCAAATCATAATGACACCAAAAGTATGAAATTTGATGGAAAACTTACGGAATTATGCTCTCGCGAAGTTAGTGGTCTCAACGATGTTTACACATCGGCGATTTTGCCCACTTTGAGCCCCATTTTCGGCCAATTCCACTGTACTAGTCGACAAAAAAACATGAATATTTTGCTAGAACTCTATTTTTCTATCGAATGATTGCAAGAAACCACCCATTTACCAATTTCAGCTATCCAGTACAGTGGTCAGAATTTAGCAATATTGCCAATTTCACACAAATTTCAAAAGATGCCAATTTCCGAATATGGTCCAGAATAAACAAGAAAGACATTCCTGGCACTAAAATGACGTTTCCTCTGTTCATTAGTCATGTCTCAAGGCCCCTCTTACATTCTTTTGCTTTCCACTTTGAATTTTTATTCTCACAAAAAATAGAAGATTTACTGTTATGCAGACTACTGCATTGGTGTAGAAATGGCATAAATAATATTGGTGCACTTGCGAAAGAATATTAGACTCACCAGTTGACGTGCATTGGACGCTTGGCATGATTTGTTTACTTTTGAACTTTGGTAAAAATCGAACATTTCTGCTACTTTGAGTTCAATTTCAAGGTACTTTTCATTGTAAAACCAGTCAAAATCATCTCAATTTCTGTAATATGTCTTCCATTCTACAAAATGAGATCAAGAAAACTAGAATACAACAATAAATACCATATGAAAATATAGTGCAAAATCGCTGTTTTATTCCAAAAAAACGGTCAAAGTTTTTTTTTCTCATTATGCACTGTGTGCTGCAGGATTTTTTTTATACTCCAGTCAGACTAGGAGGCATTGGTGTCCGCAAGTCATCACAGATTGCATTACCTGCTTTTCTGTCCTCGTGTATTGCATCCAGAGAGCTTGTAGCAGCGATTCTCCCTGAACATCTTAGGGACAAGATTGGAGTCCAGGACCAAAAATTCATTGACGGAGCAATGATCTGGGATAATCTAACGGGCTCTGAAACCAGACCTGCTCCCCCCAACAACTACAAACAATCGCACTGGGATGGTCCAATAGTGGAAAATATTGCCTCAACAATGCTTCAGTGTGTGTCAGGGAAGGATAGAGCCCGCCTCCTGGCAGTGAGAGCCCCTCATGCTGGGGACTTTCTATTGGCTGTTCCCAACTCCAGCCTTGGCACACGCCTCGACCCACAGACCATCCGCATCGGTGTTGCCCTTCGACTTGCCGCCCCTATTCTCGCCGAACACAGGTGTATTTGTGGCAGTGAAGCAGCAGACCGATTTGGGTACCATGGTCTTGTGTGCCGTAAATCCGAGGGAAAGACTGCAAGACATGAGGAAGTTAATAACATTATCAAGAGGAGCCTCACAACAGCTGGATGCCCAGCAGTAAGGGAGCCACCCCAACTATGCAGATCTGATGGCAGCCAGAAGCGTCCAGATGGTATCACCCTTCAAGCCTGGACGGATGGGAAGCAGGTGGTGTGGGACTATAAAATGGGGCATCTACCTTGGCTGATACCTATCTCCAATAAAACCAGGGAAGAAGGAGGGGCAGCTGCCAGCTTCAGGGGGTCCCAAAAGTCTAGAAAATATGGAGAACTTGCCCATCATTATATGTTTGTTCCCATAGGCTCAGAGACCCTTTGGCTCATGGGGAAAGAGTGCATCTAATTTCCTTACGGAGCGGGGAAAAAAGACTCATCAGGGTAACTAGGGATCCCGGGGGCAGCTAGTTTTCTGTTCCAGCGGCTCAGTGCGGCTGTTCAAAGGGGTAATGCCTGCTGCATTTTGGGCACCCCGCCCCACTCTGAGGAGCTGGATGAGATTTTTGCCTTATAATGGGGTGATACCACATAACAACATGTACCGTATATGCCACCTTTATATTAACAATGTATCTCTTAAATCTTCTGTGCCATATTATGTAATAAAATATTTCTATTGGGAAAAAAAAAAAAATTTTAAAAAAATGGGGTGGGAGAGGAAGTGGAATATTCAAACGGCTTCAGGAAGAAATCCAAATATTCTTCCTTGAAGCCTTTTTTCCACTTCTCCGAGGCTGTGGGTCCCACAATTTACACCAGAGGTGGACCCCATCCTATTAATATATTCTTCTTTCTTCTTCAACACACCGGCCGTATCCCACCGAGGCGGGGGGGCCCAAAAAGGAAAAACGAAAGTTTCTCCTTTTACATTTAGTAATATTACAGGAGAAGAGGTTACTAGCCCCTTGCTCCCGGCATTTTTAGTTGCCTCTTACAACACGCATGGCTTACGGAGGAAGAATTCTGTTCCACTTCCCCATGGAGATAAGAGGAAATAAACAAGAATAAGAACTAGAAAGAAAATAGAAAAAACCCAGAGGGGTGGGGTATATATTTTGCTTGTACATGTATGTGTAGTGTGACCTAAGTGTAAGTAGAAGTAGCAAGACGTACCTGAAATCCTTGCATTTCATGAGACAGAAAAAAGGACACCACAATCCTACCATCATGTAAAACAATTACAGGCTTTCGTTTTACACTCACTTGGCAGGACGGTAGTACCTCCCTGGGCGGTTGCTGTCTACCAACCTACTACCTTATTATTATATATATATATATATATTATATATATATATATATATATATATATATATATATTTATTATATTATTATATATTTATTATATATATTTATATATTTTATATATTATTTATATATATTTTATATTTATATTTTTATATATTTTATATATATTTATATTTATATATATATTTTATTTATATATTATATTTTTTATATATATATTTTTATATATATATATAATATATATATATATAAATAATATAAATATATAAATATATTATTATTTTATATATATATAATATAAAATAAATATATATTTTTATATTATAATATATATATATATATATATATATATATTATATATAAAATTATTTATATATATTAATTATAAAAATTAAAATTTTTTATATTAATTATATTTATATATTTATATAAATATATTTATATATATATATTTTTAATAATATAATATTTAATATATATATATTTAATATATATATTTTTTATATATATAAAATTTAAAAATTTTAATAATATATTTATATAAATAAATTTTTTTTAAATTATATTATATTTTTATATATTAATATTTATTATATAAAAATTTTATATATATATTTATTATATATTTATTATATATAAATTTAAAAATATATAATATATATAATATATATAATATATATTATATATATATATATATTTTTATAATATATATATATAAATCGGGGTAGGGGTCGCCCAAAAGGGGTTGGGGAGAGGGGGGGTAAAGGAGGTTTTGTGGGAAAGGGGGTTTGGGACTTCCACAAGCGGCGTGAGGGTTAGTAGGAGTGAATGGAGACAATGGTACTTGGCCTGCGATTTTTTGAGTGTGACCCAGGGTAATATTTAGTGAGGGTTTCAGGAAAACCGGTTTTTTTTCATATAGGACTTGAGCCCTGGAAAGGGGAAGTACAATGCCTGCATTTTAAAAGGGAGGGGTTTTGGGATATTGGCATTTGGGGGGATATGTTGTGTCTTTATATGTTTAGCTTCTAGCTGTTGTATTCGACACCTCTGCAAAAACAGTGATAATGTCATGTGGTGAAATGTTTAATGATGAGAAAGTATTTTCTTTTGGGGTTTTTTCTTTTTTTTTTGGGGTCACCCTCCTCGGGGGGGAGACGGCCGACTTTTTTGAAAAAAAAAAAAAAAAAAAAAAAAAATTATAAATGCAGCAGCGGGGAGAGGTTTGGGGGCAGTGGAGATGTCCGTTTAAGGGGCAATGTGGTGAAATTTTATGCAGAAAATTCGGGTGGGAAATTGGGAGAAGGTGTGGAGTTAATAAAAGTATTAGCGGGGGCAGAAGAGGGGTTTTGAGGTGGTTTGGTCATTTAGAGAGAATGGATCAAAATAGAATGACATGGAAAACTATAAACAAGGGGAAGGAAGGCGGGGTAGGGGTCATCCTCGAAAGGGTTTTGGGGAGAGGGGGTAAAGGAGGTTTTGTGGGGAAGGGGGTTTGGGCTTCCAGCAAGCGGCGTGAAGTGTTGATAGGGTGAATGGGGACGAATGGCTTGGGACCTGACGATCTGTTGGTGGAGCAGGGTAATATTTGTGAAGGATTCAGGGAAACCGGTTATTTTATATAGTCGGACTGAGTCCTGGAAATGGGGAATACAAGCCTGCACTTTAAAGGGGGGGTTTTTGGGATATTGGGGAGTTTGGAGGGTTGTTGGTATCTTTATTGTTAGCTTCTAGACTTTTTATTCTGACACCTCTGCAAAAAAAGTGATAAGTGCGAGTGTGGTGAAAAATGTTAAGATGATGAAAGTATTTTCTTTTTGGGGATTTTCTTTTTTTTTGGGGCTCCTGCCTCGGTGGGGACGGCCGACTTGTTGAAAAAAAAAAAAAAAAAAAAATTTTTATTATATATATTATATATATATAATATTATATATAAAAATATAAATTTAAAAAATAAATATATAAATTTATATATAATATACAGTGGGGGCCCCGGGTTTAAAGTTTTTTTCACTCCCGAAGTATGTTCAGTCCCCGTACTGACCGAATTTTTTCCCTAAGAAATATTGTGAAATAGATTAGTCCATTTCAGACCCCCAAACATACACGTACAAATGCACTTACATAAATACACTTACATAATTGGTCGCATTAGGAGGTAATCGTTATGCGGGGGTCCACTGTACAGTGGAGCCCCGGTTAACGAATATTTTTTTTCACGTCCAAAGTATGGTTCGGGTGCCAGTACTGACCGAATTTTGTACCCATAAGGAATATTGTGAAGTAGATTAGTCCATTTCAGACCCCCAAACATACACGTACAAATGCACCTACATAAATACACTTACATAAGCGTGTATGCACCTGGAGAAGAGAGAAGTGTAGAGGAGAGAGAGAGATTTTGGGAAATGTTGAGTGAATGCGTGGGGAGTTTTGAATCAAGTGTGAGAGTAATGGTGGTTGGGATTTCAATGCTAAAGTGGGTAAAAATGTTTATGGAGGGAGCAGTAGGTAAATTTGGGGTGCCAGGGGTAAATGTAAATGGGGAGCCTTTAATTGAGCTATGTGTAGAAAGAAATTTGTAAATAAGTTAATACAATATTTAAGAAAAAGAGGATAAATAAATATACAAGGTATGAGTAGCACTTACTGAAAGTAGTTTATTATATTTATGTATTGGTGGATAAAAGGTTGATGGTTAGGCCTATCCAGGAGTACATGTTTATAGAGGGGCAACTGATATACGGATCATTATTTAGTTGTAGCTACAGTTAGAGTAAAGGTAGATGGGAAAAGAGGAAGGTGGCAACAACAAGTAAGAGGGAAGGTGAAAGTGTAAATAAACTAGGGAGGCGGAAGTTCGGGTGAGATATAAGCGACGTATCTGGCAGAAAGGTGGGCGAGTGCAAAGATGAGTAGTGGGGGGTTGAAAGAGGGTTTTGGGAATAGTTTTTTAAAAATGCAGTATTAAATGTGGGGCAGAATTTGTGGTTATAGGAAGGGTGGGGGCAGGAGAAAGAGGAGTGATATTGGTGGAATGATTAAGTAAAGGTTGTGATAAAAGAGAAAAAAGTAGCTTATGAGAGGTTTTTACAAAGCAGAAGTGTTATAAAAAGAGCAGAGTATATGGAGATTAAAGGAAAGGTAAAGAGAGTGGTGAGAGAGTGCAAAGGAGAGCGGATGATAGAGTGGGAGAGGCACTGTCAAGAAAATTTTAATGAAAATAAGAAAAAATTTGGGAGTGAGTAAAAACAAGTTAAGAAAAGCCCTAGGGAAAATATGGATTTTTCATTAAAAACAGAGTAGGGGAGTTAGTAGATGGGGAGATGGAGGTACTTGGGTAGATGGCGAGAATATTTTTGAGGAACTTTTAAATGTAAAGGAAGAAACAGAGGCAGTAAATTCATGCACTGTCAAAGGGAGGTATACATCTTTAGAGTGAATGAAGAGCAGAATGTAATTGTGTGTGGGGGGAGGTACGTGAGGCATTACGTAAAATGAAAGGGGGTAAAGCAGCTGGGAACTGATGGGATCATGACCAGAAATGTTAAAAGCAGGGGGGATATAGTTGTTGGAAGTGGTGGTACTTTTGTTTTAATAAATGTATGAAAAAAAAGGGGAAGGTACCTAGGATAGACGGAGAGCATGTAAATTCCCTTTAATAAAGGGAAGGGGACAAAAGAGATTGTAAAAATTATAGAAGGAATAAGCTTACTGAGTATAACCAGGAAAAGTGCTACGGTATGGGTTATAATTTGAAATGAATTAGAGGTAAGACAGAATGTGTAGGATTGCGATGGAGCAAGGAGGTTTCAGAGTGGGTAGGGTATGTGTTAGATCAGGTGTTTTACATTAAGCATATATGTGAACAGAAATTAGAATAAAGATAGTGAAGTTTTTATTGCATTTATGGATTTAGAAAAGGCATATGATAGAGTGGATAGAGGAGCACAATGTGGCAGATGGTTGCAAGTATAAGGAAATAAGTGGTAACGTTCTTTAAATGCTGTAAAAGAGTTTTTATGATGATAGTGAGGCTCAGGTTAGGGTGAGTAAGGAAGAGAGGGAGACTACATCCCGGTAAAAGTAGGTCTTAGACAGGTATGTGTAATTCACCATGGGTTGTTATAAAATATTTATAGATGGGGTTTTAAAGGAAGAAATGCTAGGGTGTTTTCCGGGAGAAGGGGTGGGATTAAATTTTTGGGGAAGTCAAATTCAAAATGGGGAATTGGACACAGTAACCCTTTTTGCTGAATGATACGTGGCTATGGGAGATCTAAGGAAAAAAAAAAATTTGCAAAGGTTAGTGGATGAGTTTGGGAATGTGTGTAAAAGGTAGAAAGATGAAAATGAACATAGAAAAAGTAAGGTGATGAGGGTGTCAAATGACTTAGATAAATAAAAAATTGGATATCAAATTGGGGAGGAGGATTATGGAAGAAGTGTAATGATTTCAGATAATTGGGAGTTGACATGTCGGCGGATGGATTTATGAAGGATGAGTTAATCATAGAATTGATGAGGGGAAAAAAGGTGATTGGTGCGTTGAGGTATATGTGGATCAAAAAGACGTTATCTATGGCGGGCAAAGAAGGGAATTATGAAAGTATAGTAGTACCAACACTCTATAATGGGTGTGAACTTGGGTTGGTAACTGTGGCATGCAGCGAGGGAACGGTTGGAGGTAGTTGAGATGTCTGTTTTAAGGGCAATGTGTGGTGTTATTATTTGCAGAAAATTCGGAGTGTGGGAAATTTAAGGAGAAGGTGTGGAATTTAATAAAATTATAAGTTAGACAGAGGCAGAAGATTGGTTTGTTGAGGTGGTTTGTCATTAGATAGAATGGATCAAAGTAGCATGACATGGCCAGCAATATAAAATCAATAGGGGAAGGAAGGCGGGGTAGGGGTCGTCCTCGAAAGGGTTGTAAAGAAGAGAGAGGGGATAAAGGAGGTTTTTGTGGGCAAGGGGCTTGTGACTTCCAGCAAGCGTGCGTGAGCGTTTAGATAGGAGTGCAGGAGATGAATGTGTACTTGGGACCTGACTAACTGTGTGGAGTGGAGAGCAGGTAATATTTAGTTGAAGGGATTCAGGGAAACCGGTTATTTTCTATAGTCGGACTTTGAGTCCATGGAAATGGAAGTTACAATGCCTGCACTTTAATAAAAAAGAGGGTTTGGGTATTGGCAGTTTGGAGGGATATGTATGTGTATCTTTATATGTGTATGCTTCTAGACTGTTGTATTCTGAGCACCTCTGCAAAAACAGTGATAATGTGCGAGTGTGGTGAAATTGTTGAATGATGATGAAAGTATTTCCTTTTATGGGGATTTTCTATTCTTTTTTGGTGTCACCCTGCCTCGGTGGGATACTGCCGACTTGTTGAAAAAAAAAAAAAAAAAATATAGATAGATAGGTGAAAGATTTCGCTACAGTGTGAGCACACACCGCCTACTGCAACTTAATTTTAACCCTTAAATGGTCCGAACGTATATATACGTTTTTTCAACATCTGAAAGTATGTAAAAAAATTGTAGATCTCTTTTTTGTTTTACCATTAGCAACGTGTAAAAAAAACTTTTATCTACATTTTTGTTTGTTATATAGAAAATATGTAAAAAAAAAAGTAGATCTTACTTTTGTAGCTCTACGAATTTGACGTCAATTGTTTGGAGCGTTTAAGGTTAAACTAATGATTGTTTTCTGTGTTTTCAGTCATATGGTTATTATTCCACAATTTTGGTTCTTTAATTGGCATAGGATTTCTGCATTGTTCAGCTGAATGGAATGAGAAAGTCAGAGAATACAGGTATTTGTTCTGGGTGTGGAACCTATGTGATCTGTTGCAGTTCTCTAGGAATTGTCTGGGTTCAGTGTTAGTGTTACACTCTAATGTTTTGAACATCTGGATTGAACCATGATGTTTTTTCAACACAGCAGCCGTCTCCCACCAAAGCAGAGTGATCCAAAATAAGAAGAAATGAATGTTTGCGTTCTTTTTGCATTTAGTAATTTATACAGGAGACGGTGTTACTGTCGCCTTACTCATGGCATTTTAGTCGCCTCTTACAGCACACATGGCTTACGGAAGAAGGATTCTAACCCACTTCCCCAAGAAGAAATTACAGTGGACCCCCGCATAACGATGGCATCACATAGCGATTAATCCGCATACCGCTTACTTTAATCGCAAAAATTTTGCCGCGCATACCGATTAAAAACCCGCTCACCGATTTTCGTCCGAGACGCGTCCAATGTGCGCCCTCAGCCAGCCTCACATGTGCCGCCCGTGCCATTGTTTACCAGCCAGCCTCCGCGGTAACATCCAAGCATACACTCGGAATATTTCGTATTATTACAGTGTTTTCGGTGCTGTTTCTGGAAAATAAGTGACCATGGGCCCCAAGAAAGCTTCTAAGTGCCAACCGTACACCAATAAGGGTGAGAATTCCCATTGAAATGAAGAAAGAGATCATTGATAAGTATGAAAGTGGAGTGCGTATCGCCGACCTAGTCAAGTTGTACAAGAAACCCCAATCAACCATCGCTACTATTGTGGGCACCAGAAGACAATCAAGGAAGCTGTTCTTGCCAAAGGTTTAACTGTGTTTTCGAAACAAAGATCGCAAGTGATGGAAGATGTTGAGAGACTCTTATTGGTGTGGATAAATGAAAAACAGCTAGCAGGAGATAGCGTCTCTCAAGCGATCATATGTGAAAAGGCTAGGAAGTTGCATGAGGATTTAATTAAAAAAATGCCTGCAACTAGTGATGATGAGTGAATTTAAGGCCAGCAAAGGTTGGTTTGAGAGATTTAAGAAGCGTAGTGGCATCCATAGTGTGATAAGGCATGGTGAGGCTGCCAGTTCGGACCACAAAGCGGCTGAAAAATATGTGCAGGAATTCAAGGAGTACATAGACAGTGAAGGACTGAAACCTGAACAAGTGTTTTAATTGTGATGAAACAGGCCTGTTCTGGAAGAAAATGCCAAGCAGGACCTACATTACTCAGGAGGAAAAGGCACTCCCAGGACATAAGCCTATGAAAGACAGGCTTACTTTGTTGATGTGTGCCAATGCTAGTGGTGATTGCAAAGTTAAGCCTTTATTAGTGTATCACTCTGAAACTCCCAGAGCGTTCAGGCAAAAGAATGTCCTCAAGGATAATTTGTGTGTGCTGTGGAGGGCAAACAGTAAGGCATGGGTCACTAGGGACTTTTCTATGACGGGTTACACCATGCATTTGCCCCCAATGTGAAAGATTACCTAACTGAAAAGAAAATTAGACCTTAAGTGCCTCCTGGTGTTAGACAATGCCCTGGTCATCCTACAGACGTGGCAGAGCAACTTTATGGGGACATGAGCTTCATTAAGGTGAAGTTTTTGCCTCCTAATACCACTCCTCTCCTGCAGCCCATGGACCAGCAGGTTATTGCAAACTTCAAAAAACTGTACACAAAAGCTCTGTTTGAAAGGTGCTTTGTAGTGACCTCAGAAACTCAACTGACTCTAAGAGAGTTTTGGAGAGAGACACTTTATATCCTCAATTGTGTAAACCTTATAGGTAAGGCTTGGGAGGGAGTGACTAAGAAGACCTTGAACTCTGCTTGGAAGAAACTGTGGCCAGAATGTGTAGACAAAAGGGATTTTGAAGGGTTTGAGGCTAACCCTGAGAGGATTATTCCAGTTGAGGAATCCATTGTGGCATTGGGAAAGTCCTTGGGGTTGGAGGTTAGTGGGGAGAGATGTGGAAGAGTTGGTGGAGGAGGACAATGAAGAACAAACCACTGATGAGCTGATAGATCAACTTCAAGAGCAAGAGGCCAGACCGGGGAAACTGGTTCAGAGGAGGGGAGAGAGAAATTGAAGAAGTTGCCTACTACAAAGATAAAGGAAATCTGTGCAAAGTGGCTTGAAGTGCAAACCTTCATGGATGAAAATCACCCTCACACAGCTATGCAAGCCGTGCTGGTGATTATTACACTGACAATGTTGTGAAACACTTTAGGCAAGTCATAAAGGAACGAGAGGTACAGGCCCTATGGACAGATATCTTGTGCGAAAGAAGTCCAGTGACTCTGAAGCTGGCCCTAGGGCATTAAAAGAAGAAGGGAAGTAACCCCAGAAAAGGACTTGCTACCTCAAGTCCTAATGGAAGGGGATTCCCCTTCTAAACACTAACACTCTCTCTCCCCTCCTCCCATCCCATCAATCATCACCAGATCTTCAATAAAAGTAAGTGTCATGTAATTGTGCATGCCTTTTTCAGTTTGTGTGTATTAAAATTAACATTTCATGTGGTAAAAAAATTTTTTTTTCATACTTTTGGGTGTCTTGCACGGATTAATTTTATTTCCATTATTTCTTATGGGGAAAATTCATTCACATAACGATTATTTCGCATAACAATTACCCCTCTTGCACGGATTAAAATCGTTAACCAGGGGTCCACTGTATATGTATTAATTGCATTTCTTTCTTTCTTTCAACACACCGGCCGTATCCCACCGAGGCAGGGTGGCCCAAAAGGAAAAAACGAAAGCTTCTCCTTTTACATTTAGTAATATATACAGGAGAAGGGGTTACTAGCCTCTTGCTCCTGGCATTTTAGTCGCCTTTTACAACACGCATGGCTTACGTAAGAAGGATTGTAACCTACTTCCTCAAGAAGAAACTACTATATGTCTTAATTGCATTTATGTTGAATGAAGTTTAGGGATTTGAATAAGGACATACTAGGTTGGAAATTGTTAGTGTGTGATTGTTCTAAGAACTGCCATTTGTTGAGTTATAATTGGTTTGAGGTGTGTAGCCAGTGGATCCCTAGGCACAGTTTCCATAAGTATCTGGGGCCCAAGTTTATTCAACAGCCTCTTCCCATGCATAAGGGTTATTACTAATAGTCCCCTGGCTGTCAGACACCTGTAGTCAGTACCTGACAAGCCGGGCTGTGGTTTGTACGTTGATTGCATGTGGCCAGTAGTAACAGCCTGGTTGATCAGGTCCTGATCCACTAAGAGGCCTGGTCATGGACTGGGCCACAGAGGCATTGACCCCCAGAGTGACCTCCAGGTGGGTGGGTAGATGAGTGAAGATTCTGGAACAGTGAAATTTGGAGAGCATCTCTACTGTCTTAAGAGACTTTTGTTGATGTGTGTTGGATATGGATATTAAATTTCAGTTTGTTGCCTACTGTTAGGCTTAAGAATTTCCCTTTGCTAGTTGAGTTTCTAATATCTAGTTGTGAACATGGTTTGTTCCCAAAAGATATATAAACTTTTTTTTATTTCAACATTGAGAATGAGTTTATTGGCAGTCATCCATGTGTGGATATTGTTAAGTTCATTACTCACTCTTGTGCTTATTAACACAGGATCAGGACCTGATACTTAATAGGTTGTCACCAATAAAGAGTACAGGTCTCAGATGCTGGGTAGCATTTGGTACATAACTGATAGAGATAGGAATGAGTTATTCTGAAATCCATTGCATACTAGTGACTTTCTTTTGTGCCTACAAATGTTTTATTACATGTTAACTGCATTATCTTTGTGCCACACATTATTATTATTATTATTATAATCAAGGGGAAGCGCTAAACCCTGAGGATTATACAGCTTTGTGCCACACAAAACGAAACATAAATTGGAATTTGAAAATTTAGGAAAAAGAAGTGGGGTCCAGGATGCTATCTTGGGGTTCACCTAGGTTTATTGGCAGAGTAATGGAAGAGGTGTTGAATATTGTTAGATGTTGCTGTCTGTTACAGAGGTGGAAGTGGAAATAATTCCAACTCTGTCCTCTTAATCCATTGTGATGGAAATGGTTGGTTTAGAGAAAGACCTGCCTTGTATGGGCTAGTAAGCCTGCTGCACTGTTCCTCCACTATGTTCTTAAGCTATAGTAGGGGTATGTCGAGGTCAACTGTATCAAAAATCTTTGTACACCAGTGAAAAGTTTAGTAGGATACTCATTACTCTCAAGTGCTGAATAAACAGTATCAAGTACAGGCAGGTCCCGTTTTACAGCACTTTGCTTTATGGCATTTCGCTAACACAGCAGTTGTCAATAATACCCAGTCTTCATTTATTCAGATTTCCTACAATAAATATGTTGTAATAATGTTGGTAGAATTACTGACAATATGTTAGGTAAAAGGGCACACGTACAACTAATGTGACATTTTAATGTGGCAGTGTTTTGCTCTCCAGGATGTTATGCAACAGATTGACAAAGTTCCTGGAGAGCAAAACATTGCCACAATAAAATGTCACATTAGTTGCACTTATCTTTAATCAAATGTGTAATTCCTCTCTATCAAACTTATTGAAGCCATATAACATGAACTAATAAAATATTCAGTTCTCCTGTATTCATTGTAAACTCCTAAATTTAAAATTACACTCACTTAAGTAACCATATGTACAAAATTATTCTTATTGTTATTGCCTTATTAATCTTAGGCTAGGCTTAAGTTTGTAGTGAAAGTTCTCTCTATATTCTCAAGGTCTGCAGTTTCACCTGCCTTGAAAGGTGCCATTAGTGTACAGCAATATTCCAGCCTAGAGAGAACAAATGATTTGAAGAGAATCATTGTGGGCTTGGCATCTCTGGTTGTGGTTCTCATTATCCATCCTATTATTTTTCAAGCAGATGTGGTAGATACAGTGGAATATCAGTTGTTGAACTTAATTCTTTTTGGATGTTGATTTGACAGCCAAAATGGATGACACCCAGAGCAATTTTTCCTATAAAGAATATTGTAAACAGAATTAATCTGTTTCAGACCCCTACATAAAACTATAAAAATGAGAGCTAATGGCATACTGGAAGCAGGAGGTGGAGGAGAGGTGAGGTATGTTACTGATTGGAAGGAGTCTCCTTCTATTAATATGTCAGGCAACTGTCCTTCTGGTGTTGTTTCTCTTCTTTGTCTCTCTTCACCACTAACATCTTGTTCTGGCTTACTGGTTCTTTGTCTCACAAAAAACCTGTCCAGTGAGATTTGTTTCAGGCTTCATTTTACGCTTGTCTAAATTGAGACATTACACTGTCATTGTACATATTAGAGAGATGGATGGCCACTGCTGTGTCTGGATGGCATTTTTCAGCAAACTCCTGCACTTCACGCCATTTAGCACACATATCCTTAACAAGTGCAGTGGGCACATAATCCCTTCTCTCCTCTTCCTCTGATGACAGCTCCTCTGCTGCAATCTGTTGCTGCTCCTGCTGAAGGTCTACAAGTTCTTCTGTGGTGAGTTTAGTTCTCTGCTCCTCTACCAACTCCTCCACATCATCTTCAGTCACCTCTAGGCCCAAGGTCTTTCCCAGGGACACAATATTCTCTACCAGCTCAGGCTCATCTTCAAAGCCTTTAAAATCCCTGAAAGACACATTCCTCCAGGCTGTCTATAAGCCTCAAGCAGGTGAGGATATTGAAATGGTCCATTTTTGGACCCATGATGACTTTTCTCACAATTAAAAAAAAATTGCACCAAAACCACAAAATAATAAAAAAAAAAGTTCACAAGATGCACAACAAGAGCTCAAGATACAGTGGACCCCCGGTTAACGATATTTTTTCACTCCAGAAGTATGTTCCGGTGCCAGTACTGACCGAATTTGTTCCCATAAGAAATATTGTGAAGTAGATTAGTCCATTTCAGACCCCCAAACATACACGTACAAACGCACTTACATAAATACACTTACATAATTGGTCGCATTCGGAGGTAATCGTTATGCGGGGGTCCACTGTATATTGACAGCATGCGAGTTAGTGAGCATGTGAGCCGAGATGTTTGTGTTGTCGGTCGACAACCAAGAGAATGTATGAAAACTAGGACATTTTTTTCTCGACTTCTTCATTTGAAAACCGATTTGTTCAACCAGTAATGCAGTCAACCACTGACGTCCCACTGTACATTGTTGTGATCTTTGAAAGTAAATTCTTTGACATTATGTGTAGTTATGCAATACAATATTTATTTATTTTTCATACAAAAAATAACATAGTTTACGTTAATAAAATATTGTTAGACACAAAAGAAAGTCACTAATATACAATGTATTTTGGGAAGCTAATTCTAATGGTTAAATGTTACTTTAGATTTAGACATAACTATTAAGTAGAATTTTTTATGCAGTTGCTGTATGACCTTAGTGTTTTTAATGCTTACTTATGATTGTAATAACTCTTGTGCAATTAACCACAGTCATAAGTACAATAAGGTAACTAATGAACAAATGGTCAAATTTCAGATGTAAAACTTTTTCAGAACATAAGGATGGAGGAGCACTACAGCACCCCTACTGGCCCACATAGGCAGGTACTTCTTTAAGCCAACATTCTCCCAAAGCCACCCAAGAATTCCCTTAAATACCTCAGGTACTAATTAAACCTAGTCCTTCTAACTCATATATTTTTCTAATCTCTTTTTTAAGCTACTTAAGGTCTTAGCCTCTGATACCCAACTCAGAAGATTGTTCCACTCATCGACAAGTCTGAAAACCAGCACCTACCTATGTCCTTTCTTTATCTAGATTTTTTTTTTTTTAACAAGTTGGCCATCTCCTACCGAGGCAGGGTGACCCAAAAAGAAAGAAAATCCCCAAAAACAAAATACTTTTATCATCATTCAACACTTTCACCTCACTCATACATAATCAGTTTTTGCAGGGGTGCTCAGAACACAACAGTTTAGAAGCATATACATATAAAGATTTACAACATATCCCTCCAAACTGCCAATATTCCAAACCCCTCCTTTAAAGTGCAGGCATTGTACTTCCCATTTCCAGTACTCAAGTCCGGCTATGTAAAAATAACCGGTTTCCCTGAATCCCTTCACTAAATATTACCCTGCTCACACTCCAACAGATCGTCAGGGCCGAAATACCATTCATCTCCATTCACTCCTATCTAACATGCTCACGCATGCTTGCTGGAAGTCCAAGCTCCTCGCCCACAAAACCTCCTTTACCCCCTCCCTCCAATCTCTTCGAGGACGACCCCTGTTCCACCTTCCTTCCCTACAGATTTATACGCTCTCCATGTCATTCTACTTTGATCCATTCTCTCTAAATGACCAAATCACCTCAACAACCCCTCTTCAGCCCTCTAATACTTTTATTAACTCCACACCTTCTCCTAATTTCCACACTCCGAATTCTCTGCATATTTACACCACACACTGCCCTTAGACAGGACATCTCCACCGCCTCCAACCGCCTTCTTGCTGCAGCATTTACAACCCAAGCTTCACACCCATATAAGAGTGTTGGTACCACTATACTTTCATACATTCCCTTCTTTGCCTCCATAGATAATGTTTTTTGTCTCCACATGTACCTCAATGCACCACTCACCTTTTTTTCCTTCATCAATTCTATGGATGCTTCATACATCCATCAGCTGACACGTCAACTCCCAAATATCTGAAAACATTCACTTCTTCCATACTCCTCCTCTCCAATTTGATATCCAATTTTTCTTTATCTAAATCATTTGATACCCTCATCACCATACTCTTTTCTATGTTCACTTTCAACTTTCTACCTTTACACACTCTCCCAAACTCGTCCACTAACCTTTGCAACTTTTCTTTAAAATCTCCCATAAGCACAGTATCATCAGCAAAAAGTAACTATGTCAATTCCCATTTTGTATTTGATTCCCCGTAATTTAATTCCACCCCTCTCCTGAACACCCTAGCATTTACTTCTTTTACAGCCCCATCTATAAATATATTAAACAACCATGGTGACATTACACATCCCTGTCTAAGACCTACTTTTACCGGGAAGTATTCTCCCTCTCTTCTACACACCCTAACCTGAGCCTCACTATCCTCATAAAAACTCTTTACAGCATTTAGTAACTTACCACCTATTCCATATACTTGTAACATCTGCCACATTGCTCCCTTATCCACTCTATCATATGCCTTTTCTAAATCCATAAATGCAATAAAAACTTCCCTACCTTTATGTAAATACTGTTCACATATACAGTGTATGCTTCAATGTAAACACTTGATCTACACATCCCCTACCCACTCTGAAACGCCTTGCTCATCCGCAATCCTACATTCTGTCTTGCCTCTAACTGTTTCAATAATAACCGTACCATACACTTTTCCTGGTAAACTCAGTAAACTAATTCCTCTATAATTTTTACAATTTCTTTTGTCCCCTTCCCTTTATATAAAGGAATTATACATGCTCTCTGCCAATCCCTAGGTACCTTCCTCTCTTTCGTACATTTATTAAACAAAAATACCAACCAGTCCAACACTATATCCCCCCCTGCTTTTAACATTTCTGTAATGATCCCGTCAGTTCCAGCTGCTTTACCCCCTTTCATTCTACGTAATGCCTCACGCACCTCCCCCACACTCACATCCTGCTCTTCTTCACTCCTAAAAGATGTTATACCTCCCTGGTCAGTGCATGAAATTACCACCTCCCTTTCTTTGTCAACATTTAACGAGTTCCTCAAAATATTCTACATCAAAATATATCTAGATTTATCTAATTTAAATCTGTTATTTCTGGTTCTTATTTAATTCAGTATCCTCAGTACTGTTATAGAAAGACCTGCCTGTATGGACCAGTAGGCCTACTGTTTTCCTTTTCTTATAGAAAGACTTGCCTAGTATGGGTCAGTAGGCCTGAGTACTCTTTATAAATAGACCTGCCTGGTATGGGCCAGTAGGCCTACTGCAGTGTCCCTCCATTCTTATGTTCTTTGTTCCTTCTTAAGACAATGGATTCCACTTTCATAAGAGAACTAGGATATGTCAGAAGCATGCACAGACATGCACAGTTTTCAAGACACTGGAGATTGACTACAGGATGGTTTATGATCAACTACTATTACTGTATTTAGGAGGAGGGGGAAAGCACTAAACCCATAGGGGTGTCACACACCACCTGGGGAAATGGAAGACAGCCAGGTTGAATTGAAGTACATTATTATTATTATAATCAAAAAGAAGCGCTAAGCCACAAGGACTATACAGTGGAACAAGTACAGATCCTTGGTAAATGATACTTTATTTCTACAAAGAATGGTTCACTTTGGATCCACAAGAAGTGACATTATCATCATCATGGGGGAGTGTGAAACCCAGAGATTATAATGCCTGTGGAAAGGATAAGGGGGGGGGGGGGATTATGGAAGGCATTCAGACTCAATTCAGGGAACCGAGCACATATCCAATTCCCTTAATTAAGAGCCCCTCACCAGCATCAAGGAACCTCCCTTGAGGGGAACATTATTTACAATTTTATAGAAAAACTCAGTTTATGTAGAGGATTTTGGGAAGTATTAAAATAATATTTTTATCTACCAATATAACCAGCATGAGGGAACCTTCCTTGAGAACATTACGATCAGCAGCACTTTTCTTACAACCTACAACCACTAAGTCACACACATGCATTAGTTAGTATTTGTTCTCAAAAAGTTTTGCCTACATAATGGGCTCCTTCACACAAATATGGAGGCAGTGATGATGCAATATTGTCTCTGCAATTCTGTTGCCTTGTATGTACATACTAGAATGAAGTCTATTGTGTAAACAAAATGTTCCTAAATGAAGATACCTAACTGTGCATGTGTTGCACTTATCTGCTGGCAGTTGTAGGTCAAATCAGAGAGTAGGTGGGGGAAGTTGAACCCATGGCAAGTCTTAAAACTCGCAAGCCAGTCACAGCCTGTAGGTCAACTGATCCATGATTTGCATGGCTTGAGAAAACCGCTAAGTTGATAAACGAGAGACTTAGGCAACATTTGGGTATTTGTATTGTGGAAACATTTTGCCGGCCAGTGGCTTCCTCAGTCCAATACAGAGAAAAGTAAGAGTAGTTTTAGGTAATAATTTTTAGGTCCCTCAAGCCTGGACTCCAGGCTGAGAGACTGATTACCTCATAATACTTTCACGGTTCTTCTCTTTCGGACAGAGGAAGGAACCGACTGGCAAAATGTTCTCACAATACCTGTGGCTTGGAGATGATCCAGATTGGACCAAGTATTACACAACACTGGTTGATCAGGCGCTGATCCACCAGGAGGCCTGGTCACAGACCGGGCCGCGGGGGCGTTGACCCCCGAAACTCTCTCCAGGTAAACACTCATTCATCAACAGGATCCATATCCTGAGTTTTATTTCTCATCAACTTAAAGTATTCGTGTCTGGTGGTGAATTATAATAATCAAAACTAAGCACTAAACCCACTAGGGGTCACACAATCAGTTGAAAAGGTTTACCTTACAGCCATGATATTAAGGCCCTATTATTATTATAATCAAAAAGAAATTAAGGCCCTAGTGTAGTAGTAGTATTATAATCAAAAAGCACTAAACCACAAGGGTGTAATAGTAATAGTATTATTACAATCATAACTAAGCACTAAACCCACAAGGGTCCCCATGTAGTAGATAGGCTTTAGACTGCCTGAATCAACCACTTAACCAATATGCTCTGAAGTGCATTGGCAATGGTCAGAAATCGCCTCTAACCGAGAATAAACTCCCAGAACCAGTCTCGTCTGGGGTTTTCCAGATCAACTAGGCTGTTGCTACTGGTGAGTCCACTGTCCCATAACCTGGTTGAACCGGCATTTGTAAAGGCACTTGTCCCAGCAGTTTCAAATATATTTTGGAAAGATAACGAATAGTGGGGGGGGGGGGGGGATGGGCGTCACGAACATTGATAGTGTTCCCTTATTGTGCCCACTGTAGCAAAGTTCCTTTAATAGTCGATATGGCAAGTTTTAGGAATAGTCGTGCCAGTAATATCAGCCTAGTCAAATATGGGTCAAAGTTGTCAGGTAGATGGTGTCACTCCTCAGTCTGGTTTGTGACGAGAATTCCAAATGTAAATAGGACCTGCTTGGCACAGGCCAGTAGGCCTGAGTTTTTCTCACAGGACCCAAGTATGGAGAAAAGTAAGCAGGCCTACAGCAGTTCCTTCTGTTTAGACCTTAAAAGGCGAGACAAACTTGTGCATCATTTGGGTAACTATTCTGGAAAAGGTTTGCCAGCCAGTGGCTTCATTCAGACTAATACAGGGGAGAGATGAATAGTAGTTTGAGGTAATCTGTCCCCGGCCTGAGTAGGTGTTCAATACATCCTCCTTGGATACGTCAATTTTGACAACTAAAGACACCAGGCTGAATGACTGATCACCTCAAACTACACCAATCTTCACTAGAATGGCTTGAAAGCTCTCGAGTGGCAGTTTTCACATTATTATAATCAAAAAGAAGCGCTAAGCCACAAGGACTATACAGAGCAGTTTTCACAATATATTCCCACATGCCTGTTAGAAAATCTTGCCAGGAGCCTAGTCAATGTTACTGGATTCCTGTAGGAAGCACAGAATCAGGAAATCATACATCACTTAGGGATGGGGTTTAGTTGAAATATTAAAGCCTGATTTAACTGGGACACTTATTTAATTCTTTGGATCAACAGTCCCTCTCCAGCATCATGGTTAAAGCACAGGTATCAAAGTGATTATTCATGGGGGAGCATTAAACCCATAGGGGTCATACAATGCCTTGGGGAATGGGATTCATCTAATTCAAGGAAATTTGTTCTAATTCCTTTGATCACGAGCACATCACCATCAAAGATCCTTCTTAGAGGAAGTAAGAAAGGTTCATGAAATCTTTACCTCTTTATACAGCCAGTCAGAACTGGGTGATCAGAAGCACCCTCTAGAATACAGCCAGTCAGAAGCTTGCCATAGGTTCAAGTCTCTACATCATTGAAATCTGAAGGCTCAAACCGAGATCAAGAGCCTCAAGATCCCTCCTCAGATTCATCAACCTCAATCAAGAACCCTCACTAGCAACAATGTAGAGGCAGCGAATATTTAGTGACGAGTAATGAACCCCTAGTGGTCAATGCCTGGGTTACTCTCTCTCTCACACAGTCAACTGACAGAACAAGACTCCCCATACTCTACAATCACACTAAGTAACCATTAAATATCACATTATCAGAGGCAGAAACACCTAGAGGTACTTGAGGATTGATCAACATTGTCTGAATTTCTGTTGAATGACAAACCCACATACAACTGGATCCCATCCAAAAGGTAAGCGCTAAATCCATAAGGGTCATACAGCACTTCAGATGAATATGGGTTAAGGTGAAGATTGAGTGGGGTCAAAATAATGCGTTTAAGTTAAATTATATGGTTGCAACAGTTAAAATATAATGGTGGGATTTTCATTAAGTGCACTTTGTGGCAGTGTAGATGTTAGAATCCAGTCTACCAACTAAGACAAGGCATTGTATTAGGGTTATTGAAATTAAGATTAAGCACTAAACCCTCAAGGGTTATAGTGCTGCTCTATTAAGACAAGGCATCAAGATATGCACGGTATACACATCAATGAAGAACCATACCAATTAATTTTTGGCAAGGTATCAAGGCTGCCCAGCAAAACTGGAATGGTAATCAATGTATTAGGGTAAGTCATAAAAATCTGAACTGTCAGTGCTAGCTTACTGCAGGACCCACATAACATCCATGGATATGGCAACACCCACTCACATTACACAAATAACCCACACAGTGAAGCTTATGAAGTTTCAGTCAACTTGGACAATTCACAAAGTCAAATTAACACAAGAGATGGAGCCTGTATATAAATGCTACCTATGTATTATTCCAGTCACAGTATACACTTGAAGAGTTTCGAGTTTAAATACTCTCCGAGTCCGGCCATGGGCCTTTGTTCTTTATCAGCACGTTAAACATTTTGCTCCTAGGGCCCTAAAACATCCCAGGACCATGTTTGCTAGTGTCTGTAAACCAGTTATCAAGGTTTATACCACCCGTAGTATACAATTGTGCGGTGGCACATTACCATACTCTTGTACAAGGTGGTAAACCGTGTGTATAATTGTAAACTTGTAATACCAGCCACCACTCAGAATATTCCAAATCAATGTTAAATTAGATGCAAATACTTGGGTTTTCAATCGAGCAACCTAACTTTCCTTGCATCGAACTGCTCAAACTACTAAAAGAATCTACCCTTGGCACAAACTTACAAAATTGAGTTTTAATTTCAGACATGGGCCATGGGAATTGCAAGGCATTTTCTAAACTTCGGCAAAAATAACAGGAAATGCTTACATATGAACACTCCCAAGTTGCAAAAATAATTACACATTTAGGGAGGTATTAGAAGAAAACTCAAAAATATAATCCACTTAAATATAATTTGATTAAAAAAATAATTTGGTAAAAAAATATCACAGGTCGGAGTTAGGCTTGAGAGAGCAAGCACTGAGTTCATTTTTGGTATCATCTTGGGTAGACAGCAAACCTGGGGAGACAATGTCTTTATTAGTTCCCAACTTGTGTCAAGTCAACATTAACATTAAATCAACAACGTACTGTACGTTAAATCTTTTTATAAACATTGTAATATGAACAAATAGCAATTAATTGCAAAAAAAGCTTATGTGCACTCACACTAAGCGTGACCTAGCACAGCAGCAATACTACAGTTGTGCTAACCACTCAAAATTTTTTAACTGTGTACCCAAACCCTATTAAAATACATTACTGCCTACACCACAAAAGCAGAGAGTGACCTACCTGATGGTTAGCACCTAGACAGTTTCCTACGACCTCACTGCCTAGATTGCATCTCCACCTCACACATTATCAGGATGTCAGAATACACCATTCTTAGGATTAATTTATTTGTAAAATGAAATACATTGCTGGACATATTACAAAGAACTGTCTATGCTTTGGTTCAATTCAGTAGATTTGTCATAATTTTACACTACACATTATCCTATATATATAAAATTCAAGCACAAAATATTTTTCTTCAAAAAAGTTCATGTTTCCTAGTACAGGAAGCAAGTAGCTAGTCCATGCGCCGAATGGAATGTTTTTCTTGCACTGGCTCTTGGGTGTCGAGGAGCCTGGCTCTCTCTGACCCTAGCTCTGCTTGCTGCCTGCCTCAGTCCTAGCATATCTGACTGTCTGGGGTCCTGACTCAAGCCCTGCCTGTCTGCCTGCCTGCATGGCTAACCTGCTATGTACCTAGTGTGTGGTGAAAAATCGTGAATTAGTCAACTTGAATGATCAGCAAGGTTAGTAAAAAATATAATTGCACTCAAAATTCATGAAGAAATAACATATTTCATTTTTTTTTTAAACAAACCCTCAAACAGTGCAAAACTTTGTGAAAAATAGAAATGGAAGCACATTCTTACCCGAAGTCCAATACTGTCTAATACCGTCTGTTTGGTCCCTGGTTCATGCCGACAGCACCGCCGCCACCTCCACCACCACTGCCGCCGCCATAGTTGTTGGGTCCACTGTTACCTGAATTATTGTAGCCACTCGTTAGCGGTCGTCGTTGAGGCAAACCATGACTGAATTACCTTAACTACCTCCAACACTCAACTAGTGCGATGATTTGCGAACTGAGCGGGATTCATCCCAAATTTTAATGTCTTCAGATGAATAGCCTGGGTTTTGAGTTACACAAATAAAAATCAGCATAGGTATATTTCAGTAAACTTACTAACCTGCACTGTATGGGGTTGTGCGGTTGGTCTGGCCATAACCCTGGTTCCTCATTGGTCCACCTCCATAACTCTGGCCATAATTGTTGCCAAAGTCACTGGGCCCCTGGCCCCAGTTGTTTGGAGTGCCACCGTAGTTACTGGCCTGTGGGTTCCACCCTTGACTATTTTGATTGTTCCAGCCCTGGTTGTTAGGTGGTCCACCTTGCCATGGACCCTGGTTGCCATAACCACCTTGGTTGTAGCCGCCTGGTCCTCCCTGGTTGGGCGTTCCGTAGTTCCCTTGGTTACCCCAGCCACTCCGGTTATCTGAAGATTTCCCTAATTTCATGTACGTGTAATAGTATACTTCATATATAAGCCACCATTAAAAATAACCTAATCTAAATTGTTTCACTAAACACTTACCTTGCCAACCACCACCTTGATTGCTCCCCCAGCTGTCATTCCTGTTACCAGCCCATGGGCCATTATTACCACCACCACCACCTCCACCACCACCTCGTCCCATACCTCCCATTCCTCCCATGCGACCACGTTGCTGCATCTGAATTTCATTTTTGCTCAGTGCCTTCTTTACATCCACACGTTTTCCCTTCATCTGGATATTCTTGTGTACTGAAAAATAATAAATGTATATACTACATGCATCTTAATTTAGGAGAAAACTTTAAACCAACATGTATGTATATAGCAATTTACAAGAAAACTGAAAATTAGACTGGTGAAAAAATTTGCCAATTTGGTTAAGCCTACTGTAAACTTCAATTACAGTATTTAAGTTTGCAAAATGAAATTTTGACATTCCAAAATCTTGGGTATTTTTTACAGTGCTTACAAATTACGGCAGGGCCCTGCTTCACCGTGTTCCAATAATACGGCGATTTCAAAATACAATCGCTCCATACGGCTCCCGGCCTAATACGGTGTGCGCCACCCAGTTTGTTTAAATTCTCCAAGCATATATTTTATGTTAGGAAACTTTCCAAAATTTCAAGCGTTTTAAAGTTAGTGTATTTTATATGTACTCTTGATAATTATACTTGTGTGTACCTGTACCTAAATGACTTCCTACAAATAAATACTAATCACCTATCACCCTACATTAAGACTACACATCTGAAGGTAAATAACGAGTGTACTGTATGTGTACTTTATCTTTCTGGGCAGCTTTAAATATCATGTATTAAGTATGAGACAGGAAGCAAGGGAAACCTACACCTGACTTTCCACAAATAATTACTACTACTAACCTCTACCCCTACATTAAGACTACAAACATTTTAAGTTAGGTAATGAATGTACTGTATGTATTTTACCTCGTTTTTAATGCCTAGTTCTATTACCTACTTTTGTGTAAACTTGTCTGGCATTTTTAAGTGGAAAAAATGGCACACTGCTTTCTGGCAATAGCCTGGAACCTAACCTGCCACACAAGTGTGGCCCTACTGCACTAGCAAACTGACTCAAGTTGGTCTAGTTTATGCTAGCCTATCTACCACTAGTTATCATACTTCTAGACCTAGGTTGAAGAGGAAATACTGCAGAACAAATTTATTAAGCACAAAGAAAACTAACAAATACTGAATGCAGAGTTTGTACAGTTTGCATTTTCTAAATCTCGAACATTTAAAATTCTGGAGGGGAGAAAAAAAAAAAAAATCAGGAGAGAGAAAATCAGAAATCCTGTCGGGGAGCAAATAAATTAAGATTTCCATTTCAAAGTTACAAGAAAAAAGAAAACTGCCTACCAACACTGTACTTGTGGAGGCTTCCACTTGAACAATAAATTTAACTTCCGACTCACGAAATAGCATGATTGCAAGCAAACCCCAGAACAGGTTGGGTTTGAACCCATGACAAAATTGTCAAAACTCCAGGCCAGTGCACGAGTCACTGGGCAAGCTGACTACAGTAAGATGCATCAAAATAGGTATATTTATAAACCATTGAAAGGTTAGCACAGGTCCAACTGTGACATTCAATTTTATGATTTGCTCACCATGGTTTCAAACCCCACTCATTCCATGGTTAATTTAACTTACCGCAAAACACCAGTGGAAAGTGGAGAGTACTGCAAACATTGGCATTGTGGCCAGTTTCAAGACTTTTCAACTTAGGAGGCTAGAATGCCCTCGTCTGACAACTAAGACCAGATATAGATACCAATTGAAGTTGAATTAATGACAATGTTCCATATTAGTTGTTCCTATTCGCCTAGCAATAAATAGGTACCAGAATACATGTATATAGTTGTGGCTTAACAACCCAGGGAAGATTTTACTAGTATATTTCAGATTAGGCAAGGATTGAAGTAACCCAGGGCAGTATACCACAACGTGAGGCTTAGAAACAAGCCAAATTAAGGCAGTTATAATTAAACTACGTACATAAAAGAAAATTCAACATTATTGGAGTAGACTCCATATCTGAAAAACTCACCAAAGCTAAGAAGTTTAGCGAGGGGAGATTTTCCTATTTTCTGTTCCAGACACTAACTGGGGTACCTGTTCCAGACAGGTCAAAATGCAACACTATACAGTAACTATTCACCAAGTAGCAATAGAACTCAAGCATTTTGTAGTTAGTGGTTGGTACTTTTTTTTTTAACACTTCAGCTATTTCCCACTGAGGCAGGGCGGGAGAAAAAAAAAAAACTCACCATTCAACACTTTTACCATCAGTCATACATAATCGGTCTTTGCAGAGGTGCTCAGATATGACAGCCAATATCCTAAAACCTTCCTTTAAAATGCAGGCATTGTACTTCCCATTTCCAGGATTCAAGCCTGACTAATTAGTTTCCCTGAATACCTTCACAAAATATTACCCTGTTCATACCAACAGATTAGTTAGCTAGTAGCAATAAATAAAAGTTTAACATTAAGAGCAATTTAACTCAATCTTATAAACATATGCTCCCAACATATAAAATTCCAATTTTCATACCATTAATGGCAAGTTTAATTAAAAATACTGTTAACTGCCACTAGTAATACGAAGTCACTAATTTTAAAATAGCAATGGTCTGAAGCAGTGGTGTCAGGTACTGGCTCACACTGCTTCACAATATTACAAGTATTTGAAGATATTCAAATTACTTTCCCACACTCATATTAATCAAAACTAAGCACTAAACCCACAAGGGCCATATAATCATACTTATATAACTCCACTGAGGTACCAGAAAGCAATATACTCACAACAAGCTTTGTCAACAGCATCATAATCTTCAAACTCCACAAAAGCAAAGCCTCTCTTCTTTTGTGATTCCTTTTCTGTGGGGATACTAACTGAAACCACTTCTCCAAACTGACTGAACGTCTCACGAAGGTCCTGCGAAATGGTCTGGTTTTAATCAACAAATTCAAAATTTTAACTGGATATATGTCACTGTTATTCTGAACACAGCCGCTACAAACCAAGCACAACTTACATCATCGTCTACATCATCCTTAATACCACCGACGAACAATTTCTTGACTGTTACACCAGATTCAGGCTTTCCTATCTCATCCCGGGGAACAGCACGCTTTGTGTCCACCGAACGACCATCAATCTGAAAAATAAATGGCTTTTAATATTTACTTCATTTTTTTTTAAAACTCACTGGCCATTTTCCAAGGTAGGGAGACTTGAAAAAAAAAAACTTTCACCATCATTCCCTCCACTGTCTTGCTGGAGATGTGCCAATACTACAAACATACCACAGGCGGGATTTGAACCCGCAGTCAGTCTCAAAACTCCAGACCTTCGCGTTAGCCACTGGACCAGCTAGCCACAATAAGATTCGTCCAACTAGGTATATTTCATGAGTCATGCCAATACTACAGTTCAGTCAAGGAAGGGTAGACAAAATGCAGTCAGTCAGTCAAAGACATAGCCAGTCAGGGAAATGCAGACGACTACTGCACACGGCTTCAATTACTAACTAAAACATTCAATATAATTTGCAGTCAAATTTTTAAGGGTTGATGTACAGGTCTCCCTCAACATTCACGTTTTCAGCCGCCAAATCATATTCAAGTTTCCCGCCACCTGCGAGTCCCTACTACCCTCCCTCCGACCCCCACAACTGGCAGCCAGCCCTCCCACCACTCAGTGTGGTGAGTGTTTTGTTTGTTCATTATTTGCTATTAAACTACATTATAAATAATGTGAAAACATTCATGACTGCATATTGGAATGGCTATTTGGACAGGTATTGGACGGTGACATCACGTGTTTACTCTTGAACACAGCAAAGAATCAAACATTTCTGCTACTGCTAATAATAACAATAGTAATAAACAAATAATAATAATAATAATAATAATAATATAATTAAAATAATGAAAAAATAAATGATACATATACTGATATAGTCTCCCTGCTCTTCCAAACATTTCACAATAATTCATTGTTTGGTGCTTGTAGATTGAGTGTGACTGGAGTGGTTGAGGCAGTGGTGGGGTAGGCAGTGATATTTACTAACATATATGTTATAAATAATAATAGTACATTATGAATAACATTATTATTATTATAAATGTTATTAATATTAACATGTACTATTATTATTTATAACATACGTATATGTTAGTAAATACTATCCACTGCCTCAACCACTCCAGTCACACTCAATCTACAAGCACCAAACAATGAATTATTGTGAAATGTTTGGAAGAGCAGGGAGACTAATGTTCACTCCAGCTTAAACAAAGCCACACTGACATTGTGTCAACCACTCCCTCGTATTTTTGTACAATTTCCTTCTTCAATTATATCGTATTATTATTATTACTACTGTTATTATTAGCAGTAGCAGAAATATTTGATTCTTTGCTGTGTTCAAGAGTAAACACATGATGTCACCGTCCAATACCTGTTCAAGTAGCCATTCCAATATGCAGTCATGAATGTGTTTACATTATTTATACTGTAGTTTAATAGCAAATAATGAACAAACAAAGCACTCGCCACACTGAGTGGTGGGAGGGCTGGCTGCCAGTTACGGGGGTCGGAGGGAGGGTAGTAGGGACTCGCAGTGGTGGAGTCTGTGGTATTTAATAACATACATGTTATTAAAGCATAACATGTATATATTTAGTACAACTTACGACGTTTTCATGTATTTTATGATTGTTCATGGTTCAACAAGTTAAGCAGTATTGTATTATATTTCCCTACAATATATTGGGGCACCAAACATTCACGGTTTTTCAACATTCGCGAGGCTCTTGATCCCCTAACCCTCGCGAATGTTGAGGGACACCTGTACTCTTACAACTAAAATTCATAATTCACTGAACAGTTTTTGCCACTTTCTAAATCTAAATTTAGAAAAAAGTGCCAAACCCACAAACTGAATAACTTGAGAGAGAATATCCAATTTCAAACTTCCATCCTTAGTAAAAAGGATTTATCAAGCTTTGTATTTACTAAATGAAACACCTATTTTATTTCTATGGCACTTTTGATTAGGTTATGGAATAAAATTTGTGGATTTTTTATTTTAACCCAGGGAGGGTTAGATGGGATCCTTCAGTCTCTTCCCCCCAGGATGCCACCCACACCAGGCAACTAATACCCAGGTACCAACTTACTGCTAGGTGCCTATTTGGTCTCAAGTTCAGTTAATTTGAAATTAAACCACCCAACTTGCCAAAAACCCTTTGTATTAAATGTGTAATTTATCCTAAATTACTGAAAGTTATCCCATAAGTAACCCTGAGGTTAACTGAAGAGATATTTTAACAATGGAAGTTTTCCGTGAATGGGTAACCCTCGTGTTAACTGCCATGTTGTATATTATCCTATCGTGAAATACATCCTGGAAGTAATCTTGTATTAAGTGATATGCTGTATATTACCTAAGGTAGGGAAGTTATCCAGGAAAATTTCTCCAACAAGCAAACTTGGTATGAAGTGACATGTTGTATTTTATCTTTAGGTCAAGTTAAGCAGTATGAACAATAACTTACTTTGTGAGGTCTGTTCTTCTGTGCTTCATCAACCATGTATGCCTGGGAAAATGCCACAAAGCCAAAGCCTCTCGACCTTTTTGTCTTGGGGTCCTTCATGACAACAACATCAACGATCTCGCCATACTGCTCAAAGTATGCCTTCAAGCTGTCGTCGGTGGTTCGGTAGTCCAGTCCACCGATGAACAGCTTTCGCATCTGCTCCGGTTCAGAATGCTCCTACGGGCAGGGGGAAAAAACTTTTGAAATACAATCACATTTGTATGATGCTAATGTGTAAAAAGTATATTCAATCCACATGACACTCCACTGTTACTGTCCAAAGTTTAGTAGTAATTACAATTTAGTTTAACCCAAACCATTACAGTGAACATTAGTTAATTGAACAGCTACAGTTCAACAATTATCAATTTAAAATTATTAAACACCTCCTATGTAAACCATTTCTAATGCAACGATCTTTGACCGAACATTTTCAAAATCTACCAAGGTCACTATCGAGATTTTGTCCAGGTTTTAATAGTCATTAAAACCCAAACTAAATTTGCTAAGTCTGTAATTACAAATTCAATATTACAAAACAGCAGTTTTAAATGTCACTACAAAAAATATTTAAGTTTACATAAATTAGTGGTAATGCTTTACTAGGTTTATATAGATACCAACAATATAACCACAATTTCCACAGAAAATAACCATACAAAGGTTTCTACCCATGGGTACACCGTTGCTTACCAACACCACAAGTATGAACGTTAAACATCCTAAACCACTTAAACACAAGTCTAGAGCTATGACAAGCCGATGACTTACTCTGAGCCATGCCAGGCTAACATGATTCGACTAGATATATAACAAGGCACTAGGAAGATTAGCAGAGGCCACACCGACCATGAATTAAAGTTTTCCCAGACTTATCCCACCAGCACAGACTACACAGGATATTCCCAAGACAACTTCTCATTTACAACACATTTCATCACATTTAATGCATGACCTGAGGTTATTGCACCAGTGGCAGATCTGCCCTGGCAAGTTTTAATTCCACATTTGTAATGCAAAATGTGGTTTTGTTGTTTTATACAAGTCACTAATAATGCTTTCTCAACTTAAGCACTAAGCTAGCACTTTATAAATAGGCAGAATTAGGTGTCAGTCCTGTTGTACTACGGCTTTGAAGCCAGGGTCCGTCTTGTTGTTCTACGCCAGGAGCTCAGCTCACTTAGATAGGCTGTGAGCAGTAAATCAGTTTAGGTAACAGAATGGGTCTATGCAGTTAAGTCTGCACCATATAAAAATCCTGCAGCACACAGAATGAGAAAACACTGACTGTGGTTTTGGTTTAAATAGGCAACTGTGGTGCATTTTCATATGGCTTTTATGGTCGTATTCTTGGTCTCGTTTGACAAAATGGAAGATATATTAGAGAAACAGAGTGATTATGATTGTTTTGAGGACTGAAAGTAGCTTGAAATTGAGCTCAAAGCAGCAAAATTTTTTGATTTTTTTCCCCAATAATCGAGTACACAAATACACATCCAACTGGCCAGTCTAATATGCATTTAGGCATGCACTGACATTACTTACACAATTATTACAATATTGCAGTAGTCTGCAAAGCCGTAAATCAAAATGGAATGCAAGTGCAATATAAGAGGGGCCTGGAGGCACTTTAAATTTGTAGTTTTTGAACTGTGAAACTGGACAAATTACCAAGTCGGACCGAAATGTCGTCGTAAGCTCCTCTCTTCTACGTGTGGGTTATTTGTGTATAATTATTGGGTAGCCGAAATGGGTAAATGGGCAGCTTCTTGCACTCAATAGATACAACAGGAATAATCCTAGCAAAATAACAGGTTAGTTGACTGGAAACAATGGAATTGGCCAAAAATAAGGCACAAAGTGGGTGAAATCGCTGTGTGAATATTGCCAAGATCACTCTGAGAGCATAATTCCACAAGTTCTATCAAATTTCATACTTTTGGTTTCATTACCTTCAGAAATTTTTTCATAAGCTAAAAAATTTTTTTTTTTAAATTCAACCCTGTGAGCAAGTTTGAGATCACGAGTCTCGACCCTGAAAGGGTTAATCATTATTATAATAAAGGGGAAGCACTAAACCTGAAGGATTATACAGCACCTAAGGGGAGATGTGGAAGGCATTCAGGTTTAATTCAGGCAACTGGAGTAGATTCAATTCCCCTTTTCAAGAGCCCCTCACCAGCATCAAGGAACCTTCCTTGAGGGGCTGAACGAGTTAAACAGTAAAATATTTAAACTCATCTGAGACCAAGTGGGATCAATTAAAGCTTAAGCCTGTAATGTTAATGAGCTCAATTCTCCATGTCACTCAATTGTTTCTTTTCTGAATAAAGATCTTAAATTTGCACCAAGCAATGGCTCATACGTCCCAGACAATTGCCAACCACTGTTAATGTTTGATGCACAAATTCCTGCACCTTGCAAGTCTTTACCATTCCAGAAAGAAAAAACAGCACAATACCTCAACTTGAACAATACATAAATAACTTGCACATCAGAAAATGAAGCTCACGATGTTTGTCATCACAGGTTTCATTCACCTATGTGCAAGTTGTGTATAATATTCCAATCCAGCCTCAGCCATTAAGTCAAAAACTTTAATCTTACAAGCAAAACAGAGCATAGCCTCCTTATTTAAACTTTTACCCTTAAACTGTCCAAACGTAGATCTATGTCCAATTTTACATGCTTTCAAGTGGAGAAAATAAAGGTCGGAGCGCTACGCACATCAATGTAGATCTACGTTTGGAAGGTTTAAGGATTAATTAGGTTAAAATTATTTTACCTTCCATAATTTTAGAAACTTTAAAACTTACAACACACAAAATTAAAGAGTATTGTTTATAAATATTCCAATCCAGCCTAAACTAGTAAAATTGTTAATCTTAGAGCAAAATTAAGACCATAGTCAACCTACTTATAGGCAGAAGATGGATTTAGTGGGGGTTATTTATTAGCATAGGAGGACTATTGCAGCAGGCCTACTGACCCATGATAAGCCTGTCCAAAGTCACCTTCTGGCCAAAGCAGTCAGATCACATCCTCTTAAGGGAGCGAAGTCATTTGCTGCCCTCTACAGTCTGTTTGCTAACCAGTTCATTGTCTATTTGTAACCATGGTGAATAATGACAAACATATCCCTGAAGTACCCTGGTAATATCTGCAGTTTTTAACCTGTGCTGCAACCAGTTTCCCACACATACCCATACTTCTATCTTCAAACAGTTTGAAGTCCTAGACAAGTCAGCAATGGCCCCCCTCAATTTGAGTTAGGTAATGCTACCACTCCTGCCCCACAGAGGTGTACCCCATCCATTGCATACATGTCATGTTTGCCACAAATTGTCCCAGTTAATGAATGCAACTGCAAGTTCCTTGCAGTACCTGTCTAGCCAGCAATTTACACCAATTGCCCCACACATCCTTTATTGCCCAATCCTAGGCAAAACCTTCCTGCAGTGCTCTTAGTGTCTTCTTCAGAATGAATTCAACGACCTATTTTAGTGTCACTGGCAAACTTGCTCGTGTTGCTATTTAATCCCTCTTTTTTTGTGTAAACTGAACAAGGGGCCCAACACTGACCCCTGTGGAACACCACTTGGGGTGCATCCCCATTCTGATTTCTCCCCATCTATGCAAACGTTGTTGCCTGTTAACCACACCCCTATAAAGGGAAACTTTCTATTCAGTGTGCCTTAATTTTCCCCAATGAGGAACTATCAAAAGCCTTACTGAAGTCTATATACACTACCATGATCTACCTCAAAACCTTAGTGAAGAAATGAAGCAGTTTTTTAATTAATAAGTGCTAAACCCATAGGGGTCAAGTAGCACCCTGAGAAATGACAGGTGTGTTTGATCCAAGGAAGCAGATAACTGGTTCAGTGCCTTGGATCAAGAGCCATTCACAGTGCCAAAAAAATACAGGAAGCACTAAAGCTAACAGGAGTCTTGAAGTATGAAGTTTAAGGGGAATAGGGAGGAAGGAAATAGCTCAAATTCTTTGAATCAAGAGCACTTCAGTAGCAGCAAGCTCCCCCAACCCTAAGTTGGGAAGACTAAACCCACAGGGACCATAATTCCATCCAGGGAATGGTAGGTTAAGTCCAGCCTGAGATCAAAAGCCCCTTACTACCCCCCCCCCACTAAATGAATTGTCAGTAATTACACGGTTAAACCCCTCCCCTAATAAATGATATCTGGAGTCAACAGCTACACAGTTAACTCCCCTACCCTGCTAAAACATTGCATCAGCAACTATGCATTCACCCCCCCCCTCCCCAGCTAAAACCATGCGTCCCCCCACTAAAAACCTTGCGTCAGCAGCTACGCAACCTTCCCCCTTAAGTACCCTAATTACAAACAACAATTACCATTATTTCAACGAATTTGACTTGCTTTACAAACTTCTTAAATGAGGTGACACACTCGCCGCCATTTTGTGACGCAACATATGTCTATCTAAATCTGAAACTTGCCTATTAGTGCCCGAGTACAAACTGCTAATAAATAACTAGTGTTGGCTTAGACTCGGGCTCAATACGAGGCTAATTATATAACCGCCGTGAAGACTAGGTAACGAAGTAGAGATGAAGGACGCAAGAGGGAGAGATGAAGGACGCAAGAGGGAGAGAGGGGGTCTGATGTGGGGCTCCATCCTTAGGTGGATGTGACCTGGACCTGACTGCTGCGGCCAGTAGCTTGGGTGGACCTGCCTAGCATGGGCCTGCTGCAGTGCTGGGAGGGAGGGAGATGAAGCATGCCAGAGGACGGGGGAGATGAAGCATGCCAGAGGACGGGGGAGATGGAGCATGCCAGAGGACGGGGGAGATGGAGCATGCCAGAGGACGGGGGAGATGGAGCATGCCAGAGGACGGGGGAGATGGAGCATGCCAGAGGACGGGGGAATGGAGCATGCCAGAGGACGGGGGAGATGAAGCATGCCAGAGGAGGGGGGAGATGGGCATGCCAGAGGACGGGGAGATGGAGCATGCCAGAGGGAACGGGGAAAATGGAAACAATGCCAGAGGGCGGGGAGATGAAAAATGCCAGAGGGGGGAGATGAGCAATGCCAGAGGGGGGAGAGGAGTAAACAATGCCAGTAGGGGGAGGATGGAGCAAGCCAGAGGGGGGAGATGGACATGCCAGAGGGGGAGAGAAAACAAGCCAGAGGGGGAGAGATGAAACAAGCCAGAGGGGGGAGAGATGAAACAAGCCAGAGGGGGGAGAGATAAACAAGCCAGAGGGGGGAGAGATGAAACAAGCCAGAGGGGGAGAGATGAAACAAGCCAGAGGGGGGAGAGATGAAACAAGCCAGAGGGGGGAGGATGAAACAAGCCAGAGGGGGGAGAGATAAACAAGCCAGAGGGGGGAGAGATGAAACAAGCCAGAGGGGGGAGAGATGAAACAAGCCAGAGGGGGGAGAGATGAAACAAGCCAGAGGGGGGAGAGATGAAAACAAGCCAGAGGGGGAGAGAATGAAACAAGCCAGAGGGGGAGAGATGAAACAAGCCAGAGGGGGAGAGATGAAACAAGCCAGAGGGGGAGAGATGAAACAAGCCAGAGGGGGGAGAGATGAAACAAGCCAGAGGGGGAGAGATGAAACAAGCCAGAGGGGGGAGAGATGAAACAAGCCAGAGGGGGAGAGATGAAAACAAGCCAGAGGGGGGAGAGATGAAACAAGCCAGAGGGGGGAGAGATGAAACAAGCCAGAGGGGGGAGAGATAAACTACCAGAGGGGGGAGAGATGAAACTAGCCAGAGGGGGGAGAGATGAAACAAGCCAGAGGGGGAGAGATGAAACAAGCCAGAGGGGGAGAGATGAAACTAGCCAGATTGGGGAGAGATGAAACTAGCCAGAGGGGAGAAGATGAAACTAGCCAGAGGGGGGAGAGATGAAGCAAGCCAGAGGGGGGAGAGATGAAGCAAGCCAAGAGGGGGAGAGATGAACAAGCCAGAGGGGGGGAGATGAAGCAAGCCAGAGGGGGGAGATGAACTACGATGGGGAGAGAGAAACAAGCCAGAGGGGAGAGATGAACAAGCCAGATGGGGGAGAGATGAAACTAGCCAGAGGGGGAGAGATGAAACTAAGCCAGAGGGGGGAGAATGAAGCAAGCCAGAGGGGGGAGAGATGAAGCAAGCCAGAGGGGGGAGATGAAGCAACCAGAGGGGGAGAGATGAAGCAAGCCAGAGGGGGGAGATGAAGCAAGCCAGAGGGGGAGAGATGAAGCAAGCCAGAGGGGGGGAGATGAAGCAACCAGAGGGGGGAGAGATGAAGCAAGCCAGAGGGGGGAGAGATGAAGCAAGCCAGAGGGGGGAGAATGAAGCAAGCCAGAGGGGGGAGATGAAGCAAGCCAGAGGGGGGGAGATGAAGCAAGCCAGAGGGGGGAGATGAAGCAAGCCAGAGGGGGGGGAGATGAAGCAAGCCAGGGGGGGGAGATGAAGCAAGCCAGGGGGGGGAGATGAAGCAAGCCAGAGGGGGGAGATATGAAGCCAGAGAGGGGGAGATATGAAGCAAGCCAGAGGGGGGGAGATATGAAGCCAGAGAGGGGGAGATATGAAGCAAGCCAGAGGGGGGGAGATATGAAGCAAGCCAGAGATGAAGCAAGCTAGTCGGGGTGAGATAAAGGAAGCAATAGAAGGCAGAAAAGGATGAAGTAAGCGACAGACGAGTGAAGCAAGAGGCGCGATGAAGGAATTCATTAATATAAGTGTGGCTTGGGATGGTCGGCCATGACACCTCCACACCGGCCCACCAACTTATATTCCCTCGTAACTCACTAAACACAAACTACTCCACCATAACCACGGCGGATGAACGATTGTGGAAAAGATAAAGATGGAGGAAGCATAAAGAGACAAACAAGGAAGAACTGTAATAATGACTAATAATAAGTGGTGAGGAGGTTGCCTCCGCCATCACGCGCCGCCGCTGCCACATATTTCCTCATAAATCACCACCAACATGTAATACACCACCACAACCACGCTACAAACACGACGGTGGCGGGAATAAACATGGAAGAAGCATAAACAAAGATAAGAGGAAAAAGTCATGTAATAATGTGAATTATAGCCCCGGTGGCGTCTCCTCCATGACACCTTCACCACCACCACCCCATTCCCTCGTAATCACCACCAACATAACACACCACCACAACCACACTACAAACACAACACACAAGAAAATAAACATAGCTGAATCATATAAATATACCTAAATAACAAGAACAAGACATAAGTACAACCCCCGGGTGGCGCCTCCGCCATGACACTCACCGGCCACCACCACCACATATTACCTCACATATCTCCCCACCACCCACACATACCACCACCCACACCATCACATACAACCCACCAACAACTTAACTAACCTCCTTCACCATCTTGGAGCGGTCCGAGTAGTTCTGGCGTGAGGAAAACAGAATTCTAAGTGTGGAGAACCAAGTGTGAGAGAAGCTTGCTGGTGGCGGCTGCTGGCGGGTCTGGACCCGTAGCTCACCACACTACACCTATATCACCGATTTATACTTTATTACTCTTTTTTGAGATGGTTTTGGAGTGTCTTTGGGGGTATTTTTGACCGGGAAGTTCTCTGGTGTGGGTATTTTGTCTCAATAAATGCGATTTGTGGGGTTTTGAAGGGTGAAGTGTGTGGGGTCGGAAGTGACGTCAGGACGCCTCCCCGGCGGCGCTAAATTTTAAAATTGGGTTTTCCTTAATATTGATGAATTATGCCCATGGCGGTATATATGTTGCTTTATTTTGTTGATGTTTCGACATCCAGTGACTTCATCAATATTATACATAAAACATCAACTGTATATAATACATACATCAAACATTAAGTGTATATAACACCGGCAAGTTGATATATTGTCTATACATGTCTTGTAAAATGATCTATGTATTATGATCTATGTATAATGATCTATGTATGATCTATGTATAGATCTATGTATGATGATCTATGTATGATGATCTATGTAAAATTATCTATGTATGATGATCTATGTATTATGATCTATGTATGATGATCTATGGAAATATAAACACATATGCAGTATAATGTGATCCTTTATTGACTACGTTTCGCCCACACAGTGGGCTTTTTCAAGTCACAAACAGAACTTTGTACATGAATGGTTCAGAGAACCGACATGTTGATAAATTAGACACATGTGCAGCTCTTGGGTATCTTTATTGAGGAAACGTTTCGCCACACAGTGGCTTCATCAGTCCATACAAATTGACATTAAAGGTATAAAATACCGACAGGTTGTTAGGTAAGACACATATGCAACAGTTAGGTATCTTTATTGTGAAACGTTTCGCCTACACAGTAGGCTTCTTCAGTCAAGTACAGAAAAGTTGATAGAAGCAGAAGATACTTGAAGACGATGTAATCAGTCCACCTTCACCTTAAAGTTTTGAGGTGGTCAGTCCTCATCTGGAGAAGAGCATTGTTCCATAGTATGAAACATTGTTTCATACTATGGAACAATGCTCTCTCCAGACTGAGGGACTGACACCTCAAACTTAAGGGTGGATGGACTGATTACATCGTCTTCAAGTATCTTCTGCTTCTATCAACTTTTCTGTACTTGACTGAAGAAGCCTACTGTGTAGGCGAAACGTTCACAATAAAGATACCTAACTGTTGCATATGTGTCTTACCTAAACAGTCCATACAAAGGAGAATGTTGAAGAACAGGAGGAGAATGAGGTAATCAGTCCCTCAACCTTGAGTCGATGTGGTCAGCCCATCATTCAAGATTTATGGACTGACCACATCGACTCAAGGTTGAGGGACTGATTACCTCATTCTCCTCCTGTTCTTCAAGATTCTCCTTTGTATGGACTGATGAAGCCACTGTGTGGCGAAACGTTTCCTCAATAAAGATACCCAAGAGTTGCACATGTGTCTAATTTATCAACAAACAGAACTACCTGGGGTGGAAGGAACGCGAGTATTTATAAATACTCGCGTTCCTTCCACCACAGGTAGTTCTGTTTGTGACTTGAAAAAGCCCACTGTGTGGGCGAAACGTAGTCAATAAAGGATCACATTATACTGCATATGTGTTTATATTTCCATTGTGTCGGTATTTTATACCATTTATTTCCATGATGATCTATTTATTATGATCTATATATAATGATCTATGTAAGCGTATGATGATCTATATAAGTGTATGATCTATATTAAGTGTATGATGATGTATGTAAGTGTATGATGATGTATGTAAGTGTATGATGATGTATGTAAGTGTATGATGATGTATGTAAGTGTATGATGATGTAAGTGTATGATGATGTATGTAAGTGTATGATGATGTATGTAAGTGTATGATGATGTATGTAAGTGTATGTATACCAGAGCAAAGTCTCTGATGGCTGGGTGTTACACTCGCCTCGTGTGTCAGGTAACATAACACAAGTGCAACTGTGACATTTTATTATTGCAACGTTTCGCTCTCCAGCAGCTTTATCAAGCTGTCACAGCTTTATCAAGCACAGTACTCGCTCCCATCTTGTTTCTCATCCTCATATCTGACATAGACAAGGATGTCAGCCACAGCACCGTGTCTTCCTTTACAGATGACACCCGAATCTGCATGACAGTGTCTTCCATTGCAGACACTGCAAGGCTCCAGGCAGACACTGCAAGGCTCCAGCAGACATTGCAGACACTGCAAGGCTCCAGGCAGACATTGCAGACACTGCAAGACTCCAGGCAGACATTGCAGACACTGCAAGGCTCCAGGCGGACATCAACCAAATCTTTCAGTGGGCTGCAGAAAACAATATGAAGTTCAACGATGAGAAATTTCAATTACTCAGATATGGTAAACACGAGGAAATTAAATCTTCATCAGAGTACAAAACAAATTCTGGCCACAAAATAGAGCGAAACACCAACGTCAAAGACCTGGGAGTGATCATGTCGGAGGATCTCACCTTCAAGGACCATAACATTGTATCAATCGCATCTGCTAGAAAAATGACAGGATGGATAATGAGAACCTTCAAAACTAGGGAGGCCAAGCCCATGATGACACTCTTCGGGTCACTTGTTCTATCTAGGCTGGAATATTGCTGCACACTAACACCACCTTTCAAAGGAGGTGAAATTGCCGACCTAGAAAATGTACAGAGAACTTTCACGGCGCGCATAACGGAGATAAAACACCTCAATTACTGGAGCGCTTGAGGTTCCTAAACCTGTATTCCCTGGAACGCAGGAGGGAGAGATACATGATTATATACACCTGGAAAATCCTAGAGGGACTAGTACCGAACTTGCACACGAAAATCACTCACTACGAAAGCAAAAGACTTGGCAGACGATGCAACATCCCCCCAATGAAAAGCAGGGGTGTCACTAGCACGTTAAGAGACCATACAATAAGTGTCAGGGGCCCGAGACTGTTCAACTGCCTCCCAGCATACATAAGGGGGATTACCAACAGACCCCTGGCAGTCTTCAAGCTGGCACTGGACAAGCACCTAAAGTCAGTGCCTGACCAGCCGGGCTGTGGCTCGTACGTTGGTTTGCGTGCAGCCAGCAGCAACAGCCTGGTTGATCAGGCTCTGATCCACCAGGAGGCCTGGTCACAGACCGGGCCGCGGGGGCGTTGACCCCCGGAACTCTCTCCAGGTACACAGTTTTATCAAGCTATCACAGCTTATTTAGCTATCACAGCTTTATCAAGCTGTCACAGGTTTATCAAGCTGTCACAGTTTTATCAAGCTGTCACAGCTTTATCAAGCTCCTGGAGAGCGAAACGTTGCCATAATAAAATATCACATTAGTTGCATTTGTACTTTTACTTAAGAAATTGTCTGTATTTATACCAATATTAATAGAACACTGCCTGGCATGGGCCAGTAGGCATCCTGCAGTGCTCCTTCCTATGTTTACATGACAAGAGGTTATCTTCAGTAAGTTTATTTAGATAAAGCTACACATAATTACAATTATTATACGTAGTTTAACATAGGTATAAATTACCCGCCGGGATAAGTCTTATTACCACTGGAAGATACCTGGTAAAGAAGGAAGGAACACTGCAGAAGGCCTACTGGCTCATCCAAGGCAGGAAATGGTATAAAATACCGATACTTAAAATGGTGACATGTGAAACAGTTATTTATCTTTACTGGCGAAACGTTCCGCCTACACAGTAGGCTTCTTCAGTCCAATACAGAGAGAGAAGGTGTGGTGAAATAAAGATGTCATCAGTGATTATATCATAGCTTACTGTGTAGTTCATCAGTCTTGAAGACGTAGTTTGGAGGTAGTCAGTCCCTCAGTCTTGAAGACGTAGTTTGGAGGTAGTCAGTCCCTCAGTCTTGAAGACGTAGTTTGGAGGTAGTCAGTCCCTCAGTCTTGAAGACGTAGTTTGGAGGTAGTCAGTCCCTCAGTCTTGAAGACGTAGTTTGGAGGTGGTCAGTCCCTCAGTCTTGAAGACGTAGTTTGGAGGTAGTCAGTCCCTCAGTCTTGAAGACGTAGTTTGGAGGTGGTCAGTCCCTCAGTCTTGAAGACGTAGTTTGGAGGTAGTCAGTCCCTCAGTCTTGAAGACGTAGTTTGGAGGTGGTCAGTCCCTCAGTCTTGAAGACGTAGTTTGGAGGTAGTCAGTCCCTCAGTCTTGAAGACGTAGTTTGGAGGCAGTCAGTCCCTCAGTCTTGAAGACGTAGTTTGGAGGTAGTCAGTCCCTCAGTCTTGACGTAGTTTGGAGGTAGTCAGTCCCTCAGTCTTGACGTAGTTTGGAGGTAGTCAGTCCCTCAGTCTTGACGTAGTTTGGAGGTAGTCAGTCCCTCAGTCTTGACGTAGTTTGGAGGTAGTCAGTCCCTCAGTCTTGACGTAGTTTGGAGGTAGTCAGTCCCTCAGTCTTGAAGACGTAGTTTGGAGGTAGTCAGTCCCTCAGTCTTGAAGACGTAGTTTGGAGGTAGTCAGTCCCTCAGTCTTGAAGACGTAGTTTGGAGGTGGTCAGTCCCTCAGTCTTGAAGACGTAGTTTGGAGGTAGTCAGTCCCTCAGTCTTGAAGACGAAGTTTGGAGGTGGTCAGTCCCTCAGTCTTGAAGACGTAGTTTGGAGGTGGTCAGTCCCTCAGTCTTGAAGAAGTAGTTTGGAGGTAGTCAGTCCCTCAGTCTTGAAGACGTAGTTTGGAGGTAGTCAGTCCCTCAGTCTTGAAGACGTAGTTTGGAAGTAGTCAGTCCCTCAGTCTTGAAGACGTAGTTTGGAGGTAGTCAGTCCCTCAGTCTTGAAGACGTAGTTTTGGAGGTGGTCATTTCCCTCAGTCTTGAAGACGTAGTTTGGAGGTGGTCAGTCCCTCAGTCTTGAAGACGTAGTTTGGAGGTGGTCAGTCCCTCAGTCTTGAAGACGTAGTTTGGGGGTGGTCAGTCCCTCAGTCTTGAAGACGTAGTTTGGAGGTGGTCAGTCCCTCAGTCTTGAAGACGTAGTTTGGAGGTGGCAGTCCCTCAGTCTTGAAGACGTAGTTTGGAGGTGGTCAGTCCCTCAGTCTTGAAGACGTAGTTTGGAGGTGGTCAGTCCCTCAGTCTTGAAGACGTAGTTTGGGTAGTCAGTCCCTCAGTCTTGAAGACGTAGTTTGGAGTAGTCAGTCCCTCAGTCTTGAAGACGTAGTTTGAGGTAGTCATTCCTCCGTCTTGAAGACGTAGTTTGGAGGTAGTCAGTCCCTCAGTCTTGAAGACGTAGTTTGGAGGTAGTCAGTCCCTCCGTCTTGAAGACGTAGTTTGGAGGTAGTCAGTCCATCAGTCTTGAAGACGTAGTTTGGAGGTAGTCAGTCCCTCAGTCTTGAAGACATAGCTTGGAGGTAGTCAGTCCCTCAGTCTTGAAGACGTAGTTTGGAGGTGGTCATTCCCTCCGTCTTGAAGACGTAGTTTGGAGGTAGTCAGTCCCTCAGTCTTGAAGACGTAGTTTGGAGGTAGTCAGTCCCTCCGTCTTGAAGACGTAGTTTGGAGGTAGTCAGTCCATCAGTCTTGAAGACGTAGTTTGGAAGTAGTCAGTCCCTCAGTCTTGAAGACATAGCTTGGAGGTAGTCAGTCCCTCAGTCTTGAAGACGTAGTTTGGAGGTGGTCAGTCCCTCAGTCTTGAAGACGTTGTTTGGAGGTAGTCAGTCCCTCAGTCTTGAAGACGTAGTTTGAAGGTGGTCAGTCCCTCAGTCTTGAAGACGTAGTTTGGAGGTAGTCCCTCAGTCTTGAAGACGTAGTTTGGAGGTGGTCAGTCCCTCAGTCTTGAAGACGTAGTTTGGAGGTAGTCAGTCCCTCAGTCTTGAAGACGTAGTTTGGAGGTGGTCAGTCCCTCAGTCTTGAAGACGTAGTTTGGAGGTAGTCAGTCCCTCAGTCTTGAAGACGTAGTTTGGAGGTGGTCAGTCCCTCAGTCTTGAAGACGTAGTTTGGAGGTAGTCAGTCCCTCAGTCTTGAAGACGTAGTTTGGAGGTAGTCAGTCCCTCAGTCTTGAAGACGTAGTTTGGAGGTAGTCAGTCCCTCAGTCTTGAAGACGTAGTTTGGAGGTAGTCAGTCCCTCAGTCTTGAAGACGTAGTTTGGAGGTGGTCAGTCCCTCGGACCTGCCTCACATGGGTCAGCAGGCCTCCTACAGTGTTCCTTCTGTCTTATGTTCTTATGGAACATTGTTCCAGTGTTCTTCCATAACCTAGAACACTGTTCCAGTGCTGTTCCATAGTCTGAAATATTGTTCCACTGTTTCATAGTCGAGAACATTGTTCCAATGTTGTTCCATAGTCTAGAACACTGTTCCATTGTTCCATAATCTGGAATATTATTCCATTGTTCCATAATCTAGAACATTGTTCCAGTGTTGTTCCATAGCCTGGAATATTGTTCCAGTGTTTCGTAGTCTAGAACATTATTCCAATGTTGTTCAATGGTCTAGAATATTGTTCCAGTGTTGTTCCATAGCCTAGAATATTATTCCAGTGTTGTCCCATAGTATTGAATATTTTTCCACTGTTGTTCCATAGTCTGGAATTAATTATTCCATAGTCTAGAATGTTATTCCAGTCTAGTTCCGTAGTCTAGAATATTGTTCCATTGTTCCAGTCAGGTATATTGTTCCACTGTTGCTCCATAGTCTAGAATATTGTTCCAGTGTTCTGTAGTCTAGAATATTGTTCCAGTGTTGCTCCATAGTTTAGAATATTGCTCCAGTGTTGTTCCATAGTCTAGAATATTGCTCCAGTGTTGTTCCATAGTCTAGAATATTGTTCCAGTGTTGTTCCATAGTCTAGAATATTGTTCCAGTGTTGTTCCATAGTCTAGAATATTGTTCCAGTGTTGTCCCCAAATCTGGAATATTGTTCCAGTGTTGTCCCATAGTCTGGAATATTGTTCTAGTATTGTTCCATAGTCTAGAATATTGTTCCAGCATTCCATAGTCTAGAATATTGTTCCAGTGTTGCTCCATAGTCTAGAATGTTGTTCATGTTGTTCCAAAGTCTGGAATCAATTGTCCCATAGTCTGGAATGTTGTTCTAATGTTGTTCCAGTCTAGAATATTGTTCCAGTGTTGTTCCATAGTCTACAATATTGTTCCAGTGTTGTTCCATAGTATAGAATATTGTTCCAATGTTGTTCCATAGTCTAGAATATTGTTCTGGTGTTCCATAGTCTAGAATATTGTTCCACTGTTGTCCCATAGTCTAGAATATTGTTCCAGTGTTGTTCCATAGTATAGAATATTGTTCCAATGTTGCTCCATGGTCTAGAATATTGTTCTGGTGTTCCATAGTCTAGAATATTGTTTCAGTGTTGTTCCATAGTCTAGAATATTGTTTCAGTGTTGTTCCATAGTCTAGAATATTGTTTCAGTGTTGTTCCATAGTCTAGAATATTGTTTCAGTGGTTGTCCAAGTCTAGAATGTTTCAGTGTTGTTCCATAGTCTAGAATGTTTCCAGTGTTGTTCCATAGTCTAGAATATTGTTTCAGTGTTGTTCCATAGTCTAGAATGTTTCAGTGTTGTTCCATAGTCTAGAATGTTTCAGTGTTGTTCCATAGTCTAGAATATTGTTTCAGTGTTGTTCCATAGTCTAGAATGTTTCAGTGTTGTTCCATAGTCTAGAATGTTTCAGTGTTGTTCCATAGTCTAGAATATTGTTTCAGTGTTGTTCCATAGTCTAGAATGTTTCAGTGTTGTTCCATAGTCTAGAATATTGTTTCAGTGTTGTTCCATAGTCTAGAATGTTTCAGTGTTGTTCCATAGTCTAGAATGTTTCAGTGTTGTTCCATAGTCTAGAATATTGTTTCAGTGTTGTTCCATAGTCTAGAATGTTTCAGTGTTGTTCCATAGTCTAGAATGTTTCAGTGTTGTTCCATAGTCTAGAATATTGTTTCAGTGTTGTTCCATAGTCTAGAATGTTTCAGTGTTGTTCCATAGTCTAGAATATACTCAGAATTACACTTAGCACCCATTCTCTTAACCCCAATACCAGCAGTGCCGAGATGCATCACAAAGTCAATAGATTCTGCAACTGTTTGTATTCCTTTCTCTTGTCTGTATTTTGTGTAAGAGTCTATAAATTCCCTGCGGAAAACAAAATCCTGAGGGTCTTTTGTAATGATGTTTTCGTAGCAAAATTTTTCAGTTATTTTTACCTTCATATATTTTTTCACATATCAGAAGCATTTTCATATTCTGATCATAGTGTTTGATCCATCCTGTTCTTCGAGTAGCTTGAGACAATGGATTCCTTCACATTACGACGCTTTATTTTCTTGCAAGACACCTGAAGTGGACCCTCGAATTTAGTAGTCCCTTTTCTGTATGCAAAACTATAGTTATTCTCTATAAAATATATTTTTTGTTAATATTTTTGGGTGTCAGGAATGGTTTAATTGGATTTACATTATTTCCTATGGGAAATATTAACAAAAAATACATTTTAGAGAGAATAATTATAGTTTTGCATACAGAAAAGGGACTACTGTATTTAGTGTATGTTACTGTATTTAGTGTATGTTACTGTATTTAGTGTATGTTACTGTATTTAGTGTATGTTACTGTATTTAGTGTATGTTACTGTATTTAGTGTATGTTACTGTATTTAGTGTACATTACTGTATTTAGTGTACATTACTGTATTTAGTGTATGTTACTGTATTTAGTGTATGTTACTGTATTTAGTGTATGTTACACTTAACCACTGAATTTCTTTGTACATGTACTTAAGTGTATCATGTTCAAATAAATAAATAAATAAATAAAATACACTTATATAGTTAGACACTCAAGACTGAAGGTTTCTCTAGCCCAAGTTTCTTAAATAATAATAATTGTAAGGTAAAATATATGATTTTTAATAATTGTTAAGTTATAAATATAGTTAAGACGGTCACATATGAAGTAAGTTAAGACAGAATATTGAAAACATACAATGATGTAGTGAAGGTAAGAGTGAACAACACTGTAAGTTCTTTATTACTCCTAAGATCCAAGTGATGAATGTTATTGTACTGAAATAATGAATATTACTTTATTGTAGTGATGAATGTTACTTTACTGTAGTGATGAATGTTACTTTACTGTAGTGATGAATGTTACTTTACTGTAGTGATGAATGTTACTTTACTGTAGTGATGAATGTTACTTTACTGTAGTGATGAATGTTACTTTACTGTAGTGATGAATGTTACTTTACTGTAGTGATGAATGTAACTTTACTGTAGTGATGAATGTTACTTTAGTGATGTGTGTAGCAGTGCCACCCACAACACTCAACTCCTAGGTGTCACCTGGCTAGGAGTGGCACAGCTTCAAGGTGTACCTGGCTAGCAGTGGCACAGCTCCAAGGTGCCACCTGGCTAGGGGTGGCACAGCTCCTAAGTGTCACCTGGCTAGGGGTGGCACAGCTCCTAGGTGCCACCCACAACACTCAACTAAGACACATTGTTGTCACTGGATACTGTATGATAAGTCAGCAATTTAGCGGAAAAACTCACAATATTTGACGTATTCTAGATTAAACCTATTATTTATTTATTATTATTATTATTATTATTATTATTATTATTATTATTATTATTATTATTATTATTATTATTATTATTATTAAGCCAACCTGTAATCTTTAAAACAGTTAAATTCAATAAAAATATTCACTGCAATTGCTAGATTTATTGTTACAACCACTTAAAACTGCATATACGTACATATAAGCAATCAATTAATTATTGTTGTATAGTTTTATGCAGGATATAGGAAAGCACTGGTCTGGTAACAGAGCTGTAGATGAGTGGAACAAATTCCAGAGTATCATCAGTGAAGCTAATACCTTGTGTAACTTTAAAAATTGCTAAGATAAATACATGAGTGGGTGTGAGTTAGACTTGCCTAGCTTGGGCTAATACCTGAAGTGCTCTTTCGTAAGTGAATGTGACTTGAACCTACTAGCTTAGGACAGTAGATGACCTGGACCTGCCCAGCATGGGTCAATAGGTTTACCTGGAGAGACTTCCAGGGTTCACCACCCCCACGGCCCAGTCTGTGACCAGGCCTGACCTGGACCTGCCCAACTTGGACCAGTAGGTGACCCAGACCTCCATAGCATGGGCCAGTAGGTGACCTGGACCTGCTTAGCATGGGCCAGTAGGTGACCTGGATCTGCCTAGCATGGGCCAGTAGATGACTTGGACCTATCTAACATGGGCCAGTAGGCCTGCTGTAGAGCTCTTCATGTGATAGATTATTTTAGAAAACTAACAAGTTAAAGACAGTTGTGCAACATTTGGAATGTTTACTGAGGAAACATTTATCCAGCCAGTGATGTCTTCAGTCCAGTATAAACAATGGTCATCCTGTCAGTTTTCTCAACCAGTTATGACATCTGTCAGACACTGCAACATCATGGGTTCTTTGTGACTGGTCCAAGTCGGACCGAAACGTCGTCGCAAGTTCCTCTCTTCTATGTGCGGGTTATTTGTGTATCGTTCCAGTCACGGTATTGTGCTTTTTTTTTTTTTTTTTTTTATTTACAAGGAATTCTTCAACACTTGTCCAACCTTAACCTTTGTACAAGACTTACACTAGTGGATGGTTCCATTGTGACTCCACCTCCTCCTGCTTCCACTCACATGACTACAGTACATAAGCCACTTTTTCAACCATATGCTGTATTTCAAGATTGATGGACTGAACACATCAATCCCAGGCTGAGGGACTGATTACCTCCTCCTCTTTTTCCACTGTTCTTCTTTGTACTGGACTGATGAAGATACTGTGTGGCGAAATATTTCCTCAATAAAGAGTCCAAAATGCTGCACTAGTGCCTCATTCTCCTTATTTATGTTCTTATTAGTCTTAATATAGGCTTAAGTCTGCCCAAAATGCTATGCATACTAAAGAATTTTCTGCATGTTTCCCGCCTCTGTACAAACATTCTATCATGTTGATATAAAGAATCCCTAATCTTCAATATTTAGTCTTTCAAGAAGTGTGTTGACATGACAGTCAGATAACCCCATGAGTGCAACATCCTTACCCTCCTTCAGAGTGCAGCTACTCTCCCTCCCTACTTCCCTCCTCCAAAACTCAAGCTGATTATGCTAGGAGCACCTCCTCCTTCACCTCTGTATAGCAGTTTTCCAGTCAGATTCACTGTTTTACACTCATGTTTTGCTTCTCTTTCCTTACTTTCTTTGCACATAACCAGATTCTCTTTTTATAAGAGAACACAACCATCTTCTCAAATAACACATACCTGCCCCATGACACACTTGTCATCCCATGACTGTCTCATCACCCCATAACTGTCTCGTCACCCCATGATTGTCTCATCACTCCATGACTGTTCCATCACCCCATGACTCTCATCACCCCATGATTATTCCATCACCCCATGACTGTCTCATAACCCCATGACTGTCTCATAACCCCATGACTGTCTCATAACCCCATGACTGTTCCATCACCCCATGACTGCATATATGTATATATGTACTGTATATATGTACCTGGACAGTAATTTTCACCATGGCCCCTAAGAGGAAGTCTGAATCTTGCACTGCAGCAAGAAAGGCTCTTACTCTCAACCAGAAGATGAAAGTAATTAAACAGTATGAGGATGGAAAAAACGTCAACAGCATTCCACGTGATCTTCAGCTCTCCATTCCACTGTGTCAACATAACTTAAAGACAAAGATCGCATCACAAAAGCAGATGGCACTACATACGTCTTCTCTCACCCGAGCCCAGTCATGCTAGCCAATACTGTAAATACCGAATTACAGAAAATATCTACCTGGATGAGGACCAACAAACTTACTCTAAACATTGACAAAACCTACTACATTCAGCTTGGTAACAGAGCTACAGATGTGTCTCTTAACATAATGATAAATGGATCACCTATCACAAAACTCACATAGGGAAAATTCTTAGGAATCCACCCTGATAATAGACTCAAATTTCATACACATATACAACAAATTTCTAAGAAAATTTCCAAGACCGTAGGCATACTATCGAAGATACGGTACTATGTTCCACAGTCAGCCCTCCTGGTCCTATATCACTCTCTTATTTACCCCTATCTCACCTATGGAATTTGTGTATGGGGCTCAACAACAATAAACCATCTCAGACCATTAATTGCCCAACAAAAGGCTGCAGTCAGAATGATAAATTCCCACTACAGGCAGCACACTCCACCAATATTCAAAACACTAAACCTACTCACCATACAAAACATCCATACTTATTACTGCACCTATTACATACATAGAACACTTAACTCTGATATTAACCCTCCCCTAAAACATCTCCTTGCCAACCTCAACAGAATACATGACCATAACACAAGGCACAGATCACTCTTTGATGTTCCTCGTGTCCATCTCACACTATGCAAAAACTCAATGCACATAAAAGGCCTTAAAATCTGGAATTCATTACCTGTAAATATAAAAGAAACACTACCTGTGTATAAATTCAAGTCTCTTCTCAAAGATCACTTACTCACCCAAAACCAAATAAATACTGAATAACTGAACCTTGTAAATTGTATATCTTAAATGTTTCTCACAATTATATCACATAAATGTTAAACCTAAGACCCAATCTAACTTTGTTATTTTTTAAATACACTACCTAACATTCTACTGAATGTACAACAATGCATGCAACCATATGACCTGTCTTTGTAATACTCATTTGTGCTTTATTGTTATCTGTTTACAATAATGTTTTATCACTGATTACATTATTGCTTAGTTAATCTTAAGTTAATTTTAAGCCAGCCCATAATGCTATGCATATAAGTGGCTTTGGCATGCTGCTCTTACCTGTATTTTTTTGTACTTCTGTATGTATGTTCAAATTATTAAATAAATAAATAAATAAATAAATAAAGTATTCGGCCCCTAAGAAGTCGACAATTATCACAAAGAAACGTGAAGGCCCAATTGCCAATCTAAACCCTAATGAACGAGTGGTGTTTATGCCCCGCAACACCACCCCACTCATGCAACCAATGGATCAGGGGATTATTTCAACATTTAACCCTTTGACTGTCGCAACCCCAAATCCTGAGGTGTCTCCTGGTGTCGCAAAATATTTGAAAAAAAAAAAAAAAAATTCTTATGAAATGATAGAAAATCTTTTCCTGATGGTAATGACACCAAAAGTACGAAATTTGATCGAAAACTTACAGAATTACATTCTTGCGAAGTTAGCAACCTCGGCGATATTTATGATCAGCGATTTGGCCCACCTTGAGCCCTATTTTAGGCTAATTCCATTGCTCCAGTCGACCAAACTCATAACTATTTCTTTACAACTCCATTTGTTCTATCAACTGAGTACAAGAAACTGCCCATTTGCCAATTTCAACTACTCAATAAAGTGGTCAGAAATTGGCAATTTGGCCAATTTCACACAAATTAAAAAATATGCCAATTTCAAAATAGGGTCCAGAATGAGCAATATAGACATTCCTGGCTCTAAAATAACATTTTCTCTGTTCATCAGTCATGTCTCCAGGCCCCTCTGATATTACCCTTGCTTTCTATTTTGAATTTTTATTCAAACAAAAAAATTGAAGATTTACTGTTATGCAGACTACTGCAATACTGTAATAATTGTATAAATAACATCAACCCATTCGTGACTGCATATTAGAATGGCTAGTTGGATGTTTATTGGACAATGACATCACTTGTTTACTCTTGAACATTGGCAAAAATCAAACATTTCCCCTACTTTGAGCTCCATTTCAAGGTCCTTTTCATAGTAAAACCAATCAAAATCACCTCTATTTCTATAATATGTTTTCCATTCTATCAAATGTGACTACAAAAACGAGAATATAACCATAAAAACTACACGAAAATACACCTCAAAGTCGGTGTTTTAATCCAAAAAAACAGAGTTTTTTTTTTCTCATTATGCAGTGCATGCTGCAGTTTTTTTTTTTTATATGGTGCACACTGACCACACTGACCCATTCTCTCACATGTGGGCCTACCAGCTTCCTCCTGCTTGATTTGAAGACTGCTAGAATTTTTGAGTATGTATACATCAAACACATTGGCTCGTAAGACGTGTATATATGACCAAAACAGTCAAAGGGTTAAAGTGCAATATCTACACATCTTTTGATCAAGCTATTGAGGCCACTGATTCAGACCCAGAACTAACTCTTAAGAAATTTTTGGAAGGAGTATAACATTTATCAGTGCATCAAAAAACTATGTACAGTGGAACCTCAAAAATCGAACGTATCACATATCGAACGTTTCGAAAATAGGACCATTTTTTTGGACAAACTGTGTCCTATTATCAAACGTGCCCCTATTTTCGGACCACCGGGTACGGGACCTGTCTGCCAGCCCGCTCTGTCTGTGTCCCCGCACAGGCGCCGTGAGCAGTCTAGCTTTGTTTATGCTTGAGTGAACAGTAACCTGCGCTCTCATTCATGCATTTTATGATTATATCGTTGTGTTTAGTGTTTGTGGGACTGTGAAATAAGCTGCCATGGGCCCAAAGAAACTTGCTAGTGGTGCCCCTGTGGTAAAGAAAGTGAGAAACACCATAGATGTGAAGAAGGAAATAATACAGAAGAATGAGAGTGGTGTGAGACTTGTTGAGCTTGCCAGGATGTATGGGAAAAACAAGTCGACCATCGGTTCTATCCTGTCAAAGAAAGAACAAATCAAGGAAGCTGATGTTGCGAAAGGTGTTAATATAGGGAGTGGATGAGGTGCCTTCTTCAAAGATTAAGGAGATTTGTGCCAAGTGGAATGATGTCCAAATGTTTGTGCAGAAGTACCACCCTGAGCAAGCTGAAACAAGTCATCTTTGCAACAAGTTCAGTGACAGAATCATGTCCCATTTTAGGGAAATGTTAAAGAGGCACCAGAAACAGAGGACTGTGGACAGTTATTTTGTGAGACAGGGGTCCAGTGACTCTCAAGCTGGTCCTAGTGGCATTAAAAGACAGAGAAGGGAAGTAACCCCAGAGAGGGCTTTACCTGAAGTCCTCATGAAGGGGGATTCTCCTTCCAAACACTAACCCCAACTCCCTCTCTCCTCCTCCCTATCTTCCAGATGCCATCACCAATCTTCAAGAAAGGTAAGTAAAAATGTTATTTTATATGTATTACTATACCGAACTTGCACACGAAAATCACTCACTACGAAAGCAAAAGACTTGGCAGACGATGCAACATCCCCCCAATGAAAAGCAGGGGTGTCACTAGACGTTAAGAGACCATACAATAAGTGTCAGGGGCCCGAGACTGTTCAACTGCCTCCCAGCATACATAAGGGGGATTACCAACAGACCCCTGGCAGTCTTCAAGCTGGCACTGGACAAGCACCTAAAGTCGGTTCCTGACCAGCCGGGCTGTGGCTCGTACGTTGGTTTGCGTGCAGCCAGCAGTAACAGCCTGGTTGATCAGGCTCTGATCCACCAGGAGGCCTGGTCACAGACCGGGCCATGGGGGCGTTGACCCCTGGAACTCTCTCCAGGTAAACTCCAGGTAATACATAAAAACTATAGCATTTGTTGTATGTAAAACTGTAATTAATCTCTATAAAATGTATTTTTTGTGTGAATATTTTTGGGTTTCTGGAACGGATTAATTGTATTTCCATTATTTCTTATGGGAAATATTGCTTCAAATTTCAGACTTTTTGAATTTAGAACTAGCTCCTGGAACGGATTAAGTTCGATTTTTGAGGCTCCACTGTAGTTACTTTATATAGCAAAGGTTTGACATCATGCTCTACCCAGCATATCAGTAATTTTCTAAGGTTTGACTTGCATCCACTTTGACTTATGACTGGTTGGTCAGAATCAAGCTCGGTCGTAAGTCAGATGGCATGATGTGTGTTAGTCGACTGGTGTGGGTCACATCCTGGGTACAAAATTGACTTAATTTGTCCAAAATGCTCTACAAAACAAGGAACTTTCTATATTAGAAGTATGTCACAGATGTCAGCTATGGCCTGTAGAAGTTGTATCATGTATTTGTAGAAATAAGTACGTATTATTATTATTATTATTATATTATTATTATTTTACAGTGTAGTCCCTTGTATCCACAGGGGATATGTTCCAAGACCTACCGTAGATATCTGAAATTGTGGATAGTTTGCGAACCCTATATATGTCATTTTTTGTTTACGTATGTACCTATTATAAAGTTTAATCAATAAATTATGCAAAATTAGTCTAGAATTAGCACTTTCTCACCATTTCATGGCTTCTCATAAGCTTTGAAGAACTGTCACCATCACTACTCTTGTGCTTTGGGGCCATTACTAAACAAAATTAAGGGGTATTTTGAATCTGTGGATATGGGGGGTTGTACTTACTACGTTCACATGTGTAGTGCTATAAAAGTAGATCTACGTTTTTTTTACATATTTTCAAATATAACAAAAAAAAAAGTAGATCAAAGTTTTTTTTACACATTTTCAAATGTAGAAAAACAAAAAGAAGATCTACTTTTTTTACATACTTTCAGATGTTGAAAAAATGTATATACAGTGGACCCCCGCATAACGATCACCTCCGAATGCGACCAATTATGTAAGTGTATTTATGTAAGTGCGTTTGTACGTGTATGTTTGGGGGTCTGAAATGGACTAATCTACTTCACAATATTCCTTATGGGAACAAAATCGGTCAGTACTGGCACCTGAACATACTTCTGGATTGAAAAAATATCGTTACCGGGGGTCCACTGTATATGTTTGGACCATTTACGGGTTAAGCAAACACTATGATGACCTCCTAGCACTCCTTGTATCACTAAAGACACCCTTCTCCTGTATTATTCTTACTGAGACCTGGCTTAAGCAGGACACAATAGATATCTACCCTCTACCAGGATACACAGCAATTCACAACTGCAGAACAAACCAAGTTGGGGGTGGTATTGCAATCTATTACTCTAACCAATTATCTTGTCTTAGCACTACTTGCTTTAGTGACGAATATGGGGAATACATTTTTGCTAATTTTACTGTAAAAAACCTTAAGACGCCTATAACAATCGGTGCCATTTACCGGATACCCCACACAAACATCCCAAATTTCAGTGAGAAATTAAAGGCACTAATAACAAACAGACATACGAATAAGCACCACCTTCTCTTAGCTGGAGACTTCAACATCAACCTTGGCCTACCAGATGATCAGACTGTAACTGATTTCATCAACAATATGAACAACGCACTTCTCATACCAACAATAACTAAACCAACCAGGCTCACTGAGACAAGTGCAACCATAATAGACCACATATGAACCAATATACTAGCCCCCCTTAAATCAGGAATAATCACAGATAGCACTACAGACCACTACCCTACCTTCCTCTTGACAAACATTAGTAAACCACCACTTGAATACAACAAAGTTTCATTTAGACTCCATGACGAGGCCTCAATAAGGAATCTCACAGCTGACCTAGAGACTGTTGACTGGACTACAGAATTCTCCATGGCCAATGGTATTGATGACTGGACAGACATTTTTCTTAACAAATTACTTATACTATACAACAAACTTTGTCCTATAAAAATGAAACAGATCACAAACAAACAGCTTGGTTGCCCATGGCTAACCAGCACCATTCTGAAATCCATTGATATGAAACACCAATATGAAAAGCAATATAGACAGGGCTTAATACACAAAGATATTCTTAAACACTATTCATCAGTTCTCACCAAAGTAATAAAGAAAGCCAAACAGCTATACTACTCAGCAGATTCACTGACACAAGAGGAGATATAAAAAAGACCTGGAAAACACTCTCTCAGATTCTAGGGACCCACAAACTGAGAAAAACCAAGAATATTGTCCTAACTAAACCTAATGAAACACCACTGCATCCCACTGACACAGCTAACAAGATAAACGATTTCTTCTCAACCATAGGATCTAACCTCGCCAATAAAATCCCACGTACCAATGTCCATGCCAGGGACTACCTAGATGGGAATTTCCCATATTCCTTCTATCTTGTACCAACTGAGCCCACGGAAGTCACCGAGATTATAAAGTCACTTAAAAATAACTTGGGGAATCTGTCTCATGTCCCACCATTACTGTACAAGCGAGCGGCCCATGTCCTTTCGCATGCTATTTCATTACTTTTTAACAAGTCACTAGAAACTAGCACCTTCCCGAAACTACTCAAGACAGCAAGGGTTACACCAATACATAAAGGTGGTGACCCTACAGATTTAAACAACTATAGGCCAATATCAAACTTACCATTGCTATCCAAAATCTTTGAGAAACTCATGCACAGGAGACTATATTCATTTATAATGGCACAAAACATACTCAACCCCTGCCAATTTGGATTCAGAAAAAATAAAAGCACTGATGATGCAATTATAAAAATTCTATATCTGCTTTACACAGCATTGGAAAATAAGGAATATCCACTAGGAATTTTTATTGACCTAAGAAAAGCTTTTGGCACAGTAGACCACAGCATCCTACTCCACAAACTTGACCATTATGGTATAAGAGGCCATGCACTTGCATATTTCAAATCTTACCTTACTAATAGGTATCAGTATGTCACCATTAAAGATACAGCATCAACAACACGGCCACTTGATACTGGAGTTCCGCAGGGAAGTGTCCTTGGTCCCCTGCTCTTCCTCATATACATCAATGATCTTCCAAACGTATCTCGAAAACCTGAACCCCATTCCTTTGCTGACGACACGACTATGTCATCTCTCACCCTAATCTTGCCACCCTCAACACCATTGTTAACGAGGAGCTGATCAAAATATCCACTTGGATGACAGCCAATAAACTTATGCTTAACACTGACAAAACCTACTATATTATGTTTGGTAGCAGAGCAGGAGTTGCGCAAATTAACATTAAGTTTCGACAACACTCTAATTGTCAGACATAATGAGGGAAAAATTCCTAGGCCTATACCTTGGCAACAACCTGAATTTCAGCCCCATATCCAACCCACATAACCAAAAAAGTATCCAAAATGGTTGGGATCCTCTCCAAGATACGATACTACGTGCCCAAAATGCCCTTCTCGCACTATACCACTCACTTATTTATCCATACCTCACCATGCTATTTGTGTTTGGGGGATCAACTGCAGCAACAACCTAAAGCCAATAATAACCCAACAAAAGCTGCAGTAAGAATAATCACTAAATCCCATCCCTGGCAACACACCTCCCCACTTTTTCATAGATCGAAACTTACTCCCTGTTCAGTACATCCACACTTACTACTGTGCAATCTACATCTACAGGACCTTAAACTCCAATATTAACCTTGACCTAAAAACGCTTTCTTGATAGTTGTGACAGAACCCACAGGCATAACCCCAGATACAAGCATCTCTATGACTTTCCCGGGTGGTCCGACTAAACCTTTACAAAAATTCAATGTATGTCAAAGGCCCTAAAATCTGAAACACCCTACCTGAAAACTCTAGAACTGCAGACACATTCATCACCTTCAAAACTACCATTAGAAAACATCTTATCTCCCTGATACACCCCGTCAACTAACTACACGAATACCACCTGGTGGTTCACACTTACACTCACTCACCCATTTGACCATAAACAGCAATATCAATCTCAATCTTAAATAATTTTTATTTATTTATTTATTTATTTATTAATTTGAACATGATACAGAGAAGTACAAAAGAATACAGTTAAATGCAGCATGCCAAAGCCACTTGAATGCATAGCATTACAGGCAGGCTTAAAATTAACTTAAGATTAACTAAGCAATGAAGTATTCAGTGGTAAAACATTATTGTAAACAGATAACAAGCACAAATGAGTATTACAAAAACAGGTCGTATGGTTGCATGCATTGCTGTACAATCAGCATTTATTTATTTATTCATTTATTTATTTAATAATGAATCCTAACTAGTCATAAGTTGGCCTGTGATACTCCAATACTGAAACTATGCATTGTGCCAAAACAAAAGCATTCACATTGCTAAACTCACAAACTAGTATTTAGTCACTTAGCCATAATACCAACTTACCTCATAATTTGTAATATTTTAAAGTTAAGAATTAATCTAAGTCTGCCCAAAATGCCTAGCCATGCTAGGTGTTCTAGTGGCCCCCTCTGTAATCAGTATTTTACTACATGTAAACCACACAATAACCAAATTCTGTAAACTCAGCATTGTAATCCTTACAGAGAATAAACTTTGAATTTGAATTTGAATTTGAATTTGGCCATCTAGACTATATTGTGTCTGCGGTCTTCTTTGCCCTTCCCCAATGTTCATGACTTTGCATTTGGCAGGGTTAAACTCAAGGAGCCAATTGCTGGACCAGGCTTGTAGCCTGTTCAGGTCTCTTTGTAGTCCTGCCTGATCCTCGTCCAATTTGATTCTTCTCATTAACTTCACATCATCTGCAAACATGGACACTTCTGAGTCTATCCCTTCCGTTATGTCATTCACATATACCAAAAACAGCACAGGTCCTAGGACTAACCCCTGTGGAACCCCGCTTGTCACAGGCGCCCACTCTGACACCCCGTCACGTACCACGACTCGTTGTTTTCCCCCTGTCAGGTATTCTCTGATCCATTGCAGGCCTTTCCTGTTATGTGGTCCTGATCCTCTAGCTTTTGCAGTAACCTCTTTTGAGGAACCCGTGTCGAAGGCCTTCTTGCAGTCCCAAAAAAAAGCAGTCGATCCACCCCTCTCTCTCGTCTTACTCTGTCACCTTGTCATAAAACTCCAGTAGGTTTTTGACACAGGATTTTCCTTCCCTGAAACCATGCTGGTGTCAATTATACACTTGTTTCTTTCCAGGAGCTCCACCACTCTCCTCCTGATGATCTTCTCCATGACTTTGCATACTATACATGTTAGTGATACAGGTCTGTAGTTTAGTGCCTCATGTCTGTCTCCCTTTTTAAAAATTGGGACTACATTTGCCATCTTCCATACCTCAGGGAGTTGCCCAGTTTCAACGGATGTGTTGAAGATCTTTGTTAATGGCACACACAGCATCTCTGCTTCCTCTCTAAGGACCCACAGAGAGATGTTGTCTGGTCCCACTGCCTTTGAGGTGTGTGTGTGTGTGTGTGTGTGTGTGTGTGTGTGTGTGTACTCACCTAATTGTACTCACCTAATTGTGGTTGCAGGGGTCGAGACTCAGCTCCTGGCCCCACCTCTTCACTGATCGCTACTGGGTCCTCTCTCTCTCTGCTTCCTGAGCTTTGTCATACCTCTTCTTAAAACTATGTATGGTTCCTCCCTCCACTACTTCACTTGCTAGGCTATTCCACTTGCTGACAACTCGATGACTGAAGAAATACTTCCTAATGTCCCTGTGACTCGTCTGAGTCTTCAGCTTCCAGTTGTGACCCCTTGTCCCTGTATCCCCTCTCTGGAACATCCTATCTCTGTCCACCTTGTCTATTCCCCACAGTATCTTGTATGTCGTTATCATGTCTCCCTTGACCCTTCTGTCCTCCAGTGTCGTCATTCCGATTTCCCTTAACCTTTCCTCGTACGACATTCCCTTGAGCTCTGGGACTAGCCTTGTTGCAAACCTTTGTACTTTCTCTAACTTCTTGACGTGCTTGACCAGGTGTGGGTTCCGGACTGGTGCTGCATACTCCAGTATGGGCCTAACATACACAGTGTACAGTGTCTTGAACGATTCCTTATTAAGGTATCGGAACGCTATTCTCAGGTTTGCCAGGCGCCTGTATGCTGCAGCAGTTATTTGGTTGATGTGTGCCTCCGGTGATGTGCTCGGTGTTATGGTCACCCCAAGGTCTTTCTCCCTGAGTGAGGTCTGTAGTCTTTGTCCACCTAGCCTATACTCTGTCTGTGGTCTTCTTTGCCCCTCCCCAATCTTCATGACTTTGCATTTGGCTGGATTGAATTCGAGAAGCCAGTTACTGGACCACATGTCCAGCCTGTCCAGGTCTCTTTGCAGTCCTGCCTCATCCTCGTCCAATTTAATTCTTCTCATCAACTTCACGTCATCTGCGAACAGGAACACTTCAGAGTCTATTCCTTCCATCATGTCGTTCACATATATCAAAAATAACACTGGTCCTAGAACTGACCCCTGTGGGACCCCGCTCGCAACAGGCACCCACTGTGATACCTCTTCACGTACCATGACTCGTTGCTGCCTCCCTGTCAGGTATTCCCTTATCCATTGCAGTGCCCTCCCTTTTACATGCGCCTGATCCTCCAGCTTCTGCACTAATCTCTTGTGAGGGAAATGTGTCA
>NC_069438.1:11216428-11238715 GCF_026875155.1 Cherax quadricarinatus
CATGGGTACCGCTATCTTTTCAGCTTGGATGACAGAGAGGGTCACCTGTCAATCAACGAGAAGAACTGACGGAGACGGACTAACGTCCTGGAGACGTCCCATATTGGATTTAATTACCTGTGCACCTGTATGAAATTGCAGGACGTAACCCCACATCATTGCAGCAGTAAAGAACCTGCTTTCCTGTCATCGGGATAGAATACTCACGGCGATACTCTGTGAAGAACTAGCCGGTGGTGGTCACCAACACCTGCGACCCCCCCCCCCCCCCACATCAGCAACGGCTAAGATTTCAACAACACGAAGTGTCACCAACACCAGACACCCCAATATATATATTAGCGTTGAGTTCAAATGTTATTTTATTCATTTCATTTTTCATTTTTCTTTCAAATAGGATATAGCTGTCATGTTTTATTGTTTTATGTTTGCTTTAATAAATAATAAAGTGTTTATCTTTGTTAATTATTATTTCGTTTTCTATTCATTAATTTTCCTGAGGAGGAGCCAGCTTTGGTAATACTATCTGAAGTTATTACAGAGCTGAGTAAGCCTTCACATGAGGTATGGATAAATAAGTGAGTGGTATAGTGTGAGAAGGGCATTTTGCAGCACGTAGTATCGTATCTTGGAGAGGATCCCAACCTAATGGATACTTTTTTGGTTGTGCATCTCTTGCTCTGCTACCAAACAAAAGTTCTTAACATGAGGAAGGAGCTTGGTATTTCTAGTATCAGTGATAGGATTGTTGAAATTAACACTGTACTCGGTATTAGAATGTTGAGAAACGAACCAGACACTGTCACAGTGAATCTTACCAAGTGTCTAGAGGTAAATACACACAGATCTAAATGGATTGTGAAAACGTGCAATTGCATTAAGTTTTATAACCTGCATGAACTAGTATATCACTGTAGGCAAACAAGAGCATTTCACCCCCTCCATGGAAGATGTGTTCATTTAATATCACATACCTACAAGTCCCTCCCAAGAAGCTCATTGCTAGTAAATCCCTTCCTTAAATCTCTTGTTAGAGCAACTGCTCAAGAAGAAATTTCTCACCTAGCTGGTAGTAACAAGTTATCACAAGTTATATACACTGATGGATCTAAACAGGAGTCTTCTGGCGGGGGCTGCATCTGCTCTTGTTGCCACCCCCCTAGTTAAGAACGATAATAAATTTGTTGAGTTGGGGCATAAGAATTAACAACTGGGCGTCTACACTGCAAACTGAATTGTTTGCAATCCTAATGGCGCTGAAGCTAACCTATGACACTGAGCTGACTCTATCATCATTACTGATTCTATGTCATCATTGAAGGCTCTTGGCTCATATATGACTCCAACAACATGCTCATTGGGGAAGCCAGGTATAGATACTCAAAAATTAGGGACAAAGGAATTAATGTACAATTGCTATGGATCCCATCACACATTGGATTACTCCTTCATGATAAAGTTGATATGTTAGCCAAGAAGAGTATCGAGAAGGAGAATGTAGAATATAACTTTGGTAAACTGTGTCTAGCATTAGGAATAATTTTAGGAGAGAAGTAAATAATGAAAATGATTGTTATAGGAATGCAGTTAGAAGCCTGAGTAGATCTATAACCCACTATGATAACATGAACGTAGATAAGTATGTTTATGGAGCAACTTGCAATGTGAACAGACGACTGATGTTGTAGTGGCCAGGCTTAGGCTTGGTTACAAGTACTTCTGGCAGTTTGGGGAGACACACAGATGATGATCAAACTAAATGTAAATTATGTGATCAGGCATATGGTCACTCTCTTGAACACTATGTGCTTAATTGTCCACTCATTGAGGAATACAGAGACAGACAGTATAATAACCTATGTGACATGTCAAGATATCTTATTAATGAAAATAAGATACCAGATATACTAAGCAAATTTCCTAAATTTGCTTGTAACAGATAAGTGAACTATAGATATGTAGATATAAATCCATATGTATTCCTGTTAACCCTTTGGGGCCTAGTTCCTAGGCCTTTTGTGTATCCATATGCTCTCGCGCTACCGTCCACAGGATGGATATGGGGTGCACAATAAACTAGCCACTTCGGTGGCAAAATCTAAATCTAAATCTACCAAACATAATATAGTAGGTTTTGTCAGTGTTAAGCGTAAGTTTATTGGCTGTCATCCAAGTCGATATTTTGATCAGCTCCTCGTTGACAACGGTGTTGAGGAAGAGCAGGGGACCAAGGACACTTCCCTGCGGAACTCCAGTATCAAGTGACCGTGTTGTTGATGCTGTGTCTTTAATGGTGACATGCTGATACCTATTAGTAAGGTAAGATTTGAAATAAGCAAGCGCATGGCCTCTTATACCGTAATGGTCAAGTTTGTGGAGTAGGATGTCGTGGTCTACTGTGTCAAAAGCTTTTCTTAGGTCAATAAAAATTCCTAGTGGATATTCCTTATTTTCCAATGCTGTGTAAAGCAGATCTAGCATTTTTATGATTGCATTATTAGTGCTTTTATTTTTCCTGAACCCAAAATTTGGGCAGGGATTGAGTATGTTTTGTGCCGTTATAAATTAATATAGTCTCCTGTGCACGAGTTTCTCAAAGATTTTGGATAGCAATGGTAAGTTTGATATTGGCCTATAGTTGTTTAAGTCTGTAGGGTCACCACCTTTATGTATTGGTGTAACCCTTGCCATCTTGAGTAGTTTCGGGAAGGTGCTAGTTTCTAGTGACTTGTTAAAAAGTAATGAAATAGCATGCGAAAGGACATGGGCCACTCGCTTGTTACAGTAATGGAAAGGACATGAGACAGATTCCCTGAGTTATTTTTAAGTGACTTTATAATCTCGGTGACTTCCGTGGGCTCAGTTGGTGCAAGATAGAAGGAATTTTGGGGAAAATTCCCATCTAGGTAGTCCCTGGCATGGGCATTGGTATGTGGGATTTTATTGGCGAGATTAGATCCTATAGTTGAGAAGAAGTCGTTTATCTTGTTAGCTGTGTCAGTGGGATGCAGTGGTGTTTCATTAGGTTTAGTTAGGACAATATTCTTGGGTTTTTTCAGTTTGTGGGTCCCTAGAATCTGAGAGTGTTTTCCAGGTCTTTTTTATATCTCCTCTAGTGTCTGTGAATCTAGTGTAGTATAGTTGTTTGGCTTTCTTTATTACTTTGGTGAAAACTGATGAATAGTGTTTAAGAATATCTTTGTGCATTAAGCCCTGTCTATATTGCTTTTCATATTGGTGTTTCTTGTCAATGGATTTCAGAATGGTGCTGGTTAGCCATGGGCAACAAAGCCGTTTGTTTGTGATCTGTTTCGTTTTTATAGGACAATGTTTGTTGTATAGTCTAAGTAATTTGTTAAGAAAAATGTCTGTCCAGTCATCAATACCATTGGCCTTGGAGAATTCTGTAGGCCAGTCAACAGTCTCTAGGTCAGCTGTGAACATCCTTATTGAGGCCTCATCATGGAGTCTAAATGAGACTTTGTTGTATTCAAGTGGTGGTTTACTAATGTTTGTCAAGAGGAAGGTAGGGTATTGGTCTGTAGTGCTGTGATTATCCCTGATTTAAGGGGGGCTAGTATATTGGTCCATATGTGATCTATTATGGTTGCACTTGTCTCAGTGAGCCTGGTTGGTTTAGTTATTGTTGGTATGAGAAGTGTGTTGTTCATATTGTGGATGAAATCAGTTACAGGATGATCATCTAGTAAGCCAAGGTTGATGTTGAAGTCTCCAGCTAAGAGAAGGTGGTGCTTATTCATTTGTCTGTTTGTTATTATGACTTTTAATTTCTCACTCAAATTTGGGAGGTTTTGTGTGAGGTATCCCGGTAAATGGCACCGATTGTTATAGGTGTCTTAAGGTTTTTTACAGTAAAATTAGCAAAAGTGTATTCCCATATTCATCACTAAAGCAAGTGGTGCTAATACAAGATAATTGGTTAGAGTAATAAAATTGCAATACCACCCCCAACTTGGTTTGGTCTGCAGTTGTGAATTGCTGTGTATCCTGGTAGAGGGGAGATATCTACTGTGTCCTGCTTAAGCCAGGTCTCAGTAAGAATAATGCAGGAGAAGGGTGTCTTTAGTGATTCAAGGAGTGCTAGGAGGTCATCATAGTGTTTGCTTAAGGACCTGATGTTGTAGTTAAGTACTGATAGACTTTAAGCATTGTTTAGGATAGTGGTGGCTTGTGATGCTGTGTAATAAAGGCAGTTACTTTCCAATAGGTTTTGATTGGGTGTCAGATTATGGAGGTTTAGATCAGGGTCAACGTGATCAATCATCTTCTAGGTTTAAATTATGGTTATATATATCCTGAGTTATGTGTTGAGTTCTGGTACTGATATCTGTAGTGGTGGGAAGTTTGGATAAGTATATAGCTAGAGTATTTTGGTCATATAGAGTATAGTCACTACTACACATAATGAAGTTGATGTTGTCTATGTGTTGTGCTGGAATGAACTAAGTACAACTAGGTATAAACTAGTAATATAAAAATACAAATTAAAAATGTGTGAACCGGGTTGGTGTATTAATTAGTTTAGTGTAAGTATTTAAACCTAGAATTTGCTTATATCTTTTGCATAGCCGTTATTTTGCTGCTGAAAACAGATATTGAAGTCTCCCAGTATTATTGTCTCGCAATTGTTTTCAACTCCGGACAAGACTCTGGAAAAGTCTTCTAAGAACTGGTCCTGGGTAGGAGGGCGGTAACTAGTTCCTACTAAGATGGGTTTGGTCTTGGGAAGCAGCACTTCAAACCATAGAATCTTCAGTTTATTGTTATTTAAATCATGTCATGGGTTGTAAGCTAAGTCATTTCTAATGTAGTTTACCTGGAGTTTACCTGGAGAGAGTTCCGGGGGTCAACGCCCCCGCGGCCCGGTCTGTGACCAGGCCTCCTGGTGGATCAGAGCCTGATCAACCAGGCTGTTACTGCTGGCTGCACGCAAACCAACGTACGAGCCACAGCCCGGCTGGTCAGGAACCGACTTCAGGTGCTTGCCCAGTGCCAGCTTGAAGACTGCCAGGGGTCTGTTGGTAATCCCCCTTATGTATGCTAGGAGGCAGTTGAACAGTCTCGGGCCCCTGACACTTATTGTATGGTCTCTTAACGTGCTAGTGACACCCCTGCTTTTCATTGGGGGGATGTTGCATCGTCTGCCAAGTCTTTTGCTTTCGTAGTGAGTGATTTTCGTGTGCAAGTTTGGTACTAGTCCCTCTTGGATTTTCCAGGTGTATATAATCATGTATCTCTCCCTCCTGCGTTCCAGGGAATACAGGTTTAGGAACCTCAAGCGCTCCCAGTAATTGAGGTGTTTTATCTCCGTTATGCGCGCCATGAAGGTTCTCTGTACATTTTCTAGGTCAGCAATTTCACCTGCCTTGAAAGGTGCTGTTAGTGTGCAGCAATATTCCAGCCTAGATAGAACAAGTGACCTGAAGAGTGTCTCATGGGCTTGGCCTCCCTAGTTTTGAAGGTTCTCATTATCCATCCTGTCATTTTTTCTAGCAGATGCGATTGATACAATGTTATGGTCCTTGAAGGTGAGATCCTCCGACATGATCACTCCCAGGTCTTTGACGTTGGTGTTTCGCTCTATTTTGTGGGCAGAATTTGTTTTGTACTCTGATGAAGATTTAATTTCCTCGTGTTTACCATATCTGAGTAACTGAAATTTCTCATCGTTGAATTTCATATTGTTTTCTGCAGCCCACTGAAAGATTTGGTTTATGTCCGCCTGGAGCCTTGCAGTGTCTGCAATGGAAGACACTGTCATGCAGATTCGGGTGTCATCTGCAAAGGAAGACACGGTGCTGTGGCTGACATCCTTGTCTATGTCAGATATGAGGATGAGGAACAAGATGGGAGCGAGTACTGTGCCTTAAGAACATAAGAACATAAGAACGAAGGAACACTGCAGAAGGCCTACTGGCCCATGCGAGGCAGGTCCAAGTCTCCTACCGGCTTAAGCCAATGCACCCAACCTAGTCAGGTCAGGTCACATTGACTTAAGGGAGGAACACGGCAACCGACCTGGTAGCACAAGCTATCAGGTTTAACTCACACCCACCCACATCCACTCATGTATTTATCCAACCTATTTTTAAAGCTACACAACGTTCTGGCCTCTATAACGGTACTTGGGAGTTTGTTCCACTCATCCACAACTCTATTACCAAACCAGTACTTTCCTATATCCTTCCTGAATCTGAATTTTTCCAACTTAAAACCATTGCTGCGAGTCCTGTCTAGGCTAGATATTTTCAGCACACTATTTACATCCCCTTTATTTATTCCTGTCTTCCATTTATACACCTCAATCATATCCCCCCTAATTCTACGTCTTTCTAGAGAGTGCAGATTCAGGGCCCTTAGTCTATCCTCATAGGGAAGGTTTCTGATACATGGGATCAACTTTGTCATCCGCCTTGTGGAACAGAGCTTTTCACCGTAGCTGCCTCAGACTTTACTCTGTTGACGACTACTCTCTGTGTTCTATTAGTGAGGAAATTATAGATCCATCGACCGACTTTTCCTGTTATTCCTTTAGCACGCATTTTGTGCGCTATTACGCCATGGTCACACTTGTCGAAGGCTTTTGCAAAGTCTGTATATATTACATCTGCATTCTTTTTGTCTTCTAGTGCATCTAGGACCTTGTCACATACACCACTACCTTTTCTGTTCCTATCTAAGTGTTTTATATTGTAACCTTCTATACTGACCTCGTCGTCAGTCACAGTATCATCCAACCAGGATTCAGAGATGGTTATAACTGCCGCCCTAATTTTGTTAGCTAGAATCCTAATCTCTGCCAATTTAGAAAGAAGTGATCTTGCATTGACATGAATTAAGTGAAGGCCTGTTTTTCCTTAACTTCACAAACCCCTTTCAGTTAACCCCTTATTACACACTCCCCTTCCCACCTCACTTCACAGTCCGGCTTCACCTATTAACTTCTAACTCCTTTCCAGTCTGGTAGACCGGAAAGGTTTAATCAATGGTTTTATCCTTCCAAATTCCCTCAGTTTCCTTTATCGGGGGTTGTGTCGTGTTGTTGACTGCCTGACCTGGTCTGCTGACATGAGTCACTAACCACAGCTCAGGCAACAGTGAACATTAACATGAATCACTAACCACAGCTCAGGCAGCAGTGAACCTTAACATGAATCACTAACCACAGCTCAGGCAGCAGTGAACCTTAACATGAATCACTAACCACAGCTCAGGCAGCAGTGAACCTTAACATGAATCACTAACCACAGCTCAGGCAGCAGTGAACCTTAACATGAATCACTAACCACAGCTCAGGCAGCAGTGATCCTTAACATGAGTCACTAACCACAGCTCAGGCAGCAGTGATCCTTAACATGAGTCATTTAACCACAGCTCAGGCAGCAGTATCCTTAACATGAATCACTAACCACAGCTCAGGCAGCAGTGATCCTTAACATGAGTCACTAACCACAGCTCAGGCAGCAGTGATCCTTAACATGAGTCACTAACCACAGCTCAGGCAGAGCAGTGAACATTAACATGAGTCACTAACCACAGTTTCAGCAGCAGTGAACCTTAAGATGAGTCACTAACCACAGCCAGGCAACAGTGAACATTAACATGATCACAAACCACAGCTCAGGCAACAGGAACATTAACAGAGTCACTAACCACAGCTCAGGCAGCATGAACCTTAACATGAATCACTAACCGCAGCTCAGGCAACAGTGAACATTAACATGAGTCACTAACCACAGCTCAGGCAACAGTGAACATTAACATGAGTCACTAACCACAGCTCAGGCAACAGTGAACCTTAACATGAGTCACTAACCGCAGCTCAGGCAACAGTGAACATTAACATGAGTCACTAACCACAGCTAAAGGCAACAGTGAACATTAACATGAGTCACTAACCCCAGCTCAGGCAACAGTGAACCTTAACATGAGTCACTAACCACAGCTCAGGCAACAGTGAACCTTAACATGAGTCACTAACCACAGCTCAGGCAGCAGTGAACATTAACATGAGTCACTAACAACAGCTCAGCAGCAGTGAACCTTAACATGAATCCCCTAACCACAGCTCAGGCAGCAGTAAACCCTTAACATGAATCACTAACCACAGCTCAGGCAGCAGTGAACCTTAACATGAATCACTAACCACAGCTCAGGCAGCAGTGAACCTTAACATGAATCACTAACCACAGCTCAGGCAGCAGTGATCCTTAACATGAGTCACTAACCACAGCTCAGGCAGCAGTGATCCTTAACGTGAGTCACTAACCACAGCTCAGGCAGCAGTGATCCTTAACATGAATCACTAACCACAGCTCAGGCAGCAGTGATCCTTAACATAGTCACTAACCACAGTCAGCGCAGTGATCCTTAACATGAGTCACTAACCACAGCTCAGGCAGCAGTGAACATTAACATGAGTCACTAACCACAGCTCAGGCAGCAGTGAACCTTAAGATGAGTCACTAACCACAGCTCAGGCAACAGTGAACATTAACATGAGTCACTAACCACAGCTCAGGCAACAGTGAACATTAACATGAGTCACTAACCACAGCTCAGGCAGCAGTGAACCTTAACATGAATCACTAACCGCAGCTCAGGCAACAGTGAACATTAACATGAGTCACTAACCACAGCTCAGGCAACAGTGAACATTAACATGAGTCACTAACCACAGCTCAGGCAACAGTGAACATTAACATGAGTCACTAACCGCAGCTCAGGCAACAGTGAACATTAACATGAGTCACTAACCCAGCCAGGCAACAGTGAACTTAACATGATCACAAACCCCGCAGCTCAGGAAAACAGTGAACCTTAACATGAGTCACTAACCACAGCTCAGGCAACAGTGAACCTTAACATGAGTCACTAACCACAGCTCAGGCAGCAGTGAACATTAACATGAGTCACTAACCACAGCTCAGGCAGCAGTGAACCTTAACATGAGTCACTAACCACAGCTCAGGCAACAGTGAACATTAACATGAGTCACTAACCACAGCTCAGCAACAGTGAACATTAACATGAGTCACTAACCACAGCTCAGGCAACAGTGAACATTAACATGAGTCACTAACCACAGCTCAGGCAACAGTGAACATTAAACATGATCACAAAACCACAGCTCAGGCAACAGTGAACCTTAACATGAGTCACTAACCACAGCTCAGGCAACAGTGAACCTTAACATGAGTCACTAACCACAGCTCAGGCAACAGTGAACCTTAACATGAGTCACTAACCGCAGCTCAGGCAACAGTAAACATAACATGAGTCACTAACCACAGCTCAGGCAACAGTGAACCCTTTAAACATGAGTCACTAACCACAGCTCAGGCAACAGTGAACCTTAACATGATCACTAACCACAGCTCAGCAACAGTGAACCTTAACATGTTCACAAAACCACAGCTCAGGAAAGCAGTGAACATTAACATGAGTCACTAACCACAGCTCAGCAACAGTGAACCTTAACTTTAGTCACTAACCACAGCTCGGGCAACAGTAAACCCTTTAAACATGAGTCACTAAACCGCAGCTCAGGCAACAGTGAACCTTAACATGAGTCACTAACCACAGCTCAGGCAGCAGTGAACCTTAACATGAGTCACTAACCGCAGCTCAGGCAACAGTGAACATTAACATGAGTCACTAACCGCAGCTCAGGCAACAGTGAGCCTTAACATGAGTCACTAACCACAGCTCAGGCAACAGGGGAAACTAAACAGAGCCCACTAACCACAGCCCCGGCAGCAGTGAACCTTAACATGAATCACTAACCACAGCTCAGGCAGCAGTGATCCTTAACATGAGTCCCCAAACCACAGCTCAGGCAACAGTGAACCTTAACATGAGTCACTAACCACAGCTCAGGCAACAGTGATCCTTAACATGAGTCACTAACCACAGCTCAGGCAACAGTGATCCTTAACATGAGTCACTAACCACAGCTCAGGCAACAGTGATCCTTAACATGAGTCACTAACCACAGCTCAGGCAGCAGTGAACATTAACATGAGTCACTAACCACAGCTCAGGCAACAGTGAACATTAACATGAGTCACTAACAACAGCTCAGGCAGCAGTGAACATTAACATGAGTCATTAACCACAGCTCAGGCAACAGTGAACATTAACATGAGTCACTAACGGCAGCTCAGGCAACAGTGAACATTAACATGAGTCACTAACCACAGCTCAGGCAGCAGTGAACATTAACATGAGTCACTAACCACAGCTCAGGCAGCAGTGAACATTAACAGAGTCCAAACCCCACAGCCCCAGGCAACAGTGAACATAACATGAGTCACTAACCACAGCTCAGGCAGCAGTGAACCTTAACATGAGTCACTAACCACAGCTCAGGCAACAGTGAACCTTAACATGAGTCACTAACCACAGCTCAGGCAGCAGTGAACATTAACATGAGTCACTAACCACAGCTCAGGCAGCAGTGAACATTAACATGAGTCAATAACAACAGCTCAGGCAACAGTGAACATTAACATGAGTCATTAAGCACAGCTCAGGCAACAGTGAACATTAACATGAGTCACTAACCGCAGCTCAGGCAACAGTGAACCTTAACATGAGTCACTAACCACAGCTCAGGCAACAGTGAACCTTAACATGATCACTAACCCACAGCTCAGGCAACAGTAAACCCTTTAAAACATGAGTCACTAACCACAGCTCAGGCAACATGAACATTAACATGAGTCACTAACCACAGCTCAGCAACAGTGACCTTAACATGAGTCACTAACTGCAGCTCAGGCAGCAGTGAACATTAACATGAGTCACTAACCACAGCTCAGGCAGCAGTGAACATTAACATGAGTCACTAATTGCAGCTCAGGCAACAGTGAACCTTAACATGAGTCACTAACTGCAGCTCAGGCAGCAGTGAACATTAACATGAGTCACTAACCACAGCTCAGGCAGCAGTGAACATTAACATGAGTCACTAACTGCAGCTCAGGCAACAGTGAACATTAACATGAGTCACTAACCGCAGCTCAGGCAGCAGTGAACATTAACATGAGTCACTAACCACAGCTCAGGCAACAGTGAACCTTAACATGAGTCACTAACCACAGCTCAGGCAACAGTGAACCTTAACATGAGTCACTAACCACAGCTCAGGCAGCAGTGAACATTAACATGAGTCACTAACTGCAGCTCAGGCAACAGTGAACATTAACATGAGTCACTAACCGCAGCTCAGGCAGCAGTGAACTTAACATAGTCACAAAAACCGCAGCTCAGGCAACAGTGAACATTAACATGAGTCACTAACCACAGCTCAGGCAACAGTGAACATTAACATGAGTCACTAACCACAGCTCAGGCAACAGTGAACATTAACATGAGCCCACTAACCACAAGCTCAGGCAACAGTGAACTTTAAAACATGAGTCACTAACACAGCTCAGGCAACAGTGAACATTAACTGAGTCACTAACCACAGCTCAGGCAACAGTGAACATTAACATGAATCACTAACCACAGCTCAGGCAGCAGTGAACCTTAACATGAGTCACTAACCACAGCTCAGGCAGCAGTGAACCTTAACATGAGTCACTAACCACAGCTCAGGCAACAGTGAACATTAACATGAGTCACTAACCACAGCTCAGGCAACAGTGAACATTAACATGAGTCACTAACCACAGCTCAGGCAACAGTGAACATTAACATGATCACTAACCACAGCTCAGGCAACAGTGAACCTTAACATGAATCACAAACCCGGGCAGCTCAGCAACAGTGAACCTTAACATGAGTCAATAACTACAGCTCAGGCAGCAGTGAAACCATTAACATGAGTCACTAACCGCAGCTCAGGCAACAGTGAACCTTAACATGAATCACTAACCACAGCTCAGGAAAACAGTGAACATTAACATGAGTCACTAACCACAGCTCGGGGCAGCAGTGAACATTAACATGAGTCGCTAACCACAGCTCAGGCAGCAGTGAACATTAACATGAGTCACTAACCACAGCTCAGGCAACAGTGAACCTTAACATGAGTCACTAACCACAGCTCAGGCAACAGTGAAATTAACATGAGTCATTTAACCACAGCTCAGGCAACAGTGAACATTAACATGAGTCACTAACCACAGCTCAGGCAGCAGTGAACCTTAACATGAGTCACTAACCACAGCTCAGGCAGCAGTGAACCTTAACATGAATCACTAACCACAGCTCAGGCAGCAGTGAACCTTAACATGAATCACTAACCACAGCTCAGGCAGCAGTGAACCTTAACATGAATCACTAACCACAGCTCAGGCAGCAGTGAACCTTAACATGAGCCCACTAACCACAGCTCAGGCAACAGTGAACCTTAACATGAATCACTAACCACAGCTCAGGCAGCAGTGAACATTAACATGAGTCACTAACCACAGCTCAGGCAACAGTGAACCTTAACATGAGTCACTAACCACAGCTCAGGCAGCAGTGAACCTTAACATGAGTCACTAACCACAGCTCAGGCAACAGTGAACATTAACATGAGTCACTAACCACAGCTCAGGCAACAGTGAACATTAACATGAGTCACTAACCACAGCTCAGGCAACAGTGAACATTAAACATGAGTCACTAACCCCCAGCTCAGGCAACAGTGAACATTAACATGAGTCACTAACCACAGCTCAGGCAACAGTGAACATTAACATGAGCCCACAAACCCACAGCTCAGGCAGCAGTGAACCTTAACATGAGTCACTAACCACAGCTCAGGCAACAGTGAACCTTAACATGAGTCACTAACCACAGCTCAGGCAACAGTGAACATTAACATGAGTCACTAACCACAGCTCAGGCAGCAGTGAACCTTAACATGAGTCACTAACCACAGCTCAGGCAACAGTGAACCTTAACATGTGTCAACAAACAACTTTGTTGTGGCAACTCGTGTGGCTCAGTTAATCTCGTTTTATTTAGGTTTGTGGTAATTCAGCCGCTGTATCAAGGTAGGCCTTAGTAGGCCTATCTATATTATGAGTGTGTCAAGTGTGTTAACCTGAGCTACGAGCAACAGGCTGCCTGTCATTATTATTATTATAATCAAAAAAGAAGCGCTAAGCCACAAGGACTATACAGCAGGCTGCCTGTCAGCACTTGTGTTACAGATGGTGACACTTTAGGGTTCAAGGTAAGGTTCAAGATAGTTCAAGGTAGGGTTCAAGATAGTTCAAGGTAGGGTTCAAGATAGTTCAAGGTAAGGTTCAAGATAGTTCAAGGTAGGGTTCAAGATAGTTCAAGGGAGGGTTCAAGATTTGTTCAAGGTAAGGTTCAAGATAGTTTTAAGGGAGGGTTCAAGATAGTTCAAGGGAGGGTTCAAGATAGTTCAAGGTAGGGTTCAAGATAGTTTTAAGGGAGGGGTTTAAGATGGTTCAAGGTTTGGTTTTAAGAAAGTTCAAGATAAGGTTCAAGATAGTTCAAGGTAGGGTTCAAGATAGTTCAAGGTAGGGTTCAAGAAAGTTCAAGGTAAGGTTCAAGATAGTTCAAGGTAGGGTTCAAGATAGTTCAAGGTAGGGTTCAAGATGGTTCAAGGTAGGGTTCAAGATGGTTCAAGGTAGGGTTCAAGATAGTTTAAGGTAGGGTTCAAGATGGTTCAAGGTAGGGTTCAAGAAAGTTCAAGGGAGGGTTCAAGATGGTTCAAGTAGGGTTCAAGATGGTTCAAGGTAGGGTTCAAGAAAGTTCAAGGTAGGGTTCAAGATGGTTCAAGGTAGGGTTCAAGAAAGTTCAAGGTAGGGTTCAAGATGGTTTTAAGGTAGGGTTCAAGAAAGTTCAAGGTAGGGTTTCAAGATAGTTCAAGGTAGGTTCAAAATGGTTCAAGGTAGGGTTCAAGAAAGTTCAAGGTAGGGTTTAAAATTGTTCAAGGTAGGGTTCAAGAAAGTTCAAGGTAGGGTTCAAGATAGTTCAAGGTAGGGTTCAAGATGGTTCAAGGTAGGGTTCAAGAAAGTTCAAGGTAGGGTTCAAGATGGTTCCAAAGGTAGGGTTCAAGATAGTTCAAGGCAGGTTCAAGATAGTTCAAGGGAGGGTTCAAGATGGTTCAAGGTAGGGTTCAAGTAGTTCAAGGTAGGTTCAAGATAGTTCAAGGTAGGGGTTTAAGATAGTTCAAGGTAGGGTTCAAGGTAGGGTTCAAGATAGTTCAAGGTAGGGTTCAAGATAGTTCAAGTAGGGTTCAAGATAGTTCAAGGCAGGGTTTAAGATAGTTCAAGGGAGGGTTTAAGATGGTTTCAAGGTAGGGTTCAAGATGGTTCAAGGTAGGGTTCAAGATAGTTTTTAAGGTAGGGTTCAAAATGGTTCAAGGTAGGGTTCAAGATAGTTCAAGGTAGGGTTCAAGATGGGTTTAAGGTAGGGTTCAAGATAGTTCAAGGTAGGGTTCAAGATGGTTCAAGGTAGGGTTCAAGATAGTTCAAGGGGAGGGGTTTAAGATGGTTCAAGGGAGGGTTCAAGATAGTTCAAGTTTGGGTTCAAGATGGTTCAAGGTAGGGTTCAAGATAGTTCAAGGTAGGGTTCAAGATAGTTCAAGGTAGGGTTCAAGATGGTTCAAGGTAGGGTTCAAGATAGTTCAAGGTAGGGTTCAAGATGGTTCAAGGTAGGGTCAAGATAGTTCAAGGCAGGGTTCAAGATAGTTCAAGGTAGGGTTCAAGATGGTTCAAGGTAGGGTTCAAGATAGTTCAAGGTAGGGTTCAAGATGGTTCAAGGTAGGGTTCAAGATAGTTCAAGGCAGGGTTCAAGATAGTTCAAGGTAGGGTTCAAGATGGTTCAAGGTAGGGTTCAAGATGGTTCAAGTAGGGTCAAGATGGTTCAAGGTAGGTTCAAGATAGTTCAAGGCAGGGTTCAAGATAGTTCAAGGTAGGGTTCAAGAAAGGTTCAAGGTAGGGTTCAAGATAGTTCAAGGTAGGGTTCAAGATGGTTCAAGGTAGGGTTCAAGATGGTTCAAGGTAGGGTTCAAGATGGTTGAAGGTAGGGTTCAAGATGGTTGAAGGTAGGGTTCAAGATGGTTCAAGGTAGGGTTCAAGATGGTTCAAGGCAGGGTTCAAGATGGTTCAAGGTAGGTTCAAGATGGTTCAAGGTAGGTTCAAGATGGTTTAAGGTAGGGTTCAAGATGGTTCAAGGTAGGGTTCAAATAGTTGAAGGTAGGGTTCAAGATGGTTCAAGGCAGGTTCAAGAAGGTTCAAGGCAGGGTTCAAGATGGTTCAAGCAGGGTTTTAAGATAGTTGAAGGTAGGGTTCAAGAAAGTTCAAGGTAGGGTTTTAAGATAGTTCAAGGTAGGGTTCAAGATGGTTCAAGGCATGGTTCAAGGTAGGGTTCAAGATGGTTCAAGGTAGGGTTCAAGATGGTTCAAGGTAGGGTTCAAGATGGTTCAAGGCAGGGTTCAAGATGGTTCAAAGCAGGGTTCAAGATACTTCAAGGCAGGGTTCAAGATGGTTCAAGGCAGGGTTCAAAATGGTTCAAGGCAGGGTTCAAGATGGTTCAAGGTGTGGAAAATTGCATTTACTTGGATGTATCATTATATACATAAATTTTGGCTTGCTCAGGAGGTACCTCTTCTATAAATTTATTAATTAACTGCTCAGCAATTATATCATCATAGGCAGTTAACAATTCTGGTGTCTTACTCAGTTCGTGGAGCTGAGCCTTTAATTGTCCATATGCCATTCTGTAATTAGTGGGCAATTCTGGATGGTTCAGTCTCCACGGAAGTCGTACCCAGTATTGTCCAGATTCAAATTTTACATGTCTCAGGTATTGTTCTTGAGTAAAAGAATCGTCTGGACTTTCTTCATTTACATTTATTCCAATGCTGTCTAATTCCCACAATTTATGCATTGGCTCAACACCATCCTCTATGAAAGAATTATACTGGGGCACGACTTCATGAGTAAGACACACAGTTATGGTATTTGTAGTTTCCTCTAGTCATGAATTATTATTATGAGGAATCCTACTATACATTACATGGCCTCCTGCAGTCTTTAAAAGGGTGACACCACATTTCTTTACCATACCCTTTACAAAGGAGGCATAATAGTCACTACCTATCAAAATATTTATTGGGCCTACAGAATCATCACTTGACCAGAAGGTGCTAAATTTACATTATGTGAGAGTCTTTCTGTAGCTTTACTAAGCCCTACTGTAGATATTTTCTCTGGAAGTCTATCTACAATTACTGCATTAACACGTTTTTTCTCATTGCCCAACCTGACAGTTACATAAACAGTGTCATACAATTGAGCCCTTTTATCAGAGAGAAAACCAGATAATTTTAGAGTGGTAGGATCTCCCATCTGTACTTTCATACCATCAAGACATTTACGTTTTATGAAAGTACGCTGGGATCCCTGGTCCAGTAATGCAGTTACATTTTTTGATTTATGCCTTTTATCATCAATTTTTACCTGTAACACAGGTAAGGCTACTTCAGCAAAACCATCATTATTAATATTAGCAGCAATTTTTACATTAGCCACTGTTGTGTCAGGATTGTCAACATTATCATTATTATCAACATTATCATATAGACCTTTACACATGACTATATGGTGTCTTCCTTTGTGACATTGATAACAGAAGTTTAATTTGGCATAACAATCCTTTACATTGTGATTACCCAAACACCTGATACATCTGTCAAGTTCCTCCAATCTTTCAACTTTATCATTCCATGAATTGTATGCATTGCATTTCTTAGAGAAATGAGTACCCTTGCAGAAAAGACAATCTCTCTTTTCTCTGACTGGTTTCTTATTAACTGTGCTACTCTTAGGAGGGTACTTATTCTTCTTACCTTGTGGAGAATCATTATTTCTGATTCTTGCTACTTGATATGCACCTATGCAACTATTTTTAGGAAATGAGTTTTGATTATTACCATTGGGATAATTTTTCCCTTTGTGAAACTTGACAGATACCTCAGAGTTATTATGTGTTGCATCTTTAAAATGAGTTAGTTGGCTGGTCTGCAACTGCACAATTAATTCTTGTAGACCTAGTCTTATTTCCTCCAGTCCAAAATAACCTTTGTGATATTTATTCGAGAGCCATTAAAGTGTTTTACAACTTAATTTATTCTGTACCATGGCACTCAATAACCAGTCTGATTCCTTCAGATTATATTTATTACTTAAAGTTTTGAGAGTGCTCTCCAGTTTAACTCGAAACTGCTGTAAACCTTTGTAAGTGTGATCTGGAGATTTTAAACTAACAATGATATTCACTAGATCCAACCTACTTTGTTCTATATTACCATAAGTGACTTTCAACAAGTCAACTGCTTCCTTGTAAGAGTCATCTACATTGGGAAAGACTTGTATGAGTATGTGAGCATCTCCTCTTACCTGTCCTTTGAGGTAAAATAATTTAGTTACACAGGCTAGGTCACTCCTGTCATGCACAGCTGCTTTAAAAATTGACCAAAACTCCTCCCAGTTTTCTCCAGGATTAAACACAGGTAAACATAGTTCTGGGAGTTTTGGCAAAGACATATTATTTGTTGGAGCAGACTGACCAACTGCCTGGTTTACACATTTTAATTTATTCAAGGCCTGACTTTTACAAGAAAGAATCTTTTCCTCCAATTCATAATACTGATTAATAATGAGATCTACTTCAGTCTCATCTACACAGTTTACTAATAAATCTCCTTCATATTTGTTGTAATATAATTTGTATGAATCATATCTATTCCCTAAAGCATCTAAATACAATTTTAAATCATCAGTATTCATAGTTTCTTGGTTCATTAATTCCAAACATTTATTGTATGCTTTTGTTACATGCCCCTTCCTAGCTTGCAGTGAAGCTTTTTTTGCTCTATATTCCATATGTTTGTCTTCTGCATTAATTTCCTCAATTTCAGCTATGATGTAATGTATTAAATTCAACCCAATTAATAACACTGATTACAACTTACAACACTGATACAACTTACCTTTGAATAAATCCTAGCTACTTGAGCTTAGCAATTACATATAAAAAAATTGTAATATAAATTTTAAATGTACATGAGCTTAGCAATTACACATACACTGCTATAAATCTTGGCCAGAATTGGCTTATCAAAATTAATATTGTACAAATACATTAATATAAATCCTAGCTACCTTGGCTTTGCAAAATTAATATTATACACAATATAATTAGCTACACTTGGCTTATCAATTACACATACACTGATATAAATCTTGGCTAGAATTGTCTTATCAAATTAATATTGTACAAATACATTAATATAAATCCTAGCCACTTTGGCTTTGCAAAATTAATATTATACACATTAATATAATCTTTAGCCACTACACATTAAGTAAATTTGTGAATTTAACATCCACCTCCTTCTGTCATTTCACATATAATTATTAATGACTTCACTAATTACATCTGGTTCGAAGGACCAACGGGCAAATTAAATGTGGAAAATTGCATTTACTTGGATGTATCATTATATACATAACAGTAAATGAAGATAGATAATTATTATTTATCAGTTAGACAAGTAGGAATTTGGGACACCTAGGTCACAAAAAATGTCCCCCTTCGATACCTACCACTCATATCCACAAGTTGCTCTGGACCTATTAATTAAATGAAATATACATCACCAGGAATGCTGGTAAATATATAAATTTGTGGACTGTATATTAAAATTAAAAAAAGATTATAGTATATACACACATTTATATAACAGAAGGAGAATATATTTTAATCATAACACTCACTAATTTGACTGGAGATTAATTTGTATCATACTCAGAAAACCTCACTGTCTATACATGAAAATAACAACTGGCCAGAGTTATAACATAACAGACTTATCTGAGGTTCCTGGAGCTGTCTTGTCCAGTCGCCTGATATCTCAAGTTATGCAGAAATGCACATCCAACAATTTTGCCTCCTATTTGAGAGGTGTCAGCCCAATTTTAACCTCTAGAGCACGAAAAATTCTTCCCATTACACTAACGCTTCTAGTCCAAATTCAAACAAAATGGTGACTCCTGTCTGCGCAGGCACAGGTCCAGTTTCCCATTTTCGATAACATACTTCTTTTAAAAATACAATATAGGGCATCTATTTACCTATAAATTACCGTATTTCTGGAAAATATACATGTACAGTATTTTCCACACAAGGTAGGGTTCAAGATGGTTCAAGGCAGGGTTCAAGATGGTTCAAGGCAGGGTTCAAGATGGTTCAATGCAGGGTTCAAGATGGTTCAAGGCAGGGTTCAAGATGGTTCAAGGCAGGGTTCAAGGTAGGGTTCAAGATAGTTCAAGGTAGGGTTTCAAGATGGTTCAATGGCAGGGTTCAAGATGGTTCTAGCAGGGTTCAAGATAGTTCAAGGTAGGGTTCAAATGGTTCAGATGTTCAAGGCAGGGTTCAAGATGGTTCAAGGTAGGGTTCAAGATGGTTCAAGGCAGGGTTCAAGATGGTTCAAGGCAGGGTTCAAGATGGTTCAAGGTAGGGTTAAAAGAGTTCAAGGCAGGGTTCAAGATGGTTCAAGGCAGGGTTCAAGATGGTTCAAGGCAGGTTCAAGATGGTTCAAGGCAGGGTTAAAGATGGTTCAAGGCGGGGTTAAAGGGATGGTTCAAGGTAGGGTTCAGTTTGTTCAAGGCGGGGTTCAAGATGGTTAAAGGGTAGGGTTCAAGTGGCTCGGGCAGGGTTCAAGATGTTTCAAGGCAGGGTTAAAGGCAAGGTTCAAGATGGTTCAAGATAGGGTTCAAGATGGTCAAGGCAAGGGTTCAAAATGTTCAAGGTAGGGTTAAAGGGCAGGGTTCAGGATGGTTCAAGGTAGGAGTTCACGATGGCTCAAGGCAGGGTTCAAGGCAGGATTCCAAGATGGTTCAAGGCAGGGTTCAAGATGTTCAAGTAGGGTCAAGAGGCTCAAGGCAGGGTTCAAGGTAGGGTTCAAGGCAGGGTTCAAGATGGGTTCAAGGTAGGTAAAAGATGGCTCAAGGCGGGGATTCAAGATGGTTAAAAGGCAGGGTTCAAGAGGGTTCAAGGTGGGGTTCAAGATTGGTCAAGGCAGGGTTCAAGATGGTTCAAGGTTGGGTTCAAGGCAGGGATCAAGATGGTTCAAGGAAGGGTTCAAGATGGCTCAAGGCAGGGTTCAAGATGGTTCAAGTCAAGGTTCAAGATGATTCAAGGTAGGGTTCAAAATGGCTCAAGGCAGGGTTAAAGATGGTTCAAGGTTGGGTTCAAGGCAGGGATCAAGATGGTTTCAAAGGAAGGGTTCCAAGATGGCTCAAGGCAGGGTTCAAGATGGTTCAAGGCAAGGTTAAAGATGATTCAAGGTAGGGTTCAAGATGGCTCAAGGCAGGGTTCAAGGCAGGATTCAAGATGGTTCAAGGCAGGGTTGAAGATGGTTCAAGGCAGGGTTCAAAATGGTTCAAGGCAGGGTTCAAGATGGTTCAAGGCAGGGTTCAAGATGGTTCAAGGCAGGGTTCAAGGAAGAGGTGAAGATGGTTCAAGGCAGGGTTCAAGATGGTTCATGGCAGGGTTCAAGGTGGTTCAAGGCAGGGTTCAAGATGGTTCCTGGAGTTTACCTGGAGAGAGTTCCAGGGGTCAATGCCCCTGTGGCCCGGTCTGTGACCAGGCCTCCTGGTGGATCAGAGCCTGATCAACCAGGCTGTTAGTGCTGGCTGCACGCAATCTAACGTACGAGCCACAGCCGGCGGGTTTCAGGTACTGATTTTAGGTGTTGTCTAGTGCCAGCTTGGAAGACAGTCGGGTCTTTAGTAATCCCCTTATGTATGTGGAAGGCGGTTGAACAGTCTCGGGCCCTGACACTTATTGTAGGGGTCTTTTTAACGTGCTAGTGAAAACCCCTGCTTTTCATTGGGGGGATGGGGCACTGTTCTGCCAAGTCTTTTGCTTTTGTAGTGAGTGTCATCATGGGCTTTGCATCCCTGGTTTTGAAGGTTCTCATTATCCACCTGTCTTTTTTCTAGCAGCTGCGATTGATAAAATGTTATGGTCCTTGAAGGTGAGATCCTCCTACATGATCACTGCCAGGTCTCTGACGTTGGTTTTTCACTCTATTTTGTGGCCGGAATTTGTTTTGTACTCTGATGAAGTTTTAATTTTCTCAAGTTTACCATATCGGAGTAATTAAAATTTTCATCGTTGAACTTCATATTGTTTCTGCAGCCACTGAAGATTTGGTTGATGTCCGCCTGGAGCTTGCAGTGTCTGCAAATGGAAAACACTGTCATGCAGATTCGGGTGTCATCTGCAAAGGAAGACACGGTGCTGTGGCTGACATCCTTGTCTATGTCGGTATGAGGATGAGGAACAAGATGGGGCGAGTACTGTGCCTTGGGGGAACAGAGCTTTTCAAACCCTAGCTGCCCCGGACTTTACTCTGTTGACGACTACTCTCTGTGTTCTGTTAGTGAGGAAATTATAGATCCATCGACCTACTTTTCCTGTTATTCCTTTTTGCACGCATTTTGTGTGTATTACGCCATGGTCACACTTGTCGAAGGCTTTTGCAAAGTCTGTATTATTACATCTGCATTTTTTTTGTCTTTAGTGCATTTAGGACCCTTTTCGTTTGTGATCCAATTTGTTGAGACAGACAGGAGCGACCTGTTGTAAACCATTTTGCCCTGGGTTGTGTAACTGATGGGTTTCTAGATGGGTGGTTTATCTTGCTTTTAGGACCCTTTCAAAGATTTTATGATTGGGATGTTAGTGCTATTGGTCTGTAGTTCTTTGCTGTTGCTTTACTGCCCCCTTTTTGGAGTGGGGCTATGTCTGTTGTTTTTAGTAACTGTGGGGACGACCCCGTGTCCATGCTCCCTCTCCATAGGATGGAAAAGGTCGTGATTAGGGGCTTCTTGCAGTTCTTGATGAACACAGAGTTCCATGAGTTGGCCCTGGGGCAGAGTGCATGGGCATGTCATTTATCGCCGTTCGAAGTCATTTGGCGTCAGGATAACATCGGATAGGCTTGTGTTAATCAAATTTTATGGCTCTCTCATAAAAAATTCATTTGATCTTTCGACTCTCAGTCGTTCGGCTGCTAAAACTGATCATTTGGGACTTTAGTAGTCACTATTTCCTTGGCATTGTGTAGGGGCCCTCTTTTTTAAGTGGGGGCCCCTACTGGACGTTGTTCTCGATTTTATTTTTGGGATAGAAGAAATACTTTGGGGTTTCTTTTGATTTTATTTTTTGGTTTTTTGTTCTTCCCCCCCATTCCTGACCAAGGTTTTTCTTAAAATT
>NC_069438.1:11239215-11271542 GCF_026875155.1 Cherax quadricarinatus
AAAGGGTTTTAAGGTTTCAAAAGTTCAAGGTTGGGTTCAAGGTGGGGTTTCAAGATAGTTAAGGGGGGTTCCCAAGAAGTTCAAGGTAGGGTTCAAGATAGTTCAAGGCGGGGGTTCAAGATAGTTCAAGGAGGGTTAAAGGGGTTCAAGGTGGGGTTTAAAGATGGTTAAAGGAGGGTTCAAGATAGTTAAAAGGTAGGGTTAAAGATGGTTAAAAGTAGGGTTCAAGATAGTTAAAGGTAGGGTTAAAATGGTTCAGTGGGTTTCAAGATAGTTCAAGGTGGGGGTTCAAGAGGGTTCAAGGTAGGTTCAAGATAGTTCAAGGTAGGGTTTTCAAGAGGTTCAAGGTAGGGTTCAAGATAGTTAAGGTGGGTTCAAGATGGTTCAAGGTAGGGTTCAAGATGTTCAAGGGGGGGGTTCAAATAGTTCAGGTGGGGTTCAAGATGGTTAAGGGTTTGGGTTAAAGAATTTTCAAGGTAGGTTCAAGAGGGTTCAAGGTGGTTCAAGTAGTTCAGGCAGGGTTCAAAAATTTTTTAGGTAGGGTTAAAGATGTTCAAGGTGGGGTTCAAGATATTTTAAAGGGGGGGGTTCAAGATGGTTCAAGGTGGGGTTAAAGAAATTCAAGGCGGGGTCAGATAGTTAAGGAGGGTTCAAGATGGTTCAAGGAAAGGGTCAAATGGTTCAAGGTAGGGTTCAAGTGGTTCAAGGTAGGTTCAAGATAGTTCAAGGCAGGGTCAAGATAGTTTCAAAGGTGGGGTTTTCAAGAGGGTTCAAGGTAGGGTTCAAGATATTCAAGGAAGGGTTAAGATGTTCAAGGTAGGTTAAGAGGTTCAAGGTGGGTTCAAGATGGTTGAAGTGGGGTTTCAAGATGGAAGGGTATTTTAAAGATGGTTCAAGGTAGGGTTCAGATGGTTCAAGGGGGGGGTTCAAGATGGTTCAAGGGGGGTTCAAGATTTTTTAAAGGTAGGGTTCAAGATTTTGAAGTGGGTTTAAAGAGGTTCAAGGTGGGGTTCAAGATATTGAAGGTGGGTTCAAGATGGTTCAAGGCGGGGTTCAAGATGTTCAAGGGGGTTCAAGAGGTTCAAGGCAGGGTCAAATAGTTGAAGGAGGGTTCAAGAAAGTTCAAGGTGGGTTCAAGAATTTAAAGGTGGGGGTTCAAGAGGGTTTCAAGCAGGTTCGGGGAGGGTCAAGATGGTTCAAGGTAGGGTTAAGGGGTTTAAAGTGGGGTTCAAGATTTTTCAAGGCGGGGTTCAAGAGGTTAAAAGCGGGGTTTCAAAAAAATTAAAAGGCGGGTTCAAGAGGGTTAAAGGGGGGTTAAAATGGTTAAAAGGGCGGGTTCAAGATGGTTCAAGGTGGGAAAATTGCATTTATTTGGATGTATCATTATATACATAAATTTTGGCTTGCTCAGGGGTACCTTTTCTAAAAATTTTTAATTAACGCTAAAAAAAATAATATAAAGGGCATTAACAATTCTGGGTTTTACTCAGTTCGTGGAGCTGACCTTTTAATTTGCCCATATGCCATTCTAAAAATTATTGGGCAATTCGGGGATGGTTCATCCCCAGGGAATCGTACCCATATTGTCCAGATTCAAATTTTACATGTCCGGTTTTTTTCCCCTTGAGAAAAAAATTTGGATTTTCCCTTCATTTACATTTTTTCCCCAATGCTGTCAAATTTCCCCACAATTTTGCGGCTCAACACCATCCTTAGAAAGAATTATCGGGGCAGGGACTTCAGAGTAAACACACAGTTAGGGGTATTTGTATTTCCCTATCATGAATTTTTATTATGAGGAATCCTACTATACATTACATGGCCTCCTGCAGTCTTTAAAAGGGTGACAACCACATTTCTTTTAACCATAACCCTTTACAAAGGAGGCATAATAGTCATACCTATCAAAATATTTTATTGGGACCTACAGAATCACTCACTTGACCAGAAGTCTAAATTTACATTATGTGAGAGTCTTTCTGTGCTTACTAACACTACAGTAGATATTTTTCTTCTGGAATCTATCTACAATTCTGCATTAATAACACGTTTTTTTCCTCATTGCCCAACCTAGACAAGTTACATAAACAGTGTCCATAACAATTGAGCCCTTTTATTCAGAGAGACAACCAGATAATTTTAGAGTGGTAGGATCTCCCATCGTACTTTCATACCTCAAGACATTACGTTTTATGAAAGTAACGGCTGGGATCCCTGGTCCCAGTAATGCAGTTACATTTTTTGATTTATGTTATGCCTTTTATCATCAATTTTTTTACCTGTAAACACAGGTAAGGCTACTTCAGCAAAACCATCATTATTAATATTAGCAGCAATTTTAACATTAGCCACTGTTTGTGTCAGGATTGTCAACATTATCATTATTATCAACAATAATCATAATAGACCCTTTACACATGACTAAATGTGGTCTTCCCTTTGTGACATTGATAACAGAATTTTTAATTTGGCATAACAATCCTTTACATTGTGATTACCCAAACAACCTGAAAACATCTGTCAAGTTCCTCCAATCTTTCAACTTAATCATTCATGAATTTGTTATGCATTGTCATTTCTTAGAGAAATGAGTACCCCTTGCAGAAAAGACAATCTCTCTTTTTCTTCTCTGACTGGTTTTCCTTATTACTGGCTACTCTTAGGAGGGTACATTATTCTTCTTGACCTTGTGGAGAATCATTATTTATGATTCTTGCTACTTGAATGCAACCTATGCAACTATTTTTAGGAAATGAGTTTTGAATTATTACCATTGGGATAAATTTTTCCCTTGTGAAACTTGACAGATTACCTCAGAGTTATTATGTGTGCATTCTTTAAAATGAGTTAGTTGGCTGGTCTGCAACTGCACAATTAATTCTTGTAGACCTAGTCTTATTTCCTCAGTCCAAAATAAAACCTTTGTGATATTTATTCGAGAGCATTAAAGTGTTTTACAAACCTTAATTTATCTGTACCATGCACTCTCATAAACCAGTCTGATTCCTTCAGATTATATTTATTACTTAAAGTTTTGAGAGTGCTCTCCATTTAAACTCGAAACTGCTGTAAACCTTTGGTAAGTGTGATCTGGAGATTTTTATAACTAACAATGATATTAACTATATCCAACCTACTTTTGTTCTATATTACCATAATGACTTTCAACAAGTCAACTGCTTCCTTAAGAGTCATCTACATTGGGAAAAGACTTGTATGAAGTATGTGAGCCATCTCCTCATAACCTGTCCTTTGAGGTAAAATCATTTAAGTTTACACCAGGCCTAGGTCACTCCTGTCATGCACAGCTGCTTTTAAACCAAAACTCCTCCCAGTTTACTCCAGGATATAAACACAGGTAAACATAGTTCTGGGAGTTTTGTGGCAAAGACATATTTCTGTTGAGCAGACTGACCAAACGCCTGGTTTCACGACAACATTTTAATTTTTTATTCAAGGCCTGACTTTTACAAGAAAGAATCTTTTCCTCCAATTCATAATACTGATTAATAATGAGATCTACTTCATCTCATCTACAACAGTTTTACTAATAATCTCTTCATATTTGTTGTACATAATTTTGGTATGAATCATATCTATCCCTAAAGCATCTAAATACAATTTTAAATAGCTATCAGTTATTCATATTTTCTTCTTCTTTGGTTCATTAATTCCAAACATTTAATTGTATGCTTTTGTTTACATGCCCCTTCCTGGAGCTTGCCGTGAAAGCTTTTTTTGCTCTATATTCCATATGTTTGTCTCTGCATTAATTCCTCAATTTCACTATGATGTAATGTATTAAATTCAACCCAATTAATAACACTGATTACAACTTACAACACTGAACAACTTACCTTTGAATAAATCCTAGCTACTTGAGCTTAGCAATTACATATAAAAAAATGTAATAAAATTTTAAATGTACATGAGCTTAAGCAATTACACATACACTGCTATAAATCTTGGCCAGAATTGGCTTATCCAAAATTATATTGTACAAATACATTAATATAAATCCTAGCTACCTTGGCTTTGCAAAATTAATATTATAACACAATATAATTAGCTACACTGGGCTATCATTTACCACATACACTGATAAAAATCTTGGCTAGAATGTCTTAACAAATTAATTATTGTACAAATACATTAATATAATCCTACCACTTTGCTTGCAAAATTAATATTTACACATTATATAATCTTTAGCCCACTACACATTAAGTAAAATTTGTGAATTTAACATCCCCCCTCCTTCTGTCATTTTCACATATAATTAATTAATGACTTCACTAATTAACATCTGGTTCGAAGGACCAACGGCAAATTAAATGTTGGAAAATTGCATTACTTGGATGTATCATATATACAAACAGTAAATGAAGATAGATAATTATTATTTATCAGTTAGACAAGTAGGAATTTGGACACCCTAGGTCACAAAAAATGTCCCCCTTTTTCGATACCTACCACTCATATCCACAATTGCTCTGGACCATTAATTAAATGAAATATACATCACCAGGAATGCTGTAAATATATAAATTTGTGGATCTGTATATTAAGAATTAAAAAAAGATATATAGTATAACACACATTTATATAACAGAAGGAGAATATAATTTTAATCATAACACTCACAATTTGACTGGAAGATTAATTTGTATCATACTCAGAAAACCTCACTGTCTATACATGAAAATAACAACTGGCCGAGTTGTAACATAACAGACTTATCTGAGGTTCCCTGGAGCTGTCTTGTCCAGTCGCCTGATATCTCATGTTATGCAGAAATGCACATCCAACAATTTTGCCTCCTATTTGAGAGGTGTCAGCCCCAATTTAACCTCTAGAGCACGGAAAAATTCTTCCATTACACTAACGCTTTCAAGCCTAATTCAAACAAAATGGTGACTCCTGTCTGCGCAGGCACAGGTCCCAGATTCCATTTTCGATAACGAATACTTCTTTTAAAAATACAATATAGGGCATCTATTTACCTATAAATTACCGTATTTTCTGGAAAATATACATGTACAGTATTTTCCACCACAAGTAGGTTCAAGTGTTCAAGGCAGGGTCAAGATGGTTCAAGGGCAGTGGGTTTCAAGATGGTTCAATGCAGGGTTCAAGATGTTCAGGCAGGGTTCAAGATGTTCAAGGCAGGGTTCAAGGAAGGGTTCAAGATAGTTTCAAGGTAGGGTTCAAGATGGTTTACAAGGCAGGGTTCAAGATGGTTCAAGGGCAGGGTTCAAGATAGTTCAAGGGTTAGGGTACAAGATGGTTTCAAGATGGTGCAAGGCAGGGTTCAAGATGGTTCAAGGTAGGGTTCAAGATGGTTCAAGGCAGGGTTCAAGATGGTCAAGGCAGGTTCAAGATGGTTTAAGGTAGGGTTCAAGATGGTTCAAGGCAGGGTTCCCCCCCCCTTGGCCCCAGGGGGGGGGGGCACCATACCCAACCGGGCGGGGGGCCCCCAAGATGGTTCAAGCAGGGTTCAAGATGGTCATGGCATGGTTCAAAGATGGTTCAAGGCAGGGTTCAAGATGGTCAACAATGGCAGGGTTTCAAGATGGTTCAAAGGTAGGGTCAAGATTGTTCAAGGCAGGGTTTTCAAGATGGTTCAGGTAGGTTCAAGATGGGCTCAAGCAGGGTCAAGAATGGTTCAAGCATGGGTTAAAGGCAAGGTTCAAAAGGTTCAAGATAGGGTTCAAGATGGCTCAAGGGCAGGGTTCAAAATGGTTTCAAGGTAAGGGTTCAAGGCAGGGTTTCAGGATGTTCAAGTGTAAGAGTTCAAACGATGGCTCAGGGCAGGGTTCAAGGCAGGATTCAAGATGGTTCAGGCAGGGTTTCATGATGGATCAAGGTAGGGTTAAAATCAAGATGGCTCCAAGCAAGGGTTCAAGGTAGGGTCAAGGCAAGGGTTTCAAGATGGTTCAAGGTAGGTTTCATGATGGCTCAAGGCAGGATCAAGATGGTTCAAGGCAGGTTCAAGATGGTTCAAGGTAAGGGTTCAAGATGGCTCAAGGCAGGGTTCAAGATGGTTTCAAGGTTGGGTTCAAGGCAGGGATCAAATGGTTCAAGAAGGTTCAAGATGGCTCAAGGCAGTTCAGATGGTTTCAAGTCAAGGTTCAAGATGATCAAGTAGGGTTCAAAATGGCTCAAGGCAGGGTTCAGATGTTCAAAGGTTGGGTCAAGCAGGGATCAAGATGGTTTGCAAGGAAGGTTCAAGATGGCTCAAGGCATGGGTTCAAGATTGGTTTCAAGGCAAGGTTCAAGATGATTTCAAGGTTGGGTTCAAGAGGCTCAAGGCAGGGTTCACAAGGCAGGAATCAAGATGGTTCAAGGCAGGGTTTGAAGTGGTTCAATGCAGGTTCAAAATGGTTTCAAGGCAGGTTCAAGATGGTTTCAAGGCAGGTTCAAGATGGTTCAAGGCAGGGTTCAAGGAAGAGGTGAAGATGGTTCAAGGCAGGGTTCAAGATGGTTCATGGCAGGGTTCAAGGTGGTTCAAGGCAGGGTTCAAGATGGTTCCTGGAGTTTACCTGGAGAGAGTTCCAGGGGTCAATGCCCCTGTGGCCCGGTCTGTGACCAGGCCTCCTGGTGGATCAGAGCCTGATCAACCAGGCTGTTAGTGCTGGCTGCACGCAATCTAACGTACGAGCCACAGCCCGGCTGGTCAGGTACTGATTTTAGGTGCTTGTCTAGTGCCAGCTTGAAGACAGTCGGGTCTATTAGTAATCCCCCTTATGTATGCTGGAAGGCGGTTGAACAGTCTCGGGCCCCTGACACTTATTGTATGGTCTCTTAACGTGCTAGTGACACCCCTGCTTTTCATTGGGGGGATGGTGCACTGTCTGCCAAGTCTTTTGCTTTTGTAGTGAGTGTCATCATGGGCTTTGCATCCCTGGTTTTGAAGGTTCTCATTATCCACCCTGTCATTTTTCTAGCAGCTGCGATTGATACAATGTTATGGTCCTTGAAGGTGAGATCCTCCTACATGATCACTGCCAGGTCTCTGACGTTGGTTTTTCACTCTATTTTGTGGCCGGAATTTGTTTTGTACTCTGATGAAGTTTTAATTTTCTCAAGTTTACCATATCGGAGTAATTAAAATTTCTCATCGTTGAACTTCATATTGTTTTCTGCAGCCCACTGAAAGATTTGGTTGATGTCCGCCTGGAGCCTTGCAGTGTCTGCAGTGGAAGACACTGTCATGCAGATTCGGGTGTCATCTGCAAAGGAAGACACGGTGCTGTGGCTGACATCCTTGTCTATGTCGGATATGAGGATGAGGAACAAGATGGGAGCGAGTACTGTGCCTTGTGGAACAGAGCTTTTCACCGTAGCTGCCTCGGACTTTACTCTGTTGACGATTTACTCTCTGTGTTCTGTTAGTGAGGAAATTATAGATCCATCGACCTACTTTTCCCGTTATTTCCTTTAGCACGCATTTTGTGTGCTATTACCCATGGTCACACTTGTCGAAGGCTTTTTTCAAAGTCTGTATATATTACATCTGCATTCTTTTTGTCTTCTGTGGGATTTAGGACCTTGTCGTAGTGATCCAATAGTTGAGACAGACAGGGGCGACCTGTTGTAAACCCATGTTTTCCCTGGGTTGTGTAACTGATGGTTTCTAGATGGGTGGTGATCTTGCTTCTTAGGGGCCCTTTCAAAGATTTTTATGATATGGGATGTTAGTGCTATTGGTCTGTAGTTCTTTGCTGTTGCTTTTACTGCCCCCTTTTTTGGAGTGGGGCTATGTCTGTTGTTTTAGTAATGTGGGGCGACCCCCGTGTCCATGCTCCCTCTCCATAGGATGGAAAAGGCTCGTGATAGGGGCTTCTTGCAGTTCTTGATGAACACAGAGTTCCATGAGTCTGGCCCTGGGGCAGAGTGCTGGGCATGTCATTTATCGCCTGTTCGAAGTCATTTGGCGTCAGGATAACATCGGATTGGGTTGTGTTAATCAAATTTTATGGCTCTCTCATAAAAAAATTCATTTTGATTTTTCGACTCTCAGTCTGGTTAGGGGGCTTGCTAAAACTGAGTCATATTGGGACTTGAGTAGCTCACTCATTTCCCTTTCTGTCATCTGTGTAGGACCCATTTTTGTTTAAGTAGGGGCCCAATACTGGACGTTGTTCTCGATTTTGATTTTGGCATAGAAGAAAATTACTTTTGGGGTTTCTTTTCGATTTCATTTATGGCTTTTAGTTCTTCCCGCGTTTTTCCCGACTCCTAAAGGATTCTTTAGCTTAAGTTTGATGCTTGCTATTTCTCTGACCAGTGTTCCCTACGCATTTCAGATAATTGACCTCTTTTAGCCACTCTGTTATTCTTTTCCGTCGCCTGTAAAGGGAGCGCCTGTCTCTTTCCCTTATTTTCCCTTTTATCCCCCTTTTTTCTTAGGGAAAAAGCCTTGTGCATACATGGGTCCCACGAGTAATCTGTTCAAAGGCTTTAGTTGGGGTCTTTTTGTTTAAGTAAATCCCCCAAGTTAAATCGGTTGGATTTGGGTTTTAAACTTGGCCCCTTTTTAAAATGTTTCTTTTTATTAAAGTTGAATTTGGGGGAAGCCCCCTCGTGACAGTCTCTTTAAATGTCGGTTGGGGCCCCCATCTACATGTCGGGAACCTCAATTATGTTGTGATCGGGTTTAAAATTTGTTTTTGATATGGTGACATTTTTACCCGGGATAAATTCCTTGTTAGTAAAGTGAGGCAAAGTGTTTCTCCAGTCTTTGTAGGCTCTATTATTTGCTGGTTTAAATTGAATTTTGTGCAGGATTTTAAAACTCGGGGTGTGAGTTTTTATTTAGAGCCCGCCTCCCGGGTTATTTTCAGCCCAAAATTTTTTTTGCTATAATCCCCATTTTAGGTGCCTTAAGTTGAAATCCCCAGGAGCAAAAGTTGGGTTTCAGGGCTGGAAGATTTTCCGACCGTGGTCAATTTTTTTTAAAAGCTCTTCCCGGAATTGCTGGGATGTTTCAAACCCGGGGGCTTGTGGGCTTCCCCCAATGACAGGGTTTTTGGGTTTTCCCACCTTTATGCTAAAACTTCCATTTCATTTATTTGGGCATTGCCGTTTTTGTGCAAACAAGGGGACCCCTGCAATGTACAGGCCCAAACCCCCCCCCTTTCCCCGTTCCCCTGTCACTCTTTTTGGTTGTAACCTGGGATCCATTTTCGTTGGGGCCAAATGGTCCTTTTATGTGGGTCTCATGAAAAACCGAAACTTGCCTTTGCCCCCGCAAACAGTCCCCGGATGAAAGGGATTTTGTTTTTTTGTTGCTTTGGCCCTTTTGACCCCGTATATTTGCAAAGAAAAATGTTTAAAGGGTTGAGACCCCCTTTTGCCCATAAGGGAATCCCTTTTCAGGGAAAAGTTTTTGCCACAACGTTTGGGTTCATCAGTCCAAAAACAAAAAAGGAAGGGTAAAGGGGGGAGGAGATTGGGGGGGGGGGTAAACAGTCCCCCAACCTGGGGTCATGTGTTAGTCCAAAAATCTTTTAGAATGTACCGCAAGGGGCCCAAAACGGGGGTTTTATTTTCTGTAGGAGGTGGGCGGAAGCAGATGGAGGGGGGTCATAGTGGTTCCATTTCCCCTAGTCGAAGTTTGGTCTTCGTCCAAAGGTTGAACCCAAATGTTTTTAAAAAATTCTTTGTAAAAAGACCCCCTGATGTGCCGTGTCTGACAGGGTTTTGATGAATGGTTTTTAAAAACCCACAAGTTGAAGATTTTAGACACATTGCAGCAATGGGGAAACTTTATTCAGGGAAAATTTCGCCACAAAAGTGGGTTCTCCTCCCAAAACAAAGAAAAGGGAAAGGGGTAAGGAAAAGGGGGGAATGAGGTAATCCGTCCCTCAACCCGGAGTCGATGTGTTCAGTCCATCAATCTTGTAGAATGTACAGCATAGGGCCGTAGACGTGGCTTATATACTGTAGTGAGGTGACGTGAAGCAGATGGAGGCGGGGTCATAGGGTACCAATCCACTAGTCGAAGTAGGTCTTCGTCCAAAGGTTGAACAGTGTTGAAGAATTCTTTGTAACAAGACCCCATGCATAAGTGTCTCAATCTTCAACTTGTCGGTTTTTCAAACCATTCATCACAACTGTCAGACACGGCAGCATCATGGGTCTTGTTACAAAGAATTCTTCAACACTTGTTCAACCTTTGGACGAAGACCTACTTCGACTAGTGGATGGTACCACTATGACCCCGCCTCCACTGCTTCACGTCACCTCACTACAGTATATAAGCCACGTCTACGGCCCTATGCTGTACATTCTACAAGATTGATGGACTGAACACATCGACCCAGGTTGAGGGATGTTACCCCTTCTCCTCCTCCCCTTTACGCCTTCCTCTTTGTTTTGGACGAAGAAACCACTTGTGGCGAAACGTTTCCGAAAAAAAGATTCCCATATGCGCATAAGTGTCTCAATTTCAACTTGTGGGTTTTTTCAAACCTTCACACAAGGGGTCAACACGCAGCATCAGGGGGTCTTTGTTACAAAAATTCCAAACTTTTTTCAACCTTTGGACGAAACCTCTCGACTAGTGGATGTACCACTATGCCCCCGCCTCCTCTGCTTCACCACCTCACTACAGTATATAAGCCACGCTACGGCCCATGTGTACATTCTACAAATTGGGGGACTGAACACACACTCCGGGTTGAGGGACTGTTTTCCTCATTCTCCTCCTCCCCTTTTACGCCTTCCTTTTGTATTGACAGAAAAGCCACTGTGTGGCGAAACGTTTCCTGAATAAAGATTCCCATATGCTGCATAAGTGTCTCAATCTTCAACTTGTCGGTTTTTCAAACCATTCATCACAAGAAGAATGTTATCGGACTGGTGGTATTGTTGGTCGACTTTGTCTTTTATCATCTGTTATCTTTCTCTCACCTCATTGTACTCACTTAATTGTGGTTGCAGGGATCAAGTCATAGCTCCTGGCCCCACCTCTTCACTCTTCTCTGCACATTTTCGAGCACATTTACGTACATCATGTAATGTGGAGACAAGAACTGTGCAGCATAATCTAAATATCTCACAACCAAAGATATATAAAGTTGAAATATAACCTCAGGGCTTTTATTATTAATATAAATACTTCTTGATAATGCATGAAGCCAAAAATTATAACTTTATTGTGAACACTTAAGTACTGTTATTTGAGCTTTAACTTACTGCTAAACACAGCTTGTGAATGTATTTCACAACCATTTTGATGAAGATTTTCATCGTTCAGATTAGTCTGCCTGAAATGTTCTGCATGCCAATGGCTTTTGTGCTTAATTAACAATATTTATTACATGTAAAGTACATTTTGTGTACTGCAGAAAGAAATCAAATTTGTTTGTTTATAAGTGCCATAGTTATTCTCTTTTCCCAGGATTAGAACCTTTCACTTATTTTCATTGAACTGCATCTGCCACTTCTCTGACCACAACATCAAGTTATAAGTAAGTTATTCAGGTACAGTACACATAAACACAGTTACATAAGTTTTCAACATAGGCAGGACTAGGGTAGGCCCACTTATCCAGCAGGTTATTTCAGCTACATGCCAGAAACATTACTCACCAATAAGCATGAACTTTCTCCATTTTTTCCATTTATAAATGCAAAATAAATGCCAGATGACAAGTTTACACTAACATATATTAAGTTAGCAATAGAACTAGGCATTAAAAAGTAAAATACACACACAGTACGCTCATTATTTACCTCAAAATATTTGTAGTCTTAATGTAGGGCAAAAGGTGAGTAGTAGTTACTGTAAGAAGCAGTGTGGTAGCCCTCTTTGGGCCCAAAACCCACTCACACATACTTTACTATGATGCTTAACTCCCTAGAGCAATAAAATGCATACACAGTACACTCATTACTTGCCTTAAAATATTTGTAGTCTTAAAGGTCTTAATGTAGGGTGAGAGGTGAGTTTTATTTGTAGGAAGTTGAGTTGGGAAGTATGTGTAGCCAGAAAGTCTGGTTTTCATCAGTTTACATTGTGTACAAGTTGTCTCCACATTGATACAGTAGAATAAATAAAGAGAAACACGCCCATTCTCATGTAACACCATTTTTAGAAGGAATGACGCTCTGAGTGCAGGTATACGAAAGGAATAATTTTCTAGTTACCCCCAGTAATATTATAGTGTACACATTTTCTCTGATGTTGGACTATAAGTCACCTGGCTACTACAAGTTGCCTGGCTACCACAAGTCCTACAAGTTGCCTGGCTCCCACAAGTCCTACAATTTGCCTGGCTACCACAAGTCCTACAAGTTGCCTGGCAAACCACAAGTCCTACAAGTTGCCTGGCTACCCAAGTCCTACAAGTTGCCTGGCTACCACAAGCCCTACAGTTGCCTGGCTACCACAAGTCCCTACAAGTTGCCTGGCTACCACAAGTCCTAAAGTTGCCGGGCTACCAAAAAGTCCTACAAGTTGCCTGGCTACCACAAGTCCTACAAGTCACCTGGCTACCACAAGTCCTACAAGTTGCCTGGCTACTACAAGTCCTACAAGTTGCCTGGCTACCACAAGTCCTACAAGTTGCCTGGCTACTACAAGTCCTACAAGTTGCCTGGCTACCACAAGTCCTACAAGTTGCCTGGCTACTACAAGTCCTACAAGTTGCCTGGCTACCACAAGTCCTACAAGTTGCCTGGCTACCACAAGTCCTACAAGTTGCCTGGCTACCACAAGTCCTACAAGTTGCCTGGCTACCACAAGTCCTACAAGTTGCCTGGCTACCACAAGTCCTACAAGTTGCCTGGCTACCACAAGTCCTACAAGTTACCTGGCTATCACAAGTCCTACAAGTCACCTGGCTACCACAAGTCCTACAAGTTGCCTGGCTACCACAAGTCCTACAAGTTGCCTGGCTACCACAAGTCCTAAAAAGTTTGCCTGGCTACTACAAGTCCTACAAGTTGCCTGGCTACCCACAAGTCCTACAAGTTGCCTGGCTACTACAAGTCCTACAAGTTGCCTGGCTACCACAAGTCCTACAAGTTGCCTGGCTACCACAAGTCCTACAAGTTGCCGGGCTACCACAAGTCCTACAAGTTGCCTGGCTACCACAAGTCCTACAAGTTGCCTGGCTATCACAAGTTCTACAAGTTGCCTGGCTACCACAAGTCCTACAAGTTGCCTGGCTACCACAAGTCCTACAAGTTGCCTGGCTACCACAAGTCCTACAAGTTGCCTGGCTACCACAAGTCCTACAAGTTGCCTGGCTACCACAAGTCCTACAAGTTGCCTGGCTACCACAAGTCCTACAAGTTGCCTGGCTACCACAAGTTCTACAAGTTGCCTGGCAACCACAAGTCCTACAAGTCACCTGGCTACCACAAGTCCTACAAGTTGCCTGGCTACCACAAGTCCTACAAGTTGCCTGGCTACCACAAGTCCTACAAGTCGTCTGGCTACCACAAGTCCTACAAGTCACCTGGCTACCACAAGTCCTACAAGTCGCCTGGATACCACAAGTCCTACAAGTCATCTGGCTACCACAAGTCCTACAAGTCGCCTGGCTACCACAAGTCCTACAAGTCGTCTGGCTACCACAAGTCCTACAAGTCGCCTGGCTACCACAAGTCCTACAAGTCGTCTGGCTACTACAAGTCACCTGGGTACCACATCTCATATTTATTAATTTATTCTACTGTGGGGTGTATTTAGATGGCTTATTATTGTGTTGTTATTATTATCATTATTAATATGGCATCTTCAAGACTAATAAGACACTCTTAGTGATTTTAATGTGTACCTGCATGCCAGCACAGTGTGTAAGTTTACTTAAGTACAGGTACACATAAGTATAATTATGAGTTATAATAGTAATGTGGGTATGTAGTCCACATGGGCTACATACCTACACCTACCTACATAGCTACACGATATTTAATGTGGCCCAGAGCCATATTATTACATCGACATACCATGTTCACTGAGTTTAATCATTTCTACCAACTACCTTTAGATGCCATCACAAACAAAGGGAGAAGTAACGAATAATTCATGCCGAGAATTATAAACAAAAGCCTTAAGTATTAAGGGGAGTGACATAATGTTTTCCCTCCGCCTGGCTACCACACTTCCATAGTATATAAACATAAAATGTTTATATACTATGTAACATGTTTCTTATATAATTTTGAAGAAAATATAGACGGATGAATGAAAATGTCTATATTAACGTAATATAAGACATTTAATGTGCCCAAGAGTAATTATTATTACATGATAGAGAGATGTGCTCACAGAAAATATAAACAAATCGGGTGGCACGTGCCGCAATCTAAAGACCGCTTGCTGTATAGAAAGCATTGGTCATAATTTGAAATCGCTGTATTAGCGGATTGCCATAAGGTGAAATGCCATAAAGCGGGGCCCTACTGTATGTAGATTACCTAGGATAACCCAAGAAAATCAGGCAAAGTGATTTATTTTCAATAGGGTCCTTGAGCTCCAGGTCATCCTGTAGTTTTGTAGTCTCTTCTTCAGAAAGTATTTGATGGCTTACTTTAGTTCTATTGGCAAACTTAATTCCAGTGCTATTTGTTCCTTCAATAATGTTGTTTATGTAGATTGTGAGCAACAAGAGTCCCAGCAGTGCCCCTTGTGGTACACCACTTGTGACAGTTCCCTGTCTGATTTCTCCCTATTAACCCATAAACGGTCCAAGCAGATCTACATTCACATGTGTAGCGCTCCAAAAGTAGATCTACGTTTTTTTTACATATTTTCAAATATAACAAAAAAAAAATAAATCAAAGTTTTTTTACACATTTTCAAATGTAAAAAAAAAATCTACTTTTTTTTACATACTTTCAAATGTTGAAAAAACGTATATATACGTTTGGACCATTTACGGGTTAATACAATCTTTGTGTTGCCTGTCAGTCAACTATACAGTGCCTGCACTCTGAAGGTGGGGTGGGGATATTTGCAGTTTTGTAGTATTGGTGCTCTATATTGATTTAAACTTTAGTCTTATTAGTTATTATACTCATACTATTTATATTCTTGTCAGCCACTAAGATCATCATTTTTTTGACTTGAATAAGTATACATTTTTTTTTTTCAACAAGTCGGCCGTCTCCCACCGAGGCAGGGTGACCCAAAGAGAAAGAAAATCCCCAAAAAGAAAATACTTTCATCATCATTCAACACTTTCACCTCGCTCACGCATAATCACTGTTTTTGCAGAGGTGCCCAGAATACAACAGCTTAGAAGTATTATTATTATTTTTTTTTTTATTATCACACCGGCCGATTCCCACCAAGGCAGGGTGGCCCGAAAAAGAAAAACTTTCACCATCATTCACTCCATCACTGTCTTGCCAGAAGGGTGCTTTACACTACAGTTTTTAAACTGCAACATTAACACCCCTCCTTCAGAGTGCAGGCACTGTACTTCCCATCTCCAGGACTCAAGTCCGGCCTGCCGGTTTCCCTGAATCCCTTCATAAATGTTACTTTGCTCACACTCCAACAGCACGTCAAGTATTAAAAACCATTTGTCTCCATTCACTCCTATCAAACACGCTCACGCATGCCTGCTGGAAGTCCAAGCCCCTCGCACACAAAACCTCCTTTACCCCCTCCCTCCAACCCTTCCTAGGCCGACCCCTACCCCGCCTTCCTTCCACTACAGACTGATACACTCTTGAAGTCATTCTGTTTCGCTCCATTCTCTCTACATGTCCGAACCACCTCAACAACCCTTCCTCAGCCCTCTGGACAACAGTTTTGGTAATCCCGCACCTCCTCCTAACTTCAAACTACGAATTTTCTGCATTATATTCAACCACACATTGCCCTCAGACATGACATCTCCACTGCCTCCAGCCTTCCCCCTCGCTGCAACATTCATCACCCACGCTTTCACACCCATATAAGAGCGTTGGTAAAACTATACTCTCATACATTCCCCTCTTTGCCTCCAAGGACAAAGTTCTTTGTTTCCACAGACTCCTAAGTGCACCACTCACTCTTTTTTCCCTCATCAATTCTATGATTCACCTCATCTTTCATAGACCCATCCGCTGACACGTCCACTCCAAATATCTGAATACGTTCACCTCCTCCATACTCTCTCCCTCCAATCTGATATTCAATCTTTCATCACCTAATCTTTTTGGGTGATGAAAGATTGAATATCAGATTGGAGGGAGAGAGTATGGAGGAGGTGAACGTATTCAGATATTTGGGAGTGGACGTGTCAGCGGATGGGTCTATGAAGTATATACGTATAAAAATACACAATATGTATATCTCTCCAAACTGCTAATATCCCGAACCCCTCCTTTAGAGTGCAGGCATTGTACTTCCCATTTACAGGACTCAAGTCCGGTTATATAAAATAACCGGTTTCCCTGAATCCCTTCACTAAATATTACCCTGCTCACACTCCAACAGATCGTCAGGTCCCAAATACCATTTGTCTCCGTTCACTCCTATCTAACACGCTCACGCACGCTTGCTGGAAGTTCAAACCCCTCACCCACAATACCTCCTTTACCCCCTCCCTTCAACCTTTTCGAGGACGACCCCTACCCCGCCTTCCTTCCCCTACAGATTTATACGCTCTCCATCTCATTCTACTTTGATCCATTCTCTCCAAATGACCAAACCACCTCAACAAACCTTCTTCAGCCCTCTGACTAATACTTTTATTAACTCCACACCTTCTCCTAGTTTCCACACTCCGAATTTTCTGCATAATATTTACACTACATATTGCTCTTAAACAGGACATCTCCACTGCCTCCTTGCTCCAGCATTTACAACCCAAGCTTGACACCCATATAAGAGTGTTGGTACTACTATACTTTCATACATTCCCTTCTTTGCCTCCATAGATACCATTTTTTGCCTCCACATATACCCCAATGCACCACTCACCTTTTTTCCTTCATCAGTTCTATGATTAACCTCATCCTTCATAAATCCATCCACTGACACGTCAACTCCCAAATATCTGAAAACATTCACTTCTTCCATACATTTTTATAATAAATATAACAAAACCAACAAGGCTAACTGAGATGAGTGCAACCATAATTGTACATATATGGGCAAATATACTAGCTGCCCTTAAATCAGGGGTAATCACAGACAACACTACTGACCATTACCCCATCTTCCTCCTAACAAACATTGGTAACTTTTACCACTGAACCTATCACTGCTTAATTAATTTTAAGTTAATTTTAAGCCTGCCCATAATGCTCTGCATACAAGGGGCTTTAGGCATGTACACCCAACTACTATAATTCCTTGTACAACTATGTATCATGTCCAAATAAACTTATGAATATGATCAATGGAATATAGTAAATTCTCATTTCAGTTCCATGATGAGGCAGCAATAAGTAACTTCACAGCAGAGTTAAGTTCAGCTGACTGGTTTACAGAATTTTCTAATGCCAGTGATATTGATGAATGGATAGACATATGTACTTCTAAACAAAATACAGAGACAGTATAACAGACATTGTCCCAAATGCTGTTAGTAAGCCCATGGCTTACTAACAGCATTTTAAGATCCATCAATAAGAAACATCAATATGAAAAACAATATAGACTCAGTTTCAGTTATCCACGGTTTACCATAGCCCGAAAATAACCCTTAATTTTGCTTAATAATGGCCTCAAAGTGCAAAAGTAATGATGGTGGAAGTTCTTCAAAGCCTAAGAGAAGCCATAAAGTGCTTCCTATCAATGAAAAAGGAATTTGTCAGTTAACCCTTTGAGGGTCGATAGGCCCTCTCTGAGACTCGTTCTCAGGGTCGGCCAAATTTAAAAAAAAAAAATAATTTTTTCTTATGAAAAGATAGAGAATCCCTTCCCAATCATAATGACACCAAAAGTATGAAATTTGATGGAAAACTTACGGAATTATGCTCTCGCGAAGTTAGCAGTCTCGGCGATGTTTACACATCGGCGATTTTGCCCACTTTGAGCCCCATTTTCGGCCAATTCCACAGTACTAGTTGGAAAAAAACATGAATATTTCGCTAGAACTCCATTTTTTCTATGGAATGATTGCAAGAAACCACCCATTTACCAATTTCAACTATCCAGTACATTGGTCAGAATTTAGCAATTTTGCCAATTTCACACAAATTTCAAAAGATGCCAATTTCCGAATAGGGTCCAGAATAAACAAGAAAGACATTCCTGGCACTAAAATGACGTTTCCTCTGTTCATTAGTCATGTCTCAAGGCCCCTCTTACATTCTTTTGCTTTCCACTTTGAATTTTTATTCTCACAAAAATAGAAGATTTACTGTTATGCAGACTACTGCATTAGTGTAAAAAATGGTATAAATAATATTGGCGCACTTGCGAAAGAATATTAGACTCACCAGTTGACGTGTATTGGACACTTGGCATGATTTGTTTACTTTTGAACTTTGGTAAAAATCGAACATTTCTGCTACTTTGAGCTCAATTTCAAGGTACTTTTCATTGTAAAACCAGTCAAAATCATCTCAATTTCTGTAATATGTCTTCCATTCTATAAAATGAGACCAAGAAAACTAGAATACAACAATAAATACCATACGAAAATACAGTGCAAAGTCGCTGTTTTATTCCAAAAAAACAGTCAAAGTTTTTTTTTCTCATTATGAACTGTGTGCTGCAGGATTTTTTTTATACTGGTCACAGACCGGGCCGCGGGGGCGTTGACCCCCGGAACTCTCTCCAGGTAAACACTGACCACATAGACCCATTCTTTCATATGTAGGCCTACCAGCTTTCTCCCACTAGATTTGAGGGCGCTAGAATTTAGGCGTACTAGTACGTCAAAAACCCTGGGTCGTAAGCCATACTAGTATGGCCGAAACCCTCAAAGGGTTAAACTTTGTATAGTCTCTCCTCACTTAAGGACTAACGGACTTACAACCAGCTCTCTGACCAGTATGCATACCTAAGTAATGTACTATATTAGAGCTGATTTGTTCTATTCTGTTTATTACGATATACAGTACACTGCTGTATGAACATTAAAAAATATACAGTGGACCCCCGGTTTGCGATGCTATCAGTATCTGATAAATCCGGTAACCGATGCATTATATCACCAAAAATTTGCCTCGGTTCCTGTTACAAAACCCGGTATGCGATGCGATTCGTACGAGACGTGTCCACGTGTGGCCTGAACTTCCCCGTGTGTACCAGTGTTTACAAGCCAGCCAGTGTGCGTGCATCTAAGGATACATTCAGTGCATTCCATATTATCCATATTATCACTGTTTTTGGTGCTTGCTTCTGCAAAATAAGTCACCATGGGCCTCAAGAAAGCTTCTAGTGCCAACCCTTCGAGACCAAGGGTGCTAATGACTATTGAAATGAAGAAAGAGATAATTGCAAAGTACGAAAGTGGAGTGTGTGTGTCGGAGCTGGTCAGGTTGTATAGTAAACCCCAGTCAACCATCTCTACTGTAGTGAGCAGGAAAATGGCAATCAAGGAAGCTGTTCTTGCAAAAGGTGCAACTGTGATTACGAAACAGCGACCTCAAGTGTTAGAAAATGTTGAGAGACTGTTATTGGTGAGGATAAATGAAAAACAGATAGCAGGAGATAGCATCTCTCAAGCGATCATTTGTGAAAAGGCTAGGCAGTTGCATGACGATTTGGTAAAGAAATTGCCTGCAACTAGTAGTGATGTGAGTGAATTTAAGGCCAGCAAAGGTTGGTTTGAAAGATTTAAGAATCGTAGTGGCATACATAGTGTGATTAGGCATGGTGAGGCTGCCAGTTCAGACCACAAAGCGGCTGAAAAATATGTGCATGAATTCAAGGAGTACATAGAGGCTGAAGGATTGAAACCTGAACAAGTGTTTAATTGTGACGAAACAGGCCTGTTTTGGAAGAAATTGCCAAGCAGGACCTACTTTACTCAAGAGGAAAAGCTACCTCAAGTCCTAATGGAGGGGGATTCCCCTTCTAAACAATAGGTTCAACACTCTCCCCTCCTCCCATCCCATCAATCATCACCAGATCTTCATTAAAGGTAAGTGTCAATTATTCTATTGTTATTGTTGTTATTGTAATTATTCTATTGCATTAACCTTAATATTTCATGTTGTAAAAGTTTTTTTTTCATACTTTTGGGTGTCTTGCACGGATTAATTTGATTTCTTATGGGGAAAATTGATTCGCTTTCCGATAATTTTGGTTTATGATGAGCTCTCAGGAACGGATTAATATCGCGAACCGGGGGTCCACTGTACTAAGAATGTTATGAGTGGTGCAAAAGTGACATTATAAAACAATATCTAAAGATGGTATAGTATGCTCCTCGCTTAACAACTAATTCGTTTACCAACCTACTCTTAGGAACAGAATTTTGTTGTTAAGTGAGGAGAGACTGTAATAGGTATCTACATACAGTATAGGATTTATATATAGGTTCACTACTATCCATGGTTCTGGTATCTGCGGCAGGTACTTGGAACGTATCCCCCGCTGATATGGGGGGTCCTACTGTATACACTATATATTCAAATTCAAATTCAAACTTTATTCTCTATAAGTATTACAATGCTGAGTTTACAGAATTTGGATATTGTGTGGTTTACATGTAGTAAAATAATAATTACAGAGTGTACCACTAGAACACCTAGCATGGCTAGGCATTTCGGGCAGACTTATATTAAATCTTAGGTTTAAAATGTTACAAAATTATGAGATAAGTTGGTATTATGGCTAAGTGACTAAATACTAGTTGTGAGTTTAGCAATGTGAATGCTTTTGTTTTGGCACTATACATAGTTTCAGTATTGGAGTATCACAGGCCAGCTTTTGACTAGTTAAGATTCATTATTTTGAGATTGAGATTGATATTTCTGTTTATGGTCAAATGGGTGAGTGAGTGTAAGTGTGAACCACCAGGTGGTATTCGTATTATTAGTTGACAGGGTGTATCAGGGAGATAAGATGTTTTCTGATGGTAGTTTTGAAGGTAAAGTAAAAGGACACAAGTGCAACTAATGTGACATTTATTGTGGCAACGTTTCGCTCTCCAGGAGCTTTATCAAGCCATTACAAACAATACATGGACACAGAGGGTATATAAATGCTCAGAGTGAGGTGAATAGTACTAGTGAGGTACCATTTCGATGTTCACTAGTGGTAGTAGTAGTAGTAGTAGTGGTAGTGACAAAAGCAATTAATTCGTACATGAGTAAAAGGATATAAAAGCTATTACTTGGGTAACATAAAACTAGGTTGGACAAATATTAACTGGAAGAAAAGAGCTCTTCAGATTATCAATTCTCCACGCATCAACACCGCTCCCAACAAAGTTATAATTCTTCCCAACAGCCAGGTTGCACTAAACGTCTCAAAAGTACTTTCACAAGCTAACACCAGAGTCGCCATCGCTTCTACCACTTCAATAAAGGATCTAACCAGGACAAAACCCAAGCACCACGAACCAGTCAATGCAGGAGTTTACACTATACCCTGTGGAGGCTGTGACAAGATCTACGTAGGTGAAACAGCAAGAAACCTCGACACCCGCCTCAATGAACACATATACGCATGTAGGAACGACAACTTAAACAACGCCTGTGTACAACACCGAAATTCCACCAATCATCTTATGAAATTCAGAGACGCCCAATTAGTGATAAAAGAAACTAATTTCCGCACACGCAAGTGCCTGAATCAGCACTGATCGCTGTTTCGAATACAATTAAACAAAACAACGGCAGCTTCACCATCTCCGAAGTCTTAGCAAGAATCTCCTGAAAACAGTAAAACCCTGCCATCACATAGTCTCTCCTGTTATACTACACAAAGCACAGAGAGTGAACACTGAAACAACCTGCCTCATTCCAGTTAATATTTGTCCAACCTAGTTTTATGTTACCCAAGTAATAGCTTTTATATCCTTTTACTCATGTACGAATTAATTGCTTTTGTCACTACCACTACTACTACTACTACTACCACTAGTGAACATCGAAATGGTACCTCACTAGTATTCACCTCACTCTGAGCCTTTATATACCCTCTGTGTCCATGTATTGTTTGTAATGGCTTGATAAAGCTCCTGGAGAGCGAAACGTTGCCACAATAAATGTCACATTAGTTGCACTTGTGTCCTTTTACTTTACATATTGTCGGTAATTCTACCAACTTTATTACAGTTTTGAAGGTGATGAATGTGTCTGTAGTTTTGGAATTTTCAGGTAGGGTGTTCCAGATTTTAGGGTCTTTGACATACGTACATTGAATTTTTGTAAAGGTTTAGTCGGACACGGGGAAAGTCATAGAGATGTTTGTGTCTGGTGTTGTGCCTGTGGGTTCTGTCACAACTATCAAGAAAGCGTTTTAGGTCAAGGTTAATATTGGAATTTAAGGTCCTGTAGATGTAGATTGCACAGTAGTAAGTGTGGATGTACTGAACAGGGAGTAAGTTTAGATCTATGAAGAGTGGGGAGGCGTGTTGCCAGGGATGGGATTTAGTGATTATTCTTACTGCGGCTTTTTGTTGGGTTATTATTCACTTTAGGTGTGTTGCTGCAGTTGAACCCCAAGCACAGATAGCATAGGTGAGGTATGGATATATAAGTGAATGGTATAGTGTGAGAAGGGCAGTTTGCGGCACGTAGTATCGTATCTTGGAGAGGATCCCAACCGTTTTGGATACTTTTTGGTTATGTGTTTGGATATGGGTGCTGAAGTTCAGGTTGTTGTCGAGGTATAGGCCTAGGAATTTGCCCTCATTATGCCTGGTAATTAGAGTGTTGTCAATCTTAATGTTAATTTGCGCATCTCCTGCTCTGCTACCAAACATAATGTAGTAGGTTTTGTCAACGTTAAGCGTAAGTTTATTGGCTGTCATCCAAGTCGATATTTTGATAAGCTCCTCATTAACAATGGTGTTGAGGGTTGCAAGATTAGGGTGAGAGATGACATAAGTCGTGTCGTCAGCAAAGAGAATGGGGTTCAGGTGTCGAGATATGTTTGGAAGATCATTGATGTATATGAGGAAGAGCAGGGGACCAAGGACACTTCCCTGCGGAACTCCAGTATCAAGTGGCTGTGTTGTTGATGCTGTGTCTTTAATGGTGACATACTGATACCTATTAGTAAGGTAAGATTTGAAATATGCAAGCGCATGGCCTCTTATACCATAATGGTCAAGTTTGTGGAGTAGGATGCCGTGGTCTACTGTGTCAAAAGCTTTTCTTAGGTCAATAAAAATTCCTAGTGGATATTCCTTATTTTCCAATGCTGTGTAAAGCAGATATAGCATTTTTATAATTGCATCGTTAGTGCTTTTATTTTTCCTGAATCCAAATTGGCAGGGGTTGAGTATGTTTTGTAATGTTATAAATGAATATAGTCTCCTGTGCACGAGTTTCTCAAAGATTTTGGATAGCAATGGTAAGTTTGATATTGGCCTATACGTAGTTGTTTAAATCTGTAGGGTCACCACCTTTATGTATTGGTGTAACCCTTGCCATCTTGAGTAGTTTCGGGAAGGTGCTAGCTTCTAGTGACTTGTTAAAAAGCAATGAGATAGTATGCGAGAGGACATGGGCCACTCTCTTGTACAATAATGGTGGGACATGAGACAGATTCCCTGAGTTATTTTTAAGTGACTTTATAATCTCGGTGACTTCCGTGGGCTCAGTTGGAGCAAGATAGAAGGAATTTGGGAAATTCCCATCTAGGTAGTCCCCGGCATAGGCATTGGTACGTGGGATTTTATTGGCGAGATTAGAACCTATGGTTGAGAAGAAGTCGTTTATCTTGTTAGCTGTGTCGGTGGGTTGCAGTGGTGTTTCATTAGGTTTAGTTAGGACAATATTCTTGTTTTTTTTCAGTTTGTGGGTCCCTAGAATCTGAGAGAGTGTTTTCCAGGTCTTTTTTATATCTCCTCTTGTGTCAATGAATCTACTGGAGTAGTATAGTTGTTTGGCTTTCTTTATTACTTTGGTGAGGACTGATGAATAGTGTTTAAGAATATCTTTGTGTATTAAGCCCTGTCTATATTGCTTTTCATATTGGTGTTTCTTATCAATGGATTTCAGAATGGTGCTGGTTAGCCATGGGCAACCAAGCCGTTTGTTTGTGATCTGTTTCGTTTTTATAGGACAATGTTTGTTGTATAGTCTAAGTAGTTTGTTAAGAAAAATGTCTGTCCAGTCGTCAATACCATTGGCCTTGGAGAATTCTGTAGGCCAGTCAACAGTCTCTAGGCCAGCTGTGAACTTCCTTATTGAGGCCTCATCATGGAGTCTAAATGAGACTTTGTTGTATTCAAGTGGTGGTTTACTAATGTTTGTCAAGAGGAAGGTAGGGTAGTGGTCTGTTTATCTGTGATTATCCCTGATTTAAGGGGGCTAGTATATTGGTCCATATGTGGTCTATTATGGTTGCACTTGTTTCAGTGAGCCTGGTTGGTTTAGTTATTGTTGGTATGAGAAGTGTGTTGTTCATATTGTTGATGAAATCAGTTACAGGCTGATCATCTAGTAGGCCAAGGTTGATGTTGAAGTCTCCAGCTAAGAGAAGGTGGTGCTTATTCATTTGTCTGTTTGTTATTAGTGCCTTAAATTTCTCACTGAAGTTTGGGATGTTAGTGTGGGGTATCCGGTAAATGGCACCGATTGTTATAGGCGTCTTAAGGTTTTTTACAGTAAAATTAGCAAAAATGTATTCTCCATATTCATCACTAAAGCAATTGGTGCTGATACAAGATAATTGGTTAGAGTAATAGATTGCAATACCACCCCCAACTTGGTATGGTCTGCAGTTGTGGATTGCTGTGTATCCTGGTAGAGGGTAGATATCTATTGTGTCCTGTTTTAGCCAGGTCTCAGTAAGAATAATGCAGGAGAAGGGTGTCTTTAGTGATTCAAGGAGTGCCAGGAGGTCATCATAGTGTTTGCTTAAGGACCTGATGTTGTAGTTAAGTACTGATAGACTTTTATCATTGTTTAGGATAGTGCTGGCTTGTGATGCTGTGTAGTAAAGGCAGTTACTTTCCAATAGGTTTTGATTGTGTGTCAGATTATGTAGGTTTAGATCAGGGTCAACGTGATCAATCATCTTCTAGGTTTAAATTATGGTTATTTATATCCTGAGTTGTGTGTTGAGTTTTAGTACTGATATCTGTAGTGGTGGGAAGTTTGGACAAGTATATAGCTATAGCATTTTGGTCATGTAGAGTATAGTCACTAATACACATAATGAAGTTGGTGTTGTCTATGTGTTGTGCTGGAATGAGCTAAAGTACAACTAGGTATAAACTAATAATATAAAAATACAAATTAAAAATAGCACAAGACTCTTACTTGTAATTGCACTAAGGTCTAATGTAATGACTTTGGTATAGTCTATGTATTGACCTAGAGTGAGCAATAGTACAACTAGGTGCATGTATGTATGTAGTATGGTTACATTATCATTATTTTTTGCTAAGGGTTCAACCACAGCCAAATACCTTAGACCCTAAATAACCCAACAAAAAGCTGTTGTGTGGGTGATAACCAGCTCCTGTGCTAGACAGCACACCCCAGCACTTTTCAAAAGACTGAACTTGCTAAATATACAAGACACACTCATATTGTAATAATGTTGGTAGAATTACCGACAATATGTAAAGTAAAAGGACACAAGTGCGACTAATGTAGGAATGATAACTTGGAGAACACCTGTGTACAACACTGAAATTCCACCAATCATCTCATGAAATTCAGGGACGCCCAATTAGTGATCAAAGAAACTAATTTCTACAGACACAAGTGCCTTGAATCAACACTAATCGCTGTTTTGAATACAATTAAACAAAACAAACGGCAGCTTCGCCATCTCTGAAGTCTTAGCAAGAATCCTCCTGAAAACAGTAAACCCTGCCATCACAAATAGAAATATTTGTCTAACCTATTTTTATGTTACCCAAGTAATAACTTTTATATCCTTTTACTCACGTGCGAGTTAATTGTGCTGCTGCTGCTGCTGCTGCTGCTGCTGCTGCTGCTGCTGCTGCTGCTGCTGCTGCTGCTGCTGCTGCTGCTGCTGCTGCTGCTGCTGCTGCTGCTGCTGCTTGCTGCTGTGCTGCTTGCTGCTGCTGCTGCTGCTGCTGCTGCTGCTTGCTGCTGCTGCTGCTGGCTGCTGCTGCTCTGCTGCTGCTGCTGCTGCTGCTGCTGTGCTGCTGCTGCTCTGCTGCTGCTGCTCTGCTGCTGCTGCTGCGCTGCAGCTGCTGCCTGCGTGCTGTGCTGTGGCTGCTGCTGCTGCTGCTGCTGCTGCTGCGCTGCTGCTGCTGCTGCTGCTGCTGCTGCTGCTGCTGCTCTGCTGCTGCTGCTGCTGCTGCTGCTGCTGCTGCTGCTGCTGCTGCTGCTGCTGCTGCTGCTGCTGCTGCTGCTGCTGCTGCTGCTGCTGCTGCTGCTGCTGCTGCTGCTGCTGCGGGCTGCTGCTGTTTGCTGCTGCTGCTGCTGCTGCTGCTGCTGCTGCTGCTGCTGCTGCTGCTGCTGCTGCAGCTGCTGCTGCTGCTGCTGCTGCTGCTGCTGCTGCTTGCGCTGCTGCTGCTGCTGCTGCTGCTGGCTGCTGCTCCCTGCTGCTTGCTGCTGCTGCTGCTGCTGCTGCTGCTGCTGCTGCTGCTGCTGCTGCTGCTGCTGCTGCTGCTGCTGCTGCTGCTGCTGCTGCTGCTGCTCCCTGCTGTGCTGCTGCTGCTGCTGCTGCTGCTGCTGCTGCTGCTCTGCTGCTGCTGCTGCTGCTGCTGCTGCTGCTGCTGCTGCTGGCTGGGCTGCGTCCCTGTCCTGCAGCTGCTGCTGCTGTTTGCTGCTGCTGCTGCTGCTGCTGCTGCTGCTGCTGCTGCTGCTGCTGCTGCTGCTGCTGCTGCTGCTGCTGCTGCTGCTGCGCTGCTGCTGCTGCTGCTGCCTGGCTGCTGCTGCTGCTGGCTGCTGCTGCTGCTGCTGCTGCTGCTGCTCCCTGCTGCGGGCTGCTGCTCGCTGCTGCTGCTGCTGCTGCTGCTGCCTGCTGCTGCTGCTGCTGCCTGCTGCTGTTGTTGTTGTTGTTGTTTGTAACAGCTTGACAAAGCTCCTGGAGAGTGAAAGGTTGCCACAATAAAATGTCACAATAGTTGCACTTGTATCCTTTTACTTTACATACACTCATATTATTGTGCCTGCTACATATACAGAACATTAAACTCCACTGTAAACCCTCCACTAAAGCTACTCCTTGACAGTTACAACAGAATGCACAGTCACAATACAAGGCATAAGGCACTTTTCAACATCCCTCGAGTCAGTCTCTCACTATGCAAGAACTCTATGCACATAAAGGGCCTGAAGACCTGGAACTCGCTACTGGAACAGGTCGGGGATCTCCTGACAACTTATACATTTAGAACTTTGCTAAAAAATCATCTTATCTCTCAATATTAACCCTTTGACTGTTTATATCGTATATATACATCTTACCCGCCACTGTTTCTGACGTATTTATATGCATAAATTCTAGCGGCTTCAAATCAAGCAGGAGAAAGCTGGTAGGCCCACATGTAAGAGAATGGGTCTGTGTGGTCAGTGTGCACCACATAAAAAAAATCCTGCAGCATGCAGTGCATAATGAGAAAAAAAACTGTTTTTTTGGATTAAAACGCCGAATTTGAGGTGTACATACTTTTGTATAGTATTTATTGTTGTATTTTCGTTTCCATGGTCTCAGGTGATAAAATGGAAAACATATTACAGAAATAGAGATGATTTTCATTACTTTCACTATGAAAACGACCTTGACATTGAGCTCAAATTAGCGGAAATGTTCAATTTTTACCAATGTTCAAGAATAAGCAGATCACACCACACGTTCAATACACGTCAACTGGGGAGTCTAATATTCTTTTACTAGTGCACTGATATTATTTATACCATTTTTACAATAATGCAGTAGTCTGCATAACAGTAAATTTTGTATTTTTTGTATGAATAAAAAATCAAAATAGAAAGCAACAGTAATATAAGAGGGGCCTAGAGATGTGACTAATGAACAGAGGATATGTTATTTTAGTGCCAAGAATGTCTACGTTCTTTATTCTGGACACTATTTTGAAATTGGCATCTTTTTTAATTTGCGTGAAATTGGCCAAATTGCCAATTTCTGACCACTTTACTGGGTAGTTCAAATCGGTAAATGGGCGGTTTCTTGTACTGAACTGATAGAAAAAATGGAGTTCTAAAGAAACAGCTATGAGTTTGGCCAAAGGGAGCAACGGAATTGGCCAAAAACAGGGCTCAAATTTGGCAAAATTGCCGATGCGTATATGTTGCCGAGACCGCTAACTTCGCGGGAGCGTAATTCCGTGAGTTTTCGACCAGATTTCGTACTTTTGGTGTCATTACCATTGGGAAAAGATTCTCTATCATTTCATAAGAATTTTTTTTTTTTTTTTTTTTTCCAAAAATTTATCAACATAGAATTATCATGTGGGAGTTCGATACGTGGATTAGGTAAGAAATACTCACGTAGGCTGTTATTACGTATAATTGCTGTTATGTGGAGAGAGCCCGCAGCCGTTACCTATCTCCTTGGTTACACTCGTAATACTGACTAGCCGTCTGCCCAGCACCCCGTGAGTAGGTCTTTTGAAATAGTGTCAGCTCAGCACAATATGAAAGACCGTGACTCAGGCGAGACGGTTGGTCGTTGAGTCAACGGACGGTTACTGGTAACTGGTTACTACTGAGACTGGTAACTGGTTACTACTACTGAGAGAATTACAGTTTCAGAAAGGGGCTTGTGACAGTCAAAGGCTTAGCCAAATCAACCAAAACATCTGCTAATTAGTTTTATTATGTGACCTCTAGACTTTTAATTCTGCCAATTTATAAAATATTACCACCAAGCCCATGATGTTTCCCTTCAAATCGCTTGTTCTCTCTAGGCTGGAATATTGCTGTACACTAACAGCCCCCTTCAAGGCTGGCAACATTGCAGACCTGGAGAGTGTACAAAGAACTTTCACGGCACTCATTACCTGGAGTTTACCTAGAGAGGGTTTCAGGGTCATAAGTATGATAAGGCACCTAAATTACTGGGAACAGTTGAAGGCCCTTGATCTGTATTCCCTGGAATGCAGGCGAAGAAAATACAGGGTAATATACACTTGGAAGGTCCTGGAGGGTTTGGGTACCAACCTACACGGAAAATCACTCCCTATGAAAGCAAAAGACTCGGCAGGAGATGCAACATTCCTCCATAAAAAAGTAGGGGCACCACGAGTACACTGAGAGACAACACAATAAGTGTCCGGGGCCCAATACTGTTCAACTGCCTCCTAGCAAAACATAAAGGGGATTACCAATAACCTCGGGCTGTCTTTAAGAAGGCACTGGACAGGCACCAAAAAGTCAGTACCTACCAACCGGGCTGTGGTTCTTATGTCAGCTTGCGTGTGGCCAGCAGTAACAGCCTGGTTGATCAGACGCTGATTCCACCATGAGGCCTGGTCTCAGACTGGGCCACTGGGTGTTAACCCCCAAAATCTTCTCTAGGTAAACTCCAGGTAAACCTGAACCATTACTTGTACGTAGATTTTATGTGCAATTTCAAGATTATTTACGGAACCTTACTCCACCTTACTACCCACATTTGTATTAAGTTTAAATAAGTTTGTAAAACAGTTAACCACTACTTCTTTGTCTAGTTTTAAGTATAGTTACCATGTACTTATTATCTTGTTTAGTTTAATTAGTTACTATGTACATATTAGGATTAATCTGCCCAAAATCCCCAGCATGATAGTGGCTATCTTTGTACTTAGCAAATCAAAATTGCAATTACACATTGTAACCTTTAAAAAGAAATAAACTTTATCTATCTATCTTATCTTAGTTGACTGTTGCAAGGAAAACAATGCCTCCACGGCGTCAACCACGAGGTTCCCTGTGGTCTTGTATCAACTCAACCAGTAAAAAGGTCTAGCACAGACACTCTCTTCTCCACATCCTCAGCAGGTGTGTATGTGTGTGTGTGTGTGCAGAGGCCTCATATACAGAAACTTCTTTATGTTCATTTCAATGATAAGTCAGTAACTGCAGTCTTTGCTGTTATAATAATAATTTATTTCTAGACTTGATGACTCATAATATCACATTTAAATTTTAGAATTTGGAAGAGTTACAATTTGGTCAAGACTACAAAAAATGCAGTTCATACAGTAAAAATGTTTTTAAGGCTAAGAATAATAGTATTATCAGTGGTAGTTTTAGCGCTTCATTTTTTTTATGATAATAATAATAATAATAATAATAATAAACCAGTAGTATAAATACACAAGTCTTACTGGATAGTTTATAATGTATAAACTAGTTTTTTGTATTGTTGTATAATAATCATTGTTTTGAGGCCTTTTTTCATTGGTTGCTTCGTAGGAGGTCCCTAACACGTGAGTTGCTGAACCGGTACATTCCACCGCTGCTGATTCAGGACGTGTTGAACTCTGTGTTGCGACGACTTGCTACCCACCACTCAGCTCTGGCCTCGCACTCTGTGGTCTCCTCTCTGCTTAACATTCTCCTTCATCCTCAGTAAGTTTACTACGGTTGGCCATCACTAGTCTGGCAATCAGTTATCCGGTTCCACAGTAATCCGGCACTAATTTTGGCTAGCATAATTTCAAATTTCATAATTATACAGTGGACCCCTGCCTTTTGGCAGCCACAATTTTCGTGAAATCTGACTTTCGGCAACTTTTTTCAGCAAAATACTGGTACCATCCGACTTACGACCAAGTTTAGTTCTGACCAACCAGTCGTAAGTCAGAATGGACGTAAGTTGAACCTTTGAAAATTGCCGACATACTGGTTTGGGGGATAATGTCAAATGTTTCCTATATAAACTACCTACATAATACTTAATGTAATGTACAATCAATTATTTCATTTTTTTACCATAATTTACTTTTATTGTTATATTTTAATTATTTTTTGTACTGTATATAATGGATGCATGGGAGTGAACTGTATTGTAAATTTACGTCGCAATACATATCATATGTTACTGTTATCTTAAAGCATTGTCAACACAGTGGAATGGGAGAATACCACTGGTAGTGTCATCCTGCCAGAAAAGTTGTTTTAACCTATAACCCTAAGTAAAGAGGAACAACTCTGGAACATGTGTAATACGTACTGGCTGGCTGGTTGGGTGGGTGGCCGGGTGGGTGGGTGGCCGGGTGGTTGGCTGACTGGCTGACTGAATGTGGCTCTCTCTCTCTCTCTGTATCCTCTCTCTGTATCTCTCTCTGTATCTCTCCTCCTCACTCTCTCTCTTTACTCTCTCTCTCACTCTCTCGCTCTCTCGCCCCTCTCCCTTCTCCCCTCCTCTCTCTCTCCTCTCTCTCTCTCTCTTCTTCTCTCTCTCTCCCTCTCTCTCTCTCTCTTCTCTCTCTCTCTCTCTCTCTCACAGTTTCACGTAAGTAAAGTTATCATACATAGTATAAATTACCTAGATAACCCATAAAAATCCAGAAAAAAGTGCTATACAGTGGATCTGTGCTCCAGTGCCCTAAATTAATGATAATATTAATAATAATTATTATTATTATTACAATAATACATATGTACTAATATTAATATTAATATTATTATTAAACTATAATACAATAATCGTGTCCACTCATTACTTACCCTAAAATATCTGTAGTCTTAATGTAGAGTGAGAGGGGAGTAAACAAGATTAAATGAATAAACGAGAGAGAATGAAGGTAGAAGGTTCACGAGTTTATGTAAACAAACGTTGTTTTTTGTTGTTACCAGCCCGGACATGAATGGTTTTTGTTCACTCTGTCGAGCCTACCAGAAAAACATCTTAATTTGTAATTTATATGTAGGAAAGTTTTTTTAAAATAATGTTATGTTAATGTTATGTAGGATGTTTATTATATAATTTTGAAAAAAAATCATAGATTGATTAAGCAAAAATGTCCCATATTAACGTTTTATACACATTTAATGTGCCTCATGATTATTATTGTGTTATTATCATTATTAATATGGCATCTTCAAGACCAATTACACCTCTTAATGAGTGGCTCTGAGACAGACAAGCAGACAGAAAGGCAGACACAGGTAACAGAAAGACAGACCACAGGTAGACAGACAGACATACAGTAGACAGAAAGACACACAGGTAGACAGAAAACAGACACACAGGTAACAGACAAACAGACACACAGAGCAAATTAATATATAACAATGGTTATAAACGCCTATTTTTAAAGGGGTGGACCGGTTTAAGCCAGCGGAAGGCCCGGGCAGAACCA
>NC_069438.1:11272042-11456666 GCF_026875155.1 Cherax quadricarinatus
TCCCTCTGGCCCCATTTGTACCTCGTAATCTGTAAATACCTTTGTAATTTGTCATGATTGTGACCAGACCTACCTGGAGTTCATTACCTTTGTAAATTGTGAGTTCATTACCTTTGTAAACTGTGAGTTCATTACCTTTGTAAATTGTGAGTTCATTACCTCTGTAACTTGCTCAGCTATCAAAACTTTGGAGTTCAGTCCCTGGACCAATTATGTACCTCTGTAATCTTTTGACTACTGCCCACAGGATGGGTATGGGGTGCATAATAAACATATTAAACTAAACAACTGAGTACAGTTGAGTGACAGTAGTTTGTTGGATTATGTATTGGTAGATAAAAGACTGTTGAGTAGACTTCAGGATGTACATGTTTATAGAGGGGCCACAGATATAGATCACTTTCTAGTTGTAGCTACACTGAGAGTAAAGGGTAGATGGGATACAAGGAGAATAGAAGCATCAGGGAAGAGAGAGGTGAAGGTTTATAAACTAAAAGAGGAGGCAGTTAGGGTAAGATACACAGCTACTGGAGGATAGATGGGCTAGGGAGCATAGGCAATGGGGTCGAGAGGTATGGGGTAGGTTTAAAATGTAGTGTTAGAGTGTTTTCAGCAGAGTTTTGGTGGTTACAGGAAGGGGGTTTGCGGGAGGAAGAGGAGCGATTGGTGGAATGATGTTTGTGAAGAGAGTAGTAAGGGAGAAAAAGTTAGCATATGAGAAGTTTTTTTACAAAGTAGAAGTGATGAAAGGGAGGGAAGAGTATAGGGAGAAAAAGAGAGAGGTTAAGAGAGTGGTGAAGCAATGTAAGAAGAGAGCAAATGAGAGAGTGGGTGAGATGTTATCAACAAATTTTTTTGAAAATAAGAAAAAGTTTGGAGTGAGATTAACAAGTTAAGAAAGCCTAGAGAACAAATGGATTTGTCAGTTAAAAATAGGAGAGGAGAGTTATTAAATGGAGAGTTAGAGGTATTGGGAAGAAATGGAGGGAATATTTTGAGGAATTGTTAAATGTTATGAAGATAGGGAAGCTGTGATTTCGTGTATAGGGCAAGGGGGAAAACAACACTTGTAGGAGTGAGGAAGAGCCAGTTGTGAGTGTGGGGGAAGTTCGTGGGCAGTAGTAAAATAAAAGGGGTAAGGCAGCCGGGATTGAGGGGAAAAGATAGAAATGTTAAAAGCGGGTTTGGGGATATAGTTTTGGAGTGGTTGGTGCAATTATTTAATAAATGTATGGAAGAGGGTAAGGTACCTAGGATTGGCAGAGAGCATGCATGTTCCTTTTGTATAAAGGAAAGGGAAAAAAAGAGAGTGCAAAAATTATGGGGGAAAAAAAGTCTGTTGAGTATACCTGGCAAAGTGTATGGTAGATTTTATTAAATTGAAAGAATTAAGAGTAAGACGGAGAATAGGATAGCAGATAAAACAAGAGGCTTTGGGAAAGGGTAGGGGGTGTGTGGACCCGTGTTTACAGTGAAACATATAATGAACAGTATTTAGATAAGGCTAAAGAGGGCTTGTGGCATTTATGGATTTGGAAAAGGCGTATGGACAGGGTGGATAGGGGGCAATGTGGCAGATGTTGCAGGTGTATGGTGTAGAAAGGGAGGTTACTGAAAGCAGTGAAGAGTTTTTACGAGGATAGTGAGGCTCAAGTTAGAGTATGTAGGAAAGAGGAAATTATTTCCCAGTAAAAGTAGGCCTTAGACAAGGAGTGTGATGTCACCGTGGTTGTTTAATATATTTATAGATGGGGGTTTTAAGAGAAGTAAATGCGAGGTCTTGGCAAAGGCGTGGAGTTAAAAGATAAAGAATCACAAAATAAAGTGGGAGTTGTCACAGTTGCTCTTTTCTGATGACACTGTGCTCTTGGGAGATTCTTTAGAGAAGTTGCAGAGATTTTGGGGGGGAAAGAATTTGGTAGGGTGTGCAAAATGAAGAAAATTGAAAATGAAAAACAGGAAAGAGTAAGGTTATGAGGATAACAAAAAAATTAGGTGATGAAAGATTGGATATCAGATTGGAGGGAGAGAGTATGGAGGGGGTGAATGTATTCAGATATTTGGGAGTGACGTGTCAGCGGATGGGTTATGAAAGATGAGGTGAATCATAGAATTGATGAGGGGAAAAGGGGAAGTGGTGCACTTAGGAGTCTGTGGAGACAAAGAACTTTGTCCTTGGAGGCAAAGAGGGGAATGTATGAGGTATAGTTTTTACCAACCTCTTATATGGGTGTAAAAGCATGGGTGATGAATGTTGCAGCGAGGAGAAAGCTGGAGGCAGTGGAGATGTCATGTCCTGAGAGCAATGTGTGGTGTGAATATAATGCAGAGATTCGTAGTTTGGAAGTTAGGAGGAGGTGCGGGATTCCCAAAAACTGTTGTCCAGAGGGCTGAGGAAGGGTTGTTGAGGTGGTTCGGACATGTGGAGAGAATGGAGCGAAACAGAATAACTTCAAGAGTGTATCAGTCTGTAGTGGAAGGAAGGCGGGGTAGGGGTCGGCCAAAGGAAAGGTTGGGGGGAGGGGGTAAAGGAGGTTTTTTGTGTGCGAGGGGCTTGGACTTCAGCAGGCATGCGTGAGCGTGTTTGATAGGAGAAAAATGGAGACAAAGGTTTTTAATATGTGGCATTTTCCCAAGAAGGGGTGTTGGAAATGAATGGTTGTCCAGAGCAATTGGTATTAATTGTTGGCTGGATAAACGCTGAAAAGGATAAGCAATACCATTCATTGACAACTGGGACAACTTCTATGGCCGAAATGATATGTAATGCCAGGGATGAGGTTCACTTATCCAGGGCGGGTTTGTGGGTTTTCTTGTTAGCTCATTGAGGGGGTTGTCACACTTTAAACTAAGATTAGTTAGAGGTATGTTTGAAATGATAAATAATGAGTATGGATATATTGATTTAAATGCTCTGATATTAAGGATTTTAAATAGTAACTGTCAGGGAGTAACTCTGGGTAATGATAATTTCAAAATTGGGGTAAAAAAAAAGGGTGAATAGGAAAAATGTACAGAAGAAAAAACACAATGGTGTTTTTTTGCTAACAGTCGAAGTGCAAGAAAAGATTAATTAACAAACGTTTGGTAGAAATGTGCTGGGAACTTTGACGTCTTTTGCATTAACTGAAACATAGTGTGATTTAAGAGTCGGGAAAAGATTGCTGATATAATATTCAGGGGTTTAAGCTTTTCCCATGTGGATAGATTTAATGGAAGGGTGGAGGAGTTGCATTATATGTTCGAGAAACTATTAACTGTTGCATAAAACCAGGTATAAAAATAGATGGAACAGTAACAAAAATCTTTTTGGGTTTAAGTTTGTAGAAGGTCAAGAAAAACTAATTCTAGTTGTAATATATGGACCCCAGCTTTGGATCATGATAGAGGGAGACTTCTTGGAACGAAATTGTTAGGGCTTCTAGACACAATAACATAGTGATAGTAGGGATTTAACTTTAGTAAATTGACTGGAATTCTTTGACCGGTAATCTAGAGTCCAGTGACTTTATGGAAACAGTTCAGGAAACAGTTTTCTGAAGCAGTGTGTAACAAAGCCTACCAGGGGTAATAATTTGCTAGACCTAGTCTTGTCAAATAAGGAAACACTCGTGAATAATCTGGAGATCACTGAAGAGCTTGGCGCAAGTGATCACAAATCCATCACTTTTAGCATTAACTGGGAATACAAGAATAATGATAATACGGTAAAAATCCCTGATTTTCGTTCTGCTGATTATAATGGACTTAGGGAACACCTGTCAAATCTCGATTGGGGTTATCTAGCTAATGATTTTATTGACGATGATCATACTTATGATTATGAAGGGATCTGCATCTATGATTTTTTTTCTTAACCCTTTCAGGGTCGAGAGGCCCTCTCTGAAACTTGTTCTCAGGGTTGAAAATTTTTCAGAAAAAAAAAAAATTATTTTTTCTTATGAAAAAATAGAGTCCTTTCCCGATCATAATGACACCAAAATTATGAAATTTGATGGAAAACTTACGGAATTATGCTCTCGTGAAGTTAGTGGTCTCGATGATGTTTACGGTGTGGTTTGTTTGCAATCGTGTCATTATGATTTCGTGAGTCATGTCGACGATGTTTACGGATAAGTGATTTTGCCCAATTTGAGCCCTATTTTTGGCCAATTCCTGTGTACTAGTTGGCAAAAATCATAACTATTTTGCTAGAACTCCATTTTTTTCTATCGAATGAGTACAAGAAACCACCCATTTACCGATTTCAACTATCCAATAAAGTGGTCAGAAATTATCAATTTTGCCAATTTCTCACAAATTTCAAAAGATGCCAATTTCCAAATAGGGTCCAGAATAAACAAGAAAGACATTCCTGGCACTAAAATAACATTTCCTCTGTTCATCTGTCATGTCCCCAGGCCCGTCTTCCATTTCTTTTGCTTTCCACTTTGAATTTTTACTCTCACAAAAAATAGAAGATTTACTGTTATGCAGACTACTGTATTAGTGTAGAAATGATATAAATAATATCAGCACGCTTGTGAAAGAATATTAGACTCACCAGTTGATGTGTATTGGACGCGTGGCATGATTTGTTTACTTTTGAACTTTGGCAAAAATCGAATATTTCTGCTACTTTGAGCTCAATTTCAAGGTACTTTTCATTGTGAAACCAATCAAAATTGTCTCAATTTCTGCAATATGTCTTCCATTCTATAAAATGAGACCAGGAAAACTAGAATACAACAATAAATACCATACGAAAATACAGTGCAAAGTCACTGTTTTAAACCAAAAACAAGGACAAAGTTTTTTTTTTCTCATTACGCACTGTGCTGCAAGATTTTTTTATACTGCGCACACTGACCACATAGACCCATTCTTTCATATGTAGGCCTACCAGCTTTCTCTTGCTAGATTTGAGGGCGCTAGAAATTAGGCGTACTAGTACGTCAATAACCCTTGTGCGTAAGCTGTACTAGTACGTCAGAAACTCTGAAAGGGTTAATAATGTATACCATGCTCAGAGTATATACATTCCCCAGAGAGAAATTAGGTCTAATAATAATGATCCCAAATGAATTAACAGGAGGCTAAACTATCTATTAGGGGAGAAAAGGGGAATTTATAGGCGCATCAGAAGAGGAGAGGTTAACCTTACTGACCAATATGTTCAACTTAAAAGAGAAGCAAAAAAGGGGATTAGAAAGGCTAAACATGGCTATGAAATTAGAGTTGCTAATGAATCAAAGACTAATCCAAAGGGGTTCTTTCAAGTGTATAGGATGAAGGTGAAGGAAAAAGTAGGGCCTCTGAAAATTGGGAATGGACAGCTGATGGATAACGAACTGGAAATGTGTTCCTTATTTAATGACTGTTTTTTGTCAGTTTTTACACAGGAAGATGTCATTGAGATTCCAGTAATTAACAATTATTTAGTTCCTGATGAATTTAAATTAACTAATATTACTGTCCCGAGGGACATGGTTATTAAACAGATAGACAAACTGAAGTAAAATAAGTCCCCGGGACCCGATGAGTTGTTTTCCAGGGAACTTAAGGAATGTAAGATGGAGCTTAGTCAGCCATTAACGAGTGTATTTAATGCGTCCATCCTTACTGGTGTTGTGCCAAAGTTGTGGAAGATGGCTAATGTGGTTCCTATATTCAAATCAGGGGATAAGTCCACTCCTTCAAATTACCGTCCAATAAGCCTGACATCTATAGTGGGCAAGTTACTAGAATCAATTATAGCTGACATTATTAGAAGTCACCTTGAAGAGCATAATTTGATTAATGAATCTCAGCATGGGTTCACGAGAGGTCATTCCTGCTTGACAAATTTACTGACGTTCTTCATTAGAACATTTGAGGCAGTGGACAGTGATAAAGAATATGATATGGTTTATTTGGATTTTAGTAAAGCCTTCACGGTATAGGAGGTAAAGTTTTAGCATAGATAGAGGCATGGCTTACTAATAGTAAGCATAGAGTTACCATTAATGGGGTGAAATCTGAATGGGGATTAGTCACGAGTGGCATTCCACAAGGATCAGTTTTAGGCCCTCTCTTGTTCATAATTTACATTAATGACCTTGATGAAGGGATTACAAGTGACATGAGTAAATTTGCTGATGATACAAAGGCAGGCCATATAATTCATTCTGAGGAGGATAGCAATGAACTCCAGGAGGATTTGGACAAATTAATGTCTTGGTCTGAAAAATGGCAGATGAAGCTCAATGTGGATAAGTGTAAGGTACTAGTCCTTGGTAATGAAAATAACCCTCGAAGCTATAATCTAGGTGAAGTAGAGCCTGATCATACAGAATGTGAAAAAGACTTGGGAGTCATGGTAAACAGAAATCTAAAGCCAAGACAGCAGTGCCTTAGTGTGTGCAACAAGGCTAACAGATTACTAAGATTTATCTCTAGAAGTACATGTATAAGTAACAGAAGTCCAAAAGTTATTTTACAGCTCTATACCTCACTAGTGAGGCCTCATTTGGATTATGCCGCTCAGTTTTGGTCTCCTTACTACAGGATGGATATAGATTCATTGGAGAACATACAAAGAATGACTAAAATGATTTACTGTGTAAGGAATCTCTCGTATGAAGATAGACTTAAAGCCTTAAATCTCCACTCTCTGGAGAGACATAGAATGAGGGGAGATATCATTGAAGTGTATAAGTGGATGACGGGCATGAACAAAGGAGATGTTAATAAAGTACTGAGGGTGTCAAACCAGGTAAGAACCAGAAATAATGGATTTAAGTTGGAAAAAATTAGATTTAGAAAGGACATAGGTAAGTACTGGTTTTCTAACAGAGTTGTGGATGCGTGGAACAATCTTCCCAGTAGGGTGATAGAGGCTAGGACCTTGGGTAGCTTTGGTGATAGAGGCTAGGACCTTGGGTAGCTTTAAAAAGAGATTGGACAGATACAGTGGTCCCTCGCTTTTCGTAATTTAATCCATTCCTGGAGCCGTTACTATAAACAAAATTTACGATCTGCGAATCAATTTTCCCCATAAGAAATAATGTAAATACAATTAATCCATTCCTGACACCCAGAAGAATTAAAACAAAAAAATTTTTTACATGAAATATACATGTAGTACATAAACAATACAATGGAAAATGATGAATGAAACATTAATAGCATAACACTTACCTTTATTGGAGATTCTTCTTAGTGTATGGGAGACTGGAGGAGTAGAGAGAGTGGATTGTTTATAGTTTGGAAGGGGAATCCCCTTCCAGCAACACCTCAGGTACCAATTGCTTTTCTGGGGTTGCTTGTCTTCTCTGTTTCTTAATGCCACTAGGACCAGCTTGATAGTCACTGAAGTCCTGTCTCGCAAAATAACTGTGGAGAGAGCTCTTTAACATTTCCCTAAAATGGCCCAAGACTTTGTCACTGTACATGTTGCCAATATGGCTTGCAACAACCTTGTTAGGGTGATGTTTCTCCATAAAGCTTTCCATCTTATCCCACATAGTAAAAATCTCTTTAATTTCTGAAGAAGGCACCTTCTTCCATCTCTCTTCCTCCTCCTCTGCAGCAAGATTCTGAGCTGCAATGTGTTGCTCTTCCTGCTGAAGCTCTTGCAGCTCCTCAGTGGTGAGCACTTCATTGTGGTCTTCCACCAATTCTTCCACATCCTCCAAACTCACATCCAACCCCATGGAACTCCCAGTGCCGTAATTGATTTTACAATATTTTATAATTGGTAGTTTTACCAACGCTCTTATATGGGTGTGAAGCATGGGTGATGAATGTTGCAGCGAGGAGAAGGCTGGAGGCAAGTGAGATGTCATGTCTGAGGGCAATGTGTGGTGTGAATATAATGCAGAGAATTCGTAGTTTGGAAGTTAGGAGGAGGTGCGGGATTACCAAAACTGTTGTCCAGAGGGCTGAGGAAGGGTTGTTGAGGTGGTTCAGACATGTAGAGAGAATGGAGCGAAACAGAATGACTTCAAGAGTGTATCAGTCTGTAGTGGGAAGGAAGGCGGGGTAGGGGTTGGCCTAGGAAAGGTTGGAGGGAGGGGGTAAAGGAGGTTTGTGTGCGAGGGGCTTGGACTTCCAGCAGGCATGCGTGAGCGTGTTTGATAGGAGTGAATGGAGACAAATGGTTTTTAATACTTGACATGCTGTTGGAGTGTGAGCAAAGTAACATTTATGAAGGGATTCAGGGAAACCGGCAGGCCGGACTTGAGTCCTGGAGATGGGAAGTACAGTGCCTGCACTCTGAAGGAGGGGTGTTAATGTTGCAGTTTAAAAACTGTAGTGTAAAGCACCCTTCTGGCAAGACAGTGATGGAGTGAATGATGGTGAAAGTTTTTCTTTTTCGGGCCACCCTGCCTTGGTGGGAATCGGCCAGTGTGATAAAAAAAAAAAAAAAAAAAAAAATAGGCTCATCAGGGTCAGTCTCAAACCCTTCATAATCCCTCTTGTCGACACAATATGGCCACAATTTTCTCCAGGCAGAGTTCAAAGTCCTGGTAGTCACTCCCTCCCAAGCCATACCTATAAGGGTTATGCAAAGGAGGATGCTGAAGTGTTCTCTCCAAAATTCCCTTAGGGTCAAGTGAGTGTCTGTGGTCACAGTCAAGCACCTGTGAAACATTGCTTTTGTGTAGAGTTTTTTAAAGTTTGCAATGACCTGCTGGTCCATGGGCTGGAGGAGAGGAGTGGTATTCGGGGGCAAGAACTTTACTGTGATGAACCCAAACTCCTCGAAAATTAGGTCATCCAAGTTTGGAGGATGAGCAGATGCATTGTCCATTACTAGCAGGCACTTGAGATCCAATTTCTTTTCCAGGGCTAAACACTTCATTGAACCACTCGATGAAAATTTCCCTCGTGACCAATGCCTTACTATTAGATTTCCAAAACACACACAATTTACTCTTCATAACATTGTTTTTCCTGAACACTCTGGGATTTTCTGAATGGTACACTAGTAATGGCTTCACTTTGAAATCCCCACTAGCATTAGCACAGAACATTAGCGTCAGCCTGTCTTTCATAGGCTTGTGTCCTGGCATTGCCTTTTCCTCTTGTGTAATGAAGGTCCTCTTTGGCATTTTCTTCCAAAAGAGGCCTGTTTCGTCACAATTGAACACTTGTTCAGGTTTCAGTCCTTCAGCCTCTATGTACTCCTGGAATTCATGCACATATTTTTCAGCCGCCTTGTGGTCCGAACTGGCAGCCTCACCATGCCTTACCACACTGTGTATGCCAGTACGGTTCTTAAATCTCTCAAACCAACCTTTGCTGGCCTTAAATTCACTCACATCACCACTATTTGCAGGCAATTTCTTTACCAAATCTTCATGCAATTGCCTAGCCTTTTCACAAATAATCGAAGTCATAAGAGTATCTCTTGCTAATTGTTTCTCATTTATCCACACCAATAATAACTTCTCAACCTCTTCGAGTACTGGTGATCTCATTTTTGTCAGCATAGTTACTCCCTTTGCAACAACAGCATCCTTGCTTTCCTTTTTCTTGGCCACTATGGAAAATAAGGTTGTGTAGGGTTTCTTATACATCTTGGACAGTTCGGCCACACTTGTACCACTTTCATATTGTTCAATGATGGTTTTCTTAAATTCAATTGTATTTCTCACCTTCTTTACCACAGGCTTGGCACTAGGAGCTTTCTTTGGAGCCATGGTAGCTTATTTAGTACTTGCAAGCACTAAAATAAATGGAATATTATGAAACATTTTGCTGGAGCACGTGAGGGGACCTTCGCTCACTGGTAAACAATGCCAGACTGGCTGCTGCCATGGCTCACGCCATGGGTATGCGTCCAGGACAAATTACGACTCGCGAGTCAACTTATGAAAAGCGAGTCCATGTTTATACGAAAATAACCCTATGATTGGCGAAATTTACGATTGCCGGGAACTACGAAAAGCGAGGGACCACTGTATATGAGTGGGAGGGGCTGGGTTTGATTGGTGTCATTGGGTACAGGAGTAAATTCTTGGTTAGCTTTGGGTAGACGTTGTTTTAATAAGGACCTGCCTTGCATGGCCCAGTAGGCCTTCTGCAGTGTTCCTCCATTCTTATGTTCTTAAAATCACATCTATTTCTGTAATATATCTTCTATTATATCAAATGAGACCAAAAAAACGAGAATACAACATAAAAACCATACAAAAATATACTGCTAAGGGGCCGTTAATGGCTGAGAAGTGAACTCCGTTATTTATTGTCTGATGTTTTAAATTTCTGGAGTATGTTAAGTACCTTTCCATCATACATTGCCCAGTTTCAATAAGATAGCCCAACAAAGAACAGAGAAAAAAAATAATAATATCTTTATTTACTAAATGTACATGGTAAACAGGCCTAGCTGACATCAGTAAATTCCAATATTAACCTTGACCTAAAATGCTTTCTTGATAGTTGTGACAGAACCCACAGGCACAACACCAGACACAAACATCTCTATGACATTCCCCGTGTCCGACTAAACCTTTACAAAAATTCAATGTACAGCAGGGCCCCACTTTACGGCGTTTCGCTTTACGGTGTTCCACTAATACGGACATTTAAAATTATGACCAAAACTCGCTATACGGCTCCCCCCACCTGTCTTTCTAATACGGTCACAGCGGCCCACCGAGTTTGTTTACATTCTCCCTGAACACATCTCCTTATTATGTCTGGAAACTTTCCAAAATTTCAAGTGTTTTAAAGTTATTGTATATTTTATATGTATTGTACTTGATAATTAAACTTGTGTACACCTGTACCTAAATAAACTTACACACTGTGCTGGCATGTAGGTACACATTAAAATCACTAAGAGTCTCTCTACTCTTGATGCAATAATAATAATAATAATAATAATAATAATAATAATAATAATAATAATAATAATAATAGTAATAATAATAATCTCTTGGGCGCATTAATGTTGCATATTACGTTAATATAGACATTTCCCTTAATCTATCTATGATATTTTTTCAAAATTATATAAGAAACACATTATGTAACACACAAACATGATGCATGCACCCACAGTTTAAAAATTTATACAAATATATATGAGATGTTTACCAAACGGTTTGTAGAAGTGTCGGAAGAATTACGTTTTCTCTAGCCCGTCACCTGTTACTAGGGATAACTGTAGAAAAATATTCCTTTCGTATGCCTTCACTTTATAGCTATAATTCTGTATTAACTTGTACACAGTGTAAGAGTATTTGTTTCGTGATTTAATTATTATAATAATAATAAAAATATTATAAGGTAAAAGTTTCACAAACTCTTACAAATGTACATGAATGAACTAAAACTGGACACGTATTAATACTGTCTATGTATTTCGCCTGACCGAGTGATCGTCCACAACCTGTTCAGTTTGTCTGTTTACGCTGTCTGAGCTCGGTGTATCATTAAATGTTGTATATTACGTTAATATACACATTTTCATTAATCCATCCATGATATTTTTTTCAAAATTATATAATAAACACGATACATAACATAAATACATAACAACATATGTGTAGAGAACCTAGGATAACCCAAAAAAGTCAGAGTGACTTACTTCCATTGCCTTCACTCAGAGCATCATTTCTCTCAAAATGATGTTACATGAGAATGGGAGTGTTCTTCTTTATTTATTCTACCGTATCAATGTAGAGACAACCTGTACACAATGTAACTTGTACACAAACCAGACGTGTACACTTCGTTTACAAAACTTACGTTCGCCTGGGTTTTTTTACATAACTCTGCGCCTGTCCTCTCTCATGCACTCATTCTTTCTCTCTGGTATGGTAGCCTGGCTGATTACCATACATACCACACTTGATTTTTTACAATAAATACTACTCATCTCACCCTATATTTTAAGGTAAGTAATGAGTGAACTGTATATACATTTTTATCGCTCTGGGATGCTTAAATATCATAGAATAGTATGTGTGGGTGGGTTGGCCTGGTATGGTAGCCTGGCTGACTACCATACATACCACACTTGATTTTTTACAATAAATACTACTCATCTCACCCTATATTTTAAGGTAAGTAATGAGTGAACTGTATATACATTTTATCGCTCTGGGATGCTTAAATATCATAGAATAGTATGTGTGGGTGGGTTGGCCTGGTATGGTAGCCTGGCTGACTACCATACATACCACACTTGATTTTTTACAATAAATACTACTCATCTCACCCTATATTTTAAGGTAAGTAATGAGTGAAAATGTATATACATTTTATCGCTCTGGGATGCTTAAATATCAAAAGAATAGTATGTGTGGGTGGGTGGCCTGGTGAGGTAGCCTGGCTATTACAATACATACCACACTTGATTTCTTACAATAAATACTACTTGTCTCACCCTAGATTAAGACTATAAATATTTTAAGGTAAGTAATGAGTGCACTATGTGTGTATTGTACTTTTTTATTGTTTTTTGATGCCTGGTTCTATTGCTAACATAATATATGTTAGTGTAAACTTGTTATCTAGTGTTTGTATGCATTTGTAAGTGGAAAAAAAAGGGTGTTCCACTTTACGGCGGTAGCCTGGAACCTAACCCGCCGTATAAGTGGGGCCCTCCTGTATGTCAAAGGCCCTAAAATCTGGAACACCCTACCTGAAAATTCCAAAACTGCAGACACATTCATCACCTTCAAAACTACCATCAGAAAACATCTTATCTCCCTGATACACCCCGTCAACTAATAATACGAATACCACCTGGTGGTTCACACTTACACTCACTCACCCATTTGACCATAAACAGAAATCTCAATCTCAATCTCAAAATAATGAATCTTAACTAGTCAAAAGTTGGCCTGTGATACTCCAATACTGAAACTATGTACTGTGCCAAAACAAAAGCATTCACATTGCTAAACTCACAACTAGTATTTAGTCACTTAGCCATAATACCAACTTATCTCATAATTCTGTAACATTTTAAACCTAAGATTTAATATAAGTCTGCCCGAAATGCCTAGCCATGCTAGGCGTTCTAGTGGTACACTCTGTAATTATTATTTTACTACATGTAAACCACACAATAACCAAATTCTGTAAACTCAGCATTGTAATACTTATAGAGAATAAAGTTTGAATTTGAATTTGAATTTGAATACTACTACACCTACCATCCAACTTACAACCTGCTCGACATTTAACCATTCGACTTACGACCGTGTTTTCAATGCCAAATTTCTGGGAAATAAACAACTGTTTGTGTTGTACACAGTGTTTATCCTAAACCTTACAATATAAAATACAGAACTAACAGCATAAAAAGTAAAGTAAAATATGAAATACACTAACCATCCGACTTACAACCAAGCTTTGTTCTGACCAACTGGTCGTAAGTCAAAATAGACGTAAGTCGAACCTTTGAAAATTGCCGACATACTGGGTAGGGCATAATGTCAAAACTTTCCTATATAAACTACCTACATAATACTGTAATGTAATGTACAATCATTATTTCATTTTTTTTACCATAATTTACTTTTATTGTTATATTTTAATTATTTATGTACTGTATATAATGTATGCATGGTAGTGAACTGTATTGTAAATTTTACATTGCATACAGTATCATATGTTACTGTTATCTTTATGTATTGTCGACACAGTGGAATGGGAGAATACCACTGGTAGTGTCATCCTGCCAGAATGTTGTGTAACCTATACCCTAAGTAAAGAGAAACAACTCTGGAACATGTGTAATACGTATCTGGCTGGCTGGCTGGCTGGCCAGGTGGGTGGGTGGCCAGGTGGGTGGTTGGCTGATGGGCTGACTGAATGTGGCTGTCTCTCTCTCTCTGTATCTCTCTCTCTCTCTCTCGCTCTCTCACACACACACACACAGGTACACGTAAGTAAAGTTATCATACATAGTATAAATTACCTAGGATAACCCATAAAATCCAGACAAAGTGCTATACAGTGGATCTGTGCTCCAGTGCCCTAAATTAATAATAATATTAATAATTATTATTATTATTATTATTATTATTACAATAATACATATGTACTAATATTAATAATATTATTATTATTAAACTCATTACTTACCTTAAAATATCTGTAGTCTTAATGTAGAGTGAGAGGTGAGTAAACAAGATTAAATGAATAAACGAGAGAGAGAATGAGAGTGTAGAAGGTTCACGAGTTATGTAAACAAACGTTGTTGTTGTTACCAGCCCGGACACGAATGGTTTTTGTTCACACTGTCAAGCCGACCAGAAAAACATCTCATATTTGTTAATCTATATGTTATGTAGCATGTTTATTATATAATTTTGAAAAAAAAAATCATAGATGGATTAAGCAAAATGTCTATATTAACGTTTTATACACATTTAATGCGCCTCAGTGATTATTATTATTATCATTATTAATATGGCATCTTCAAGACCAAGTACACTCTTAATGAGTGGCTCTGAGACAGACAATCAGACAAAGACAGACACACACTTAGAAAGACAGACACAGGTAGACAGAAAGACAGACACACAGGTAGACAGAAAGACAGACACACAGGTAGACAGAAAAACAGACACACAGGTAGACAGAAAGACAGACACATAGGTAGACAGAAAGACGGACACAGGTAGACAGAAAGACAGACACATAGGTAGACAGAAAGACAGACACAGGTAGACAGAAAGACAGACACACAGGCAGACAGAAAGACAGACACAGATAGTCAGAAAGACAGACACACACAGGTAGACAGAAAGACAGAAAGACAGACACACAGATAGACAGACACACACAGGTAGACAGAAAGACAGAAAGACAGACACACAGGTAGACAGAAAGACAGACACAGGTAGACAGGCAGACACACAGGTAGACAGAAAGACAGACACACAGGTAGACAGAAAGACACACACACAGGTAGACAGACAGATAAACAGTAACACAGATACAGACAGACACAGATATACAGGCAGACAGATACAGACAGTGCAACAGTGAAAGCAAATAGAGAGTTCGAGAATAAGAGCCCTTCTTGCCACAATCTCCAGTGCAAGATTCAGACTTCATCTAAGGGGCCATGGTGAAATTTACTGTCCAGTTAATACAGCATGATGCCGCTGATAGGGCAGGGTTACTCAAACTGATGCTGCCTGCATGATGCATTGCTGCCGCGAGTATCCTCAAATATTGTACAGCTGTGTGCATCAGCCGGGCCAGCCCAGCTGCCAGATACACGATCGTAAGTCGAGTGGACGTATGTCAAGCAGGTCGTAAGTCGGATGGTAGGTGTACCAAAATAAAACAATAAAATGAAGTCATTACAAAAATGTGATGTTGATATTCAATAGTAAGGTTCGACTTGCGTCCATTTTGACTTACGACCAGTTGGTCGGAACCGAACTCGGTCATAAGTCGGATGGTACCTGTATATAGAAAGCCCCTTGTTATGCTAAGCATTTCAGGCAAATTAGGTCAGTGTCCAAGGATAACACCCACACCAGTCCACTAATGCCCAGGTACCCATTTACTGATGGGTGAACATAGATAACAGGTGTAAAGAAACACCCAATGTTTCTACCCTGGCTGGGAATCGAATACTGTATTTACTAAAAGTAAGCAGGTTATAACAATAAATGGAGAAAAAGAAATTGGAATGACTTATGCAGCAAGTAGCACAACCATACAGTACCAGCAAGTTGGTGTGGTGACCCTGGAAATTTAAAATTATGCTAGCTGAAATTAGTGCCGAATAACTGATGGAACCAGATGTCTGATTGCCGGATTTATGATGGTGGACCTGTACTCGGTAATTTACATACATCTTACTATGAATGATAATTTATGTGGATAATTCTGGTGGCCTGGTGGCTAACACTCTCGCTTCACACGGCGAGGGTCTGGGTTCGATTCCCAGCCAGAGTAGAAACATTGGGCGTGTTTCTTTCCACCTGTTGTCTATGTTCCCCATCAGTAAAATGGGTACCTAGGTGTTAGTTGACTGGTGTGGGTCGCATCCTGGGACACTGACCTAATTTGCCCGAAATGCTGAGCATAACAAGGGGATTTCTATGCAGTAGTATGTCATTGTTGTCAGCTAGGCCTGTATACCATGTACATGTACTTGTAGTAAATAAAGATATTATTATTATTATTATTACCTGTCTCCTCAAGGAAGGTTCCTTGATGCTGGTGAGGGGCTCTTGATCTAGGGAACCGAATATGTGCTCCAGTTCCCTGAATCAACCCAGAATACCTTCCTCCCCCTCTTCCACAGGTGCTGTATAATCCTATGGGTTTAGCGCTTCCCCCCTGATTAAAATAATAAAAATAATAAGTGTACCTGTACCTAAATAATTTAAACTTACTAATTTGAAACCATGAGTGATGATGTAAGAAAACAGACAGAAATGGTCTTGTTTGCTATAAAATGTGGTACATAAAATTTATATTATTAAATTTACAAACCATATTACATAAAAAAAAAGCCATACTTGTCATAAGAGGAAACTAAAATGTCATGATCAAGGGGCTAGTAATGCCTTCTCCTGTATAATTTACTAAATTCAAAAAGGAAAACTTTTTTTTAGGTCACCCTGTCTCAGTAGGATATGGTCAGTTTGTTGAAAAATAAAATTATATCATAACGTGTACTGTTGCAAGCTGTACTGTGTGAGGTATTGCTGTACTCAACTTGTGTCAGTACTCTACTTGTGTCAGTACTCTACTTGTGTCAGTACTCTACTTGTGTCAGTACTCTACTTGTGTCAGTACTCAACTTGTGTCAGTACTCTACTTGTCCCAGTACTGTACAATCTCTCCTCACTTAACAACGGAGTTCAGTTCTGAAGACCACATCAGTAAACAAATTCGTTGCTAAGTGAGGAGCATACTCTAATGATAGTTGGTTTGTGTCAACCATCTTTGATATTGTTTTAATGTCATCTTTGCACCATTAGTATAACATTTCTGGTACATTTTTAAATGTTCATACAATAGTGTACTGTATACTGTAATACATACACAGAATAAAAGAAATCAGCTCTAACATACTTTACAGCCTCTCCTCACTTAGCGACTTGCTTATTCACTGACGACTCCGACTATGACGAACTCTCTGACCAGTATGCATACCTAAATAATGTATATTGGAGCCAATTTCCTCTATTCTGTTTATTACAATATACGGTACACTACTGTACAAACATTTAAAAATATACCAGAAATGTTATAAATGCAAAGGTGACATTAAAGCAATATCAAAGATGGATGACATAAACCCATTACCATTATTGTATGCTCCTCATTTAGTGATGTGGTATTAGGAACGGAACACTTTCGTTAATTAACTCTTTCAGGGTCGGCAGGCACTCTCAGAGACTTGTTCTCAGGGTCACCCAAATTTCAAAAAAAAAAAAAATTATTTTTTTCTTATGAAAAGATGGAGAATCTTTTCCTGATCATAATGACACCAAAAGTATGAAATTTGATGGAAAATGTACGGAATTATGCTCTTGCAAAGTTAGCGGTCACGACGATGTTTACGCATTGGCGATTTTGCCTAATTTGAGCCCTATTTTCGGCCAATTCCAGTGTACTAGTTGATAAAAATCATAACTATTTCGCTAGAACTCCATTTTTTCTATCGAATGAGTACAAGAAACCACCCATTTACCGATTTCAACTATCCAATACAGTGGTCAGAATTTAGCAATTTTGCCAATTTCACACAAATTTCAAAAGATGCCAATTTCCGAATAGGTTCCAGAATAAACAAGAAAGACATTCCTGGCACTAAAATAACATTTCCTCTGTTCATCAGTCATGTCCCCACGCCCCTCTTATATTCTTTTGCTTTCCACTTTGAATTTTTATTCTCACAAAAAAATAGAAGATTTACTGTTATGCAGACTACTGCATTAGTGTAGAAATGGTATAAATAATATCAGCACACTTGTGAAAGAATATTAGACTCACCAGTTGACGTGTATTGGACGCATAGCATGATTTGTTTACTTTTGAACTTCGGTAAAAATCGAACATTTCTGCTACTTTGAGCTCAATTTCAAGGTACTTTTCATTGTAAAACCGGTCAAAATCATCTCAATTTCTGTAATATGTCTTCCATTCTATAAAATGAGACCAGGAAAACTAGAATGCAACAATAAATACCATACGAAAATATAGTGCAAAGTCGCTGTTTTTATCCAAAAACACGGTGAAAGCTTTTTTTTTCTCATTACGCACTGTGTGCTGCAGGATTTTTTTATACCATGCTCACTGACCACATAGACCCATTCTTTCATATGTAGGCCTACCAGCTTTCTCTCATTAGATTTGAGGGCGGTAGAATTTAGGCGTACTAGTACGTCAAAAACCCTGGTGCGTAAGCCGTACTAGTACGGCCGAAACCCTGAAAGGGTTAAGTGAAGAGAGGCTGTATTTAGGTATGCATACTGGTCAGAGAGCCCGTCGTAAGTCCGAGTTGTTGGTAAACGAGTGTGTCGCTGGGCAAGGAGAGGCTGTACTTGTATCACCTGTTCATTTCTTACGCAGTTCATTTTCTTACATAATCTCCAGTGTGACCTCAGCATTTCCTGGGCAGAATTTTCAAGTCAAGCCAGGTAACATAAGCCTATAAAAGCCTACATTTACAAATATTCAAAATTAAGAAAAACTGTGTCTAGTTAAAGGTTTCAGAGAAGACAGTGAATATCACAATTAATAATACACAATGATGCACCATGTAAGGACAGGTTGATTGCTATCGCTACTATACACTATACAGGTGCTCCTCGACTTACCGTATTTCAACTTTGATGGTGCGACAGCAATTACTCTGGAGATGAAACTCGAGATAATTACCCAGCATTAAGGCGGAAAGTCTGTAACTTGTATTCATTTATTTACTTTTCAGTACTGGTATCTAGATACAGTAATTATTTGTTTATTTACTCAGTGACAATAGTTACACCTACCATCCGACTTACGACCTGCTCGACTTATGACCACTCAACTTACAACCGTGTTTTTTATGCCAAATTCCTGGGATATAACCAACTATTTGTGTTGTACACAGTGTTTATCCTAAACCTTACAGTATAAAATACAGTACTAACAACATAAAAAGTAAAGTAAAACATGAAATACCAAAATAAAACAATAAAATAAAGTCATTACAAAAATGTTTTGTTGATATTCAGTAGTAAAGTTCGACTTACGACCATTTCGACTTACGACCGGTTTCTCGGAACCGAACTCGGTCGTAAGTCGGATGGTGGGTGTATTTACTTATTTATTTAGCATACTGTATTCATATTCGACTTACGATATTTTCAACTTACGATGAGTTTGTCAGAACATAATCCTATCGTAAGTCTAGGAGCCCCTGTAGTTCGTGTTTTTACCATGATTTAAAACAAATCACCACTAGCAATGTTCATTGCTATTCACCAGACTGTTCACATAGTTTTTAACAAATGACCACTGGCAATATTTGCTGTTAGTTTGATACCACAATATGTACCCAGTTTTTTTTTTTTTTTTTTAAGAAATCACTAAAATATATTTCTCAGCTATTGCCATCTTTGTGGTTTATATAAAACTTACAACAAAGAAATTTGTTAATTTGCTAAGACTATCCATGTATTTTTTTAGCAAATCACTATGTAATCATAATTTTCGCTGTATTAGAACATAGTTCATAAAGTTATTTAACAAATCACTAATTGCAATATTAGCTAGTTTGTGCTAGCTCCATTCTAGCTGCATACAGGCAGTCACAAAATAAACACGGCAGCACTTGATCAAGTTAGTCGGTGTAAGTGATGAGGTGGTACCGAGAGCTGGAGCTCACACTTCATTAACTCAAATAGGTAATTACACCATCCATGAATGTTCTTACACATTCATCTTGTCATTCAACTTGTTAGAATGACTGTAAATGACTTTTAAACTGTAGTTCCTGCTTCTTGACACAGACTTCAGAGCTTCTACCTGCACAGGAAAACATTGTTTTAAAACACCATAAATCATAACCCTACATAAAAAACAATAAAAGGATAAAGAATAAAGTTTTTATTTCTTTGTAAAGGTTACAATGTGTAATTACAATTTTGGTTTGCTAAGTAAAAAGAAAGTCACTATCATGCCCGGGCATCTCAGGCAGACTGATCCAAGAACATAATGACTAATTAAATCTAGACAAAATAAGAGTGGTTAACATTCATCAAAATGTTTATTTAATCTTAATTCTAATGTGAGGTAGTCGAGGCGGACAGCAATCACTGAGGGAGGTACTACCATCCTATGGTAGGTTGGGAGACAGCAACCACCCATGGAGGCACTACTGTCCTATGGTAGTAGGTTGATAGACAGCAACCACCCTGGGAAGTACTACCATCCTATGGTAGTAGGGTGGTAGACAGCAACCACCCATGGAGGTACTACTGTAATATGGTAGTAGGCTGGTAGACAGCAATCACCCAAGAAGGTACTACGTACTGTCCTATGGTAGTAGGTTGGTAGACAGCAACCACCCAGGGAGGTACTACTGTCCTATAGTGGTAGGTTGGTAGACAGCAACCACCCAGGGAGGTACTACCGTCCTATGGTAGTAGGTTGGTAGACAGCAACCACCCAGGGAGGTACTACCATCCTGTGGTAGTAGGTTGGTAGACAGCAACCACCCAGAGATTTACTACCATCCTGTGGTAGTAGGTTGGTAGACAGCAACCACCCAGGGAGGTGAATATCAAAATGGTATACAATGCCAACTGGTTGGTAGGTAAGACACATAGGGAACAGTTAGGCAACTTTATTCTGAATTGTTTCACCTACACAGTAGGCTTCTTCAGTCAAGTACAGAAAGTAGGCAGGAGCAGTAGAGATGTGAAGATGATGTGTCTCAAATCTACGACTTCAAGGATGATGGACTGATTACATCATCTTCACATCTCTACTGCTCCTGCCTACTTTCTGTACTCGACTGAAGAAGCCTACTGTGTAGGCGAAATGTTTCGGAATAAAGTTGCCTAAATGTTGCCTATGTGTCTTACCTACCAACCCAGGGAGGTACTACCATCCTGTGGTAGTAGGCTGGTAGACAGCAACTACCCAGGGAGGTACTACCATCCTGTGGTAGTAGGTTGGTAGACAGAAACCACCCAGGGAGGTACTACCATTCTGTGGTAGTATGTTGGCAAAAATTACCCAGGAGGGTACTACCATCCTGTGGTAGTAGGTTGGTAGACAGAAACCATCCAGGGAGATACTACCACTGTGGCAGAAGGTTGGAAGACAGCAACCACCCAAGAAGGTACTACCACTGTGGCAGTAGGTTGGAAGACAGCAACCATCCAGGGAGATACTACCATCCTGTGGTAGTAGTTTGGAAGACAGCAACCACCCAGGGAGGTACTACTGTCCTATGGTAGTAGGTTGGTAGACAGCAACCACCCAGGGAGGTACTACCATCCTGTGGTAGTAGGTTGGTACACAACAATCACCTAGGGAGGTACTACCATCCTGTGGTAGTAGGTTTGTAGACAGCAACCACCTAGGGAGGTACTACCATCCTGTGGTAGTAGGTTTGTAGACAACCACCCAGGGAGGTATTACCATCCTGTGGTAGTAGGTTGGAAGACAGCAACCATCCAGGGAGGTACTACCATCCTGTGGTAGTAGTTTGGAAGACAGCAACCATCCAGGGAGGTGCTACTGTCATATGGTAGTAGGCTGGTAGACAGCAACCACCCAGGGAGGTACTACCATCCTGTGGCAGTAGGTTGGAAGACAGTAACCATCCAGGGAGGTGCTACTGTCCTATGGTAGTAGGTTGGTAGACAGCAACCACCCAGGCAGGTACTACCATCTTGTGGTAGGTTGGCAGACAACAACCGCCCAGGGAGGTACTACCGTCCTGAGTGTAAAATACTGTAATTCCCTAAAACTACAAGAAAAATGTTAAAATACCTAAAATTATTGCGAGATATTGTACTATCAAAATTAATTAATTAACCCGTAAATGGTCCAAACGTATATACATATGTATATGTTTTTACCGCTACTGCCCCAAACATATATTTACATTTCATTTTTCATTCCTTTAAAATTGGCGCGATAGGCCTGAGTTGCCCAGACATGAGAGAATGGGTGTGCGCACTCAATGTGCGCTGTATGAAAAAAAATCGGGGATGCCTGGGTACTACATGGTAGGACCAGTTACATTCAGCTCCATCTTGGGTCAACATCATGGCACATCCTCGTGATTCACTCATGCCTCGTCGTATTAGCACTCTATTATTTGAGGAAAGTGATACAGAACATCAGTTTAGTGGATCTGGCGCAGATGTGGCTACTAATAATCAAGGAAATAGTGAAAATATAGACGATAACCCAGATGACCCTCAGCCCATCACCTCTGGGGTGGCCAGTGTGGCCACACCAGACCCTAGGCCAAGCACTTCTGGGGTGCCCAGTGTGGCCACACAAGACCCTGGGCCAAGCACCTCTGGAGTGGCGAGTGTTACACATAGGCAACTATGCAAGAGGAAACTATCATTTTCCCGGTGTTTTAGTGATAGTGAATGTGATATAAGTGACAATGAGATTGATTTTATGCCATTAGAGGATTTGTCTAGTGACAGTGATCATTATTCACCAGTGAAGCGCATTTTTAGGCATTGTCACCTACGTTCAGGCAGTGTGCCATTTACAGTCAGCGGCAAGGGTCATGGCAGGTCACGATCCAAAACCCCTGCCACTGATAGTGAAAGTGATCATGAAGGTAAATATGTGGGGATGGAGGAAATAATGGTGGGTGGCACAGTGCCTGGACCACATGGCACAGTGGGTGGACAGACAAAGGACTGCCCGGCATCCCCTCAACCATGTGCTGCCTCCACTCCTGTCCCCCCCTCCTGCTCCCCCATGCCCCATGCCAGAGGTCCACCCTGCACCATGTGACCGAGAGTGGAACTGGACACAAAGTATATTCGTTCCACAGCCTTTTGATTTTGATGCGAGTGGAAGTGGCATCCTGCCAGAATGTCCCATAATGAATGAGTCTACAGAGTTAGACTTTTTCCAGTTATACTCTGACGAGCCTATAATGAAGTTTATAGTGACCCAGACGAACAATTACAGTGGACCCCCGGTTTACGATATTATTTCATTCCAGAATTATGTTCAGGTGCCAGTACTGAACGAATTTGTTCCCATAAGGAATATTGTGAATTAGATTAGTCCATTTCAGACCCCCAAACATACACGTACAAACGCACTTACATAAATACACTTACATAATTGGTCACATTGGAAGGTGATCGTAAACCAGGGGTCCACTGTATTACTGCTATATCATGGACAATACAGCAGAAGTTGGGGAATCATCACAGCTGCACAGATGGAAAGATACAACAGTGGATGAAATTCATTTATTTCTTGCCACTGTCATGCTTATGCCACATACCTATAAGAACAATATATGTAACTACTGGGCCACAGACTACTTTATCGGTACTCCTATCTTCTGTGACCTCCTTTCCTGCAACAGATTCATTCTGTTGCTACAAACGTTGCACTTCTCAGACAGGAATAGGCCCAACAGAAATGACCTTCTGTACAAAATCCGGGAAGTGCGATTATCTTTATGAAGCAAAAATTTAGTGCCTACTTTTATCCCTTCAAGAACGTTGTTGTTGACGAGTCCTTGATTCTGTTCAAGGGATAACTGTCATTCAAGCAATATATACCGAGCAAACGTCATTGCTTTGGTATAAAACTTTTTGTTATGTGTGACTATGAGAGTAGTCTTGTGTTGGATGTGATTGTATACACCGGGAAAAACACACTCAACGATACCAGGTGCATGTTGGGCATTTCTGGTGATGTTGTTCGAAAAATGATGGAACCATACCTTGACAAGGGCCATACATTGTATACAGACAACTGGTATACAAGCCCTATGCTCGCTGATTTTCTACGTGTGAACAATACTGATATATGTGGAACAGTGAGAAGGAATAGAAAACATATGCCAAGTATCAGTGGAGGCAGTGTTGAAGGTGCAGTGGAAGTATTTCATGCTAATGATATCATGGCACTGACGTGGCATAACAAACGGGACATGACATTGCTGTCAACCATCCACAGAAATGAGATGGTACAAATAGACAAAGTGAACAGGGAGACCAATGAACGTATTGTCAAGCCAGCTGCTGTTGTTGACTATATGAACAATATACGACTAGATGACAAGTGTGACATGATAATAGGGTTCGTTGAATGTGTGTGAAGGAGTCGCAAGTGGTACATAAAACTGTTTTTTCACCTTGTAGGCATTGCAGTGATCAATGCGTTCAATATGTACGAAATAAAGACTGGAAAACAACAACGTTTTGCAGAATTCTCCCTGAATGTCATAAAACAGACAGCAAAAAAGTATGGTAACACACCTGTACCTGCCCCTCAACAGTGACCTGTCACACCACAACCTGTCCCCCAACCACAACCACAGCCAGTGGGGAAAGTGCCAGACCGAATCATCCTTAACTGTCACTACCTGGTACCAATACCACCTACCCCAAAGAAGAAGCATTCCCAGAAAAAGTGTGTTGTGTGTACTACCACCATAAAACAACCCCAACAGCGGAAGGACACACGATACATATGTCACCAGTGTGGGGTGGCACTCTGTATGAATCTATGCTTCATGGAGTACCATACAATCGTAGAGTTCTAGAAACATAAGTGGGCCATGTAAATACTTGTATATAGTTGTAGATAATAATGTGTGATTCAGCCAGGTGTGCAAAATCACCTGTCAGTGTGTACATGTGTGTTTGTGACATTATGATAATAATTTTGTATATATTATTGGTGTATAAGCAACAATTGACATTGAAATAAAAAGATTTACAATAAAACATAAGTATCATATCATGAAAACCAAGTAAAAAAAAAAAAAAATGGAAAAAACGGTAAATATGTAGAGTTTCTGCAAGCAGCAGTGCTCCATGTTGCCGTCAGGCGATCGCCAAGTGCCAACTTCACGGCCTCATATCTCGGTAAGTAATGACCCTAATTTTTTTTTTTATCCTATAACATTTAGAAAAATGTGTTCTTTTTTTTCTTAACCCTTTCAGGGTCCGTGCTGTAGATCTACGGCTTTACACTGAGGGTCCAAATTGTAGATCTACGCCATGAACTCAGCTCAATCTGATAAGCTGTGAGCGGTAAATTTGGGTCTAGATATGAGAGAATACATCTATGTGGTATGTGTGCACCACATAAAACAAATCCTGCAGCACACTGTGCATAATGAAGGAAAAAAACTGGGACCATAATTTTCGATTAAAACAGCAAATTTACAGTGTTTTTTCTATGTTTTTTAAAGTTGTATTTGTGATTTCTTGGTCTCATTTCATAGAATGGAAGATATATTACAGAAATAGAGATGATTTTGATTGGTTTTAGTACTGAAAATGGCTTGAAACTGAGCTCAAAGTAGCAGAAATGTTAAATTTTTGCCGATGTTCAAGAGTAAACAAATGACCTCACACGTCTAATACACGCCAGCTGGTGGGTCTAATATACGTTCACAAATGTGGTGATATTATTTATACAATTATTACAATATTGCATGACAGTAAATCTTCTATTTTTTGGTTTGAATAAAAATTCATTATGCGAATTAAAAATCAAAATGGAATTCATTTGTAAAGCCTGAAAACGTAACTATTGAACAGAGGAAATGTTAGTTTAGTGCCAGGAATGTCTGCATTGTTTATTCTGGACCTTATTTTGAAATTGGAATATTTTGAACTTTGCACTAAATTGGCCAGATTACCAATTTCCAATCACTTTATTTTGTAGTTGAAACAGTTGAGGTGGCGATATCTTGTGCTCAATTGATAGAATAGATGTAACACTAGTGAAATAGCTAAGAATCTGGTCAACTGGAACAAGGTAATTGGCCTAAATTGGGAGTCAAATTTGGCAAAATCGCCGATGCGTAAATATTGCTGACACACCAAAATTTGCAAGAGCATAATTTTGTCAATTGTCTTTCAAATTTCATACTTTTTGTTTTATTACCTTCAGAAAAAGATTCTCTACCATTTCATAAGAAAAAATAACAAAATTATTTTTTGAAAATTCATGGACACTGGTGTGCACTTCGAAATTTGGCCTCTGAACCCTGAAAGGGTTAAAAAAAAAAAAATTATTTTTCAAAATATTCGGGGCACTGGGGTAGTGAACATATATATATATACGTTTGGACTGTTTACAGGTTAAACATTACCCACTCTTAGCCTGTCTAGACTTGTTCTCAGGATCAAAAAATTTTCGAAAAAAAAAAAATTATTTTTTCTTATGAAAAGAGAGTTTATTTTCTAAACATTATAGGCTAAAAATTTTTTTACCATCAATACTTACCAAGATATGGAGGCGTGAAGTTGACAGAAAGTGAACCGCCAACTGCCAGTCACCCGGTAATCGTTTATTTTGTTTTTTCTATTATTTTTTAATATTTTTTTTTCAAGTAACTTTTATGGCCTGCGAGACCAATATGAGCACTATTTTGTAAGTTTTTTCTCTTTCTATACTACACAATAACTGCACAAACACTGTTGTCACTATATTGTTTACAAAACTTGTTTACACAAGTATATTTTATATACACATATATTTTATATACATATTTTATATATTTTATATACACATATACAGTCACAGGACATGTTTCTAGAAGTTCTGCAGCCTGTGGAAGTCTTTGAAACATGGTGTAATGCACAGTGGTACTTTCCACGCCTCAACATAAAACGAGTGTCTCTGCATTGTTGTGGGTGTTTTATTGTATGTGAACAGATGTAACACCTCTTCTGAGCCTTTTTCTTGAAAGCAGTAGCTGGCAGTTTTATTAGGAAGTGATCACCATCCTTCAGACGAGAAGGTAGTTGTTGATAATTTAGTGGGCGGTCTATTGCAGGTGTTGTTCCTTGGTACTTGAATACTATTTGTCTGATGATAGACAAACAAAATTCGCCATATGGTAGTTTGTTTCTGGTCCTCATCTTATACATATTATAAGCAATAAGCATGGAAATGTCCAGAAAATGGAAAAAGAGTTTATGTACCACTTATAACTTTTGTGAACACAATCAGCAAACCCAATCTGCAGGTCACATTTGTCCACTGAGCGCATACTGAGGGTGCAGTCCATCACAATTGCAGGTTTTAGAATGGGTTCATTGGTCTCTCTATTCTGCCTGCCAGTGTTTGTCATTTCGTTAGGGTGAACTGATGACAACAGTGTGACATCTCATTTGTCGTGTCACCGAAATGCCATGATGTCATTGGCAGCAAACACCTGCACCTCACCTCTATGAGTGCCAGCGTCAAACCTGGGCATATGCTTACGATTTCCACACACTGTGCCACACACATCTGTCATGTTCACTTGCAAAAAATCACTGAGTGAGAGGCTTGTGTACCAGTTATCAGTATATAATTGTGCCCCTTACCAAGATATGGTTCCATCATTGTTCTAACCAGATCACCAGAGATGCTCAATAACTTCCTGGTATTTTGCAATGTATTACTTCCAGTGTACACAATAATATCCAATACAAGACCACTGTAGTAGTCACAAAAGCACAAACAACTTTATACCAAAGCATTTCCTCTTGCTTGGTATGTACTGCTTGAAGGACAGTCTTCCTTTGAACAGAATCAAAGACTCATCAATAACAAGCTTCCTGAAGGGATAAAAATACGTAATGAATTTCTGTTTCAGATACACACACACATTCCTAATCTTATATAACCTGTCATTTCTTTCAGGCCTGGTTTTGTCTGAGAAGTGAAGCATACACAATAGTAGCACAAATCGATTCACTTGCATTATATCACTGAAACCTGGGGTTGCAATCAAGCGGTCTGTTGACCAGTATGATTTGACACTGTGCTTATACACATGTGGCATAAGCATTATTGTGGCAAAGAAAAGATACATCTCAGCCACAGTTGTCTCCTTCCACTGGTGTAGGTGTGATTTTGGTGAAAGTATTGTGTTTGCCATGATGTACTTGAAGTATCTGTTGCTTTCCCTGACAATAATTTCCATCAGGGGTTCGTCAAAGAATAACTCAAAACATTCTAGTTCAGTGGCATTGTTCTCAATTGTACAAGATGGCCATATTCCACTTTGAATTTCATCAAAGTGATGGGGATTGGGAACAAAACTGTCAGCTTCCTGCCAATCCCAGGGGCAGTCTACCGGTGGGTACTGGATACTGACAGGTGGTTGTGGCTGTGGAGGTTGTGGTTGTGGAGGTTGTGGTTGTGGAGGTTGTGGTTGTGGAGGCTGGTGTGGCAGGTGGGTGGCTGAGGGTGGTCTTTGTTGTAGCTGAGCTGACTCAGCAGTGTGGGTGGCAGCGTGGGTGGCAGCATGGCCCACTGCTGGTGCCTCACGGCTGGCACCACCACTACCACCACCATGCACATTTTCCATCCCAAACGCAACACTATCATCTTCATTTTCACTATCTGTTCCTGTTGTACAGCCATGGGATGTACTCCGAGATGTACTCCTTCCCCTTGGAACAGCACGTGGCGCACTATCAGAGTGCATTAACCGTCGTATATACTGACTCTTCACTGGAGAATATCCCACTTCACTCTTGCTACTGGAACTGTTTTCAAGAGCTTGTAGTTCATATTCACTATCACTGTTATTACCATTGCTCACATCTGAGTCCTGGATATGGGAAAATAGGAGTTTCCTCTTTCGTTCTGGTACAACTGAGCGTGAACAAGACAGCCCAGCAGCAGAGGTGGAAGGCTGAGGGTCGTCTGGGTTTTCCTCACTATTACCGGTATTATGGTCATTAGTTTTGGTCACAACTTCATCAAAACCTTGAAATTCATCTTCACTGGCACTTCCATCTGTATTAGAACTGTCACTGGGGGTTAAGTATTAGGGTTAAGTATTAGGATTAGTCTGCCTGGAATGCCCCAGAATGATAGTGACTTTCTTTGTACATGTACTTAAGAAATCAGAATTGTAATTACACATTGTAACCTTTACAAAGAAATAAAATCTTTATCTTTAGTTGGGTTATTGAATGGTTTAAGGTGAATTAGTCGTAGTAGATCGCTGAGCACAAACACCACTGGTGAGGTAAGTGTTGATTATACAGTGGTATAGTTTAAGTGGTGTTTTGTGGGGTATATAGTACTGTATTGTGTGGGGGACATAGTACTGTATTGTGTGGAGTACATAGTGCTGTATTGTGTGGGGTACATAGCACTGTATTGTGTGGGGTACATAGTACTGTATTGTGTGGGGTACATAGTACTGTATTGTGTGGGGTACATAGTACTGTATTGTGTGGGGTACATAGTACTGTATTGTGTGGGGTACATAGTACTGTATTGTGTGGGGTACATAGTACTGTATTGTGTGGGGTAATAGTACTGTACTGTGTGGGGTCATAGTACTGTATTGTGTGGGGTACATTAGTACTGTATTGTGTGGGGTACATAGTGCTGTATCTGTGTGAGGTGCATAGTACTGTATTGTGTGGGGTACATAGTACTGTATTGTGTGGGGTACATAGTACTGTATTGTGTGGGGTACATAGTACTGTACTGTGTGAGGTGCATAGTACTGTATTGTGTGGGGTACATAGTGCTGTATTGTGTGGGGTACATAGTACTGTATTGTGTGGGGTACATAGTGCTGTATTGTGTGGGGTACATACTACTGTATTGTGTGGGGTACATAGTGCTGTATTGTGTGGGGTACATACTACTGTATTGTGTGGGGTACATAGTACTGTATGTTGGAGAGGATGACTACTGTCTTGGAGAGTTTCTTCGTTATGTGTTGGATGTGGGTATTAAATTTCAAGTTGTAGTCAAGGTGTAGAGCTAAAAATTTACCTTCAGTGTGTCTTGTAATGGGAGAACCATTGATCAATATGTCAAGTTGGATACTTGAAGCTCTGTTGCCAAACAGTATGTAGTAGGTTTTGTCTATACAGTGGACCCCCGCATAACGATCACCTCCGAATGCGACCAATTATGTAAGTGTATTTATGTAAGTGCGTTTGTACGTGTATGTTTGGGGGTCTGAAATGGACTAATCTACTTCACAATATTCCTTATGGGAACAAATTCGGTCAGTACTGGCACCTGAACATACTTCTGGAGTGAAAAAATATCGTTAACCGGGGGTCCACTGTACTGACTTTGCTGGTAGTAGCTCATGACTAACAATATCACTGAGCATATTTTTGATAACATTTACAACCAAGCTGGATGTTATTCCAGTTACTGTTTAGCATCCAACAATAATTACAGAGATATAATAAATTTGTAAATAATCAGTTACAGGTGAGGAGACTAAATTAGTTGATTAAAGAAAGTGACTGATGAGAGAAGACATTAAACATTGTTCCTGAATTATTTACTGTCATCACTTGTAACCTAATTGTCTTCTCCATTCCTGTCCTGTCCTGATCAAGGAGAACAAGATAACAGTGTGATCCTCAGGATCGCTTTCTGCCTCTGGATACTTTTTTGAGTTCCATGTTCCAACACACGTTTAACCCTTAAACTGTCCAAACGTAGATCTACGTTCATGTGCGTAGTGCTCTGACCTTGATTTTCCCCATTTGAAAGCATGTAAAAACAAAACATAGATCTACGTTCAGAGCCCCCCACATGTGGCTGCAGATCTATGTTTGGACAGTTTAAGGGTTAATAAATGAAGGATAGAGACTCCATCACTTGTAATGAATAGCATGTTTAATACATGGGACACTTGTGCAGCATTTAGGTACAGTGGTACCCCAAGTTTCAGCCGTAATTCGTTCCAGAAGTCTGTTCGAGTGCCATTACCGAATGAATTTGTTCCCATAAGGAATAATGTAAATTAGATTAGTCTGTTTCAGGCCCCCAAAAATACACTTACAAAAGCGCTTACAATAATACACTTACATAATTTTTCGAGTTGGGAGCTGTATGAAACTTGAGGTACCACTGTATCTTTATCCTGGAAATGTGCCACACAATGACTTCTTCAGTCCTGTGAAGAAGTGGAAGATGAGGAAGAGTTTGAGGTAATCAGTCCCTCAGCCTGGAGTCAATGTGTTCAGTCCATCAATCTTGACAATCTTGTCAGGATTGTCAAGACTGATGGAAAGATTGATTGATTGACAACCTTGTCAGGATTGATGGACTGAACACACTGACCCCAGGCTGAGGGACTGATAACCTCAAGCTCATCTTCCACCTTCTGCACTGGACTGAAGAAGCCACCGTGTGGCAAAACATATTCATAATAAAGATACCCAAATGTTGCACAATTGTCCCACTCATTAAACATGTTTGATGAATGATCGAGCCTCCGTCACTCCTCGTAATGAAGGACCCAGATGGGTCTAGCACTCCGCACCAATAAAAAAAAAAAGTGTTGAGAATAGGGATAAGAGGGACTCACCTCTTCAGGTGTTACATTCCAGCATATTAGGTTTCCCAAGAGGTGTAAGTGTTGGCAGCTGTTGATGAGGAGCCAGGCAGTGTCTATAGTCAACTCCAACATGGGTGCTGACAGTGTTCTGCGAGGTGCATCAGCTATCAGCACCTGTCACAAGGAAAAGCTTGTACTCAACACCTGTCACAAGGAAAAGCTTGTCCTCAACACCTGTCACAAGAAAATGCATGTACTGAACATCTATCATAAGAAAAAACATATACAGTACTCAATACCTGTCACAAGGAAAAGATTATACCCAACATCACTACTGAATATTCCATCACTACTGTACATTCTACCACTAGTGAACATTCCATCACTAGTAAACATTCCATCACTACTGAACATTCCATCACTACCATCAAGACTGATGGACTGAAGAACACATGGACTCCAAGCTGAGGGACTGATTACCTCAAACGCCTCCTCATCTTCCACCGTACTTCTCTATACGTACTAGACCGAAGAAGCCACTGGCTGGAGAAATGTTTCCACAACAAAGCTTCCCAAATGTTGCACAAGTGTTGCATTCTTCAACTTGTGGATTTTCTAGATTACAGTGGACCCTCGACCAACGATGGCATCATATAACGTTAAATCCAATTAGCGATACATTTTAACGCAAAAATTGTGCCTCGACTAGAGCTAAAAAACTCGACCAACACGATTCGTTATGTTCAACACGCGTCCACTTGTGGCTTGAGCGTGCCTCACTTGTCCCCTGGGTGCCAGTTTTTACAAGCCAGCCAGCCACCGCGGTCCCATCCAAACATACAATCGGAACATTCCGTATTATCACAGCGTTTTTAGTGATTGCACCTACAAAATAAGTCACCATGGGCCCCAAGAAAGCTTCTAGTGCCAACCCTACAGCAAAAAGGGTGAGAATTACTATGGATATGAAGAAAGAGATCATTGCTAAGTATGAAAGTGGAATTGCGTGTCTCCAAGCTGGCCAGGTTGTACACAAAACCCCAGTCAACCATCGCTACTATTGAGGCCAAGAAAATGGCAATCAAGGAAGCTGTTCTTGCCAAAGGTGCAACTATGTTTTCGAAACTGAGATCGCAAGTGACAGAAGATGTTGAGAGATTGTTATTGGTGTGGATAAACGAAAAACAAATAGCAGGAGATAGCATCTCTCAAGTGATCATATGTGAAAAGGCTAGGAAGTTGCATGAGGATTTAGTTAGAAAAATGCCTGCAACTAGTGGTGATATGAGTGAATTTAAGGCCAGCAAAGGTTGGTTTGAGAGATTTAAGAATCGTAGTGGCATACATAGTGTGATAAGGCATGGTGAGGCTGCCAGTTCGGACCAAAAAGCAGCTGAAAAATATGTGCAGGAATTCAAGGAGTACATAGAGAGTGAAGAATTGAAACCTGAACAAGTGTTTAATTGTGATGAAACAGGCCTGTTTTGGAAGAAAATGCCAAGCAGGACCTACATTACTCAGTAGGAAAAGGCACTCCCAGGACGTAAGCCTATGAAAGACAGGCTTACTCTGTTGATGTGTGCTAACGCTAGTGGTGATTGCAAAGTGAAGCCTTTATTGGTGTATCACTCTGAAACTCTCAGATTGTTCAGGAAAAACAATGTCCTCAAGGCTAATTTGTGTGTGCTGTGGAGGGCAAACAGTAAGGCATGGGTCACTAGGGACTTTTTCTATGACTGGTTACACCATGCATTTGCCCCCACTGTGAAAATAAATTGGACCTTAAGTGCCTCCTGGTATTAGACAATGCTCCTGGTCATCCTTCAGACGTGGCAGAGTGACTTTCTGCAGACATGAGCTTCATTAAGGTGAAGTTTTTTGCCTCCTAATACCACTCCTCTCCTGCAGCCCATGGACCAGCAGGTCATTGCAAACTTCAAAAAACTCTACACAAAAGCTATGTTTGAAAGGTGCTTTGTAGTGACCTCAGAAACTCATTTGACTCTAAGAGAGTTTTGGAGAGATCACTTTAGCATCCTCAATTGTGTAAACATTATAGGTAAGGCTTGGGAGGAAGTGACTAAGAGGACCTTGAACTCTGCTTGAAAGAAACTGTGTAAACAAAAGGGATTTTGAAGGATTTGAGGCTAACCCTGAGAAGCCTATGCCAGTTGTGGAATCAGTTGTGGCATTGGGGAAGTCCTTGGGGTTGGAGGTTAGTAGGGAGGCTGTGGAAGAGTTGGTGGAGGATGACAATGATGAACTAACCACTGATGAGCAGCAAGATCATCTTCAACAGCAAGAGGCCACACCTGAGGAAACTGCTCCGGAGGAGGGGATAGAGAAATTGAGGAAGTTGGCTACTTTAAAGATTAAGGAAATGTGTGCAGTGTGGCTTAAAGTGCAAACCTTTTTTGATGAAAATCACCCTCACACAGCTATTGCAAGCCGTGCCCGTGACTATTACACTGACAATATTGTGAAACACTTTAGGAATGTCATAAAGGAACGGGAGGTACAGGCCTCTATGGACAGATATGTTGTGCGACAGAGGTCCAGTGACTCTCAAGCTGGTCCTAGTGGTATTAAAAGAAGAAGGGAAGTAACCCCAGAAAAAGACTTGACACCTCAAGTCCTAATGGAAGGGCATTCACCTTCTAAACACTAACACCATCCACACTCTCCCCTCCTCCCATCCCATCAATCATCACCAGATCTTCAATAAAGGTAAGTGTCATGTAATTGTACATGTCTTCTTCAGTTTGTGTGTATTAAAATTAATATTTCATGTGGTAAAATTTTTTTTTCAATACTTTGGGGTGTCAGGAATGGATTAATTTGATTTCCATTATTTCTTATGGGGAAAATTAACTTGACTAACGATAATTTCGACGAATGATGAGCTCTCAGGAACGGATTAATATCATTGGTCGAGGGTCCACTGTATTTACATCAGTTGTCCCCAAAACCTTTTAGTAGGAAAGGGTCCAACTGGAAAATCCAAATTTAAAGGAGGGCCACACTTTGTAGTTTTTGCAATTTTTATGAATAATAACAATAATATTCGGCAATTGCTGACACTGTGCAGTGTGGAACCTACATAAAAGTGAATTCATAATTTGATGTGAGGGCCACATCCATTTCCTAGAAGGGCCACGTGTGGCCCTTGGGCCTCAGGCTGGGGACCCCCTGATTTACATATGTCAAAAAAAGTCGACTTGACAAACCTTTAAGTGCAAGAGAGGATTGGTGTGTAAGAGCGTAGTGATGAAGAAATCATGAACGCCATGACAGCGCACCAGCAGGTACAACTCCTGCAGTAGGTAAGCTTCACTCAGCAGGAAACACACCAGCTCACATGCTCTGGGACTCACGATCAGCTCATCATGTCCCAACCTCAAGTTCAACACCTGAAACAAGAGCAAAATGTTTCATGTTTTTTACCTCACTGATAGTTTCTCAGTAAAGTACCTTTATCCCACTGATAGTTTCTCAGTAAAGTACCTTTATCCCACTGATAGTTTCTCAGTATAGTACCTTTATCCCACTGATAGTTTCTCAGTAAAGTACCTTTATCCCACTGATAGTTTCTCAGTATAGTACCTTTATCCCACTGATAGTTTCTCAGTAAAGTACCTTTATCCCACTGATAGTTTCTCAGTAAAGTACCTTTATCCCACTGATAGTTTCTCAGTATAGTACCTTTATCCCACTGATAGTTTCTCAGTAAAGTAGCAATACTCAAAGAGTTTTTCAAATTCAGAGTTTAATTCCATATGATACATTGTACAGTGTGCATTATACAGCCGGTTAGGTACCACACTACTGCTGTACAGGAGGGCTCCACTTACACAGCAGGTTAGGTACCACACTACTGCTGTACAGGAGGGCTCCACTTACACAGCAGGTTAGGTACCACACTACTGCTGTACAGGAGGGCTCCACTTACACAGCAGGTTAGGTACCACACTACTGCTGTACAGGAGGGCTCCACTTACACAGCAGGTTAGGTACCACACTACGCTGTACAGGAGGGCTCCACTTACACAGCAGGTTAGGTACCACACTACTGCTGTACAGGAGGGCTCCACTTTACAGCAGGTTAGGTACCACACTACAGCTGTACAGGAGGGCTCCACTTACACAGCAGGTTAGGTACCACACTACTGCTGTACAGGAGGGGTCCACTTATACAGCAGGTTAGGTACCACACTACAGCTGTACAGGAGGGCTCCACTTATACAGCAGGTTAGGTACCACACTACAGCTGTACAGGAGGGCTCCACTTATACAGCAGGTTAGGTACCACACTACTGCTGTACAGGAGGGCTCCACTTATACAGCAGGTTAGGTACCACACTACTGCTGTACAAGGAAAAGAGGCACCTACTTTACGTCCACTTAACAGCAGGTTAGGTTCCACACTACTGCTGTACAGAAGGGCTCCACTTATACAGCAGGTTAGGTGCCACACTACTGCTGTAAAGTGAAAAAGCCTCTTTTCCCACTTTCAAACATATATATAAAAGCCAGATAACATGCTTACATTATTATATATTAAGTGAGAAATAGTGCTAGCTGCTCCTTGAAGTAATATACAATATTATTAATACAACAGGGCCCCGCTTTATGGCGTTTCACCTTACGGCGTTCCGCTAATACGGCAATTTCAAATTGTGACCAAAACTTTTAGTATAGCAAGCAGTCTTTTAAATGCTGTGCACGCCACCTGGTTTGTTTACATTCTCTGTGAGCACATCTCTATTATGTAATAATCACTCTTGGGCACATTAAATGGCTTATTTTACGTTAATATAGGCATTTTCATTAGTCCATCTATGATATTTTCTTCAAAATTATATAAGAAACACATTACATAGTATATAAACATTATATGTTTATATACTATAATGTTTATATACTATGGAGAGGTGGTAGCCGGGCGGAGGGAAAACATTACGTCACTCCCCTTAATACATAACGCTTTTGTTTATAATTCTCGGCATAAATTATTTATTACTTCTCCCTTTGTTTATGATGGCATCTAAAGATAGTTGATAGAAACGATTAAACTCAGTGAACATGGCATGTCGATGGTAATAATGTGGCTCTGGGCCACATTAAATATTGTCTAGCTATGTAGGTAGGTATAGGTATGTAGCCCAGGTGGACTACATACCTACATTATTACAGTGGAACCTCAAATTTCAAACGTATCACTTATCGAACTCTTCAAAAATTGAACGTTTTTTTCGAACCAACTTTGTCCCTATTATTGAACTTGCCCCTATTTTCAAACCGCCAGGTACCGGACCTGTCCAGCGGTCCGCTCTGTCCGCGTCCCCATGCAGGCGCCGTGACCCAGTCTGGTTTTGTTGATGTTGGAGTGAACACTAACCTGCCCTCTCATTCAAACATTTGACAATTATTTCATCGTGTTTAGTGCTTGTGGGACTGTGAAATAAGCTACCATGGGCCAAAGAAACTTGCTAGTGGTACCCCTGTGGTAAAGAAAATGAGAAACACCATAGATGTGAAGAAGGAAATAATACAGAAGTATGAGAATGGTGTGAGACTTGTAAAGCTTGCCAGGACGTATGGGAAAAACAAGTCAACCATCGGTTCTATCCTGGCAAAGAAAGAACAAATCAAGAAAGATGATGTTGCGAAAGGTATTAATATGCTAACAATCGATCAGGTTGAGAAGTTGTTGCTGGTGTGGATCAAGTATAAAGAGATGGCAGGTGATAGTGTTTCAGAGACCATTATTGCGAAAAGGCAAGGAAGTTGCATGCCGATCTGGTACAGAAAACTCCTGGAACCAGTGCTGATAGTGAAATTAAGGGCAGCAGAGGCTGGTTTGACAGATTTAAGAAGCGTAGTGACATACACAATGTTGTAAGGCATGGTGAGGCAGCCAGTTCAGACAAACGGGCGGCTGAGAAGTTTGTACAGGGGTTTAAGGTTTACGTATACAATGAAAAATTAAAACCCCAACAAGTGTTCAATTGTGATGAAACAGGCCTGTTTTGGAAGAAAATGCCAAAGAGGACCTACATTACTCAGGAGGAAAAGGCACTGCCAGGACACAAGCCTATGAAAGACAGGCTAACTCTTTTATTTTGTGCTAACACTAGTGGTGATTTTAAATTGAAGCCTTTACTTGTGTATCATTCAGAAAATCCCAGTGTGTTTAATACCTCCTAGACAATAATTTGCCACTCAAGTGCCTCCTGTTAATGGACAATGCTCCTGCTCATCCTCCAAACTTGTTAGACCTCTTGTCTAGGGACTTCAGTTTCATAACAGTGAAGTTCTTGCCTCCTAACACCACTCCTCTCCTCCAGCCCATGGACCAGTAGGTCATTTCTAACTTCAAAAAACTCTACACAAGCAGTGTTTGAAAAGTGCTTTGAAGTGACCACAGACACTAAGTTGACCCTAAGAGAGTTCTGGAGGAATCACTTCAGCATCTACAGCTCCATAAGCCTTATAGGTAAGGCTTGGGAGGGAGTGACTTCCAGGACTTTGAACTCTGCTGGGAGACAATTGTGGCCAGATTGTGTCCAAAAGAGGGATTTTGAAGAGTTTGAGGCTGACCCTGACCCTGTCCCTGACCCTCTGCCTGTTGTGGACTCTATTGTGGCATTGGGGAACACCCTGGGGCTGGAGGTGAGTGGCGAGGATGTGGAAGAGTTGGTGGAGGACCACAGGGAAGAGCTAACCACTGAAGAGCTGCAAGAGCTTCATCTGGAGCAGTATCAGACCACAGCTGAGGACCTTGCTTCAGAGGAGGAGGAAGAGGGAGTGGATGAATTGCCTTCTTCTAAGATCAGGGAGATCTGTGCCAAGTGGAATGATGTCCAAATGTTTGTGCAGAAGTACCACCCTGAGCAAGCTGAAACAAGCCATCTTTGCAACAAGTTCAGTGGCAAAACCATGTCCCATTTTAGGGAAATCTTAGAGAGGTGCCAGAAACAGAGGACTGTGGACAGTTATTTTGCGAGACAGGGGTCCAGTGACTCTCAAGTTGGTCCCAGAGCATTAAAAGACAGAGAAGGGAAGTAACCCCAGAGAGAGCTTTCATACCTAAAGTCCTCATGGAGGGGGATTCCCCTTCCAAACACTAACCCCAACTCCGTCTCTCCTCCTCCTTATCTTCCAGATGCCATCACCAATCTTCAATAAAGGTAAGTAAAAATGTTATTTTATATGTTTATTTACATTTATTAATACATAAATGAAAACTATATTTGTTGTATGTAAAACTGTAATTAATCTCTATAAAATGTATTTTTTTTTGTGAATATTTTTGGGTTTCTGGAACGGATTAATTGTATTTCCATTGTTTCTTATGGGAAATATTGCTTCGCTTTTCAGACTTTTCGAATTTAGAACTAGCTCTTGGAACGGATTAAGTTCGATATTTGAGGTTCCACTGTATTATGATTGATAATTATACTTACGTGTACCTGTACGTAAGTAAACTTACACACTGTACTGGCATGCAGGTATACATTAAAATCACTAAGAGTGCCTTATTAGTCTTGAAGATGCCATACTAATAATGATAATAATAATAACACAATAACAATCACTAAGGAGCATTAAATATCATATAAAATGTTAATATAGACATTTTGCTTAATCCATCTAGATACACCCCACAGTAGAATAAATTAACATAAATATGAAATGTGGTACCCAGGTGACTTGTAGGACTTGTGGTAGCCAGGCAACTAAGTAAGTTTATTCAAGTGTACACAAATACAGTTATATAGATTATCATACACAGCAGCATATGTGTAGAGAACCTGGGATAACAAAAAATGTCAGACAGAGTGACTTATTTTCATTGGGGTCCTTTTACCTTATTATTATAATACAAAGGAGATAATATCTTATTATTATTCTATAAAGGAGATATCTTTATTATGATATTATTAAGACTATCTGCAATACGAGGGTCATTACTACTAGGAATAAGGTAAAATTACACATGTGTTAGCTAAAAAAATAAAAAATCATTCCCCCTCCTTTCTGTAGCTACATTCATCAGACACCTTTTGGCACTCTTCTTGAACTGGTTCATGCTATGACTGGCTTTGACATGTGCGGGCAGTCTGTTCCATTCCTTTACTGCTGTACAGTAAAAGGTGTTTGAAGCCTGGCCACTAACTGTGGGTACTACAAAGTTGTGCTCTCTCCCCCTAGTACTATGATTGCTTTGGTTCCCAGCCTTGACAAAACTGGCAGCAAGATATTCTGGGCAATTTTATAAACATGATTTAGCTTCAGTTGTTTTACTCTGTCTTCAGCATTCAGCATACCCAATTGTTGTAATTCATTCTGGCCTACATGCTCTCTTGGTCCCAGGTCCAGGATGAACCTTACCATTACATTCTGGGTGATTTGCAGTCTATCCTTCAGTTTTTTTGCCAAGGCAGAGTACCATGAAGAGCAAGCGTAGTCCATATGACACTGTATAAGGGCTAGACATAAGGTCCTGTGAGCCTCAGTAGGTAGACAGGGTGCTTGTCTATAAAGGAACGTCAGTCTGGCATTCATTTTCTTTACTACAGGTCCGCCATCACAAATCCGGCAATCAGTTATTCGGTTCCTTCAGTTATTCGGCACTAATTTTGGCTAGCATAATTTCAAATTTCCAGGGTCGCCACACCAACCTGCTGGTACTGTTTGGTGGCGCTACTTGCTGCATAAGTCACTCCAATTTCTTTTCCCCATTTATTGTTATAACCTGCTTGCTTTTAGCCCTAGCCATGGTTCCAATGAATATAGAAATGCTTCTCATTATGTAAAGCACCTACATAGTACATTGTCCATTAAAGATAAGGTGGTTTTGAAGCCACTGTTGGTTGTCATGAACTCAGTCTCATGATGCAGGAGAATATGCTTTATTATTATGCTAATATCAACACTACAGCTTATTGCCTATCACAATTGATCCAATATGACATAATAAACAATATAAATAACATAAAACATGTTAAATACTCCAGAATAAATAATATTTGGCATAATACCGAGTAGTTCGATGGAAGTATGAAGAGGATATGGGATACAAGTACCATTCTCTTATCCCTGTCTTGGGGGCTTATATTAGAGAAAACGGAGTGTAGCACATGGATGACTGTGATATACACTCGTACTGCACCATAAACCTGAAACAAAAAAGCTATTTTCTCTATATAGATTATCACACATACTAGCATATGTGTAGAGAACCTAGGATAACCCAAAAAAGTCAGACAACGTGGCTTATTTCTAGTACCTGGTTTGGGTTAGCCATATATGATTTTTGGTAAATATTTGATTCCCAGCCAGGGTAGAAACATTGGGCGTGTTTCTTTACACCTGTTGTCTATGTTCACCCATCAGTAAATGGGTACCTGGGTGTTAGTCAACTAGTGTAGGTGTTATCCTGGGACACTGACATAATTTGCTTGAAATACTCTGCATAACTAGCGGCTTTCTATATAGTAGTATGTCATTGATGTCAGCTAGGCCTGTATACCTCGTACATGTACGTGTGGTACATAAAGATACTGTTATTATTATTATTTTCTCAATTGTTTGTAGGGTTATCTTATTGAAACTTGGGCAATGTATGATGGAAAGATATTTCTTAACATACACCAAAAATGAAAGAAATCAGACCATAAATAGCGGAGTTCACTTCTCAGCCATTAGCGGCCGCTTACCGGTATTTTTTGTACGGTTTTTACAGTTATATTCTCGTTTTCTTGGTCTCATTTGATTGAATGGAAGATATATTACAGAAATAGATATGATTTTGATTGCTTTCATAATGAAAAGTACTTCGAAATTGCGCTCACAGTAGCGGAAAAATTCTATTCTTTAGTGATGCTCAAGAGTAAACAAATTACGTCACCGTCCAATACCTGTTTGCCTGCCAGTCCAAATTCTGAGAATGGGTTGACATTATTTATACAATTATTACAGTAATGCAGTAGCCTGCATAACAGTAAATCTTCTATTTCTTTGTATGAATAAAAATTCCAAATGGTAAACAAGAGTAGTATAAGAGGGGCCTCGAGCTGTAACTAATGAAGAGAGGAAATGTTATTTTAGTGCCAGGAATGTCTGCATTGTTTATTCTGGACCCTATTTTGAAATTGGCATCTGTTGAAATTTGTGTGAAATTGACCAAATTGCCAATTTCTGACCACTTTATTGGGTAGTTGAAATGGGTGAATGGGCAGTTTCTTGTACTCAGTCGACAGACTAGAAGTAAATTAGTAAGTTTATTCAGGTATACGCAAATACAGTTACATAGATTATCATACATAGCAGCATATGTATAGAGAACCTGGGATAAACCAAAAAAAGTCAAAGTGACTTATTTCCAGTACCTGGCTTGGGCTTGCCATATATGATTTTTGGTAAATATTTTTTTTTCTCAGTTGTCTGTTGGGTTATCTCATTGAAACTTGGGCAATGCATGATGGAAAGATGCTTCTTAACGTACACCAAAAATAAAAAAGACGGACGATAAATAAGGGAGTTCACTTCTCAGCCATTAGCCGCCTCTTTGCGGTACATTTTTGCATGGTTTTTATTGTTGTATTCTCGTTTTTTTCGTTTCATTTGATAGAATGGAAGATATATTACAGAAATAGATATGATTTTGATTGCTTTCATGACGAAAAGTACCTTGAAATTGAGCTCAAAGTAGTGGAAATGTTCAATTTTTGCCGATGTTCAATGAACTTTGTGTATCCTAACCTAACCACTCTGTAATCCGGCAAACTTAGTAATCCAGCACACTACAGGTCCCAATGATGCTGGGTTTGTGATAGAGGACCTGTACACTGTTCCCTATCAATTCTCCTGACATGCATGGGTCAAAGGGGATTCTCAGAGGAAACTAGAGTGATGGGCTCCCCATTACACTGGGCATTAAAATTATTTACCCTTCTCATGTTTCATGCCAAAGAGAATGGCTTCAGTTTTCCCGAGGTGTAATGATAGTTTGTTGTCTACTAACCATTTCCTGCAGGACTCCAGTTCCAGTGTTAATACATTAGCTATATCTTGTGGGTCCTCACCTGACACTAACAGAGCACTGTCATCTGCAAACAGTAGGAGTTTGCACTTGACACTGATAGGCATGTCGTTAACATTGCAAAGGAATAATAAGGGATCCAGAATACAGCAGACCGTCGTTTAACACAGTTTTGTCTTGCACGTTTTGGTTATAGCACGACTGAAGAATTGTGGCATATTTTGTTTAACACTTTGTAAAATTAGTTTAACACAGTTGCGGGAGGGAAAAAAATTTTGAGCACGCGGTTGCCCGCAGGGTGAGATGGGCTACAGCCATCCCCCACCAGCATCAGCCACCCCCACCACCCTCCCAGCCTTCAGTTCGGTTCATACATGTGCTGGATGAACCCGTGCCAGTAGCTTGCTGTATTTGTTTAGATACGTATTAATTGCCATATCTTAAATCTGCCAAGCAATCATGGCACCCAGTAGGCATACAAGTGTTGCTGAAAGTTGAAAGAAAAGATTTAAGCGTTAAAGTTTTAGAATTAATGAAGAAAATAGAGATATATTAGACAAGAGATAACCATTGGCCGTAATGAAGCGTCATTTTGTACACAAAAAGAATGAGGTTAATATGAGTTTGTGTGACGACTGACTGACTTACTGATTGACTTGACTAACTGACTGACTTACTGATTGACTTGACTGACTGACTTACTGATACTGAATGACTTGATTGGCTGACTGAATGACTTGACTGATTTACTGACTTGACTGACTGGCTGACTTGACTCAATGACTTGACTGACTTACTGAATGACTTAAAGTTAGACTTTTCACTGAAGAGTACCCTGAAATGGTGTCTAGAGCAGCTATGCCTTACCATCAATTGTACTGTAGGGTAAAATAGAACAGAAATCCCTTATAGAATTTATGCACACTCCAGTACAACCATAAACTTCAGTACCAGAACCTCTACCATCCACCTCAGCTCAGTAGGGCCACAGCATAACTCTCCACTCTCTTCACAATCATCCACAAACACCAGCACCCACAATTTAAGGTAGGAAATACTATTATATTTCTGCTGAATTTGTAATCTTATGCAGTAAAAACAACAAAATACATCACAACACTGAACTACATTTACATATTCCTTTTATTTCTGTAAGATCTGGAGGTCTAAAAAAAAAGTTGTTTGGCTTTTTGGGGCTCCCAAGAACATAACCCTATTTTTCCCATTAGTTCTTCAGTTTGTCTAACATGGTTTTGTCTAACATGGCATTTTCAGAAACGTAATTACCGTGTTAAACGATGGTCTACTGTACTACCTGTTGCTAATTGAGGACTTAAACCAGTCTACAGAACCTATACTGATAGCTTGAAGTTTCTTACATAATATATTGTGGTTGACAGTATCGAAGGCCTTTTGCAGGTCTAAGGTTACCATACCTATGAGGTTCCCCATCAACATTTCAGTTCTCATGTAATCCATCAGATTAATTAGGGAGGTGTCGGTTGAGTAAGATCTTCTAAAGCCTGACTGATAGCTATGGAGAATGTTGTTGTCATTAAGGTACATACTTAACCCCTTGACTGTATCAACCCCAAATCCTGAGGTCTCTCCTGGTGTCGCAAAAATTAAAAAAAAAAAATTATTTTTTCTTATGAAATGACAGAGAATCTTTTCCCGATTGTAATGACACCAAAAGAACAAAATTTGATGGAAAACTGACGGAATTACCCTCTTGCGAAGTTAGCGACCTCGGCGATATTTATGAATCAGCGATTTTGCCAACTTTGAGCCCTGTTTTCGGCTAATTCCGTTGTTCCAATCGACCAAACTCATAGCTATTTCTTTAGAACTCCATTTTTTCTATCGACTGAGTACAAGAAACTGCCCATTTACCAATTTCAACTACCCAATAACATGGTCAGAAATTTGCAATTTGGCCAATTTCATGAAAATTAAAAAATATGACAATTTCAAAATAGGGTCCACAATTAACAATGCAGAAATTCCTGGCTCTAAAATGACATTTTCTTTGTTCATCAGTCATGTCTCCAGGCCCCTTTGATATTACTCTTGGTTTCTATTTTGAATTTTTATTCAAACAAAAAATAGAAGATTTACTGTTATGCAGACTACTGCAATATTGTAATAGTTGTATAAATAATGTCAACCCATTCATGACAGCATATCAGAATAGGTAGTTGGACATTTATTGGACAATGACATCATCTGTTTACTTTTGAACATCGGCAAAAATCAAGCATTTCCCCTACTTTGAGCTCCCTTTCCAGGTTCTTTTTATAGTAAAACCAATCAAAATCACCTCTATTTCTATAATGTGTTTTCCATTCTATCAAATGAGATCAAGAAAATGAGAATACAACCATAAATACTATACGAAAATAGACCACAAAGTTGGCATTTTAATAAAAAAAAAACGGTCGGCGTTTTTTTTCCTTATTATGCACTGCATGCTGCAGGAGTTTTTTTATATGGTGCGCACTGACCACACAGACCCATTCTCTCACATATGGCCTACCAGCATTCTCCTGCTTGATTTGAAGCAGCTAGAATTTGAGTATATATACGTCAAACACTGTGGCTCGTAAGACGTATATATACGACCAAAACAGTCAAAGGGTTAACTACTTGACAGTACACTACCCTCTCTAGAATTTTGGATATTACACTGAGTATGCTAACAGGCCTATAGTTGCTTACATCAGACCTACTATTTTTCTTGAAGACAGGAGTAACTCTGGCATCCTTGAACCCCTCTGGAATGGTATTAGTGGTGATGGACAAATTTATTATGTGACCAATAGTGATTGACAATTCAGAAGCAGCATCTTTTAGGAACTTAGATGGGATGTTATCAGGGCCGGTGCTCTTAGTTGGGTTTAACCTGCTTAGGACTTGTGGTACCAGGTGACTTGTAGTCAAACATCAGAGAAAATGTGTTACTGGGGGTAACTAGAAAATTATTCCTTTCGTATGCCTGTACTCAGGGCGTCATTTCTTCTAAAAATGGTGTTACATGAGAACGGGAGTGTTTCTCTTGATTTATTCTACTGTATCAACATGGAGACAACTTGTACACAATGTAAAGTGATGAAAACCAGGTGTGTTAGTCTGGTTTGTTTACATTACATGTGGGTGGGGTCGGGTGGGCTGCCATTCCTGGCTACCCATACTTCCTAACCTGACTTCCTACAAATAAAACTCACCTCTCACCCTACATTAAGATTACAAATATTTTATGGTAATTAATGAGTGTACTTCAACTTCTTTCAATGTACCAGCTGTATCCTACTGAAGTGGGGTGGCCCAAAAGGAAAAGCGAAAGTTTCTCCTTTTAAATTTAGTAATATATACAGGAGAAGGGGTTACTAGTCCCTTGCTCCCGGAATTTTAGTCGCCTCTTACGACATGCATGGCTTACGGAGGAAGAATTCTGTTCCACTTCCCCATGGAGATAAGAGGAAATAAACAAGAACAAGAACTAGAAAGAAAATAGAAGAAAACCCAGAGGGGTATGTATATATATGCTTGTACATGTATGTGTAGTGTGACCTAAGTGTAAGTAGAAGTAGCAAGATGTACCTGAAATCTTGCATGTTTATGAAACAGAAAAAAGGACACCAGCAATCCTACCATCATGTAAAACAATTACAGGCTTTCGTTTTACCTCACTTGGCAGGACGGTAGTACCTCCCTGGGCAGTTGTTGTCTACCAACCTACTACCTATATAATGAGTGTACTATATATGTATTTTATCACTCCAGGGAGCTTAATGTCGTAGTAAGTGGGAGTGGCCAGGCAGGATGCCATACCTCCCACACACATGACATTCTACAAATTGTAAATACTTCTCACTTCTCACCCTACATTAAGACTACAAATATTTTAAAGTAAGTAATGAATGTACTGTATATGCATTTTATTGCTCCATGGAGCTTTAACCCTTTCAGGGTCTGTGCCGTAGATCTATGGCTTTACGTTTAGGGTCCAAACTGTAGATCTATGCCATGAGCTCAGCTCACTCTGATAAGCTGTGAGCACTAAATTTGGGCCTAGATATGAGAGAATACATCTACATGGTATGTGTGCACCACATAAAACAAATCCTGCAGCACACAGTGCATAATTAGAGAAAAAAAACTGAGACCGTAATTGTTTATTAAAACAGCGACTTTGCAGTGTTTTTTCGTATGTTTTTTAAAGTTGTATTTGCAATTTCTTGGTCTCAGTTGATAGAATGGAAAATATACTACAGAAATAGAGATGATTTTGATTGGTTTTAGTACTGGAAATGGCTTGAAACTGAGCTCAAAGTAGCAGAAACATTTAATTTTTGCCGATGTTCAAGAGTAAACAAATAACCTCACATGTCTAATACACGCCAGCTGGTGGGTCTAATATACGTTTACAAATGAGGTGATACTATTCATACAATTATTACAATATTGCATAACAGTAAATCTTCTATTTTTTGGTTTGAATAAAAATTCATTATGTGAATAAAAAATAAAAATAGAATTCATTTGTAAAGCCTGAAAATGTAACTAATGAACAGAGGAAATGTTAGTTTAGTGCCAGGAATACCTACATTGTTTATTCTGGAGCCTATTTTTAAATTGGAATATTTTGAACTTTGCATTAAATTGGCCAAGTCACCTATTTCCGGTCACTTTATTTTGTTGTTGAAACAGTTGACTTGGCAATTTCTTGTGCTCAATCGATAGAATAGAAGTAACACTAGTGAAATAGCTAAGAATTTGGTTGACTGGAATACTGTAATTGGCCTAAAATGGGAGTCAAAGTCGGCAAAATCGCCAATGCATAAATATTGCCGACATATCAAAAATTGTGAGAACATAATTTCGTCAATTTTCCATCAAATTTCATACTTTTTGTTTTATTACCTTCAGAAAGAGATTCTCTACCATTTCATAAGAAAAAATAACAAAATTATTTTTTGAAAATTCCTGGACCCTGGTGCACACTTTGAAATTTGGCCTCTGGACCCTGAAATGGTTAAGCATCGTAGTAAAGTATGTGTGAGTGGGGTGGCCAGGAGGGCTACCACACCTGACTTCTTACAGTAACTACTACTCACCTTTTGCCCTACACTAAGACTACAAATATTTTGAGGTAAATAATGAGTGTACTGTGTGTGTATTTTACTTTTTAATGCCTAGTTCTATTGCTAACTTAATATATGTTAGTGCAAACTTGTTATCTGGCATTTATATGCATTTATAAATGGAAAAAATGGAGTTCTGCTTTCTGGTGAAGTCTGTTTTCCGGCAGTAACCTGGAACCTAACCTGCCGTGTAACCTACTGTATATCAATGTAGAAAGGCTAAACTCTTGGGTTGTTGCAGCACTTAGAGAATGGGAGGTAAACTGGTTTGATCACAGGAAGGGGATAGTGGCAATTTCTTGTATCAAGAGCCCCTCAACACCATCAAGGCACCACATGCAAAGGGACTTTATAACAAAGGCTATCTCTCTTTTTTCATAAATATAGTACAAATAAAAACCACAATGTTATTCATGGCATCTTCTATGTATATCAACTACACCTTACAATTTTCACATTTATAAGCTCTCTCTCTCTCTCTCACTCTTCTTTATGTTTCTTATCAGTCATCAAAATAAACAAAATTGAAGAATTAACCCTTTCAGGGTCTGCGCCGTAGATCTACGGCTATACATTGAGGATCCAAACCGTAGATCTACGCCATGAGCTCAGCTCACTCTGATAAACTGTGAGCTGTAAATTTGGGCCTAGATATGAGAGAATACATCTATGTGGTATGTGTGCATCACATAAAACAAATCCTGCAGCATACAGTGCATAATGAGAGGAAAAAACTGAGACAGTAATTTTCGATTAAAACAGCGACTTTGCAGCTTTTTCGTATGTTTTTTATAGTTGTATTTGCGATTTCTTGATCTCATTTGATAGAAGGGAAAATATATTACAGAAATAGATAAGATTTTGATTGGTTTTATTAATGGAAATCGCTCGAAACTGAGCTCAAAGAAGCAGAAATGTTCAATTTTTGACAATGTTCAAGAGTAAACAAATAACCTCACAAGTCTAATATACGCCATCTGGTGGGTCTAATATACATTCATAAATGTGGTGATATTATTTATACAATTATTACAATATTGCATAACAGTAAATCTTCTATTTTTTGGTTTGAATAAAAATTCGTTATGCGAATAAAAAATAAAAATGGAATTCATTTGTAAAGCCTGAAAATGTAATAATGAACAGAGGAAATGTTAGTTTAGTGCCAGGAATGCCTGCATTGTTTATTCTGGACCCTATTTTAAAATTAGAATATTTTGAACTTTGCATTAAATTGGACAAATTACTAATTTCCGATCACTGTATTTTGTAGTTGAAACAATTGACTTGGTGATTTCTTGTGCTCAATCGATAGAACAGAAGTAATACTAGTGAATTAGCTAAGAATTTGGTCGACTGGAATAATGTAATTGGCCTAAAATGGGAGTCAAAGTCGGCAAAATTGCCGATACGTAAATATCACTGAAACATCAAAATTCGCGAGAGCATAATTTAGTCAAATTTTCATCAAATTTCGTACTTTTTGTTTTATTACCTTCAGAAAAAGATTCTCTAGCATTTCACAAGAAAAAGTAACAAAATTATTTTTTGAAAATTCTTGGACCCTGGTGCACACTTTGAAATTTGGCCTCTGGACCCTGAAAGGGTTAAATCCTAAATATTGTTTTATTCAATATAAAAATTCGAAAGCAATATAGGATGGCATTAAAGCAAAACAGAAGACTTTCTTACCTCCAGTTTTTGTAGCTTGCTGACACACGATGCCAGACATCTATCTGCAACAGCTACATTGGCATGAAGGAACAACTTTGTCAAGTTGAAACAGTGTTCAGCTATAATCTGCACATGGTTAGAATATAGATGGTTACAGAATATTGTTAGAGAGGCCAAATGAGAGCCATGGCTCTTAAAGTAGCTTATTGTTGAGCTTTCTATGGGGTGATGCAATCCAGTGTAAAACCGAAGTTCCAAATGTTTAAGTTTATGCAATTTTCTCAACTTTCCCACATCTTTGTCACACACACGGACTTTTAAATTTTCTATATTGGGACATGCTTCACATATGAAGTCCACTATTTCCCCATCACATTTTTGTACTCTGGACAAGGTATTATCAACATGAGTGAGCTTCAAGCTGTACTCATACAAAGTTCGTCGGCGGGTTTTACGACCAAACTTTTTAGGCTGTGATTTCAGTATCTGTAGTGATGTGCCAAGCTCTTTGTATCCTACAAGTTGCAAATTTGGGAAGCAATGAATGAGCATTGCCACATCTTCTGCATCAATGCTGCAATCCTGTAGGAAAAGTTCTTCTAGATTGATACAGCCTGCTTGATGCTCTGTAGGATAGAGGTGAAGCAGTCCCTCACCAGTGACACGGTTGTTATTGTTGAGGTTGAGACGTTTGAGGTTAGGGCAGGAGCGCCCCAGGATCTGCAGTATTCCTGAGGAGCACGAGGGAAGTGTGATCTTGTAGTGATGTGTGGACAAGTTTAACTGTGTCAACTGTGTCATAGAAGGCAACAGATTCATCAGTGTTAACTCCACTTTATCCAGAGTCTCTAATTCTACAGAGCCAATATAACTTAGATCTGCCAGCTGCAGATCTGTTATTCTGAAAATAAAAAAAATAAGCATTAATACCTTGCTTCTCCATGGAGAAGTGGAAAAAAAATTTTCCTCCATAAGCCATGAGTGTCGTAAGAGGTGACTAAAATCCTGGGAGCAAGGGGCTAGTAACCCCTTCTCCTGTATAAATTACTAAATTTAAAAAAGAAAAAGTTGTCTTTTTTCGGTTACCCTGCTAGACTCAAGATTTCCTGTCATATTGTTCCAATCAATTTGTCTAAAGTAAAAATCTCCCATTATCACAACATTTTCATATCTAGATGCCTTATGAATTTCGTCCCATAACAGCTTACTGCACTCCCTATCAAGGTTTGGGGGCCTATAAATCACACCCAAAATTAATTTGTCACGACCCTCGAGAAACTGTAGCCAAACAGATTCTGTGTTCGATATTTCTAATCTTATATCATGTCTAAGACAACAATTTAAATTTTCTCTGACATACACCACCACTCCACCACCCTGCCTGTTGACCCTATCAGTGTGGAATAGTTTATAACCCTGTATGTTGCATTCAGAAGGCATTTCTCTACCTTTCAGGTTGAACCAGGTCTCTGTTATACCAATAATATCTATATTACCTACACTTGCAAGTAATCTTAGCTCATCTATCTTATTTCTTAGACTCCTACTATTTGTATAGAAAACCTTAAGGGAGCTAGTCACTCGTTGCCCTCTACTATCTCTCTTTGTTTGTTGATCAATTGATTTGCCATTACTAGCAATTTTATTTTGAATATTGTTTTTTAAACATATCCCTGAGGTATCCCAGTAATAACTGCTGTTTTTAACCCTAATACTGCAGCCTGATTGTTTCCCACAAATACCCATGCCTCTATAATCTATCAGTTTAAATTCCTAGACAAGTCGTCAGTTGTGCAAGAATGGTATATAATACCGACAAGATGAAATTAAGATTCTGAAGAATCTCCACGACTACGGTGCTCTTCGCACCTGCTCCAAGGTTGAGGGACTGATTACCTCATCTTCTGTATATAGTCCTACTGTCTTCAAGTTATGTCCTGGAATTTGTATTGATAAAGCCACTGGATGGCGAAACGTCTACAATAAAGATACCCAGATGTTGCACATGTGTCTTAATTTCAAGTCATCAGTTACCCTCTCAATCGAATTGGCTAATGCAACCACTCCATCCCCAGAGAGATGAACCCCATCCCTTGCATATATATCACATTTGCCAAAGAATAGGTCCCACTTATCAATGAATGGGATTGCAATTTCCTTGCAGTATCTGTCTAGCCAGCAATTTATACCAATTGCCCTAGACATCCATTCATTGCCCACTCCCTTTCTCAGCAAGATGCAACATATGACTGGGATCCCTCCCCTAGACCTAACTACTTCTATGGCTGACCTGCACTTATCCAGCAGCTCCTGTCTCCTGCCCTTCCCAATGTCATTACCCCCAGCACTAAGACAGATAATGGGCTTGTTCCCATTACCTGACATAATATTATCCAACCTGCTGACTATGTCACCAACACTATCTTCAGGAAGGCACACCCTCTGTCTGACCTTTCTGTCTCTGTTACAAAAAGCACGGTCCATATATCTTACCTGAGATTCTCCTACTATTAAAATATTCTTACCTTGATTAGCAGGGAAATCAGTGGTACCTTCAACCTCACTAACCACTGAAATGCACTCGTCCTGGAGAACAGAGAATCGATTTCCTACCTTCAAATCATCTCTGTTAACCCTCCTTATCTTCCTTCTTCCTGAACTGTGAACCACTTGCCACTTAAAGCAGGTGCCACTATCACTGCTTGTGACCATTTCCTCCTTACTAGCTAAATCTTTCTCACACTCACTCCCAAACTCATCCAGGCGAAGCTTCAGCCTCCTATTTTCCTCCTGAAGAAGTAGAACCTCCTTCTTCAACACCTGAACCTGAGATTCTAAAACACTACAGCAAGCCATGGTGCTTGGTAACACCCCATGCTAACTCCCAAGAGCTTAGGACAGGTATGACCGCAGGTGACCACTGACCTCAGCATTATCTATCACAATTCATCTAAAATGACATAATAAACAATATTAATAACATAGTAACATGATATATACTCTAGAATGAATATGTCATAACATATGTGAGGAGTAAGTGTTGGTGGTGGTGTTCTTAGGTTTATGAGGGCCACTGAGAGAAGCCGTACATATTAGTGGTGGTGGAGGTGGCAGCAGAAGCAACCAACACTATTCACACTGAAACAATGTATGTAATTTATAAATAAGAAATATTTACACTTTAACCCCTTCAGGGTCCAAGGCCCAAATCTGAAGTGGTGCCCCAGTGTCCAAGAATTTAAAAAAAAAAAATTATTTTTTCTTATGAAATGGTAGAGAATCTTTTTGTGAAGGTAATAAAACAAAAAGTACAAAATTTGATGGAAAATTGACGAAATTATGCTCTCGCGAATTTTGATGTGTCAGCGATATTTACGAATCAGCGATTTTGCTGACTTTGACTACCATTTTAGGCCAATTACATTATTCCAGTCAACAAAATTCTTAGCTATTTCACTAGTATTACTTCTATTCTATCGATTGCGCACAAGAAATCGCCAAGTCAACTGTTTCAACTACAAATTAAAGTGATCGGAAATTTTTAATTTGGCCATATTAACACAAAGTTCAAAATATTCCAATTTCAAAATAGGGTCCAGAATAAACAATGTAGGTATTCCTGGAACTAAACTAACATTTCCTCTGTTCATTAGTTACATTTTGAGGCTTTACAAATAAATTCCATTTTGATTTTTTATTCACATAATGAATTTTTATTCGCACCAAAAAATAGAAGATTTACTGTTATGCAAACTGTAATAATTGTATAAATATCATCACATATTTGTGAATGTAAAATTAGGACCCACCAGCTGGTGTGTATTTATGTGTGGGGTCGTTTGTTTACTCTTGAATATCGGCAAAAATTTAACACTTCTGCTACTTTGAGCTCAGTTTCAAGCCATTTCCAGTGCTAAAACCAATCAAAATCATCTCTATTTCTGTAATATGTCTTCCATTCTATCAAATGAGACCAAGAAATCGCAAATACAAATATAAAAAAAATACGAAAAAACACTGCAAAGTCGCTGTTTTAATCGAAAAATCATGATTTCAGTTTTTTTTCTCATTATACACAGTGTGCTGCAGGATCTGTTTTATGTGGTGCACACATACCACATAGATGTATTCTCTCATATCTAGGCCCAAATGTACCACTCACAGTTTATCAGAGTGAGCTGAGCTCATGACGTAGATCTACGGTTTAGACCCTGAACGTAAAGCCGTAGATCTATGGGGGGGACCCTGAAAGGGTTAATTTATAAATAAGAAATATTTACACTTACCTTGGAGATCTTAGTTTAATTAGTTTGATGGAGGAGATGCTGGCAGAAGTTTAGGGTGGTGGAAGACAGCAGGGCAGAGTATGTTCAGCGCCCCTATACACCTCCAACAACATTGGAGAGTTACTTTCGTGTCGTTTTTCTGTCACTTACTTGCTACACTGTTAACGCTATACTTTATCGCTGGCTGGCACTATAGCCTTTATCGATACCTGCTGCTTTAGTATCGTACATATCGTAGAATCACTGAAGAAGGCACATTCTTCCCTCTCTCCTCCTCCTCCATTTTGGTACTTTGCTACAAGTTCTTTCTTGAATTCTATCGTTTTTCTTTCCTTCTTTACCAAAGGCTGGGAACTAGGAGCTTTCTTTGGGCCCATGGTGGCTTATTTAGCAGTTGCAAGCACAAAAACAATGGATTATTATGAAATGTATCGTATAAACCCGTGGGGTGATGGTCACTTGCTGATAAACAATGGCACACTGAGTGTGAATGGTGCGGGAGACTGGCTTTGTTTGCATGCTGACACTGGGATGCCGATCCAACGCATACCAGACGGTTGCCGAATCACGAGGCCAATCATGAACCGCGAGGCTTTACACCTACCATCCGACTTACGACCTGCTCGACATACATCCACTCGACTTACAACCGTGCATCTGGCAGCTGGGCTGGGCTGACTGATGCACACCGCTGTACAATATTTGACAACACTTGCGGTGGCAATGTGTCATGCAGGCAGCATCATTTTGAGTAACCCTGCCCTATCAGCAGCATCATACTGTACTAACTGTACTAACTGGACAGTAAATTTCACCATGGCCCCTAAGATGAAGTCTGAATCTTGCACTGGAGATTGTGGCAAGAAAGGCTCTTACTCTCGAACTCTTTATTTTTTTTCACTGTTGCACATAAACCTGTCTGTATCTGTCTGTCTGTATATGTGTCTGTCTGTATCTCTGTGTGTTAGGTTAGGTTAGGTAAGGTTCGTCAGGAAACAGGACAAATGTTTCCTGACGCGGGTCTTAGTCAGATGATGACCCGCCTTTGGAGCTTTTGGTCATCTGACCGAGGCTTTCCGCTGGCTTACCGGTCCACCCCTTTAAAAATTATGGTCGTTTATAACCATTGTTATATATTAATTTGCTCTGTGTGTCTGTTTGTCTGTCTACCTGTGTGTCTGTCTTTCTGTCTACCTGTGTGTCTTTCTGTCTACCTGTATGTCTGTCTGTCTACCTGTGTGTCTGTCTTTCTGTCTACCTGTGTCTGCCTTTCTGTCTGCTTGTCTGTCTCAGAGCCACTCATTAAGAGTGTAATTGGTCTTGAAGATGCCATATTAATAATGATAATAACACAATAATAATCACTGAGGCACATTAAATGTGTATAAAACGTTAATATAGACATTTTTGCTTAATCCATCTATGATTTTTTTTTCAAAATTATATAATAAACATCCTACATAACATTAACATAACATTATATAATAAACATCCTACATATAAATTAACAAATATAAGATTTTTTCTGGTAGGCTCGACAGAGTGAACAAAAACCATTCATGTCCGGGCTGGTAACAACAACAACAACGTTTGTTTACATAACTCGTGAACCTTCTACCCTCTCATTCTCTCTCTCGTTTATTCATTTAATCTTGTTTACTCACCTCTCACTCTACATTAAGACTACAGATATTTTAGGGTAAGTAATGAGCGGACACGATTATTGTATTATAGTTTAATAATAATATTAATATTAACCCTTTGAGGGTTTTGGTCGTACTAGTACGTTTTACGAGTAGGGGTTTTTGACGTACTAGTACTCATAAATTCTAGCGGCCTCAAATCTAGTGGGAGAAAGCTGGTAGGCCTTCATATGAAAGAATGGGTCTATGTGGTCAGTGGTCTATGTGGTCTAAAAAAAATCCTGCAGCACACAGTGCATAATGAGAAAAAAAAAAACTTTGACCATTTTTTTTAATAAATCGGCGACTTTGCAGTGTATTTTCGTATGGTATTTATTGTTGTATTCTAGTTTTCTTGGTCTCATTTTATAGAATGGAAGACATATTACAGAAATTGAGATGATTTTGACTGGTTTTACAATGAAAGGGTGCCTTGAAATTGAGCTCAAAGTAGCAGAAATGTTCGATTTTTACCAAACTTCAAAAGTAAACAAATCGTGCCAAGCGTGCAATACACGTCAACTGGTGAGTCTAATATTCTTTTACAAGTGCACCAATATTATTTATACCATTTTTACACTAATGCAGTAGTCTGCATAACAGTAAATCTTATATTTTTTGTGAGAATAAAAATTCAAAGTGGGAAAACAAAAGAATATAAGAGGGGCCTTGAGACGTGACTAATGACTAGAGGAAATGTCATTTTAGTGCCCGGAATGTCTTTCTTGTTTATTCTGGACCTATTTGGAAATTGGCATCTTTTGAAATTTGTGTGAAATTGGCAAAATTGCTAATTCTGACACTGTACTGGATAGTTGAATTTATAAATGGGTGGTTTCTTGCACCCATTCGATAGAAAAAATGGAGTTCTAGCGAAATATTCATGTTTTTTGTCGACTAGTACAGTGAAATTGGCCGAAAATGGGGCTCAAAGTGGGCAAAATCGCCGATGCGTAAACATCGCCGAGACCGCTAACTTTGCGAGAAGCATAATTCCGTAAGTTTTCTATCAAATTTCAAACTTTTGGTGTCTTTATGATCGGGAAAAGATTCTCTATCTTTTCATAAGAGAAAATATTTTTTTTTTTTTTAAATTTGGCCGACCCTGAGAACGAGTTTCGGAGAGGGCCTGTCGACCCTCAAAGGGTTAATATTAGTACATATGTATCATTGTAATAATAATAATAATAATTATTAATATTATTATTAATTTAGGGCACTGGAGCACAGATCCACTGTATAGCACTTTGTCTGGATTTTAAAGGGTTATCCTAGGTAATTTATACTATGTATGATAACTTTACTTACGTGTACCCGTGAGAGAGAGAGAGAGAGAGAGAGAGTAGAGAGAGAGAGAGAGAGAGAGAGAGAGAGAGAGAGAGAGAGAGAGGGAGAGAGAGAGAGAGAGAGAGAGAGAGAGAGAGAGTGAGAGAGAGAGAGATACAGAGATAGAGATACAGAGAGAGAGATACAGAGAGAGAGAGACAGCCACATTCAGTCAGCCCATCAGCCAACCACCCACCTGGCCACCCACCCACCCGGCCAGCCAGCCAGCCAGCCAGCCAGCCGGATACGTATTACACATGTTCCAGAGTTGTTTCTCTTTACTTAGGGTATAGGTTACACAACATTCTGGCAGGATGACACTACCAGTGGTATTCTCCCATTCCACTGTGTCGACAATACATAAAGATAACAGTAACATATGATACTGTATGCGATGTAAAATTTACAATACAGTTCACTACCATGCATACATTATATACAGTACATAAATAATTAAAATATAACAATAAAAGTAAATTATGGTAAAAAGAATGAAATAATGATTGTACATTACATTACAGTATTATGTAGGTAGTTTATATAGGAAACATTTGACATTATGCCCTACCCAGTATGTCGGCAATTTTCAAAGGTTCGACTTACGTCTATTCTGACTTACGACTGGTTGGTCGGAACTAAGCTTGGTCGTAAGTTGGATGGTACCTGTATTTTGCTGAAAAAAGTTGCCGAAAGTCAGATTTCACGAAAATTGTGGCTGCCAAAAGGCAGGGGTCCACTGTATAATTATGAAATTTGAAATTATGCTAGCCAAAATTAGTGCCGGATTACTGATGGAACCGGATAACTGATTGCCAGACTAGTGATGGCCAACCTGTAGTAACTTACTGAGGATGAAGGAGAATGTTAAGCAGAGAGGAGACCACAGAGTGTGAGGCCAGAGCTGAGTGGTGGGTAGCAAGTCGTCGCAACACAGAGTTCAACACGTCCTGAATCAGCAGCGGTGGAATGTACCGGTTCAGCAACTCACGTGTTATGACCTCCTACAAAGCAACCAATGAAAAAAGCCTCAAAACAATGATTATTATACAACAATACAAAAACTAGTTTTATACATTATAAACTATCCAGTAAGACTTGTGTATTTACTACTACTGGTATTATTATTGTTATTATTATTATTATTATTATCATAAAAAAATGAAGCGCTAAAACTACCACTGATAATACTATTGTTCTTTAGCCTTATAAAACATTCTACTGTATGAACTGCATTTTTGTAGTCTTGACCAAATTGTAACTCTTCCAAATTCTAAATTAAGTGTGATATTATGAGTCATCAAGTCTAGAAATAAATATTATTATAACAGCAAAGACTGCAGTTACTGACTTATCATTGAAATGAACAATAAAGAAGTTTCTGTATATGAGGCCTCTGCACACACACACACACATACACACCTGCTGAGGATGTGGAGAAGAGAGTGTCTGTGCTAGGACCATCTTACTGGTTGAGTTGATACAAGACCACAGCAACCCTCGTGGTTGACGCCGTGGAGGCATTGTTTTCCTTGCAACAGTCAACTAAGATAAGATAGATAAGATAAAGTTTATTTCTTCTTAAAGGTTACAATGTGTAATTGCAATTTTGATTTGCTAAGTACAAAGATAGCCACTATCATGCTGGGGCATTTTGGGCAGATTAATCCTAATACGTACATAGTAACTAATTAAAACTAAACAAGATAATAAGTACATGGTAACTATACTTAAAACTAGACAAGAAGTAGTGGTTAACTGTTTTACAATCTTATTTAAACTTAATACAAATGTGAGGTAGTAAGGTGGAGTAAGGTTCCGTAAAATAATCTTGAAATTGCACACAAAATCTACGTTACAAGTAATGGTTCAGGTTTACCTGGAGTTTACCTAGAGAAGATTTCGGGGGTTAACACCCCAGTGGCCCAGTCTGAGACCAGGCCTCATGGTGGAATCAGCGTCTGATCAACCAGGCTGTTACTGCTGGCCACACGCAAGCTGACATACGAACCACAGCCCGGTTGGTCAGGTACTGACTTTAGGTGCCTGTCCAGTGCCTTCTTAAAGACAGCCAGAGGTCTATTGGTAATCCCCTTTATGTATGCTAGGAGGCAGTTGAACAGTATTGGGCCCCGGACACTTATTGTGTTGTCTCTCAGTGTACTCGTGGTGCCCCTACTTTTCATCGGAGGAATGTTGCATCTCCTGCCGAGTCTTTTGCTTTCATAGGGAGTGATTTTCACGTGTAGGTTTGGTACCAATCCCTCCAGGACCTTCCAAGTGTATATTACCCTGTATCTCTCTCGCCTGCATTCCAGGGAATACAGATCAAGGGCCTTCAACTGTTCCCAGTAATTTAGGTGCCTTATCATACTTATGACCCCTGAAACCCTCTCCAGGTAAACTCCAGGTAATGAGTGCCGTGAAAGTTCTTTGTACACTCTCCAGGTCTGCAATGTTGCCAGCCTTGAAGGGGGCTGTTAGTGTACAGCAATATTCCAGCCTAGAGAGAAAAAGCGATTTGAAGAGAATCATCATGGGCTTGGTGGTAATATTTTATAAATTGGCAGAATTAAAAGTCTAGAGGTCACATAATAAAACTAATTAGCAGATGTTTTGGTTGATTTGGCTAAGCCTTTGACTGTCACAAGCCCCTTTCTGAAACTGTAATTCTATGTTGATAAATTTTTGGAAAAAAAAAAAAAAAAAAAAATTCTTATGAAATGATAGAGAATCTTTTCCCAATGGTAATGACACCAAAAGTACGAAATCTGGTCGAAAACTCATGGAATTACGCTCCCGCGAAGTTAGCTGTCTCGGCAACATATACGCATCGGCAATTTTGCCAAATTTGAGCCCTGTTTTTGGCCAATTCCGTTGCTCCATTTGGCCAAACTCATAGCTGTTTCTTTAGAACTCCATTTTTTCTATCAGTTGAGTACAAGAAACCGCCCATTTACCGATTTGAACTACCCAGTAAAGTGGTCAGAAATTGGCAATTTGGCCAATTTCACGCAAATTAAAAAAGATGCCAATTTCAAAATAGTGTCCAGAAAAGAACGTAGACATTCTGGCACTAAAATAACATACCCTGTTCTTAGCACATTCTCTAGCCCCCCCATTTCATAATCTAAATTTACTCCTGTTCAGTACATCCAACCTTATACTGTGCAATTACACTACAGCCCTTAAATTCCCAATTTTAAAAACTTGACCTAAAACGCTTTCTTGATAGTTGTGACAGAACCCACAGGCACAACACCAGACACAAACATCTCTATGACTTTCCCCGTGTCCGACTAAACCTTTACAAAAATCAATGTATGTCAAAGACCTAAAATCTGGAACACCCTACCTGAAAATTCCAAAACTGCAGACACATTCATCACCTTCAAAACTACCATCAGAAAACATCTTATCTCCCTGATACACCCTGTCAACTAATAATACGAATACCACCTGGTGGTTCACACTTACACTCACTCACCCATTTGACCATAAACAGAAATATCAATCTCAATCTCAAATAATGAATCTTAACTAGTCAAAAGTTGGCCTGTGATACTCCAATACTGAAACTATGTATAGTGCCAAAACAAAAGCATTCACATTGCTAAACTCACAACTAGTATTTAGTCACTTAGCCATAATACCAACTTATCTCATAATTTTGTAACATTTTAAACCTAAGATTTAATATAAGTCTGCCCGAAATGCCTAGCCATGCTAGGTGTTCATGTGGTACACTCTGTAATTATATTTTACTACATGTAAACCACACAATAACCAAATTCTGTAAACTCAGCATTGTAATCCTTATAGAGAATAAAGTTTGAATTTGAATTTGAATATATAGTGTATACAGTAGGACCCCCCATATCAGCGGGGGATACGTTCCAAGTACCTGCCGCAGATACCAGAACCATGGATAGTAGTGAACCTATATATAAATCCTATACTGTATGTAGATACCTATTACAGTCTCTCCTCACTTAACAACAAAATTCTGTTCCTAAGAGTAGGTTGGTAAACGAATTAGTTGTTAAGCGAGGAGCATACTATACCATCTTTAGATATTGTTTTATAATGTCACTTTTGCACCACTTATAGCATTCTTAGTACAGTGGACCCCCGGTTCGCGATATTAATCCATTCCTGAGAGCTCATCATAAACCAAAATTATCGGAAAGCAAATCAATTTTCCCCATAAGAAATAATGGAAATCAAATTAATCCGTGCAAGACACCCAAAAGTATGAAAAAATAACTTTTACAACATGAAATATTAAGTTTAATGCAATAGAATAATTACAATAACAACAATAACAAAAGAATAATTGACACTTACCTTTAATGAAGATCTGGTGATGATTGATGGGATGGGAGGAGGGGAGAGTGTTGAACCTATTGTTTAGAAGGGGAATCCCCCTCCATTAGGACTTGAGGTAGCTTTTCCTCTTGAGTAATGTAGGTCCTGCTTGGCAATTTCTTCCAAAACAGGCCTGTTTCATCACAATTAAACACTTGTTCAGGTTTCAATCCTTCAGCCTCTATGTACTCCTTGAATTCATGCACATATTTTTCAGCCGCTTTGTGGTCTGAACTGGCAGCCTCACCATGCCTAATCACACTATGTATGCCACTACGATTCTTAAATCTTTCAAACCAACCTTTGCTGGCCTTAAATTCACTCACATCACCACTAGTTGCAGGCAATTTCTTTACCAAATCGTCATGCAACTGCCTAGCCTTTTCACAAATGATCGCTTGAGAGATGCTATCTCCTGCTATCTGTTTTTCATTTATCCTCACCAATAACAGTCTCTCAACATTTTCTAACACTTGAGGTCGCTGTTTCGTAATCACAGTTGCACCTTTTGCAAGAACAGCTTCCTTGATTGCCATTTTCCTGCTCACTATAGTAGAGATGGTTGACTGGGGTTTACTATACAACCTGACCAGCTCCGACACACGCACTCCACTTTCGTACTTTGCAATTATCTCTTTCTTCATTTCAATAGTCATTAGCACCCTTGGTCTCGAAGAGTTGGCACTAGAAGCTTTCTTGAGGCCCATGGTGACTTATTTTGCAGAAGCAAGCACCAAAAACAGTGATAATATGGATAATATGGAATGCACTGAATGTATCCTTAGATGCACGCACACTGGCTGGCTTTTAAACACTGGTACATACGGGGAAGTTCAGGCCACACGTGGACACGTCTCGTACGAATCGCATCGCATACCGGGTTTTGCGACCCAGGGTTTTTGACGTACTAGTACGCCTAAATTCTAGCGCCCTCAAATCTAGTGGGAGAAAGCTGGTAGGCCTACATATGAAAGAATGGGTCTATGTGGTCAGTGTGCACAGTATAAAAAAAATCCTGCAGCACACAGTTCATAATGAGAAAAAAAAAACTTTGACTGTTTTTTTGGAATAAAACAGCGACTTTGCACTGTATTTTCGTATGGTATTTATTGTTGTATTCTAGTTTTCTTGGTCTCATTTTATAGAATGGAAGACATATTACAGAAATTGAGATGATTTTGACTGGTTTTACAATGAAAAGTACCTTGAAAATTGAGCTCAAAGTAGCAGAAATGTTCGATTTTTACCAAAGTTCAAAAGTAAACAAATCATGCCAAGCATCCAATACACGTCAACTGGTGAGTCTAATATTCTTTCGCAAGTGCACCAATATTATTTATACCATTTTTTACACCAATGCAGTAGTCTGCATAACAGTAAATCTTCTATTTTTTGTGAGAATAAAAATTCAAAGTGGAAAGCAAAAGAATGTAAGAGGGGCCTTGAGACATGACTAATGAACAGAGGAAACGTCATTTTAGTGCCAGGAATGTCTTTCTTGTTTATTCTGGACCCTATTCGGAAATTGGCATCTTTTGAAATTTGTGTGAAATTGGCAAAATTGCTAAATTCTGACCACTGTACTGGATAGTTGAAATTGGTAAATGGGTGGTTTCTTGCAATCATTCCATAGAAAAAAATGGAGTTCTAGCGAAATATTCATGTTTTTTTCCGACTAGTACTGTGGAATTGGCCGAAAATGGGGCTCAAAGTGGGCAAAATCGCCGATGTGTAAACATCGCCGAGACCGCTAACTTCGCGAGAGCATAATTCCGTAAGTTTTCCATCAAATTTCATACTTTTGGTGTCATTATGATTGGGAAGGGATTCTCTATCTTTTCATAAGAAAAAATTATTTTTTTTTTTTTAAATTTGGCCGACCCTGAGAACGAGTCTCAGAGAGGGCCTGTCGACCCTCAAAGGGTTAACTGACAAATTCCTTTTTCATTGATAGGAAGCACTTTATGGCTTCTCTTAGGCTTTGAAGAACTTCCACCATCATTACTTTTGCACTTTGAGGCCATTATTAAGCAAAATTAAGGGTTATTTTTGGGCTATGGTAAACCGTGGATAACTGAAACTGAGTCTATATTGTTTTTCATATTGATGTTTCTTATTGATGGATCTTAAAATGCTGTTAGTAAGTCATGGGCTTACTAACAGCATTTGAGACAATGTCTGTTATACTGTCTCTGTATTTTGTTTAGAAGTACATATGTCTATCCATTCATCAATATCACTGGCATTAGAAAATTCTGTAAACCAGTCAGCTGAACTTAACTCTGCTGTGAAGTTACTTATTGCTGCCTCATCATGGAACTGAAATGAGAATTTACTATATTCCATTGATTCATATTCATATAGTTTATTTGGACATGATACATAGTTGTACAAGGAATTATAGTAGTTGGGTGTACATGCCTAAAGCCCCTTGTATGCAGAGCATTATGGGCAGGCTTAAAATTAACTTAAAATTAATTAAGCAGTGATAGGTTCAGTGGTAAAAATTACCAATGTTTGTTAGGAGGAAGATGGGGTAATGGTCAGTAGTGTTGTCTGTGATTACCCCTGATTTAAGGGGAGCTAGTATATTTGCCCATATATGTACAATTATGGTTGCACTCATCTCGGTTAGCCTTGTTGGTTTTGTTATATTTATTATAAAAATGTATGGAAGAAGTGAATGTTTTCAGATATTTGGGAGTTGACGTGTCAGTGGATGGATTTATGAAGGATGAGGTTAATCATAGAACTGATGAAGGAAAAAAGGTGAGTGGTGCATTGGGGTATATGTGGAGGCAAAAAATGGTATCTATGGAGGCAAAGAAGGGAATGTATGAAAGTATAGTAGTACCAACGCTCTTATATGGGTGTCAAGCTTGGGTTGTAAATGCTGGAGCAAGGAGGCAGTTGGAGGCAGTGGAGATGTCCTGTTTAAGAGCAATATGTAGTGTAAATATTATGCAGAAAATTCGGAGTGTGGAAACTAGGAGAAGGTGTGGAGTTAATAAAAGTATTAGTCAGAGGGCTGAAGAAGGTTTGTTGAGGTGGTTTGGTCATTTAGAGAGAATGGATCAAAGTAGAATGACATGGAGAGCGTATAAATCTGTAGGGGAAGGAAGGCGGGGTAGGGGTCGTCCTCGAAAAGGTTGAAGGGAGGGGGTAAAGGAGGTATTGTGGGCGAGGGGTTTGAACTTCCAGCAAGCGTGCGTGAGCGTGTTAGATAAGAGTGAATGGAGACAAATGGTATTTGGGACCTGACGATCTGTTGGAGTGTGAGCAGGGTAATATTTAGTGAAGGGATTCAGGGAAACCGGTTATTTTATATAACCGGACTTGAGTCCTGTAAATGGGAAGTACAATGCCTGCACTCTAAAGGAGGGGTTCGGGATATTAGCAGTTTGGAGAGATACAGTGGACCCCCGCTTAACGATCACCTCCAAATGCGACCAATTATGTAAGTGTATTTATGTAAGTGCGTTTGTACGTGTATGTTTGGGGGTCTGAAATGGACTAATCTACTTCACAATATTCCTTATGGGAAAAAATTCGGTCAGTACTGGCACCTGAACATACTACTGGAATGAAAAAAGTTCGTTAACCGGGGGTCCACTGTATATGTATTGTGTATTTTTATACGTATATACTTCTAAGCTGTTGTATTCTGGGCACCTCTGCAAAAACAGTGATTATGCGTGAGCAAGGTGAAAGTGTTGAATGATGATGAAAGTATTTTCTTTTTGGGGATTTTCTTTCTCTTTGGGTCACCCTGCCTCGGTGGGAGACGGCCGACTTGTTGAAAAAAAAAATGTATACTTATTCAAGTCAACAAAATGATGATCTTAGTGGCTGACAAGAATATAAATAGTATGAGTATAATAACTAATAAGACTAAAGTTTAAATCAATATAGAGCACCAATACTACAAAACTGCAAATATCCCCACCCCACCTTCAGAGTGCAGGCACTGTATAGTTGACTGACAGGCAACACAAAGATTGTATTAACCCGTAAACGGTCCAAACGTATATATACGAGGGCATCTAGCTCTCTTGCAGTGCTCCCCTTCCTTTGTTTTTGACTGGCTCGTCATCCTTATTTCCCACTTCTACCACTGCCACTACTACTACCTCTTCTTCTCCTACTACTACTACAACTACTGATGAAATTGAGACACATGTGCGGCGTCTGGTTGTCTTTGTTGTGGACGTTTCGCCATCCAGTGGCTGGCTGGATGGCAAAACGTCTATGATGGGAATGCCCGGGTGTTGTGCATGTGTCTTAATTTCATCTTGTCAGTATTATATACAATTCTTGTACTACTACTACTACTACCTCCACCTCTTCCTGCCTATATATAGCCGTCCTGCTCCACCTCTGTTAGTGTGACTTTGTCAATGGTCCAAGTCGGACCGAAACGTCGTCGTAAGCTTCTCTCTTTTATGTGCGGGTTATTTGTGTATCGTTCCAGTCACGGTATTGTGCCTTTTTGTTATTTAATTATTGAAGGAACAAATAGCATTGGAATTAAGTTTGCCAATAGAACTAAAGTAAGCCATCAAATACTTTCTGAAGAGGAGACTACAAAACTACAGGATGACCTGGAGCTCAAGGACCCTATTGAAAATAAATCACTTTGCCTGATTTTCTTGGGTTATCCTAGGTAATCTACATACAGTAGGGCCCCGCTTTACGGCATTTCACCTTACGGCAATCCGCTAATACAGCAATTTCAAATTATGACCAATGCTTTCTATACAGCAAGCGGTCTTTCCAATGCGGCATGCGCCACCCGATTTGTTTACATTTTCTGTGAGCATATCTCTCAATCATGTAATAATAATTACTCTTGGGCACATTAAATGTCTTATATTACGTTAATATAGACATTTTCATTCATCCGTCTATATTTTCTTCAAAATTATATAAGAAACACGTTACATAGTATATAAACATTTTATGTTTATATACTATGGAAGTGTGGTAGCCAGGCGGAGGGAAAACATTGTCACTCCCCTTAATACCTAAGGCTTTTGTTTATAATTCTCGGCATGAATTATTCATTACTTCTCCCTTTGTTTGTGATGGCATCTAAAGGTAGTTGGTAGAAATGATTAAACTCAGTGAACATGGTATGTCGATGTAATAATATGGCTCTGGGCCACATTAAATATCGTGTAGCTATGTAGGTAGGTGTAGGTATGTAGCCCATGTGGACTACATACCCACATTACTATTATAACTCATAATTATACTTATGTGTACCTGTACTTAAGTAAACTTACACACTGTGCTGGCATGCAGGTACACATTAAAATCACTAAGAGTGTCTTATTAGTCTTGAAGACGCCATATTAATAATGATAATAATAATAACACAATAATAAGCCATCTTAATACACCCCACAGTAGAATAAATTAATAAATATGAGATGTGGTACCCAGGTGACTTGTAGTAGCCACACGACTTGTAGGACTTGTGGTAGCCAGGCGACTTGTAGGACTTGTGGTAGCCAGGCGACTTGTAGGACTTGTGGTAGCCAGACGACTTGTAGGACTTGTGGTAGCCAGGCAACATGTAGGACTTGTGGTAGCCAGACGACTTGTAGGACTTGTGGTATCCAGGCGACTTGTAGGACTTGTGGTAGCCAGGTGACTTGTAGGACTTGTGGTAGCCAGACGACTTGTAGGACTTGTGGTAGCCAGGCGACTTATAGGGCTTGTGGTAGCCAGGTGACTTGTAGGACTTGTGGTAGCCAGGTGACTTGTAGGACTTGTGGTAGCCAGGTGACTTATAGGACTTGTGGTAGCCAGGTGACTTGTAGGACTTGTGGTAGCCAGGTGACTTATAGGACTTGTGGTAGCCAGGTGACTTGTAGGACTTGTGGTAGCCAGGCGACTTATAGGACTTGTGGTAGCCAGGTGACTTGTTGGACTTGTGGTAGCCAGGCAACTTGTAGGACTTGTGGTAACCAGGCAACTTGTAGGACTTGTGGTAGCCAGGCAACTTGTAGGACTTGTGGTAGCCAGGCAACTTGTAGGACTTGTGGTAGCCAGGTGACTTGTAGGACTTGTGGTAGCCAGGCAACTTGTAGGACTTGTGGTAGCCAGGCAACTTGTAGAACTTGTGGTAGCCAAGCAACTTGTAGGACTTGTGGTAGCCAGGTGACTTGTAGGACTTGTGGTAGCCAGGCAACTTGTAGGACTTGTGGTAGCCAGGCAACTTGTAGAACCTGTGGTAGCCAGGCAACTTGTAGGACTTGTGGTAGCCAGGCAACTTGTAGGACTTGTGGTAGCCAGGCAACTTGTAGGACTTGTGGTAGCCAGGCAACTTGTAGGACTTGTGTAGCCAGGTGACTTGTAGGACTTGTGGTTGCCAGGCAACTTGTAGAACTTGTGGTAGCCAGGCAACTATGTAGACTTGTGGTAGCCAGGCAACTTGTAGGACTTGTGGTAGCCAGGCAACTTGTAGGACTTGTGGTAGCCAGGCAACTTGTAGGACTTGTGGTAGCCAGGCAACTTGTAGGACTTGTGGTAGCCAGGCAACTTGTAGGACTTGTGGTAGCCAGGCAACTTGTAGGACTTGTGGTAGCCAGGCAACTTGTAGGACTTGTGGTAGCCAGCAACTTGTAGGACTTGTGGTAGCCAGGCAACTTGTAGGACTTGTGGTAGCCAGGCAACTTGTAGGACTTGTGGTAGCCAGGCAACTTGTAGGACTTGTGGTAGCCAGGCAACTTGTAGGACTTGTGGTAGCCAGGCAACTTGTAGGACTTGTGGTAGCCAGGCAACTTGTAGGACTTGTGGTAGCCAGGCAACTTGTAGGACTTGTGGTAGCCAGGCAACTTGTAGGACTTGTGGTAGCCAGGCAACTTGTAGGACTTGTGGTAGCCAGGCAACTTGTAGGACTTGTGGTAGCCAGGCAACTTGTAGGACTTGTGGTAGCCAGGCAACTTGTAGGACTTGTGGTAGCCAGGCAACTTGTAGGACTTGTGGTAGCCAGGCAACTTGTAGGACTTGTAGTAGCCAGGCAACTTGTAGGACTTGTGGTAGCCAGGCAACTTGTAGGACTTGTGGTAGCCAGGCAACTTGTAGGACTTGTGGTAGCCAGGCAACTTGTAGGACTTGTGGTAGCCAGGCAACTTGTAGGACTTGTAGTAGCCAGGCAACTTGTAGGACTTGTGGTAGCCAGGCAACTTGTAGTAGCCAGGTGACTTATAGTCCAACATCAGAGAAAATGTGTACACTATAATATTACTGGGGGTAACTAGAAAATTATTCCTTTCGTATACCTGCACTCAGAGCGTCATTCCTTCTAAAAATGGTGTTACATGAGAATGGGCGTGTTTCTCTTTATTTATTCTACTGTATCAATGTGGAGACAACTTGTACACAATGTAAACTGATGAAAACCAGACTTTCTGGCTACGCATACTTCCCAACTCAACTTCCTACAAATAAAACTCACCTCTCACCCCCCCAGTACCAACAATACCATCAGTCCGATAACATTCTTCTTTGCAAATATACAGGGTCTAAAGCCAGCAACGAACAACAAAATACCTTTCATCCATGGACTGCTTGCAGAGGCAAATGCAATGTTTGTGGCTTTCACAGAGACCCATATAAAGGATCACTTGGACAACGAAATATGGATCCCAGGCTACAACCTATACAGATGCAACAGAGTGAACAGGCAAAAGTGGGGGGGAAAGGGGTTGGCCTGTATATCGCAGAGTCACTTATTTGCACAGAACTGCTTAATGCCTCAAATGATGTAGTGGAAGTTTTAGCAGAAAAGATCGAGAACCAAAACCTAGTCATTGTGGTAGTCTACAAGCCTCCGGATGCAACATCCCAACAATTCCAGGAACAGCTGTTGAAAATTGACCACTGTCTGGAAAATCTTCCAGCTCCTGCCCCCAATATCTTGGCTCCTGGGGGGATTTCAACTTAAGGCACCTAAAATGGAGGAATATAGCAAATAGTGTTGTTGCAGTGATAACACCAGGAGGCAGCTCAGACGAGAACTCACACACACACAAACTTTTAACTTTCTGCATAAAATTCAACTTAACCCTTTGACTGTCGCAAGCCCCTTTCTGAAACTGTCATTCTGTGTCGCAAAATTTTTGGAAAAAAAAAAATGATTTTTTCTTATGAAATGATAGAGAATATTTTCCCAATGGTAATGACACCAAAAATACGAAATTTGGTTGAAAACCTACAGAATTATGCTCCCGCGAAGTTAGCGGTCTCAGCGACATATATGCATTGGCGATTTCGCCAAATTTGAGCCCTGTTTTTGACCAGTTCCGTTGTTCCAGGTGACCAAACTCATAGCTATTTCTTTAGAATTCCATTTTTTCTATCAGTTGAATACAAGAAACCGCCCAATAAATGGGTCAGAAACTACCCAATAAAATGGTCAGAAATTGGCAATTTGGCCAATTTTGCGCAAAATAAAAAAGATGCCAATTTCAAAATAGGATCCAGAATAAACACTGTAGACATTCTTGGAACTAAAATAACATATCCTGTATTCATTAGTCACGTCTCTAGGCCCCTCTTATATTACTACTGCTTTCTATTTTGATTTTTTATTCATTTAAAAAATACAAAATTTACTGTTATGCAGACTACTGCATTATTGTAAAAATGGTATAAATAATATCAGTGAAAGAATATTAGACTCCCCAGTTGATGTGTATTAGACATGTGGTGTGATTTGCTTACTCTCGAACATTGGTAAAAATCGAACAATACTGCTACTTTGAGCTCAAATTTCAAGGTTGTTTTCATCGAGAAAATAATCAAAATCATCTCTATTTCTGTAATATGTTTTCCATTTTATCACGTAAGACCATGAAAATGAGAATACAATGATAAATAATATACGAAAATACACCTCAAAGTCGGCATTTTAATGAAAAAAACGGTCATTTTTTTTTCTCATTATGCACTGCGTGCTGCAGGATTTTTTTTATGTGGTGCACACTGACCACACAGAACCATTCTCTCACATGTGGGCCTACCAGCTTTCTCCTGCTTGATTTGAAGCCGCTAGAATTTACGTGTTTAAGTACGTCCGAAACAGTGCCGTGTAAGACGTATATATACGACCGAAACAGTCAAAGGGTTAAACCAGCAAATAATAGAGCCTTCTAGACTGGAGAATACACTAGACCTCATCTTCACTAACAATGATGATCTAGTACAAAATGTTACCATATCAAAAACAATATACTTGGATCACAACGTCATTGAGGTTCAGACATGTATGTGCGGAGCCCCACAGACCGACAAAATGAGATCAGTCACGAGGGAGCCTTCACCAAATTCAACTTCAATAACAAGAACATAAAGTGGGAACAAGTAAACCAAGTCTTAAACCATATAAGCTGGGAAGATAGACTAATCAACACAGACCCCATCTTATGCCTAGAACAGATTAACTCTGTGGCACTCAATGTATGCTCAAGGCTTATTCCTTTAAGGAAAAAGGAGGAGTAGATGTAAAACAGAAAGAGGCAGGCACTCCCTTTACAGGCGACGAAAAAGAATAAGAGCGGCCAAAAGAGGCCCAAATATCTGAAATGCATAGGGAGACACTGGTCAGAGAAATAGCAAGCATTGAACTAAAGCTAAAGGAATCTTATAGGTGTCAGGAATCACAGGAAGAACTAAAAGCCATAAATGAAATCGAAAGAAACCTAAAATATTTCTTTTCTTATGCCAAATCAAAGCCGAGAGCAACATCCAGTATTGGGCCCCTACTTAAACAAGATGGGTCCTACACAGATGACAGCAAGGAAATGAGTGAGCTACTCAAGTCCCAGTATGACTCAGCTTTTAGAAAGCTGCTAACCAGACTAAAAGTCGAAGATCTAAATTAATTTTTTATGAAAGAGCCACAGAATTTGGTAAACACAAGCCTATCTGATATTATCCTGACGCCAAATGACTTCGAACAGGCGATAAATGACATGCCCATGCCCTCTGCCCCAGGTCCAGACTCACGGAACTCCGTATTCATCATGAACTGAAAGAAGCCCCTATCACATGCTTTTACCATCCTATGGAGAGGGAGCATGGACACTGGGGTCATCCCACAGTTGCTAAAAACAACAGACATAGCCCCACTCCACAAAGGGGGCAGTAAAGCAATAGCAAAGAACTACAGACCGACAGCGTTAACATCCCATATCATAAAAATCTTTGAAAGGGTCCTAAGAAGCAAGATCGCCACCCATCTAGATACCCATCAATTACACAACCCAGGGCAACATGGGTTTAGAACAAGTGGCTCCTGTCTGTCCCAACTACTGAATCACTTCGACAAGGTCCTAGATGCACAAAAAGACAAAAAGAATGCAGATGCAATATATACAGACTTTGCAAAAGCCTTTGACAAGTGTGACCATGGCATAATAGCGCACAAAATGCATGCTAAAGGAATAACAGGAAAAGTTGATAGATGGATCTATAATTTCCTTACAAACAGAACACAAAGAGCAGTAGTCAACAGAGTAAAGTCTGAGGCAGCTGCGGTGATAAGCTCTGTTCCGTAAGGCACAGTACTCGCTCCTATCTTGTTTCTCATCCTCATATCTGACACAGACAAGGATGTCAGCCTCAGCACCGTGTCTTCCTTTGCAGATGACACTCGAATCTGCATGACAGTGTCTTCCATTGCAGACACTGCAAGGCTCCAGGCGGACATCAACCAAATCTTTCATTGGGCTGCAGAAAACAATATGAAGTTCAACGATGAGAAATTTCAATTACTCCGATATGGTAAACATGAGAAAATTAAAACTTTATCAGAGTACAAAACAAATTCCAGCCACAAAATAGAGCGAAAAACCAACGTCAAAGACCTGGGAGTGATCATGTCGGAGGATCTCACCTTCAAGGACCATAACAATGTATCAATCGCAGCTGCTAGAAAAATGACAGGATGGATAATGAGAACCTTCAAAACCAGGGATGCCAAGCCCATGATGACACTCATCAGGTCGCTTGTTCTATCTAGGCTGGAATATTGCTGCACACTAACAGCACCTTTCAAGGCAGGTGTAATTGCTGACCTAGAAAATGTACAGAGAACCTTCATGGCGCACAAAACGGAGATAAAACACCTCAATTACTGGGAGCGCTTGAAGTTCCTGAACCTGTACTCCCTGGAATGCAGGCGGGAGAGATACATGATTATATACACCTGGAAAATCCTAGAGGGACTAGTACCGAACTTGCACACAAAAATCACTCACAATGAAAGCAAAAGACTTGGCAGACGATGCAACATCCCCCCAATGAAAAGCAGGGATGTCACTAGCACGTTAAGAGACAATACATTAAGTGTCAGGGGCCCGAGACTGTTCAACCGCCTTCCAGCATACATAAGGGGGATTACCAACAGACCCCTGACTGTCTTCAAGCTGGCACTAGACAAGCACCTAAAATCGGTACCTGACCAGCCGGGCTGTGGCTCGTACGTTGGATAGTGTGCAGCCAGCAGTAACAGCCTGGTTGATCAGGCTCTGATCCACCAGGAGGCCTGGTCACAGACCGCGGGGGCGTTGACCCCCGGAACTCTCTCCAGGTAAACTCCAGGAACCATCTTGAACCCTGCCTTGAACCATCTTGAGCCCTGACTTGAACCATCTTCACCTCTTCCTTGAACCCTGCCTTGAACCATCTTGAACCCTGCCTTGAACCATCTGAACCCTGCCTTGAACCATTTTGAACCCTGCCTTGAACCATCTTGAACCCTACCTTGAACCATCTTGAACCCTGCCTTGAACCATCTTGAATCCTGCCTTGAACCCTGCCTTGAGCCATCTTGAACCCTACCTTGAACCATCTTGAACCCTGCCTTGAACCATCTTGAACCCTCCTTGAACCCTGCTGTGAGCCATCTTGAACCCTACCTTGAACCATCTTGAACCCTGCCTTGAACCCTACCTTGAACCATCTTGAACCCTGCCTTGAGCCATCTTGAACCCTACCTTGAACCATCTTGAACCCTGCCTTGAACCATCTTGAATCCTGCCTTGAACCCTGCCTTGAGCCATCTTGAACCCTACCTTGAACCATCTTGAACCCTGCCTTGAACCATCTTGAATCCTGCCTTGAGCCATCTTGAACCCTACCTTGAACCATCTTGAACCCTGCCTTGAGCCATCTTGAACCCTACCTTGAACCATCTTGAACCCTGCCTTGAGCCATCTTGAACCCTACCTTGAACCATCTTGAACCCTGCCTTGAACCATCTTGAATCCTGCCTTGAGCCATCGTGAACCCTACCTTGAACCATCTTGAACCCTGCCTTGAACCCTACCTTGAACCATTTTGAACCCTGCCTTGAGCCATCTTGAACCCTACCTTGAACCATCTTGAACCTTGCCTTGAACCCTGCCTTGAACTATCTTGAACCCTGCCTTGAGCCATCTTGAACCCTACCTTGAACCATCTTGAACCCTGCCTTGAACAATCTTGAACCCTACCTTGAATCATCTTGAACCCTGCCTTGAACCACCTTGAACCCTGCCTTGAACCATCTTGAACCATGCCTTGAACCATCTTGAACCCTGCCTTGAACCATCCTGAACCCTGCCTTGAACCATCTTGAACCCTGCCTTGAACCATCTTGAACCCTGCCTTGAACCATCTTGAACCCTGCCTTGAACCATCCTGAACCCTGCCTTGAACCATCTTGAACCCTACCTTGAACTATCTTGAACCATCTTGAACCCTGCCTTGAACCATCTTGAACCCTGCCTTGAACCATCTTGAACCCTGCCTTGAACCATCTTGAACCCTGCCTTGAACCATCTTGTACCCTACCTTGTGTGGAAAATACTGTACATGTATATTTTCCGGAAATACGGTAATTTATAGGTAAATAGATGCCCTATATTGTATTTTTAAAAGAAGTATGTTATCGAAAATGGGAAACTGGACCTGCGCCTGCGCAGACAGGAGTCGCCATTTTGTTTGAATTTGGACAGAAGCATTAGTGTAATGGGAAGAATTTTTCGTGCTCTAGAGGTTAAAATTGGGCTGACACCTCTCAAATAGGAGGCAAAATTGTTGGATGTGCATTCCTGCATAACTTGAGATATCAGGCGACTGGACAAGACAGCTCCAGGAACCTCAGATAAGTCTGTTATGTTATAACTCTGGCCAGTTGTTATTTTCATGTATAGACAGTGAGGTTTTCTGAGTATGATACAAATTAATCTCCAGTCAAATTGGTGAGTGTTATGATTAAGATATATTCTCCTTCTGTTATATAAATGTGTGTATATACTATAATCCTTTTTTAATTTTAATATACAGTCCACAAATTTATATATTTACCAGCATTCCTGGTGATGTATATTTCATTTAATTAATAGGTCCAGAGCAACTTGTGGATATGACAGTGGTAGGTATCGAAGGGGGACATTTTTTGCGACCTAGGTGTCCCAAATTCTTACTTGTCTAACTGATAAATAATAATTATCTATCTTCATTTACTGTTATGTATATAATGATACATCCAAGTAAATGCAATTTTCCACATTTAATTTGCCCGTTGGTTCTTTGAACCGGATGTAATTAGTGAAGTCATTAATTAGTTAATTACTTAATAATTATATGTGAAATGACAGAAGGAGGTGGATGTTAAATTCACAAATTTACTTAATGTGTAGTGGATTATAATTATTACAATATTAATTTTGATAAGCTAAGCTCAAGGGTGGCTAAAGATTATATTAATGTGTATAATATTAATTTTGCAAAGCTAAAGTGGCTAGGATTTATATTAATGTATTTGTACAATATTAATTTGATAAGACACTTCTCGCCAAGATTTATATCAGTGTATGTGTAATTGATAAGCCAAGTGTAGCTAATTATATTGTGTATAATATTAATTTTGCAAAGCCAAGATGGCTAGGATTTATATTAATGTATTTGTACAATATTAATTTTGATAAGCCAATTCTGGCCAATATTTATAGCAGTGTATGTGTAATTGCTAAGCTCATGTACATTTAAAATTTATATTACAACTTTTTATATGTAATTGCTAAGGTCAAGTAGCTAGGATTTATTCAAAGGTAAGTTGTATCAGTGTTGTAAGTTGTATCAGTGTTGTAAGTTGTATCAGTGTTGTAAGTTGTATCAGTGTTGTAAGTTGTATCAGTGTTGTAAGTTGTAATCAGTGTTATTAATAAAGTTGAATTTAATACATTACATCATGGCTGAAATTGAGGAAATTAATGCAGAAGACAAACATATGGAATATAGAGCAAAAAAAGCTTCACTGCAAGCTAGAAAGGGGCATGTAACAAAAGCATACAATAAATGTTGGGAATTAATGAATCAAGAAACTGTGAATACTGATGATTTAAAATTGTATTTAGATGCTTTGGGGAATAGATATGATTCACACAAATTATATTACAACAAATATGAAGATTTATTAGTAAACTGTGTAGATGAGACTGAAGTAGATCTCATTATTAATCAGTATTATGAATTGGAGGAAAAGATTCTTTCTTGTAAAAGTCAGGCCTTGAATAAATTAAAATGTGTAAACCAGGCAGTTGGTCAGTCTGCTCCAACAAATATGTCTTTGCCAAAACTCCCAGAATTATGTTTACCTGTATTTAATCCTGGAGAAAACTGGGAGGAGTTTTGGTCAATTTTTAAAGCAGCTGTGCATGACAGGAGTGACCTAGCCTGTGTAACTAAATTATTTTACCTCAAAGGACAGGTAAGAGGAGATGCTCACATACTCATACAAGCCTTTCCCAATGTAGATAACTCTTACAAGGAAGCAGTTGACTTGTTGAAAGTCACTTATGGTAATATAGAACAAAGTAGGTTGGATCTAGTGAATATCATTGTTAATTTAAAATCTCCAGATCACACTTACAAAGGTTTACAGCAGTTTAGAGTTAAACTGGAGAGCACTCTCAAAACTTTAAGTAATAAATATAATCTGAAGGAATCAGACTGGTTATTGAGTGCCATGGTACAGAATAAATTAAGTTGTAAAACACTTGAATGGCTCTCGAATAAATATCACAATGGTTATTTTGGACTGGAGGAAATAAGACTAGGTCTACAAGAATTAATTGTGCAGTTGCAGACCAGCCAACTAACTCATTTTAAAGATGCAACACATAACTCTGAGGTATCTGTCAAGTTTCACAAAGGGAAAAATTATCCCAATGGTAATAACCAAAACTCATTTCCTAAAAATAGTTGCATAGGTACATATCAAGTAGCAAGAATCAAAAATAATGATTCTCCACAAGGTAAGAAGAATAAGTACCCTCTTAAGAGTAGCCAAGTTAATAAGAAACCAGTCAGAGAAAAGAGAGATTGTCTTTTCTGCAAGGTACTCATTTTTTCTAAGAAATGCAATGCATACAATTCATGGAATGATAAAGTTGAAAGATTGGAGGAACTTGACAATGTATCAGGTGTTTGGGTAATCACAATGTAAAGGTATTGTTTATGCCAAATTAAACTTCTGTTATCAATGTCACAAAGGAAGACACCATATAGTCATGTGTAAAGGTCTATATGATAATATTGATAATAATGATAATGTTGACAATCCTGACACAACAGTGGCTAATGTAAAAATTGCTGCTAATGTTAATAATGATGGTTTTGCTGAAGTAGCCTACCTGTTGTTTACAGGTAAAAATTGATGATAAAAGGCATAAATCAAAAAATGTAACTGCATTATTGGACCAGGGATCCCAGCGTACTTTCATAAAACGTAAATGTCTTGATGGTATGAAAGTACAGATGGGAGATCCTACCACTCTAAAATTATCTGGTTTTCTCTCTGATAAAAGGGCTCAATTGTATGACACTGTTTATGTAACTGTCAGGTTGGGCAATAAGAAAAAACGTGTTAATGCAGTAATTGTAGATAGACTTCCAGAGAAAATATCTACAGTAGGGATTAGTAAAGCTACAGAAAGACTCTCACATAATGTAAATTTAGCACCTTCTGGTGTAAGTGATGATTCTGTAGGCCCAATAAATATTTTGATAGGTAGGACTATATATGCCTCCTTTGTAAAGGGTATGGTAAAGAAATGTGGTGCCACCCTTTTAAAGACTGCAGGAGGCCATGTAATGTATAGTAGGATTCCTCGTAATAATAATTCATGACTAGAGGAAACTACAAATACCATAACTGTGTGTCTTACCTCATGAAGTCGTGCCCCAGTATAATTCTTTCATAAGTGATGGTGTTGAGCCAGTGCATAAATTGTGGGAATTAGACAGCATTGGAATAAATGTAAATGAAGAAAGTCCAGACGATTCTTTTACTCAAGAACAATACCTGAGACATGTAAAATTTGAATCTGGACAATACTGGGTACGACTTCCGTGGAGACTGAACCATCCAGAATTGCCCACTAATTACAGAATGCATATGGACAATTAAAGCTCAGCTCCGCGAACTGATAAGACACCAGAATTGTTATCTGCCTATAATGATATAATGCTGAGCAGTTAATTAATAAATTTATAGAAGAGGTACCTCCTGAGCAAGCCAAAATTTATGGTCACTATTTGCCACATCACGGAGTGAAGAAGGATTCTAAGACCACTCCTTTGAGGATTGCGTTTAACTGTAGTGCCAGGAGCAACAAAAATGTACCTAGTTTAAATGACTGTTTGATGACAGGTCCGTCGCTGACGGAAAAATTAGGAGATATCTTATTAAATTTCAGAGTGAAGCATTATGCCTTTACGGCTGACATAAGTAAAGCTTTCCTAAGAGTGGGTTTACAAGAGGCTGACTGGGATTGTACCCGCTTCTTATGGCCTGAGAATCCTATTGACCCACTTAGCTCTCTGAAAACCTTTCACTTTAGTAGCGTATTATTTGGTGCTACATCCAGGTGCTACATCCAGTCCGTTCCTACTTCAAGCGACGATAAATGCACACCTTAAACGTATGGAAAGTCCATTGAGTAAAGTAATGAGCAAACAATTTTATGTGGACAATTTCCTGGGTGCGATGTCAACTGAAGAGGAACTGTTAATGACTTATGGAGAGGCTAATGAAATAATGCAAAGTGCAAATATACAAAATAAGTAAAGATTTCCCTGGAGATGAAGTGCCAAAACGTAGTAATGTATTGGGATTAACTTGGGATACTGAGAGAGATTTGTTAATGTTAAAACCTAATAATTACAGTATGCCCAATAAATTAACTAAGAGAGTTTTGCTTGCTGAAGTTTCCAAATGTTTTGATCCACTAGGTTTAGTGTCACCCCTTACTATAAGAGGGAAATAATTAATACAGGAAGCATGGAAACTTAAATGTGCTTGGGACGAAATTCTACCTGAGGAATTCATTAACAGGTGGGATGAATTAATTGGTGATTATGAAAAATTTTAAATGTTGGAGTTCCCACGCCAGGTGGCCAATCCAAATGTGAAAAATGTACTCCACATTTTTTGTGATGCTTCAAAATTGGCATATGGAGCAGTTGCTTATCATCAATGTAATAGTTATTTCTCTTGTTATGTCTAAAGCTAAAGTGTCTCCAATTAAATCACGTACCTTACCTCAGTTGGAATTAACAGCCATTTATGTAGGTGTCAAATTAGCTAATTATATAAGAAATAAGTTGCATGAGATAAATATTAGTGACACTGTAATTTGGTCTGATAATGAGGTATCCTTACAATGGATTCGTAATGGAAACAGTAAAATTGTATACGTACAAAACAGAGTCGCTGAAATTAATCAGATGCAAGAGAAGTATAATAGTTTGGGTCAGCATATGTTAACATTTAATCATATACCTGGTGAGGAGAATCCAGCTGATTTCTTGTCTCGAGGTTTACCTTACGCTAAATTTGTAAATGCTGTATCACGGTTTAAAGGACCGAGCTGGTTGGTAAATAAAGCTAATTGGCCTGTACAAAAGGCATATATTGCTCCTGTTGAAATTACTGTGACCACCGCTCACACTTACACTCACTCACCCATTTGACCATAAACAGAAATATTAATCTCAATCTTAAAATAATGAATATTATGATACTCCAATACTGAAACTATGTACTGTGCCAAAACAAAAGCATTCACATTGTTAAACTCACAAACTAGTATTTAGTCACTTAGCCATAATACCAGCTTACCTCATAATTTGTAATATTTTAAAATAAAAAATTAAACTAAGTCTGCCCGAAATGCCTAGCCATGCTAGGGGTTCTAGTGGTACACTCTGTAATCATTATTTAACTACATGTAAACCACACAACAACCAAATTCTGTAAATTCAACATTGTAATCTTTATAGAGAATAAACTTTGAACTGAATTGAATTGAATTGAATAGTTTGTCCTCCCTTAGCCAATGATATAAATAGATATTCTTCTTTACCCAAACTAATCAATGTAACTAAGGTGGTGTTTAAATTTCTAAACAAGATGAATATATCATATAAGTTTTCACATCCTCTTGAATATTGGATAAAGAGGGTACAGGAGGAAATCTATGGAAATGAGATTAAATTGATGATGGAAAGAAAAATTGTGAAAGGTTCCATAATAGAGAAATTGGGGCTGTATTTAGAGAACAATGTAATTAGGTGCAGAGGTAGGTTACAAAATGCTGAATTGGGTGATTATGCTAAACACCCATCTTACTGCCCAAAACTCATCATCTAACAAATTTAATTGTGCTAAATGCCCATAAAAATGTAATGCATGGTGGGGTGCAAGATACCTTAAATTGTATTAGAGAAACTTTCTGGATTCCACAAGGACGGCAAAGTGTAAAAAGGGTGATTAAATCTTGTGTAATATGTCGCTGTATGGATGCCAGATCCTATATGTACCCAGGTCCTCCACCGTTGCCAAATCAGCAATTTGAGTCATTTAGCAACGACCTCCGCCTGGCCGCAATGTGGAAAATACTGTATATTTTCTGGAAATACGGTAATTTATAGATAAATAGATGCCCTATATTGTATTTTTAAAAGAAGTATGTTATCGAAAATGGGAAACGACCTGTGCCTGCGCAGACAGGAGTCGCCATTTTGTTTGAATTTGGACAGAAGCATTAGTGTAATGGGAAGAATTTTTCGTGCTCTAGAGGTTAAATTGGGCTAAACACCTCTCAAATAGAGGCAAAATTGTGGATGTGCATTCCTGCAAACTTGAGATATCAGGCGACTGGACAAGACGCTCCAGGAACCTCAGATAAAAGTCTGTTATGTTATAACTCTGGCCAGTTGTTATTTTTCATGTATAGACAGTGAGTGTTTCTGAGTATAAACAAGTTAATCTCCAGTACAAATATGGTGAGTGTGTTCTGATTAAGATAAATTCTCTTCTGTTAAAATATAAATGTGTGTCAAAAACCATACTCTTTTTAAATCATTTAATAAACAGTCCACAATATTAATATATTTACAGCATTCCTGGAGAATGTATATTTCACTTAATTAATAGGTCCAAGCAACTTGTGATAATGACAGTTGGAAGGATCGAAGGGGGACATTTTTTGCGACCTAGGTGTTCCCAAATTCCTACTTGTCAAACAGATAAATAATAATTATTATCCTTCATTTAACTGTTATGATACATAAAGATACATTCCAAATACATGCAATTTTCCACATTTTGAAACCTCATGACCCCTGCCATGAACCATTTATGAACCCTGTGCCTGAACCAACATGAACCCTTGTCCTTGAACCATCTTGATAACCCTGCCTGAACGCATCTGAACCCTGCCTTGAACCATCTTGAACCCTGCCTTGAACCATCTTGAACCCTGCCATGAACCATCTTGATAGTAAACCCTGGCCATGAACATCTTGAACCCTACCTTGAACCATCTTAACCCTACCTTGAACCATCTTTGAACCCTGCCTTGAACCATCTTGAAACCCTACCTTGAACCATTCTTGAACCCCACCTTGAACCATCTTGAACCCTTTTGGGCGGCCTTGAACCATCCTAGAACCCTACCTTGAACCATCTTGAACCCTACCTTGAATCTCATCTTGAACCTACCTTCACCATCTTGAACCCTAACCTTGAACCGAATCTTGAACCTACTTCAACCTCTTGAACCCGCCTTGAACCATCTTGAACCCTGCAATGAACCATCTTGAACCCTGCCTTGAAGTATCTTGACCCTGCCTTGAACCATCTTGAACCCCTACCTTAGAACCATTTGAACCCAGCCTTGAAGTATCTTTGAACCCGCCATTGAACCATCTAGAACCCTACCCTTGAATCCCATCATTATGCACCCTGCCTTTAATCTATCTTGAACCCCTACCTTGAATCATCTTGAACCCTACCTTGAACCATCTGAACCCTACCTTGAGAGCCATCTTGACCCAACCTTGAACCATCTTGAACCCATGCCTTGAACCATCTTGAACCCTAACCTTGAACCATCCTTGAACCCTAACCTGAACTTTCTTGCCCCTGCCTTTGAACCATCTTCTTGAACCCTACCTTGAACCATCTTGATCCCAACCTTGAACCCATCTTTGAACCCTGCCTTGAACCATCTTGTAACCCTACCTTAACCAATCTTGAACCCTGCCTTGAACCACCTTAGAACCCTGCCCTTGAAACCATCTTGAACCCTACCTTGAACCCAACTTGAACCCTGCCTTGAACCATCTTGAAACCCCCTACATCAACCATCTTGAACCCTGCATTGACCATCATTGAAAACCCTACCTACAACAATCTTGAACCATACCTTGAACCATCTTGAACCCATACCATGAACCATCTTGAACCCTACCTTAACCAACTTTAACCCTGCCTTGAACCATCTTGAACCCTACCTTCACCATCTTGAACCCTGCCTTGAACTATCTTGAACCCTGCCTTGAAACATCTTTGAGAACCCTAACCTAGAACATCTTGAACCCTGCCTTGAATTATCATTGAACTCCTACCTTGACCATCTGAACCCTACCTTGAACTATCTGACCCTACCTTAACCCTCAATGAACCCTACCTTGAACTAATCTTGAACCCTACCGTTGAACCATCTGAACCCTACGCTTGAACTATCTTGAACCCTGCCTGAACTATTGCACCCTGGGACCGTGAACCTATCTTGAACCCTAACCGTTGAACTATCTTGAACCTTACCTTGAACTATCTTGAACCCTACCTGACTATCTTGCAACCTTACCTTGAACCATCTTTGACCCTACCTTGAAACAATCTTGGAACCTACCTAAACTATCTTGAGACCCAACCTTGAACTATCAAGAACCCTAACCTGAACCTATCTTGAACCCTACCTTGAACTATCTTGAATCCCTACCTTGAACTAGTCTTGAACATAACCTTGAACTATCTTGAACCCTACTTGAAACTATCTTGAACCCACCTTTGAACTATCTTGAACCCTACCTTGAACTATCTGAACCCTACCTTGAACAATCTTGAACCCTACTTGAACTATCATGAACCCTAACCTTGAACAATCTGGAACCCTACTTGAACTATCTTGGAACCCTGCCTTGAACTATCTTAACCTTACTTGAACCCTAAAGTGGCACCAACTGTAACACAATTGCTGGACAGGCACCCCGCCTGCCATGGTATAGAACCTTGTGGCTTAGAGAGCGATTCTTTTTCTTTTTTGATTATAATAATAATAATACAGGCAGGCCTGTTGCACCGTAGCTCAGGTTAACACACTTGACACCACTCATAATATAGATAGGCCTACTAAGGTCCTACTTGATACAGCGGCTGAATTACACAAACCTTAAATAAAACAGAATTAACTAACTGAGCCACAGCGCGATGCGCGACATACAAAGTTGAATTGTTGACCACATATATTAAGGTCACAGTGCCTGAGGCTGGCGTGTAGTGACTCATGTTAATGTTTCTACTGTTGCTGAGCTGTGGCTAGTGATATCATGTTAAGGTTCACTGTTGCCTGAGCTGCGGTATGGACTCAAGTTAAAGGTTCACTGTTGCCTGACTGGTGCTTTCTAGTGATTCATGTTAAGGCTTCACTGTTGCCTGAGCTTGCGGTTATGACTCATGTTAAGGTTCACTGTTCCTGAGCTGCGGTTATTGACTCATTTTAATGTTCACTGTTGCCTGGAGCTGTGTTATGACTCCATTTAAGGTTCACTGTTGCCATGAGGCGCGTTAGTGACTCATGTTAAGGTTCACTGATGCCTGAGTCTGTGGGTTATGTACTCATGTTAATGTTCAACTGTTGCCTGAGCTGTGGTTAGTGACTCATGTTAATGTTCACTGTTGCCTGAGCGTGTTAGTGACTCATGTTAAGGTTCACTGTTGCCTGAGCTGTGGTTAGTGACTCATGTTAAGTTTCACTGTTGCCAGAGCCTATTGGTTAGTGACTCAGTAAATGTTCACGTTGCCTGAGCTGTGGATAGTGACTCATGTTTAAGTTTCACTGCGTTGCCTGAGCTGTGTTAGTGACTCATGTTAAGGTCACTGTTGCCTGAAGCTTGGTTAGTGACTCATGTTAAGGATTCAATGTTGCCTGAGCTGCGGTTTAGTGACTCAGTTTTTAAGGTTCACTGTTTGCCTGAGCTGTGGTTAGTGAGTTCTCATGGTTAATGTTCACTTTGCCTGAGCTGCGGTTATGACCATGTTAAGGTTTCAACTGTTGCCTGAGCTGTGGTTAGTGACTCATGTTAAGGTTCACTGTTTTGCCTGAGCTGCGGTTAGTGACTCATTTTAAGGTTCACTGTTGCCTGAGCTGTGTGTTAGTGAACTCAGTGTTAAGGTTCACTGTGCCTGAGCTGGATAGAGACTCATGTTAATGTTCATCACTGTTGCCTGAGCTGTGGTTATGTCCATGTTAAGTTCACTGTTGCCTGAGCTGCGGTTTAGTGACCTCAAGTTAAAGTTCACTGCTGCCTGAGCTGGGGTTATTGACACATTTAATGTTCACTGCTGCCAGAGCAGTGGATTAGTGACTCAATGTTAATGTCACTGTTGCCTGAGCTGCGGTTAGATGACTCATTTAATGTTCACTGTTGCCTGAGCAGTGGTTTAGTGACTTCATGTTAATGTTCACTGTTCCTGAGCTGTGGTTAGTGAAATACAAGTTAATGTTCACTGTTGCCTGAGCTGCGGTTAGTGACCTCAGGTTAATGTTCACTGTGTGCCTAGCTGCGAGTAGTGCACTCATGTTAATGTTCACTGTTGTCTGAGCTGTGGTTAGTGACTCATGGTTAGGGTTCACTGCCAGCCTGAGCTGTGGTTAGTGACTCAGTCATGTCACTGTTGCCTGAGCTGTGGTTAGTGACTCATTTAAGGTTCACTGCTCTGCCTGAGCCTGTGGTTAGACTCATGTAAGGTTCACTGATCACTGCTGCCTGAGCTGCGTTAGTGACTCATGTAAAGGGTCAATGTTGCCTGAGCTGTGTTAGTGACTCATGTTAATGTTCACACTGTTGCCTGAGCTGTGGTTTAAGTGACTCATCTTAATGTTCACTGTATGCCTGAAGGCTTTGGTTAGTGACTCATCTATAAGGTTCACTGCTGCCTTGAGCTGTGGTTAGTGACACATGTTAAATGTTCACTGCTGCCTGAGCTGGTGGATAGTGACTCATGATAAGGTTTCACTGTTGCCTGAGCATGTGGTTTAGTGACTCATTTAATGTTCACTGTTTGCCTGAGCTGTGGTTAGTGACTCATGTTAATGTTCACTGTTGCCTGAGCTGTGGTTTTAGGTGAACTGACATGTATTAATGTTCACTGTTGCCTGAGCTGTGTTAGTGACTCATGTTAAGGTTCACATGTGCCTGAGCTTCCGGTTAGTGACACATTGTTAAATGTTCACTGCTGCCTGAGCTGTGGTTCTGAATCATGTTAATGTTCACTGATGCCTGAGCTGCGGTTAGTGGACACATGTTAATGTCACGTGTTAGCCTGAGTCTGCGGTTAGTGACTCATGTTAATGTTCACTGTTGCCATGAGCTGCGGTTAGTGACTCATGTTAATGTTCACAGCTGCCTGAGCTGTTGTTGGGAGGAGACTCATGTTAATGTATCACTGTTTCCTTAGACTTGTGTTAGTGACTCATGTTAATGTTCACTGTTGCCTAGCTGAGGTTAGTGACTCATGTTTAAGTTCACTGTTGCCTGACTGTAGGTTAGTGACTCATGTTAAGGTTCACTGTTGCCTGAGCATGCGTAGTGACTCCTCATGTTAAATGTTCAACTGCTGCCTGAGCAGTGGTTAGTGACTCATGTTAATGTTCACTGATGCCGAGCTGCGGTTAGTGACTCATGTTTAATGTTCACGTTGCCTGAGCTGTTGTTTAGGACTCATGTAATGTTCACTGTTGCCTGAGCTGTGGTTAGTGACTCATGTTAAGTTCACGTGTGCCTTGTGGCTGTTGTTATGACTCATGTAAAGGTTTCAATGTTGCCTGAGCAGTGGGTAGTTACTCATGTTAATGTTCACTGCGTGGGCCGTGAGCGTGGTAGTGACTCATGTTAATGTTTCACTGCTGCTGCCTGATCTGCGGTTAGTGACTCATGTTAATGTTCCACTGCCCGCCTGAGCTGTGGTTAATGACTCATGTTAATGTTCACTGTTGCCTGAGCCTGTTGTTAGTGCCTCATGTTAGGATCACTGTTGACCTGAGTGTGTTAGTAGACCAGATAAGGTTTCACCTGCGTTGCCTATAGCTGCGAGTAAGTGACTCATGTTAATGTTCACTGCTGTCTGTAGCTGTGGTTATGACTCATGTTAATGTTCACTGCTGCCTGAGCTGTGGTTAGTGACTCATGTTAATGTTCACTGCTGCCCTGATCTGCGGTTAGTGACTCAAGTTCATGTTCACTTCTGCCTGACTGTGGTTAATGAGACTCATGTTAATGTTCACCTGCAGCCTGAGCTGCGGTTAGTGACCATGTTAATGTTCACTGCTTGCTGAGCCTGTGTTATGACTCATGATAAGTTCACTGTTGCCTAGCTGTGGTAGTGACTCATGATTAGGGTCACTGTTGCCTGAGCTGCGGTTAGTGACTCATGTATAATGTTCATTGCTCCTGAGCTGTGGTTAGTGACTCATGTTTAATGTATCACTGCAGCCTGAGCTGTAGGTTAGTGACTCATGTTAATGTTCTCGATGTTTGCCTGAGCATGCGGTTAAGTGACTCATGTTACTGATCACTGTTCCTGAAGCTGCGGGTTAGTGACTCATGTTAAAGCGTATCACCTGCGCCTGACGCTGGTGTTAGTGACTCATGTTAATGTTCACTGTTTAGCCTGAGCTTTGGTTAGTTGGATCTCATGTTAATGTTCACCGTTAGCCTGAGCTGTGGATAGTGACTCATGTTAATGTGTCACTTGTTCACTGCTGCCTGAGCTTGTGGTTTAGTGACTCATCGTTAATGTGCACTTTGTTTGCCTGAGCTGCGGTTAGTACTCATGTTAAGGTTCACTTGGTCCTGAGCTGGGCGGTTAGTGGACTCATGTTAATGTTCAACTGTTGCCTTAGCTGTTAGTTTAAGAGACTCATGTTTAAGGTTTTTCACTGTTGCCTGAGGCTGTGGCTTAGACTCAGTTAAGGTTCACTGTTGCCTGAGCTGCAGTTAGTGATCAAGAATGTTCACTGCTGCCTTGAGCTGTGTTAGTGACTCATGTTAATGTTTCCCTGTTCGCCTGAGCTGTGGTTAGTGACTCAGTGTAATGTTCACTGCTGCCTGAGCTGCCGGTTATGACTCATGTTTAATGTTCACTGCTGCCTGAGCTGTGGTTAATGACTCATGTTAATTCACACTGCTGTCCTGAGCTGCGGTTGTGACTCATGTTAATGTTCACTGCGCCTGAGCGGTGTGTTAGTGACTCATGTAATGTTCACTGTTGCCTGAGCTTGGTTAGTGTCTCATGTTAAGTTCACTGTTGCCTGAGACTGTGTGTTAGTGACTCAAGTTAATGTTCACTGCTGCTTGAGAGCTGTTGTTTAGTGTGACCTACATGTTAATGTTCACATGCTGCCGTGAGCTGTGGTTAGTGACACATGTTAATGTCACTTTTGCCTGAGCTGCGGTTAGTGACTCATGTTAATGTTCACTGTTTGCCTGACTGTGGATATGACTCATGTAAAGTTCACTGCTGCCTGAGCTGTGGTTAGTGACACCAGTTAATGTCACTGTTCCTGAGCTGTGGTTAGGTGACTCATGTTAAATGTTCACAGTTGCCTGAGCTGATGGTTGTGAATCATGTTAATGTTCACATGCTGCCTGAGCTGTGGTTAGTGACTCATGTTAATGTCACTGTTGCCTGAGACTGCGGTTAGTGACTCATGTTAAGTTCACGTGCCTGAGCAGCGTAAGTGAACTCATGTTTAAGGTTCCCTGTGCCTGAGTGTGGTTAAGTGACTCATGTTAATGTTCACATGTTAGCCATGAGCTGTGGTTAGTGACTCATTTAATGTTCACTGTTGCCTGAGCTGTGTTAGTGACTCATGTTAATTTCAACGAGAGTGCCTGAGCTGTGGTTAGTGACTCATCTTAAGGATCACTGCTGCCTGAGCAGTTGTTAGTGACTCAACTTAATGTTCACTGCTGCCTGAGCTTTGTTAGAGACTCAATGTTCAAAGGTCACTGTTGCCTGAGCTGTGGATAGTGACGCATGTTAAGGTTCACTTGTTGCCTGAGCTGCGGTTAGTGACTCATGTAAGTTCACTCTGTTGCCTGAGCTGCTTGTTAGTGACTCATGATAATGTTCACTGTTGCCTGAGCTGCAGTTAGTGGACTCATGTTAATGTTCACTGTTGCCAGAGCTGATGTTAGTGACTCATTGTTTAAGGTTCAACAGTAGCCTGAGCTGCGTAGTGACTCATGTTAATGTACACTGCAGCCTGAGCTGCGGTTAGTGACTCAATGTTAATGTTCACTGTTAGCCTGAGGACTGTGGTTAGTGACACATGTTAAATGTTTTCACCAGTTGCCATGAGCTGCGTTAGTGACACATGTTAATGTTCACTGTGCCTGAGCTGGTGGTTAGTGACTCATGTTAATTGTTCACTCGTTGCCTTGAGCTTGTGGTTATTGAAACCCCCCCCTCCCATGTTTAATGTTCACATGTTTGCCTTGAGCTGTAGGATTAATGACACATCTTAAGGTTCACTGCATGCGCTGAGCTGTGGGTTAGTGACTCATGTAAATAGTTCACAGCTGTGCCTGCTCTGTGGTTAGTGACTCATGTTAAGGATCACTGCTGCCTGAGCTGTGGTTATGATTCATGTTAAGGTACAACACAGCTGCCTGATCTGTGGTTAGTGATTCTGTTAAGGTTCACTGCTGCCTGGAGAGCTGTGGTTAGTGAAGTCAGTGATTAGGTTCACTGCCTGCTTGATCTTGGTTGTACTCATGTTAAGTGTTCACAGTTGCCTGACTGTGAGTTTAGTGAATCATGTTTAAAAGTTCACTGTTGCCTGAGCTGTGGTTAGTGACCTCATGTTAATGTTCACTGTTGCCCTGAGCTGTGGTTTAGTGACTCATTCCCTAAGGTTCACTGCTGCCCTGAGCTGTGTTAGTGACACATGTTAAGTTTCACTGCTGCCTGAGCTGTGTTAGTGACTCATGTTAAGGATCACTGCGCCCTGACTGGTGGTTAGGTGATTCAAGTTAAGGTCACTGCCTGCCTGAGCAGTGGATATAGTGATTCAGTTAAGGTTTACTGCTGCCTGATGCTGTGGTTAAGTGATTACATGTTAATTGTTCACTGTTTGCCTGAGCTGTGGTTATGTGATTCATTTATTTTCAACTGTTGCCTGAGCGTGCGTTAGTGTACTCCCATGTCAGCATACCGAGGTTCAGGCAGTCAACACACCCGACACAACCCCCGAAAAAGGGAAACTGAGGGAATTTTGAAGGATAAAACCATTGATTAAACCTTTCTGGTCTACCAGACTGGAAAGGAGTTAGAAGTTAATAGGTGAAGCCGGCTGTGAAGTGAGGTTGGGAAGGGGAAAGTGTAAATACGGGGGTTAACTTGAAAGGGGTTTGTGAAGTTAATGGAAAAAAGGCCTTCACTTAATTTCATGTCAATGCAAGATCACTTCTTACTAAATGGCAGAGATTAGGATTCTAGCTAACAAAATTAGGGCGGCAGTTATAACCATCTCTGAATCCTGGTTGGATGATACTGTGACTGACGACGAGGTCAGTATAGAAGGTTACAATATAAAACACTTAGATAGGAACAGAAAAGGTAGTGGTGTATGTGACAAGGTCCTAGATGCACTAGAAGACAAAAAGAATGCAGATGTAATATATACAGACTTTGCAAAAGCCTTCGACAAGTGTGACCATGGCGTAATAGCGCACAAAATGCGTGCTAAAGGAATAACAGGAAAAGTCGGTCGATGGATCTATAATTTCCTCACTAACAGAACACAGAGAGTAGTCGTCAACAGAGTAAAGTCCGAGGCAGCTACGGTGAAAAGCTCTGTTCCACAAGGCACAGTACTCGCTCCCATCTTGTTCCTCATCCTCATATCTGACATAGACAAGGATGTCAGCCACAGCACCGTGTCTTCCTTTGCAGATGACACCCGAATCTGCATGACAGTGTCTTCCATTGCAGACACTGCAAGGCTCCAGGCGGACATAAACCAAATCTTTCAGTGGGCTGCAGAAAACAATATGAAGTTCAACGATGAGAAATTTCAGTTACTCAGATATGGTAAACACGAGGAAATTAAATCTTCATCAGAGTACAAAACAAATTCTGGCCACAAAATAGAGCGAAACACCAACGTCAAAGACCTGGGAGTGATCATGTCGGAGGATCTCACCTTCAAGGACCATAACATTGTATCAATCGCATCTGCTAGAAAAATGACAGGATGGATAATGAGAACCTTCAAAACTAGGGAGGCCAAGCCCATGATGACACTCTTCAGGTCACTTGTTCTATCTAGGCTGGAATATTGCTGCACACTAACAGCACCTTTCAAGGCAGGTGAAATTGCCGACCTAGAAAATGTACAGAGAACCTTCACGGCGCGCATAACGGAGATAAAACACCTCAATTACTGGGAGCGCTTGAGGTTCCTAAACCTGTATTCCCTGGAATGCAGGCAGGAGAGATACATGATTATATACACCTGGAAAATCCTAGAGGGACTAGTACCGAACTTGCACACGAAAATCACTCACTACGAAAGCAAAAGACTTGGCAGACGATGCAACATCCCCCCAATGAAAAGCAGGGGTGTCACTTAGCACGTTAAGAGACCATACAATAAGTGTCAGGGGCCCGAGACTGTTCAACTGCCTCCTAGCATACATAAGGGGGATTACCAACAGACCCCTGGCAGTCTTCAAGCTGGCACTGGACAAGCACCTAAAGTCGGTTCCTGACCAGCCGGGCTGTGGCTCGTACGTTGGTTTGCGTGCAGCCAGCAGTAACAGCCTGGTTGATCAGGCTCTGATCCACCAGGAGGCCTGGTCACAGACCGGGCCGCGGGGGCGTTGACCCCCGGAACTCTCTCCAGGTAAACTACATTAGAAATGACTTAGCTTACAACCCATAACATGATTTAAATAACAATAAACTGGAGATTCTATGGTTTGAAGTGCTGCTTCCTAAGACCAAACCCATCTTAGTAGGAACTAGTTACCGCCCTCCTACCCAGGACCAGTTCTTAGAAGACTTTTCCAGAGTCTTGTCCGGACTTGAAAACAATTGCGAGACAATAATACTGGGAGACTTCAATATCTGTTTTCAGCAGCAAAATAACGGCTATGCAAAAGATATAAGCAAATTCTAGGTTTAAATACTTACACTAAACTAATTAATACACCAACCCGGATCACACATTTTTAATTTGTATTTTTATATTACTAGTTTATACCTAGTTGTACTTTAGTTCATTCCAGCACAACACATAGACAACATCAACTTCATTATGTGTAGTAGTGACTATACTCTATATGACCAAAAAATCTAGCTATATACTTATCCAAACTTCCCACCACTACAGATATCAGTACCAGAACTCAACACATAACTCAGGATATAAATAACCATAATTTAAACCTAGAAGATGATTGATCACGTTGACCCTGATCTAAACCTCCATAATCTGACACCCAATCAAAACCTATTGGAAAGTAACTGCCTTTATTACACAGCATCACAAGCCACCACTATCCTAAACAATGCTAAAAGTCTATCAGTACTTAACTACAACATCAGTTCCTTAAGAAAACACTATGATGGCCTCCTGGCACTCCTTGAATCACTAAAGACACCCTTCTCCTGCATTATTCTTATTGAGACCTGGCTTAAGCAGGACACAGTAGATATCTACCCTCTACCAGGATACACAGCAATTCACAACTGCAGACCAAACCAAGTTGGGGGTGGTATTGCAATCTATTACTCTAACCAATTATCTTGTATTAGCACCACTTGCTTTAGTGATGAATATGGGGAATACACTTTTGCTAATTTTACTGTAAAAAACCTTAAGACACCTATAACAATCGGTGCCATTTACCGGATACCTCACACAAACCTCCCAAATTTGAGTGAGAAATTAAAGTCACTAATAACAAACAGACAAATGAATAAGCACCACCTTCTCTTAGCTGGAGACTTCAACATCAACCTTGGCTTACTAGATGATCATCCTGTAACTGATTTCATCAACAATATGAACAACACACTTCTCATACCAACAATAACTAAACCAACCAGGCTCACTGAGACAAGTGCAACCATAATAGACACATATGGACCAATATACTAGCCTCCCTTAAATCAGGGATAATCACAGCACTACAGACCAATACCCTACCTTCCTCTTGACAAACATTAGTAAACCACCACTTGAATACAACAAAGTCTCATTTAGACTCCATGATGAGGCCTCAATAAGGAAGTTCACAGCTGACCTAGAGACTGTTGACTGGCCTACCAGAATTCTCCAAGGGCCAATGGTATTGATGACTGGACAGACATTTTTCTTAACAAATTACTTAGACTATACAACAAACATTGTCCTATAAAAACGAAACAGATCACAAACAAACGGCTTTGTTGCCCATGGCTAACCAGCACCATTCTGAAATCCATTGACAAGAAACACCAATATGAAAAGCAATATAGACAGGGCTTAATGCACAAAGATATTCTTAAACACTATTCATCAGTTTTCACCAAAGTAATAAAGAAAGCCAAACAACTATACTACTCCACTAGATTCACAGACACTAGAGGAGATATAAAAAAGACCTGGAAAACACTCTCAGATTCTAGGGACCCACAAACTGCAAAAACCCAAGAATATTGTCCTAACTAAACCTAATGAAACACCACTACATCCCACTGACACAGCTAACAAGATAAACGACTTCTTCTCAACTATAGGATCTAATCTCGCCAATAAAACTCCCACATACCAATGCCCATCCCAGGGACTACCTGGGTGGGAATTTCCCAAATTCCTTCTACTTGCACCAACTGGCCCACGGAATCCCCAGATTAAAAAGTCACTTAAAAAATAACTCAGGGAATCGTCTCATGTCCCACCATTACTGTAAAAGCAGGGGCCCCTGTTTTTCGCATGCTATTTCATTATTTTTTAACAAGTCACAAAAAACACCCCTTCCCGAAACTCTCAAGATGGCAAGGGTTTCCCCAAATTTACAAAAAGGGGTGCCCCAACAGATTAAACAATTTTGGGCCAATACAAACTTCCCATTGCTATCCAAAATTTTTTGAAAATCGTGCACAGGGATATTTTTAATTTATAACACACAAAACATCCTCCCTGCCAATTTGGTTTAAAAAAAATAAAAGCACTAATGATGAAATCAAAAAAAATGCAGATCGCTTTACACAGCATTGGAAAAAAAGGAATATCCACTGGGAATTTTTTTGACCAAAGAAAAGCTTTTGACACAGTAGCCCCGACATTATCCACAAATTTGACCTTACGGTAAAAGGGGCCCTTTGCGTTGCTTATTTAAAATTTTCCCTTTACTAATGGTATAGCTGTCCCCAATTAAGACAAAGCTCAAAAACCGGTATTTGATAGGGGTTCCGCAGGGAAGTGCCCTTTTGGTCCCCTGCTCTTCCTCAACCCGTTTAAACGAGGAGCTGATCAAATACGATTGGAGACACCCAAATAAACTTACGTTAACACTGACAAAAACCTACTATTTTGTTTGGTACGAGCAAAGAAGCACAATTAAAAAATTTAGATAAAACAACCAATTAAACAGACATAAGGGGCAAATTCCTGGGCCTAACCTCGACAAAACCTGAATTTTCAGACCCATACCCAACATTTTAACCAAAAAAGTACCCATTGGTTGGGATTTTTCCCCAAGATACGATAAAAAACGTGCTGAAAAATGCCCTTTCACACTATCCCACTCACTTTTTTCCATACCTCATGTGAAGGCTTCCAGCCGAAAATAACTTCGGATGTATTCCCAAAGCTGGTCCCCTCGGGGAAAATTAATGAATAGAAAACGAAAAATAATTAACAAAGATAAACCTTTTTTATTTATTAAAGAAACTTTTAAAACAATAAAACATGAGCTAACCTATTTGAAAGAAAAAAAAGAAAAAAAAAATGAAAAAAAATAACATTTGAACTCAACGCTAAAATAATATTGGGGTGTCTTTGGGGTTGGTGAACCCCTTTGTGTTGTTGAATCTTGCCCTTGCTGTGGGGGGGGGGGGGGGGGGTGCAAGGGTTTGGGCCCCCCTGGCTGTTCTTCCAGGGGAATCGCCTTGGATTTTTTCCCGGGGGGGGCAGGTTTTTTAGGGAGGGGGTTTGCCCTGCAAATTTCATACAGGTGCAAGGGTTTAAAACCAATTGGGAGTCTCCCGAGTAGTTCCCTGTTTTTTTCGTTGATTGGACAGGTCCCATCTGCATAAGCTGAAAATTTTAACAGGTTTTCCCCCTTTAAATAATCACTCCCCCCAGATGTACTACCTAAAGACTGGGATTTTACAACAATAATTAGAGCAAGGCTGAAAAAGACTAAGTTTATTTTGGTCCAAAATGGAAAACTTTCAACCCAATTAAAAACCACTAAATACAAAGGGAGGCATGACTTTGTGTGTTGGGGCTGTGGTCGAGTGAATTTTTTCTGTTTAAAACCCGAGCCCCACACTCACCTTTGGGGGGGGGGGGGGGGAAAGGAGGAGGGGAAGGGTAGTGGGAACAGACGACCCTACATTAACAAGCAAACCCGGCAATCAAACTATCACTTTAGGGGTGGGGGGGAAAAGGCGGGGGAAAAGCGGGAGCTTGATTACCCCACCTTTTAAAAAGTGCCGGCAAATGAAACTTTTTTTATATATATTCCCTCCTACTCCTTTTATTGAACTTTTCCCTCACACCTACCTATCTATTTGTGCTTAGGGGGTCAACTGCAGCAACACACCTAAAGCCCCTAATAACCCAAAAAAAAGCTGCAGTAAGAATAAACACTAAATCCCATCCCTGGCAACCCCCCCCCCAACTTCATAGACTAAACTTTCCCCCCTGTTCGTACATCCACACTTATACTGTGCAATCTACATCACAGGACCTTTAAAAAATCCAAAATCAACCTTGATCAAAACGCTTTCTTGATAGTTGTACAGAAAAACCCCCAGGCATACACCAGACACAAACATTTATGACATTCCCGTGTCCGACTAAACCTTTACAAACATTTAATGTATTCAAAGGCCCTAAAATCTGAAACCCTACCAGGGGAAACCCAGAACTCAGACAATTCATCACCTTCAAACACCTTAAAAAAAACATCTTTTCTCCCTGTACCCCCGTCAAAATAACTACACAATACCCCCTGGGGGTTTACTCTTACACTCACTCACCCATTTGACCAAAACAAAATATTTAAACTCAATCTTAAAAAAAATGAAACCTGTGATATCAAAAAAACTGAAACTATTACTGTGCAAAACAAAAAACATTCACATTTCAAAATCACAAACTAGTCTTTAGTCCCCTTTGCCCAAAAAACCCAAATCCTCTAATTTGTAAATTTTACCTGGAGTTTCCTGGGGGGAGAGTTCCGGGGGTCAACGCCCCCCCCCGGCCCGGTTCTGTGACCAGGCCTCATGGTGGATCAGAGCCCTGGATCAACCAGGCTTGTTACTTTTGCTGGGCTGCATGCAAACCAACGTACGAGCCAACAGCCCCGGCTGGTCAGGAACATACTTTAGGTGCTTGTCCAGTGCCAGTTGTAGACTGCCCCAGTGGTTCTGTTTGTAATCCCCCTTATGGTATGCTGCGTGGAGGCAGTTTGAACAGTCTTCGGGCCCCTGACACTCCCTCTTATTGTATGGTCTCTTAACTTGGCTAATGAAACCCTGCTTTTCATTGGGGGGAGGTTGCATCGTCTGCAAGTCTTCGGCTTTGTTAGTGAGTGTTTTTTCGTGTGCAAAGTTCGGTACTAGTCCCTCTAGGATTTGCAGGTGTTGGTTTTAATCATGTATCTCTCCATGCCTGCGCCCCCCCGTTCCAGGAATACAGTTTAGGAACCCAGCGCTCCCATTAAGTGAGGGTGTTTTATCTCCGTTAATGCGTGCCGTGAAGGTTCTCTGTACATTTTTTAGTCAGCAATTTCACCTGCCTTGAAAGGTGCTGTTAGTGTGCAGCAATGTTCCAGCTAGATAGAACAAGGACCTGGAAGAGTGTCATTCGTGGGCTTGGCCTCCCTAGTTTTGAAGGTTCTCATTATCCATCCTGTCATTTTTCTAGCAGAAGCAGATGCGATTCGATACAATGTTTATGGTCTGAAGGTTGAGATCCTCGACTGATACACTTCCCAGGTCTTTGGACGTTGGTGTTTCGCTCTATTTTGTGGCCAGAAAGAATTTGTTTTTGTACTCTGATGAAGATTTAATTTTCTCGTTTGTTTACAATATCTGAGTAATTGAAATTTCTCATCGTTGAACTTAATATCGTTTTCTGCAGCCCACTGAAAGATTTGGTTGATGTCCGCCTGGAGCTTGCTGTGTCTGCAATGGAAGGCACTGTCATGCAGATTCGGGTGGTCATCTGCAAGGAAGACCGGTGCTGTGGCTGAACCCTTGTCTATGTCGGATATGGGATGGGGAACAGATGGGAGGAGTACTGTGCCCTGGGAACAGAGCTTTTCACCGTAGCTGCCCGGCTTTACTCTTTGACGACTACTTTTGTGTTCTGTTAGTGGAAAATTATGACCATCGACCGATTTTTCCCTGTTTTTCTTTAGCACGCATTTTGTGCGCTATTAAACCCCATGGTCACCTTGTCAAAAGGTTTTGAAAATCTGTATATATTACATCAGCATTCTTTTTGTCTTCTAGTGATGTACTCACTATTTTGGTTGCGTGTGGTGTGTTGTGTGGTGGTGTGTGTGTGTGTGGGTGTGTGGTGGTGGGTGTGTGTGTGGGTGTGTGTGTGTGTTAGGTGGTGTGATGATAAGATAAGATTTGTTCGGTTTTTAAAACCCGGAGGGTTCCCACCCGGATAACCCAAGAAAGTCAGTGCGTCATGGGCTGTTAACTTATTTCCTTGGGGTCCTTTCTTTCCCCCGGATGCGCCCCACACCAGTCGACTAACACCCAGGGTCCCTATTTGCGCAGGTGAAAGGACAACAGGTGAAAGGGAAAAACGTTTTCGAAATGTTTCCCCCGCCGGGGGAATCAACCCCGGGCCCCCCGTGTGTGAAGCGGGAGCTTTAGCCCCCCAGGCCACCGGGGTGTACTACCCATTTGTATCACCTATTTTTGGTTGCAGGGGTCGAGCACGCTCCTGGCCCCCCCTCTTTGCTGTTGTACTAGGGTTTCTTTTCCCCCCTGCCCATGAGCTCTATATACCTCGCCCTTTTAAAAAATGTTTTTTTTTTCCTGCCTCCACTACATCCTTTCTAGGCTTTCCTGGCCTGACTATCTATGACTGAAAAATTTTCTTCCTAACTCCTTTGATTCATTGGTCTTCAATTCCAAATTTTGACCCCTTGTTTCTGTGTCCCATCTCTGGGGAAAATCCCGTCTTTGTCCACCTCGTTATTCCGTCGTTTTTATATGTGTTATCAGTCTCCCCCGACCCTCCCGTCCCCCAGGTCGTCAGGGCCCATTTCCCCCCAAAACCCTTTTTTCATAGGACAATCCTGTAGCTTGGGCTAGTCTTGTTGCAAACCTTTGCCTTTCTCTAATTTCTTGACGTGCTTGACTAGGTGTGGATTCCAAACTGGTGCTGCATACTCCCGTATGGGCCCCGACGTAGATGGTATCAGAGTTTAAAGAATCCCTTTTGAGGGTTTGGAACGTATCCGTAGGTTTGCCGGGCCCCTTTGCTGCGCAGTTATCTGTTGATTTCGCCCCAGGGTATGCTCGGGTTATACTCACCCCCCGTTTTTTCCTTGAGTGGGGGGTTTGCAGTTTTTGGGCCATCTAAACTATTTGTGTCTGCAGTCTTCTTCCCCTTCCCAATTTCATGACTTTGTTTTGGCAGGGTTAAATTCAAGGAGCCATTTTGCTGGACCGGTTTGTAGCCTGTCCGGGGGGTCTCTTTGTAGTCCTGCCGATCCTCGTCCGATTTGTTCTTTATTAACTTTACTCACTGCAAAAAGGGCACTCTGAGTTATCCCCTTCCGTTATGTCGTTCACATATACCGAACACACAGGGCCTAGGGGCACCCTGTGGGAAACCCCGTTGTCCGGCGCCCCACTCTGACACCCGTCGGTACCATGACTCGTTGTTGCCTCCTGTCAGGTATTCTTGATCCATTGCTGTGGTTGTGTGTGTGGTGTGTGGTGGTGTGGTTGTGTGTGTGTGTTGTATGTAGGGATGTCATAACAATCAATATTTGCACAATAACTCATTACGTTTTTTTTCCGTGTGTGGAAGTGTGAATTGTCATTACACTATAATTTGTTTTATGATTTTATACCATGTATAAACGTAAGTAACCTTTTTACGAATTCAATACCTTTGTAACTTGTGAAGTCATTACCCTTTGTAAATTGTGGTTCATTACCTTTGTAAATTGTGAGTTTATTACCTTTTTTAAATTGTGAGTTCATTACCTTTGTAAATTGTGAGTTCATTTCCTCTGTAAATTGCTCCCCGCTATAAAACTTTGGGTCCAGTCCCCGGACCCAATTTTGTACCTCTGTAATTTTTGACTACCGTCCACGGGTGGGTATGGGGGGCATAATGAACATATTATACTACTACTTCTTCTGTGCTCTGGACCTTGTCGAGTGTCCGTAGTTGACCAGACAGGGGGACCCGTTCTAAACCCAGTTGCCTGGGTTGGTAACTGATGGGTTTTTAGATGGGTTGGGGGGTCTTTCTTCTTGGACCCCTTTTAAAAATTTTTTTGATAGGGATGTTTGTGTATTGGTCTGTAGTTCTTTGCTGTTGCTTTACTGCCCCCTTTGGGGAGTGGGGCTTTTCTGTTGTTTTTTAAGCCCAACAAAGAAAAAACCCCAAAATAAAAACCCAAACCCAACCCTAATGAAACAAAAACCTAATCCCACGGGGAAAAACACCCCCAAAAAAGGGTAAATTTTTCCCAAACAAAGGGAAATTCCCTATTCTCGAAAAAATAAAAACCCACAATACCAAACCCCCTGGGGGACTCCTGAGGGGAATTTTAAAAATTCCCTGCTATTTTTTTGACCAACGAGCCCCAAGGGGAAAGGGTTTTATAAAGCACTTAAAAATTTTAATTTCAGGGAAATCCCTTTGCCCCAAAAAAACGCAACAAAATCCCAAAAAGTTCCTTTGTTCCCCATTTCCATTCTTTTAAAAAGGGGTCCCCCTAAAAAAACAAAAAGCATTTTGAAAATATTTTTCAAATCGGGGTTTTTAACCCCAAAATAATAAAGGGGTAACCCTACAACTTAAACAACATGGGCCAAAAAAAAAAAACCCCTTTTGGAAAAAATCCTTTAGGGAAACCTGCAAAAAAACCCAAAAATATTTTATAAACCAAAAACAATTTAACCCCCTGCCAATTTAAGGGGGAAAAAAAACCAACTAAGGGAGCAACCCCAAAAAAAAACCCCCAATTCCTTTGCCCACCCAGGGGAAAATAAGGAATTTCCCAAATTTTTTTTTTAAAACCTAAGGAAAGCCTTTAAAAAAACCACAAAGAAAAACCCCCGGGGAATCCTATTCCCCCCAAATTTGACTTTGGGGTTAAAAGGGCCCAGGGTTTTTTGCTTTTTTTAAAATTTTTTTTTAACTAATGGGCAGCCTTCCCAATTATAAGAAAAGGGGCACCAAACAAAAGGTTTGGGGGAATTTTAGTTCCCAAGGGAATTCCCTTTTCCCCCTTGCTTTTTTTTAAAACCTTTGAAACAGGAGCTTATTTTTTTATCGCCCAAAAAAAACCAATTTTTTTGGTTCAAAAAATAAAACCTTACAATTTTAAAATTGTTTTTGGTTTACAAGCAAAAAGGGAAAATAAAAAATTTTTTTCCCTTAAAAAATCAACAAAACCCAATTACCCAAAAAATTTGGGGGCCAAATTTTTTCCAAAGGCCATACCTTTTCGACAAAAAACCCCTTTAAATTTCCCAGCACCCTTTAAAAAACCACAACAAAAAAGTTCCATTAGGGGATTTCCCCCGGGGGGAAGTTTTTGGTCCCCCTCCCAAAAGCCCTTTCCCCAACATACACTAAAAATTTTTTACCCAACCTCTTGGATGGAAAAAATTTAGCTCCTGAAAAAACCCTTCTTTTTTGTTTTACCAAAGGGCCCCCTTTAAAAATTAAAAATAAAAACCCCAAATTTAAAAATTAAACAAAGAAAAACCCAATTTAAATTAAAACAAAACATAAAAAATAAAAACTTTCCGGGAAAAATCTAATTGAAAGTGAAAAAAAAAAAAAAAAAAAAAAAAAAAAATTTGAAAAAAACCCCCAAAAAAAAAAAAAAAAAAAAAAAAAGAAAAAAAAAAAAAAAAAAAAAAAAAAAAAATAAAAAAATAAAAAAAATAAAAATGAAATGAATAAAATAAATTTTTTGAAACTCAAACGCAAATTATAAAATTATTGGGGGGTCTGGTTTTGGGGTGACATTCGTGTTGTTTTAAAATTTCTTAGCCGTTGCTGATGGGGGGGGGGGGGGGGGGTTCGCAGGTGTTGGGCCACCACGGGGCTGGGTTCTTCAAGATTTTCCCCTTGGGGTATTCTATCCGTTGACAGGAAAAGCAGGTTCTTTACTGCTCCCAAGGGATGTGGGGTTAAAGTCCTGAAAATTTCTTACGGGTTTTGACACAGGAAATTTTTAAAACCAATATGGGGACTTTCTCCCGGACTTTTGTCCGTTTTTTCCACCCAGTTCTTTTTCGTTAAATTGACAGGGACCCTCTCTGTCATCCAAGCTAAAAAGTTTAAAAGGGTTTTAAACCCGGGTTTAAAATTTAATCAAATTCCCCCATGAAAGTACAATCCCCAAAAAGGGACGGGGTTTTAAATTTTTACAAAAAAATTCAATTTTTGAGCAAGGCTGAAAAGACTAAGTTTTTTTATTGGTCCAAATTTGAAGCTTTCAACCAATAAATCCCTTTGGAAATACAAGGAAGGCTGTTTTTTTCAGTAGTGTTGGGAGCTGTGAGTCCGATTTTTGGGGAATTTACTGTTTGACCGGGGAACCCCCCACACGTCCCCTTTGGGGGGGGGGGGGAGAGGAGAGGGGGGAAAAGGTGATAGGGGAACTGGGACGGACCCTCCCAAACAAGCGGGGCCCCCCCAATCAAAACCAAATTCACTTTAGGGGGGGGGGGGGAGAAAAAGGCGGGAATGGGGCGGGGGGGCTTGTTTTACCCCTACCCTTAACAAGTAGCCGGCAATAAAAAACTATTGTTTTATATATTCCCTGGGCAAACCTTTTTTATTGAATTTTTTCCCCTTTCCCCCCTTCACCTATGCTATTTGTCCCTTGGGGGATAAACTGCACCCAACCCCTAAACCCAATAAAAACCCAAAACAAAAAGTGCAGTAAGATAATCACAAAATTTCCCACCCCTGGAAACCCCCCCCCCATTTCTTCATAGATCTAAAACTTACCCCCTTTTCAGTACATCACACATACTACTGTGCAATTACATCTCTGCCTTAAACTCCAATATAACCCTTTTGGATCTAAAACGCTTTCTTGATATTTTGTGCCCGCCCAACAGGCATAACCCCAGACAAAAACATCTCTATGACATTCTCCGTGTCCAAACAAAACCCTTTAAAAAACATTAATTTTATGTAAAAAGGGCCCAAAAATTGGGAAAACCCCCTCCCTGAGAACTCTAGAACTGCGGGCCCCTTTCATCACCTTAAAAAACTACCATTGGGAAAACATCTTATCTTCCCGGATACCCCCGTAAAAACAAAACAAACACAAATTTCCCAACCTGGTGGTTCACTCTTACATCCTCCCCAATTTGACCAAAAAACAAAAATTTAAATTCTCAATTTAAAAAAATGAATCCTTTGATACTCAAATACTAAAAACTATTTCCTGTGCAAAAAAAAAAGGGCATTCCCCATGCAAAACTCAAAAAAACTAGTCTTTAGTCACTTAGCCTAATCCCAAATTTCCCCTAAAAATTTTGTTTTTTTTTACCTGGAGTTTCCCTGGAGGATTTCCCGGGGGGTAAACCCCCCCGGGGCCCCGGTCTTTTTGGGAAACCAGGCTCCTGGTGGATGGGCCCGGAATAAACCCCAGGCTTTACTGGGGGCTGCATCCCAAACCAACTTTACGACCCCACCCCCGGGCTGGTCGGGAAACCCAAAATTTTTTAGGTGCTTTTTTCCAGTGCCAGCTTGAAGACTGCCAGGGGGTCTGTTGGAAATCCCCCTTATGTATGCTGGGAGGCTTTTTGAACAGTTTTCGGGCCCCTGACATTTTTTTTTATGGTCTTTAACTTGTAAGGGAACACCCCTGCTTTTCATTGGGGGGATTTTGGAAATGTCTCCCCAAGTTTTTTGGGCTTTGGGTGGGGTAAAGTGATTTTCGTGTGAAATTTTCGGTCTAGTCCCCCCTAGGATTTTCCGGTGTTATAATCATGTATTTTCTCCTTTTTTTTTTGGTTCCAGGGAAAAAGGTTTGGGAACCCCAAGCGCCCCCATAATTGAGGGGGTTTTATCTCCGTTTTTGCGTGGTAAAGGGTTTCTCTGTACTTTTTTTAGGCCCAGAAAATTTCACCTCCCTTAAAAGGGGTGCTGTTAGTGTCCAGAAAAATTTTTCCCACCCTAGTTTAAACAAGGCCCTGAAGAGTGTAAACATGGGTTGGGCCCCTCCCTATTTTTAAAGGGTTTCTCTTATCCCCCCTGTCTTTTTTTTAGCAGAGGGTTTTTTTGATACAATGTTATGGCCCTTTGAAGGTGAGATCCTGGGGGAAATGCACCCCCCGGGGTCTTTGACGTTGGTGTTTGGGCTCTATTTTGTGGCCAGAATTTTTTTTGTACGGGGGATGAAGATTTAATTTTCTGTGTTTCCCCTATCGGGAGTAATTGAAATTTCTCATTTTTTAAATTTTAAATTATCGTTTTCTGAAAGCCCACTAAAAGATTTGGTTGAGTCCCCCGGGACCCCTTGCAGTGTCTGCAATGGAAGCCCAATGTCTTGCAGTTTGGGGTGTCATCTCAAAAAAAAGGACAGGGTTTGCTGTGGCTGACATCCTTGTCTATGTCGGTTTATGAGGATGGGAACAAGAGGGGAGCGGGGTACTGTGCCCTGGGGGGACAGGGCTTTTCACCGTAGCTGCCCGGATTTTTTTTACTCTGTTGACGACAAATCTGGGGGTTCTGTTAGTGAGAAAATATAGTTCCCATCCCCCGACTTTTCCTGTTATTTCTTTAGCCCCGCATTTTGTTTCGCTTTTCACCATGGTCACACTTTTCGAAGGCTTTTGCAAATTTTGTTTTTTATTACTTTAGCATTCTTTTTTTTTCTTCTAGTGCATGTACTCACCTATTTGTTTGGGTTTCGTGGGTGTGTGTGTGTGTGGTGGTGTGTGGGTGTGTGGTGTGTGTGTGGTGTGTGTGTGTGTGTGTGTGTGTGTGTGTTGTGTTTGTGTGTGTGTGATAAGATAAGATAAGATTTCGTTCGGTTTTTACCCGGAGGGTTAGCACCCGGATAAACCCCGGTAAGGGGCAGTGGTCATCGAGGACTGTCTTTAAATTATTTCCCCTTGGGGTCCTTTTTCTTGTCCCCGGATGCGACCCCCACCCCGTCGACTAACCCCCCAGGTACCTATTTGCTGCTGGTGAAAGGGGGGAACAGGTGTAAGGAACGTGTTTGAAATGTTTTCCCCCCCCCCGGGAATCAAACCCCGGGGGCCCCCCGTTTTGTTTAAACGGGAGCTTTAGCCACCCGGGGCCCCCGGGCCTGTTTCTAAATATTTGTATCAAACCCATTTTTGGTTGCAGGGGGCGAGTCACGCTCCTGGCCCCGCCTCTTCGCTGTTTTCTACTAGGTTCTCCTTTTCTCCCTGCCCATGAGCTCTATCATACCTCGGCCTTTAAAAACTTTTTTTTTTTATGGGTTTCCCGCCTCCACTTTCTTTTCCCTTTTTTGGTTTCCCTGGCCTTGGGGCTATTTTATGGGCTGAAAAAAATTACTTTTCCCAACCTTCCCCTTTTATTCATTGATCTTCAACTTCCAATTTGACCCCTTGTGTTTTGTGTCCCATCTCTGGAAAATTCCCCTCTTTTTTCCACCTCGTCTATTCCGTGGTTTTTATATGTGTTATCATGTTCTCCCGGGGCCCTCCCGTCCTCCAGGTCGTCAGCCCATTTCCCCCAACCTTTCTTCATAGGACAATCCCTTTTTAGCCCCTGGGACTAGTCTTGTTGCAAACCTTTGGGATTTCTCTAATTTCTTGACGGCTTGGGCTGGTGTGGATTTTCCAAAAATGGTTTCTGCATACTCCAGTATGGGCCCTGACGTAGATTATACAGAGTCTTAAAGAATCCCTTTCTGGTATCGGAACGCTATTTTCCCTAGGTTTTGCCAGGCCCCCCGTTTTGCTGGGAGCGTTATCTGATTTGGGTTTTCGCCTAGGAGATAGGGGTCGGTGTTATACTCAACCCCCGATCTTTTTTCCCTTTAGTGGGGGTTTGGCCCGTCTTTTGGCCCTCTAAACTTATTTGGGGTTGCAGTTTTTCTTTGGGCCCTTCCCCCCAAATTTTATGACTTTGAATTTTGGCCGGGTTAAATTAAGGAAACCAGTTGTGGACCAAAAGGGTTTTAGCCTGTCCCCGGTCTCTTTGTAGTCCCGCCTGATTTTTGTCCCATTTTTATTCTTTTTCATTAAACTTCACATCATCTGCAAAAAGGCCCCTTTTGAGTTATCCCTTTCGTTATGTCGTTTCCCCATATACCAAGAAAAAGCCCCAAGGGCCTAGGGGCTGACCCCTGTGGAACCCCGTTTTTCACGGCCCCCCCACTCTGAAAACCCGTCGGGGTACCATGACTCCCTTGTTGCCCCCTGTCAGGTATTCTCTGATCCATTGCTGTGGTTGTGGTGGGTGTGTGTGTGTGTGTGGTGGTGTGTGTGTGTTGGTATGTAGGTTTTTGTTTATAAACAATAATATTTGCACCCAATTTAATCCTTACAGTTTTTTACCGTGTGTGGAAATGGGGGAATTGTCATTACACTTTTAAAATTTTTTATGATTTTAGCCCTGTAAACCCGTTTAAGTAACCAATTTTTACAGAATTAAAAACCTTTGTAATTGTGAAATCATTACTTTGTAAATTGTGAGTTCCAAATTCCTTTTTTAAATTGTGAGTTCATTACCTTTGGAAATTGTGAGTTTATTACCTTTGTAAATTGTGAGTTCATTACCCCTGTTAAAATTGCTCCCGCTATAAAATTTTGGGGTCCCCGTCCCTGGACCAATTTATGTACCTCTGTAAAACTTTTGACTACCGTCCAAGGTGGGGGAATGGGGTGCATAATGAACATATTTTACTTTCTACTTCTTCTGTGCATCTGGGGCCTTGCGTAGTGATTTCCGTAGTTGACCAGGAAAAGGGGCGGGCCCGTTTTTTAAAAAACCCCGTTGCCCTGGGGTTTTGGGAACTGATGGGTTTTAATTTGGGGGGTTTGGGGACTTGCCCTTTTTAGGACCCCTTTTAAAGAATTTTTTTTGTTTTTGGGATGTTAGTGTATTGGTCTTTTAGTTTTTTGCTGTTTCTTTTACTTTCCCCCTTTGTGGAGTGGGGGGCCCATTCTGTTGGTTTTTTTTGTAAACCCGTGGGACGACCCCCCGTGTCCATCTCCCTCTCCATTGGGTGGAAAAGGGTGTGAAAAGGGGCTTCTTGCAGTTTTTTGATGAAATTTGGGGTTTTTCCCGGAAGAGTTTGGGGGGGGCAAAGGGCCCCCCCGGCCCGGGTCTGTGAAACCCGGGCCCCCTGGTTGGGGTCAGCGCCTGATAACCCGGCTTTTTGTGCTGGCGCACGCAAACCAACGTACGAGCCACAGCCTGGCTGATCAGGAAAAATGAATTTTTGGTGCTTGGGGCCAGGGGCCGCTTGGGAAGGGCTGCCAGGGGTCTGTTGGTAATCCCCCTTTTGTGTGCTGGGAAGGGGAAATTTTAAAAGTCTCGGGCCCCGACCCCTTATTGGGATGGTCTTTTAACCCTGCTAGTGGGCAAAACCCCCGCTTTTCATTGGGGGGGGGGTGGGTGCATTGTCTGGCCAAATCTTTTTTCTTTCGTGTGAGTGATTTTCGTGTGAAGGTTTTGGTACTAGTCCCCCTGGATTTTCCGGTGTATTTTAATCATGGGATCTCTCCCCCCTGCGTTCCAGGGAATTTTTGGTTTAGAAAACCCTGGTCTGGCCCCCCGGGGCCAAAAGTGCCCTGGGCATGTCATTTTTCGCCCCGTTCGAAGTCATTTGGCGTCAGGATAAATCGGATAGGGGTTGTGTTAACCAAATTCTGTGGTCTCTCATAAAAAATTTTTAAATTTTGATCTTGACTCTCAGTCTGGTTAAGCGGGTTTGGGTTTTAAAAACTGAGTTATATTTTGGGGCTTGAGTGCTCACTATTTCCTTGCTGTCTCTGTGTAGGACCCAATTTTTGTTTTTAAATGGGGCCCCAAAAACTGGGGCGTTGTTCTCGACTTTTTATTTTGGGTTTGGAGAAGAAATACTTTGGGGTTTCTCTGGAATTTTTATTTATGGCTTTTTGGTTTTTTTCCCGCGATTCCTGACTCCTTAAAAAGATTCCTTTTTGCTTTTAAATTCGATGCTTTTCTATTTCTTGACCCGTGTCTCCCTACGCCCAAATTTTTGGGTATATTGCCTCTTTTAGGCCGCTTGTTATTCTTTTTTCCTCGCCGGGAAAGGGAGGCCTGTCTCTTTTATTTTACAAACTACTCCTCCCTTTTTTTTAGAGGAATAAGCCTTGTGCATACATCGAGTGCCCCCAAGTTTTAAACTGTTCTAGGATAAATTTTTTGGGGCTGGGGTTGCCTTTTGGGATATTTCCCGTTATAATCGGTTAGGACTTGGTTTTTCTTTGGGCCCACTTTATGTTTTTTTTATTGAAGTTGGAAAATTTTGGGGGTGCTCCCTCGTGAAAAGTCCATTATGTCGGTCTGGGGCTCCCCGATTCATGTTGAACCTCAAAAATGTTTTTGATTGAGTATATTGTTTTTGATATGGTGACATTTTTTATCAGATCACATTGTTAGTGAAAATGAGGTTAGGGGTATTTCCCCCAGTTAGTAGGCTCTATATTTGCTGGTTTTAAAAAAAACTGGAAAACTAAAAACATGTTTTTTAAAATTGCTCACAAACAGTGTCCCGAATATCTTTCTGGGCAATTTTTTTCAAGGTTTTGGAAAAAAGCGAATCATAGTACTAGGGGGGGAGAGAGCACAACTTTGTATTTGCCCCCAGTCATTGGCCACTTTTTAAAACCTTTTAATTTTTCGCAATAAAGAAAAAGGAACAGACTACCCGCACATGTCAAAGCCGTCATAGCGGAACCCGTTTTAAAAAGACTGCCCAAAAAAGGGGGTTGTGAATGTAGCTACAGAAAGGGAGGGGAATGATTTTTTATTTTTTGGGGGGGAAAAACGTTTTAAATTTACCTTTATTCCCAGTAAAGACCCCCGTATTGTAGATAGTCTTAAAAGGCCCCCCCGGTAGTGGGTAGTCCCTTTAAAGCCCTTGGGGAGTAGTCTTAATGACCCCGGTGTGTAGATAGTTTTTAATGACCCTGTGTAGTAGATAGGGCCCTTTAAAGACCCCCGGTTTTTAGTAGATAGTTTAATTTACCCTCGTTAGTAGATATTTTAAAGGGCCCCTCGGGGTTGTAGATAGTCTTAATGACCTCGTGTAGTAGTTGGGCTTAATGACCCCTGGGGGTAGTGATGTTTTTTTGACCCCCGTTTTAGTAGATAGTCTTAATGACCCTCGTGTAGTAGATAGTTTTAATGACCCTCGTTAGTAGATATTTTAATGCCCTCGTTATAGAAGTTTTAATACCCTCGGTGTAGATATCTTAATGACCCTCGTGTAGTAGGGGTTTAATGACCCTGTGTAGTAGATAGTCTTAAGACCTCGTGTATATGTTTTAAAATGCCCCTCGTGTATAGATAGTTTAAGACCCTGTGTAGTAGATAGTTTAATGACCCTGGGGGTTTAATAGTTTAAAAGCCCCTCTGTAGTGATATTTTAATGCCCCCTCGGTGAGTAGTTTAAGACCCTCGTGTAGTAATAGTTTTAATGACCCTCGTGTGTAGATAGCTTAATGCCCCTGGTAGTAGATAGTTTTATGCCCCTCGTGTAGTAAATCTTAATGACCCCGTGTAGTAGTAGTCTTAATGACCCTCGTGTATAGATAGCTTTTGCCCCTCGTGTAGTAGCAGCTTAATGCCCCTGGTTAGTAAATGTTTTAATGACCCTCGTGTAGAGTAGCTTAATGCCCTCTTGTAGTAGATAGTCTTAATACCTCGTGAGTGACAGCTAATGCCCCTCGTGTAGTAGATATTTTAAATGACCCTCGTGTAGTAGCAGTCTAATGACCCTGGTGTGAAAATAGTCTTAATGCCCCTCGGTAGTAATAGTCTTAATGCCCCTCGTGTAGTAGAAGTTAAATGACCCTGGTAGTAGACGTTTGACGAGAAATAAGATATTTTCCCCTTTATAAAAAAAAATAAGTATTTTTCTTTATTTAAAAAAAGTATTTTTATTATTTTATCCACTGGCCGTTCCCACCAAGGCAGGGTGGCCCCCAAGGCAGGGTGGCCCGAAAAAAAAAACTTTCACCCATTCACTCCATCCTGTCTTGCCAGAAGGGTGTTTTACACTCATTTTTTTAAAACGCACTTTAAAACACCCCCTCCTTCAGAGTGCGGATGTACTTCCCATCTCCAACTCAAGCCCGGGCCTGGGGGTTTTCCCCTGAACCCCTTATAAATGTTACTTTGCTCACACCCAAAAAAACACGTAAGTATTTTAAAAAACCCTTTGTTCCTTCATCCACAAACCCCGCTCCGTCTGGGAAGTCCAACCCCTCGCACAAAAAAAACCCCCTTTACTCCCTCTCTTCAACCTTTCCCAGGGCCGACCCCCAACCCCCCCTTCCTTCCACTAAGACTGATACACTCTTTAAGTAATTTTGTTTTGCTCCTTCTCTTACAGTCTGAACCCCCTCAACAAACCCTTTCCCCAGCCCTTTGGACAACAGTTTTGGGAATCCCACCCCTCCAAATTCCAAACTACGAATTCTCGCTTATATTCACACCACACATTGCCCCCAACACGAATCTCATGCTCCAGCCTTTCCCCGCGCAACATCTCACCCAGGGTTTAAAACCATTAAAGCTTGGTAAAACCATACTCTATACATTCCCCCCTTTGCCCCCAAGGACAAAGTTCTTTGTCTCCACAGATCCTGTGCACCCCTCACTCTTTTTCCCCCATCATTCTATGATTCACTCTTCTTTCTGACCCATCTCGACACTCCCCCTCCCAAATATCTGAATACATTCACCTCCCCAACTCTTCCCCCCAATCTGATATTAATTTTTCACCCCAAATCTTTTTGTTATCCTCATAACTTACTCTTTCCTGTTTTTCCCCTTTAATTTTCTTTTTTGCACACCCCCCAAAAATTCATCCACCAATCTCGGGCAATTTTTCAAATCCCCCAAGAGCCGTGTCATCAAAAGAAGCTGTGACAACTCCCAAATTTGTGTGGATTCTTTATCTTTAACTCCAGCCCTTGTCAAGCCCCTCGCATTTTACTTCTTTACAACCCCCATTAAAATTTAATTTAAACAACCCGGTACATCACACTTTCCTTGTCTAAGGCCTTTTTACTGGGAATTTTCCCTCTTTCCAATACTCTAACTTGACCCTCACATCCTCGAAAAACTCTTCACTGCTTTCATAACCCCTCCTACACCATACCTTGCAACATTGCCACATTTCCCCCCCCTATCCACCCTGCATACCCTTTTTCCAAATCCTAAATCCCACAAAGACCTCTTTAACCTTTTTAAAAATACGTTCACTTAATGTTTCCACTGAAACCCCTGCTCCACACCCCCCCATTTTCCTAAAGCCCCCTTGTTCATTGCTTTTCTTTTCCTTTCCCTTTTAAATTTTTCAAAAAAAATCCCATACACTTTACCAGGTATACCAGCGATTTCCCCCTAAAATTTTTTTTGCACTCTTTTTACCCCCTTTTCCTTTATCAAAGGAACATCATGCTCTCTGCCAACCCCTGGTCCCTTCCCCTCTTCCATACATTTATTAAATAATTGCCCCAACCACTCCAAAATATATCTCCACCTGCTTTTACATTTCTATCTTTTCCCCCCAAAACCCGGTGCCCTTTTCCCCCCTTTTATTTTACTACTGCCTCAGAACTTTCCCCCCACTCACAACTGGCTCTTCCTCACCCTACAAGTGTTATTTTTCCCCTTGTCCTTAAAAACGAAACCACAGTTCCCTTTTCATCAACATTTAACAATTCTCAAAATATTCCCCCATCTTTCCCAAATCTAATCTCCATTTAAAAACTCTCCCCTCCTTTTTAACTGACAAATCCATTTGTTTTCTAGGCTTCTTAACTTTTTAATTCACTCCAAAAAAATTTTTTTATTTCAACAAAATTTTTTGATAACATTACCCCCCTCCTTTTCCCCCTTTTTACATTGCTTCACCCTCTTTAGCCTTCTCTTTTTCTCCCTATACCTTCCCCCCTTGCATCACTTCTACTTTGTAAAAAATTTCCCTATGCTAAAATTTTTTCCCTTACTACTCTCTTTAATCATCATTCACCCAAACACTCCCCTTCCCCCCCGCACCCACTTTCCCGTAACCACAAACTTCTGCTAACACTCAAACTAAATTTTTAAAAAACCACCCCCTACCTCTTTGACCCCATTTCTATCTCTCATTGCCCATCCTTTTTCCCAAACTGTTTTACTTCCCTAAAGCCTCCCCCCTTTTTAGTTTATAAACCTTTACCTCTCTCTTCCCGATGCTTCTATTTCCCTTTTTCCCACCCTTTACTTCTCAGTGTAGCCAATAGAAAAGGGTTGAAATCGTGGCCCCTCTATAAAAATGAAACCCCCGAAGTTATCAACAGTTTTTATTACCCCTCATAATCAAAAAACTACTGTCATTGGCCCCACATCATTCTTGTATATTTTTTATCCCCTTTTTCTTAAAAATGTATTACCCATAACTAAACCCCTTTCTATACAAAGTTTAAACAAAGGGCTCCCATTATCATTTACACTGGCACCCCAAACTTACCTCCCACCCTCTCTAAAAATTTCTCCTACTTTGCATTCATCCCCAACCCAAAATTTCTCTCTCACTTGGTTAAAGGCTCCCTTTCAATTTACTTAAATCTCCCAAAAAACTCTCTCTCTCCCCTGCATTCCTCCTTCTCCCGGTGCATACACGTTTTTATGACCCTTCTCGCATCCAACCTTTACTTTAATCCACATAATTCTTGAATTTACACTTCATATTCTCTTTTCTCCTTCCATAACTGATCATTTAACATTACTGCTACCCCTTCCTTTGCTCTAACTCTCTCAGATACTCCAGATTTAATCCCATTTATTTCCCCCCACTGAAACTCCCCTACCCCCTTCAGCTTTGTTTCGCTTAGGGCCAGGACATCCAACTTCTTTTCATTCATAACATCAGCAATCATCTGTTTCTTGTCATCCGCACTACATCCACGCACATTTAAGCATCCCAGTTTTATAAATTTTTTCTTCTTCTCTTTTTAGTAAATGTCTACAGGAGAAGGGGTTACTAGCCCATTGCTCCCGGCATTTTAGTCGCCTCATACGACACGCATGGCTTACGGAGGAAAGATTCTTTTCCACTTCCCCATGGACAATAGAAGAAATAAGGAAGAACAAGAGCTATTTAGAAAAAGGGAGAAAAACCTAGATGTATGTATATATATATGCATGTGCGTGTCTGTGAAGTGTGACCAAAGTGTAAGTAGGAGTAGCAAGATATCCCTGTTATCTAGCGTGTTTATGAGACAGAAAAAGAAACCAGCAATCCTACCATCATGCAAAACAGTTACAGGTTTCTGTTTCACAGTCATCTGGCAGGACGGTAGTACTTCCCTGGGTGGTTGCTGTCTACCAACCTACTACCTACATATTACCTTTATATTATAATAAGGTAAAAGGACCCCAATGGAAGTAAGTCACTGTGTCTGACTGACTTTTTTGTGTTATCTCAGGTTCTCAACACATATGCTGCTATGTATGATAATTCTATGTAACTGTATTTGTGTATACCTGAATAAACTGACTTATTCATACATGATATAACCTGTATCATATTTTTTTTTTTTTTTTTTATTCGCCGGTATTCTCCCGGCCCGGGTCTTTTCCAAGTAGTGGTGACCCGGCCTTGGTTCACATGTATTCATGAACATGTATTATTATTATTATTACAGATTAGCCGGTATTCTCCCGGCCTGGGCCTTTTCCAAGTAGTGGCCCGGCCTTGCTCCTCTTAGGGTGTCTGGGACCTAAGTCCCCATGGAGGAGGCACAAGTACCTCCTCATCTTTTGGACAACTGTCCCAGCCTAGCCACAAGCTAGCCTCTCTGGTTGCCATCCCCGCCCAAGGGGCAAATGGAATGACAGTCTTATGAGCTAAAGGCTCGGGCTCAGGCACCTACCCTACCCTAGAAGGGTTAGGCATGGTGTCGATGACCTGCCCTACCCTAGAAGTGTTAGGCATGGTGTCGATATGAACATGTAGGTGTATAAGGGGATTTATATATAATTGTATGTAGATATATGTATGGCTATATCTGTTTGTTAAAATAAAATATAATAATAATAAAAACCATTATTATTATTATTATTATTATTATTATTATTATTATTATTATTATTATTATTATTATTATTATTATTATTATTATTTAAATATAAAAGTCATAGCTGAATAAAAACAGATTGCATTTACATATTTTTTATTTATGAATATACTGACATAACTTTATTGTGCAGTATAATCATCATTATTATTAAACATATTATGAGTGTTAATAAATGTTAAATAATTGTTATAATGTTTTTTTTTCTTAGTTATTAGCATGTGTTATTCTGTGAGTAATATGGCTCTAACAAGTGACATTTATTATTAATAATATTATTTTCTATGCAAATTATGAGTGGTAATAAAGAGTAATAATACTTTATACAATGTAAATAATAAATTTTTATTTTTCACATCATTTGTGAATGTTTGTTTACATTGTTGAGGATAAAGTCGAGGAAAGTGAAGCTCTTTTATTATCTTATTTCCTTGGATCAAGAGCCCTCGCCAGGCCCCCTCTGTCGTCTCTACATGTTATATAGGTAAGGTAGAGTATGGTAGGGGGTCGCTGGGGGGCCACCGCCCCCTAAAATTAGTCACGATTTCACTAACCTTGGTTGTATTCTCGTATTTAATACAGCTATTGTAGGAAAGTAAATTATAAGCTTGAGTGTAAAACGTTGTATTTAAGCTGAATAAAGCTTGTTTGATGTGTGTATGAGGGGGCTCCGCCCTCAGTGGCTGGATAAATTTACTCAACACCAGTGTCCTGGTGGCTAAACCTCTCACTTCACACTCGCAGGGCCTGGGTTCGATCCCCGGCGGGGTGGAAACATTTCCACGTTTCCTTACACCTGTTGTCCTGTTCACCTAGCAGCAAATAGGTACCTGGGTGTTAGTGGACTGGTGTGGGTCACATCCTGGGTGTTAGTGGACTGGTGTGGGTCACATCCTGGGTGTTAGTGGGCTGGTGTGGGTCACATCCTGGGTGTTAGTGGACTGGTGTGGGTCACATCCTGGGTGTTAGTGGACTGGTGTGGGTCACATCCTGGGTGTTAGTGGACTGGTGTGGGTCACATCCTGGTGTTAGTGGACTGGTGTGGGTCACATCCTGGGTGTTAGTGGACTGGTGTGGGTCACATCCTGGGTGTTAGTGGGCTGGTGTGGGTCACATCCTGGTGTTAGTGGACTGGTGTGGGTGGCATCCTGGGTGTTAGTGGACTGGTGTGGGTCACATCCTGGGTGTTAGTGGACTGGTGTGGGTCACATCCTGGTGTTAGTGGACTGGTGTGGGTCACATCCTGGTGTTAGTGGACTGGTGTGGGTGGCATCCTGGGTGTTAGTGGACTGGTGTGGGTCACATCCTGGGTGTTAGTGGGCTGGTGTGGGTCACATCCTGGTGTTAGTGGACTGGTGTGGGTGGCATCCTGGGTGTTAGTGGACTGGTGTGGGTCACATCCTGGGTGTTAGTGGACTGGTGTGGGTCACATCCTGGGTGTTAGTGGGCTGGTGTGGGTCACATCCTGGTGTTAGTGGACTGGTGTGGGTCACATCCTGGTGTTAGTGGACTGGTGTGGGTGGCATCCTGGGAGTTAGTGGACTGGTGTGGGTCACATCCTGGGTGTTAGTGGACTGGTGTGGGTCACATCCTGGTGTTAGTGGACTGGTGTGGGTCACATCCTGGGAGTTAGTGGACTGGTGTGGGTCACATCCTGGGTGTTAGTGGGCTGGTGTGGGTCACATCCTGGGTGTTAGTGGACTGGTGTGGGTGGCATCCTGGGTGTTAGTGGACTGGTGTGGGTCACATCCTGGGTGTTAGTGGACTGGTGTGGGTCACATCCTGGTGTTAGTGGACTGGTGTGGGTGGCATCCTGGGTGTTAGTGGACTGGTGTGGGTCACATCCTGGTGTTAGTGGACTGGTGTGGGTGGCATCCTGGGTGTTTAGGGTGGACTGAGTGGTGGGGGTCACATCCTGGTGTTAGTGAGGACCTGGTTAGTGATGGGTCACATCCTGGTGTTAGTGGACTGGTGTGGGTGGCATCCTGGGTGTTAGTTGACTGGTGTGGGTGGCATCCTGGGTGTTAGTGGACTGGTGTGGGTGGCATCCTGGAGGACAAGATTAAGGACCACAATGGAAATAAGTTAGACAGTCCTCGATGACGCACTGACTTTCTTGGGTCATTCTGGGTGGCTAACCCTCCGGGGTTAAAAATCCGAATGAAATCTTATATCACCTTAATATTCACTTTATTACGTCATAGAAGTCAACAGTATTTAGATAAAAGGTAGAGAGGTTTTTGTGGCATTTATGGATTTGGAAAATGTGTATGACAGGGTGGATAGGAGGGCAATGTTGCAGGTGTTGCAAATATATGGAATAGGAGGTAGGTTATTGAGAGCAGTCAAAAGTTTTTACTACTGTTCCCCTCAAGGGAGGTTCCTTGAAGCTGGTGAGGGGCTCTTGATCTAGGGAATTGGATCTATGCTCTGGTTCCCTGAATTGACTCTGAATGCCTTCCATCCCCCCCCCCACATGTGCTATATAATCCTATGGGTTTAGTGCTCCCCCATGATTAGTAATTTTACTATTGAGGCTCAGGTTAGAGTATGTAGGAAAGAGGGAGATTATTTCCCAGTAAAAGTAGGCCTTAGACAAGGATGTGTGATGTCACTGTGGTTGTTTAATATATTTATAGATGGGGTTGTAAGAGAAGTAAATGCGAGGGTCTTGGCAAGAGGCGTGGAGTTAAAAGATAAAGAATCACACATAAAGTGGGAGTTGTCACAGTTGCTCTTTGCTGATGACACTGTGCTCTTGGGAGATTCTGAAGAGAAGTTGCAGAGATTGGTGGATGAATTTGGTAGGGTGTGGAAAAGAAGAAAATTAAAAGTGAATACAGGAAAGAGTAAGGTTATGAGGATAACAAAAAGATTAGGTGATGAAAGATTGGATATCAGATTGGAGGGAGAGAGTATGGAGGAGGTGAATGTATTCAGATATTTAGGAGTGGACGTGTCAGCAGATGGGTCTCTGATAGACGAGGTGAATCATAGAGCTGATGAGGGAAAGAAGGTGAGTGGTGGACTGAGGAGTCTGTGGAGACAAATTACTTCGTCCATGGAAGCAAAGAGGGGAATGTGTGAGAGTATAGTTATACCAACGTTCTTATATGGGTGTGAAGCATGGGTGATGAATGTTGCAGCGAGGAGAAGGCTGGAGGTAGTGGAGATGTCATGTCTGAGGGCAATGTGTGGTGTGAATATAATGTAGAGAATCTATAGTTTGGAAATTAGGAGGAGGTGCGGGATTACCAAAACTATTATCCAGAGGGCTGAGGAAGGGTTGCTGAGGTGGTTTGGACATGTAGAGAGAATGGAGCGAAATAGAATGACTTTGAGAGTACATAAATCTGTAGTGGAGGGAAGGCGGGGTAGGGGTCGGCCTAGGAAAGGTTGGATGGAATAAGTAAGTAAGTAAGTAAGTATATTCAGGTATACACAAATACAGTTACATAGAATTATCATACATAGCAGCATATGTGTAGAGAACCTAGGATAACCCAAAAAAGTCAGACAGAGTGACTTATTTCCATTGGGGTCCTTTTACCTTATTATTATAGTATAAAGGTTATAATATTTTCTTATTATTCTACAATGAAGATAACATCTTATTATCATACTAAAAAGACTATCTGCTACACCAAGGTCATTAAGACTATCTACAATACGAGGGTCATTACAAGGAATAAGGTAAAATTTACACGTATGTTAGCTAAAAAATAGAAAATCATTCCCCTCCCTTTCTGTAGCTACATTCATCAGACACCTTTTGGCACTCTTCTTGAACTGGTTCACGCTATGACTGGCTTTGACATGTGCGGGTAGTCGGGTAGTCTGTTCCATTCCTTTATTGCTGTACAATAAAAGGTGTTTGAAGCCTGGCCAATGACTGTGGGTACTACAAAGTTGTGCTCTCTCCCCCTAGTACTATGATTGCTTTGGTTCCCAACCTTGACAAAATTGACAGCAAGATATTCTGGACATTGTTTGTGAGCAATTTTATAAACATGATTTAGCTTCAGTTGTTTTACTCTGTCTTCAACATTCAGCATATCCAACTGCTGTAATTCATCCTGGCCTACATGTTCTCTTGGTCCCAGCCCCAGGATGAATCTTACGATTTTGTTCTGGGTGATTTGCAGTCTATCTTTCAGTTTTTTTGTCAAGGCAGAGTACCAAGAAGAGCAAGCGTAATCCATATGGCATTGTATAAGGGCTAGACATAGGGTCCTGCGAGCCTCAGTAGGTAGACACTGTGCTTGTCTATACAGGAACTTCAGTTTGGCATTCGCTTTCTTTACTACACTGTCCCCTATCAATTCTCCTAACATGCATGGGTCAAAGGGGATTCCCAAATATTTTACTGATGAAACCAAAGTGATGGGCTCCCCATTACATTGAACATTAAAATTATTTACCCTTCTCAGTTTATGTTTCGTGCCAAAGAGAATGGCTTCAGTTTTCCCTAGGTGTAATGATAGTTTGATGGAGGGGGTAAAGAAGGTTTTGTGTGCAAGGGGCTTGGACTTCCAGCAAGCATGCATGAGTGTGTTAGAAGCAAATGGAGGGAAATGGTTTTTAGGACTTGATATGCTGTTGGAGTGTGAGCAAGGAAACATTTTTGAAGGGGTTCAGGGAAACTGGCAGGCTGGACTTGAGTCCTGGAGATGGGAAGTACAGTGCCTGCACTCTGAAGGAGGGGTGCTAATGTTGCAGTTTAAAAACTGTAGTGTAAAGCACCCTTCTGGCAAGACAGTGATGGAGTGAATGATGGTGAAAGTTTTTCTTTTTTGGGCCACCCTGCCTTGGTGGGCCACCCTGCCTTGGTGGGCCACTCTGCCTTGGTGGGCCACCCTGCCTTGGTGGGCCACTCTGCCTTGGTGGGCCACTCTGCCTTGGTGGGCCACCCTGCCTTGGTGGGCCATTCTGCCTTGGTGGGCCACTCTGCCTTGGTGGGCCACCCTGCCTTGGTGGGCCACCCTGCCTTGGTGGGCCACCCTGCCTTGGTGGGCCACCCTGCCTTGGTGGCCACCCGCCTGGTGGGCACCCTGCCCTGGTGGGCCACCCTGCCTTGGTGGGCCACCCTGCCTTGGTGGGCCACCCTGCCCTGGTGGGCCACCCTGCCTTGGTGGGCCACCCTGCCTTGGTGGGCCACCCTGCCTTGGTGGGCCACCCTGCCTTGGTGGGCCACCCTGCCTTGGTGGGCCACCCTGCCTTGGTGGGAAATGGCTGATATCTTGATAAAAAAAATTGAATAAATTGTTGTAAGTTGTCATAAATTATTGTAAGTTGTAAATTATTATAAGTTATTGTAAATTATTGTGTTGTAAATTATTGTGCAGTGCTGAATGACCCTAGTAGGTTAAATGCTTTTTTTAATTATAATGATGATAATGTAAATTATTGTAAGTTGTTGTAAATTATTGTAAATTGTTGTAAATTACTGTAAATTGTTATGAATTATTGTAAGTAATATAAGTTGTAAATTATTGTAAGTTAATATTATAATGTAATGTAAGTTGTAAATTGCTGTAAATTGTAATATATTGTAAGTTACTGTAAATTATTGTAAGTTACTGTAAATTGTTGTAAGTTACTGTAAATTGTTATAAGTTACTGTAAATTGTTGTAAGTTACTGTAAATTGTTGTAAGTTAATGTAAATTATTGTAAGTTACTGTAAATTGTTGTAAGTTACTGTAAATTGTTGTAAGTTACTGTAAATTGTTGTAAGTTACTGTAAATTGTTGTAAGTTACTGTAAATTGTTGTAAGTTACTGTAAATTGTTGTAAGTTACTGTAAATTGTTGTAAGTTACTGTAAATTATTGTAAGTTACTGTAAATTGTTGTAAGTTACTGTAAATTGTTGTAAGTTACTGTAAATTGTTGTAAGTTACTGTAAATTGTTGTAAGTTACTGTAAATTGTTGTAAGTTACTGTAAATTTCTGTAAGTTACTGTAAATTGTTGTAAGTTAATGTAAATTGTTGTAAGTTACTGTAAATTGTTGTAAGTTACTGTAAATTGTTCATCTTCAAAGTACATTGGAACCTCTACTTACGAGTTTAATCTGTTCCATGACTTTTTGCTCGCAACTGAATTTGCTGGTTTGCAGAGTCAGTTTTCCTCATTTAAATTAATTGAAATGGAATTAATTCATTCCAGTGGAATTCCAGGCACGAGAAAATACTTTAATAATTTCCCTAATATCATTTCTACAGCTTATTTATCTCTCAAAATTCATGTAATATGACATAATAAACAATATTAATAACATAGAAACATGATATATACACTAGAATGAGTAAAATACATGTCATTAGGTATGTGGCTAGTGGTGGTAACAGCGGCCATTGTTGTTGGGGTTTATAGGCCCACCACGGCGGCCATTCCTGGTCCTGACTACATGTGTAGAGAACCTAGGATAACCCAAAAAAGTCAGACAGAGTGACTTGTAAGTGCTACACTCTTAATGCTTCACTTAATTGCTACACTTAATTGCTACACTCTTAATGCTACTCTTAATTGCTACACTTAATTGCTACACTCTTAATGCTGCACTTAATTGCTACACTCTTAATGCTACACTTTGCCACTGCTGCTTCATGTTGTCTGCCATTGCTGCTTCATGTTGTCTGTCACTGCTGCTTCATGTTGCCTGCCACTGCTTCCTCATGTTGTCTGCCACTGCTGCTTCATGTTGTCTGCCACTGCTACTTCATTATGTCTACCACTGATGTCGCCAAAGAATCGAACATTTCTGCTATTTTGAGCTCAATTTCAAGGTACTTTTCATCGTGAAACCAATTAAAATTGTATTTGTTTTTGTAGTATATCTTCCATTCTATCACATGAGACCAAATAAAACGAGAATACAACCATAAAAACCATACGAAAATATACCGCTAAGGGGAGGCTAATGGCTGAGAAGTGAACTCCATTATTTATGGTCCGATTTCTTTCATTTTTGGTGTACGTTAAGAAGCATCTTTTCATCATACATTGCCCAAGTTTCAATAAGATAGTCCAACAAACAACTGAGATCCAATTCCCTAGATCAAGAGCACGAGCCCCCTCACCAATGTCAATTAACCTCCCTTGAGGTCCACTCGCACCTGGAAATTTTGCTCACGTCTGGAAGCAAAAAATCAACCAAGCAGCTGCTCGTATCTGGAAAAAATCACACATGGATGCACTCGTAAGTAGAGGTTCCACTGTAATTGCTTTTCTGATTATTATTAATATTATTATTATTATTATTATTATTATTATATTATTATTATTATTGTTGTTGTTATTATTTTTTATTATTTTTTATTATCACACTGGCCGATTCCCACCAAAGCAGGGTGGCCCGAAAAAGAAAAACTTTCACCATCATTCACTCCATCACTGTCTTGCCAGAAGGGTGCTTTACACTACAGTTTTTAAACTGCAACATTAACACCCCTCCTTCAGAGTGCAGGCACTGTACTTCCCATCTCCAGGACTCAAGTCCGGCCTGCTGGTTTCCCTGAACCCCTTCATAAATGTTACTTTGCTCACACTCCAACAGCACGTCAAGTATTAAAAACCATTTGTCTCCATTCACTCCTATCAAACACGCTCACGCATGCCTGCTGGAAGTCCAAGCCCCCTCACACACAAAACCTCCTATACCCCCTCCCTCCAACCATTCCAAGGCTGACCCCTACCCCGCCTTCCTTCCACTACAGGCTGATACACTCTTGAAGTCACTCTGTTTCACTCCATTCTCTCTACATGTCCGAACCACCTCAACAACCCTTCCTCAGCCCTCTGGACAACAGTTTTGGTAATCCCGCACCTCCTCCTAACTTCCAAACTACGAATTCTCTGCATTATATTCACACCACACATTGCCCTCAGACATGACATCTCCACTGCCTCCAGCCTTCTCCTCACTGCAGCATTCATCACCCATGCTTCACACCCATATAAGAGCATTGGTAAAACTATACTCTCATACATTCCCCTCTTTGCCTCCAAAGACAAAGTTCTTTGTCTCCACAGACTCCTAAGTGCACCACTCACCCTTTTCCCCTCATCAATTCTATGATTCACCTCATCTTTCATAGACCCATCCGCTGACACGTCCACCCCCAAATATCTGAATACATTCACCTCCTCCATACTCTCTCCCTCCAATCTGATATCCAATCTTTCATCACCTAATCTTTTTGTTATCCTCATAACCTTACTCTTTCCTGTATTCACTTTTAATTTTCTTCTTTTGCACACCCTACCAAATTCATCCACCAATCTCTGCAACTTCTCTTCAGAATCTCCCAAGAGCACAGTGTCATCAGCAAAGAGCAACTGTGACAACTCCCACTTTATGTGTGATTCTTTATCTTTTAACTCCACGCCTCTTGCCAAGACCCTCGCATTTACTTCTCTTACAACCCCATCTATAAATATATTAAACAACCACAGTGACATCACACTAAGGCCTACTTTTACTGGGAAATAATTTCCCTCTTTCCTACATACTCTAACTTGAGCCTCACTATCCTCGTAGGGCTCAAGTTAGAGTATGTAGGAAAGAGGGAAATTATTTCCCAGTAAAAGTAGGCCTTAGACAAGGATGTGTGATGTCACCATGATTGTTTAATATATTTATAGATGGGGTTGTAAGAGAAGTACAGTAAATGCGAGGGTCTTGGCAAGAGGCGTGGAGTTAAAAGATAAAGAATCACACATGAAGTGGGAGTTGTCACAGTTGCTCTTTGCTAATGACACTGTGCTCTTGGGAGATTCTGATTATTATTATTATTATTACAGGCTTATCTCGTCATTAATACAGTACTCACTTTAGAGCATTTCACTAATATGGATCCTCTCCAAGATACGATACTACGTGCCTCAAACTGCCCTGGTCACACTATACCATTCACTCATTTATCCATACCTCGCCTATGCTATTTGTGCTTAGGGATCAACTACAGCAACACACCTAAAGCCAATAATAACCCAACAAAAAGGCGCAGTAAGAATAATCACTAAATCCCATCCCTGGCAACACAACCCCCCACTCTTCATAGATCTAAACTTATTCCCTGTTCAGAACATCCACACTTACTACTGTGCAATCCACATCTACAGGATCTTAAATTCCAGTATTAAATTTGCCCTTAAATGCTTTCTTGATAGTTGTGACAGGACCCACAGGCATAACACTAGACATTCCCCATGTCCGACTAAACCTTTACAAAAATTCAATGTCTGTCAAAGGGCCTAAAATCTGGAACACCCTACTAGAAAACTCCAGAACTGCAGACACATTCATCACTTTCAAAACTACAGTTAGAAAACATCTTATCTCCCTGAAACACCCCGTCAACTAACTACATGAAAACCACTTGGTGGTTCACACTTACACTCAGTCACCCATTTGACTATAAACACAGAAATACGAATCTTAATCTTAAAACAATGAATCCTAACTAGTCATAAGTTTGCCTGTGATACTCCAATATAGAAACTATGTATCGTACCAAAACAAAAGCATTCACATTGCTAAATTCACAAACTATAATGTAGTCACTTAGCCTTAATACCAACTTACTCCATAATCTGTAATAATTTAGAGTTAAGAATTAATCTAAGTCTGCCCGAAATGCCTAGCCATGCTAAGCGTCATAGTGGCCCCCTCTGTAATTAGTATTTTATAACATGTAAACCACACAATATCCAAAATCTGTAAACCCCGCATTGTAATCTTTATAGAGAATAAGCTTGATTAATTGATTGACTGAATACAGCATTTTTCAGTTATGTTCCTGTAATATTTTCAGTGCTTACATTGCTCCTAAGATGGTTTTTGTCAATTTTCATTTTTTTATTTATTATTTTTACTTTTGCGTCTTCCTTTTTTTAGACCTAGTGCTATTGCACACTTAACCCTTTGACTGTTTTGGTCGTATATATACGTCTTACGAGCCAATGTGTTCGACGTATATAGTATACAGTAGGGCCCCACTTATACGGCAGGTTAGGTTCCAGGCTACTGCCGGAAAGCAGACTTCGCCAGAAAGCAGAACTCCATTTTTTCCATTTATAAATGCATATAAATGCCAGATAACAAGATTACACTAACATATAGTAAGTTAGCAATAGAACTAGGCATTAACCCTTTCAGGGTCCAGAGGCCAAATTTCAAAGTGTGCACCGGGGTCCAAGAATTTTCAAAAAATAATTTTGTTATTTTTTCTTATGAAATGATAGAGAATCTTTTTGTGAAGGTAATAAAACAAAAAGTATGAAATTTGATGAAAAATTGACGAAATTATCCTCTTGCGAATTTTGATGTGTCAGCGATATTTACGCATCGGCGATTTTGCCAGATGTGACACCTATTTTAAGCCAATTACATTATTCCAGTCGGCCAAATTCTTAGCTATTTCACTAGTGTTACTTCTATTCTATCGATTGAGCACAAGAAATTGCCAAGTCAACTGTTTCAACTACAAAATAAAGTGATCGGAAATTGGTAATTTGGCCAGTTTAACACAAAGTGCAAAATATTCTAATTTCAAAACAGGGTCCAGAATAAACAATGCAGACATTCCTGGAACTAAACTAACATTTCCTCTGTTTATTAGTTACATTTTGAGGCTTTACAAATGAATTCCATTTTGATTTTTTATTCACATAATGAATTTTTATTCAAACCAAAAAATAGAAGATTTACTGTTATGCAATATTGTAATAATTGTATAAATAATATCGCCACATTTGTGAACGTATATTAGACACACCAGCTGGCGTGTATTAGACGTGTGAGGTCATTTGTTTACTGTTGAACATCGGCAAAAATTTATCATTTCTGCTACTTTGAGCTCAGTTTCAAGCAATTTTCATTACTAAAACCAATCAAAATCTTCTCAATTTCTGTAATATATCTTCCATTCTATCAATTGAGACCAAGAAATCGCGAATACAACAATAAAAAACATACAAAAAAACACTGCAAACTCGCTGTTTTAATTGAAAATTACTGTCTCAGTTTTTTTCTCTCATTATGCACTGTGTGCTGCAGGATTTGTTTTATGTGGTGCACACATACCACATAGATGTATTTTCTCATATCTAGGCCCAAATTTACCACTCACAGCTTATCAGAGTGAGCTGAGCTCATAGCATAGATCTACGGTTTGGATCCTCAACGTATAGCCGTAGAACTATGGCACGGACCCTGAAAGGGTTAAAAAGTAAAATACACACACAGTATACTCATTATTTACCTCAAAATATTTGTAGTCTTAATGTAGGGCTAAAAGTGAGTAGTATTTACTGTAAGAAGTCAGGTGTGGAAGCCCTCCTGGCCACCCCACCCGCACATATAATACAGTGGACCCCCGCATAACGATTACCTCTGAATGCGACCAATTATGTAAGTGTATTTATGTAAGTGCGTTTGTACATGTATGTTTGGGGGTCTGAAATGGACTAATCTACTTCACAATATTTCTTATGGGAACAAATTCGGTCAGTACTGGCACCTGAACATACTTATGGAGTGAAAAAATATCGTTAACCGGGGGTCCACTGTACTATGATGCTTAAAGCTCCCTAGTGATAGAATGCATATACATACAGTGGTCCCTCGATAATCGTAGATTTCGGAAATCATAGGGATATTTTCGTATAAACATGGGCTCCCTAATCGTAGGTTGACTCGCGAACAGTAGGTTGTCCGGGACGCTTACGCACGGTGTGAGCCGGGGCGGCCTCCCTACCCAGCCAGTGTGGCATTGTTTACCAGTGAGCGAAGGTCCACTCACGTGCTCCTACGAAATATTTCATAATATTCCACTCATTTTAGTGCTTGCAAGTACTAAATAAGCTACCATGGCTCCAAAGAAAGCTCCTAGTGCCAAGCCTGTGGTAAAGAAGGTGAGAAATACGATTGAATTTAAGAAAAACATCATTGAACAATATGAAAGTGGCACAAGTGCGGCCAAACTGGCCAGGATGTATAAGAAACCCTACACAACTATATGTTCCATCGTGGCCAAGAAAGAGGAAATCAAGGACGCTGTTGTTGGGGTTGGATGTGAGTTTGGAGGATGTGGAAGAGTTGGTGGAAGACCACAATGAAGAGCTCACCACTGAGGAGCTGCAAGAGCTTCAGCAGGAACAGCAACAGATCGCAGCTCAGAATCTTGCTGCAGAGGAGGAGGAAGAGAGATGGAAGAAGGTGCCTTCTTCAGAAATTAGAGATTTTTGCTATGTGGGGTAAGATGGAAAGATTTATGGAGAAACATCACCCTGACAAGGCTGTTGCAAGCCATGTTGGCAACATGTACAGTGACAAAGTCTTGGGCCATTTTAGGGAAGTGTTAAAGAGACGCCAGAAACAGAGCTCTCTCCACAGTTATTTTCCGAGACAGGACTCCAGTGACTATCAAGCTGGTCCTAGTGGCATTAAGAAACAGAGAAGAGAAGCAACCCCAGAAAAGCAACTGGTACCTGAGGTGTTGCTGGAAGGGGATTCCCCTTCCAAACTGTAAACAATCCAATCTCTCTCCTCCTCCAGTCTCCCATACACTAAGAAGAATCTCCAATAAAGGTAAGTGTTATGCTGTTAATGTTTCATTCATCATTTCCCATTGTATTGTTTATGTACTACATCTATATTTCATGTAAAAAGATTTTTTGTTTTAATACAGTGGACCCCCGGTTAACGATATTTTTTCATTCCAGAAGTATGTTCAGGTGCCAGTACTGACCGAATTTGTTCCAATAAGGAATATTGTGAAGTAGATTAGTCCATTTCAGACCCCCAAACATACACGTACAAACGCACTTACATAAATACACTTACATAATTGGTCGCATTCAGAGGTGATCGTTAAGCGGGGGTCCACTGTACTTCTGTGCCAGGAACGGATTAATTGTATTTACATTATTTCTTATGGGGAAAATTGATTCGAAAATCGTAGATTTCGATAATAGTAGCAACTCCAGGAACGGATTAACTACGAAAAACGAGGGACCACTGTACAGTACACTCATTGCGTGCCTTAAAATATTTGTAGTCTTAAGGGTCTTAATGTAGGGCGAGAGGTGAAAAGTATTTACATATTTGTAGAAAGTCGTGTGGGAGGTATGGCATCCTGCCTGGCCACTCCCACCTAGTATAACATTAAGCTCCCTAGAGTGATAAAATACATATATAGTACACTAATTAATTACCATAAAATATTTGTAGTCTTAATGTAGGGTGAGAGGTGAGTTTTATTTGTATGAAATCAGGTTGGGAATTATGGGTAGCCAGGAAAGGAAGCCCTCCCCACCCCACCCACACGTAATGTAAACAAACCAGATGAACTCGTCTGGTTTTCGTCACTTTACATTGTGTACAAATTGTCTCCACGTTGATGCAATAGAATAAATAAAGAGAAACACTCACATTCTCATGTAACACAATGTTTAAAAGATATGATGCCCTGAGTGAAGGCATACGAAAGGAATAATTTTCTAGCTACTCCCAGTAATATTATAGTGTACACATTTTCTTGGATGCTTGACTACAAGTCACCTGGCTATCACAAGTCCTACAAGTCATCTGGCTACCACAAGTCCTACAAGTCACCTGGCTACCACAAGTCCTACAAGTCACCTGGCTACCACAAGTCCTACAAGTCACCTGGCTACCACAAGTCCTACAAGTCACCTGGCTACCACAAGTCCTACAAGTCACCTGGCTACCACAAGTCCTACAAGTCACCTGGCTACCACAAGTCCTACAAGTCACCTGGCTACCACAAGTCCTACAAGTCACCTGGCTACCACAAGTCCTACAAGTCACCTGGCTACCACAAGTCCTACAAGTCACCTGGCTACCACAAGTCCTACAAGTCACCTGGCTACCACAAGTCCTACAAGTCACCTGGCTACCACAAGTCCTACAAGTCACCTGGCTACCACAAGTCCACAAGTCTGGCTACACAAGTCCTACAAGTCCTGGCTACCACAAGTCCTACAAGTCACCTGGCTACCACAAGTCCTACAAGTCACCTGGCTACCACAAGTCCTACAAGTCACCTGGCTACCACAAGTCCTACAAGTCGCCTGGCTACCACAAGTCCTACAAGTCGCCTGGCTACCACAAGTCCTACAAGTCGCCTGGCTACCACAAGTCCTACAAGTCGCCTGGCTACCACAAGTCCTACAAGTCGTCTGGCTACCACAAGTCCTACAAGTCGCCTGGCTACCACAAGTCCTACAAGTCGCCTGGCTACCACAAGTCCTACAAGTCGCCTGACTACCACAAGTCCTACAAGTCGTCTGGCTACTACAAGTCACCTGGGTACCACATCTCATATTTATTAATTTATTCTACTGTGGGGTGTATTTAGATGGATTATTATTGTGTTATTATTATTATCATTATTAATATGGCATCTTCAAGACTAGTAAGACACTCTTAGTGATTTTAATGTGTACCTGCATGCCAGCACAGTGTGTAAGTTTACTTAAGTACAGGTACACATAAGTATAATTATGAGTTATAATAGTAATGTGGGTATGTAGTCCACATGGGCTACATACCTACACCTACCTACATAGCTGCACGATATTTAATGTGGCCCAGAGCCATATTATTACAACGACATACCATGTTCACTGAGTTTAATCATTTCTACCAACTACCTTTAGATGCCATCACAAACAAAGGGAGAAGTAATGAATAATTCATGCCGAAAATTGTAAACAAAAGCCTTAGGTATTAAGGGGAGTGACAATGTTTTCCCTCCGCCTGGCTACCACACCTCCATAGTATATAAACATAAAATGTTCATGTACTATGTAACATGTTTCTTATATAATTTTGAAGAAAATAGTATAGATGGATTAATGAAAAGTCTATATTAATGTAATATAAAACATTTAATGTGCCCAAAAGTGATTATTATTACATAATAGAGAGATGTGCTCACAGAATATGTAAACAAACCGGGTGGCGCGCACAGCATTTGAAAGACCGCTTGCTGTATAGAAAGTTTGGTCATAATTTGAAATCGCTGTATTAGCGGAACGCCATCAGGCGAAATGCCATACAGCGAGGCCCTACAGTACTCAAAAGTTCTAGCAGCTTCAAATCAAGCAGGAGAAAGCTGGTGGGCCCACATGTGAGAGAATGGGTCTGTGTCATCAGTGTGTGCAGTATAAAAGAAATTCTGCAGCAAGCAGTGCATAATAAAAAAAAGAAACTCCAACCATGTTTTTGGATTAAAATGCCAACTTTGAAGTGTATTTTCATATAGCATTTATGGTTGTATTCTTGTTTTCTTGCTCTCATTTGATAGAGTGGAATTTTTTTTATAGAAATAGAAGTGATTTTGATTGGTTTTACTATGAAAAGGATCTTGAAATGGAGCTCAAATAGAGGAAATGTTTGATTTTTGCCGCTGTTCAAGAGTAAACATATGATGTCATTGTCCAATAAATGTCCAACTAGCCATTTTAATATGCAGTCACGAATGGGTTGACGTTATTTATACAATTATTACAGTATTGCAGTAATCTGCATAACAGTAAATCTTATATATTTTGTGCGAATAAAAATTCAAAATAAAGCAAGAGTATTATAACAGGGGCCTGGAGATGTGACTGATGAACAGAGAAAATGTTATTTTAGTGCCAGAAATGTCTGCATTGTTCATTCTGGACCCTGTTTTGAAATTGACAATTTTTTTAATTTGCATGAAATTGGCCAAATTGCCAATTTCTCACCACTTTATTGGGTAGTTGAAATCGGTAAATGGGCAGTTTCTTGTACTCAATCTATAGAAAAAATGGAGTTCTAAAGAAATAGCTCTGAGTTTGGTCGACTGGAACAATGGGAGGGGCCAAAAATAGGGCTCAAAATGGGCGAAATCGCCGATGCACACAAATGTTGCCGAGGTCGCAAACTTCGCCAGGGCATAATTTCATAAGTTTTCCATCAAATTTTGTACTTTTGGTGTCATTATCGTCGGGGAAAGATTCTCTTATCATTTCATAAGAATTTTTTTTTTTTTTTTTCAAATATTTTGCGACACCAAGAGACACTTCAGGATTTGGGGTTGTGACAGTCAGAGGGCTAATAAACAATAACGTAAATATGTTTTTATTCTTTTATATGCATGGGCAAGTAAAATAAGGCTGTGATTCACTTTAAGGTGATATTCACTTTACGGTGGTGGTCAGAAGCCTAACCCACTGTATCAGTAGGGTATGCCTGTATTATTATTCTTATTACAGTATTATTACAGCCTCCCATCATTTAGCGACATGCTTGTTTACCGACTGCTCAGATTTAAGACCAACTCTCCAACCAGTATGCAAACCTAAATGCAGTGGAACCCTGGATTTTGTCTGGTGCAGATATCGTACAATTTGGATTTCGACCACTTTTATTTGGCGAAATTTTACCCCGGGTTTCGTACCTCCACTTGGAAATCGTCCATATCAGACGTGTCCGCCCGCCCAGGACACACCTCTCACACGTATGTGACTCATTACGCCTCTGTCACGTATTGAGTGAGCAATATGCCATGTGTTCATCCGAAACATTTCATAATAATCGATTGTTTTTTGTGCTTGTTTATTGAGTGCAACTGCTAAATAAGCCACCATGGGGCCAAAGAAAGTTCAGATGGTGGTACAGGGTGGCAGTGATGGTGGTAGAGGTTGGTAGTGGTTGTGATGGTGGTAGAGGGTGGTAGTGACTTTCGTAAAGGGTGGTAGTGATTATGGTAGAGGGTGGTAGTGATGGTGGCAGAGGATGGTAGTGGTTGTGATGGTGGTAGATGGTGGTAGTGATGGTGGTAGAAAGTGGTAGTGATGGTGGTAGAGGGTGGTAGTGATGATGGTAGAGGGTGGTAGTGGTTGTGATGGTGGTAGAGGGTGTATGGATGGTAGAGGGTGGTAGTGGTTGTGATGGTGGTAGAGGGTGGTAGTGATGATGGTAGAGGGTGGTAGTGGTTGTGATGGTGGTAGAGGGTGGTAGTGATGGTGGTAGAGGGTGGTAGTGGTTGTGATGGTGGTAGAGGGTGGTAGTGGTTGTGATGGTGGTAGAGGGTGGTAGTGATGATGGTAGAGATAACCTCTCCTCCCTCTCCCCTCTTCACCATCTTCCGTGTGCCAACAAGAGTCTTCAATAGAGGTATGTAATAGTGATTTAAATGTTCATTTATCCAGTAAAATTAGTCATATTTCTCATTTTTTCTGTATGTAAAACTCTAGTTATTCTCCATAAAATGTATTTTTGTTGATATTTTTGGGTGTCTGGAATGGATTAATTGGATTTACATTATTTCTTATGGGAAATATTACGTCAATTTTCGTCCATTTTGGATTTCAAGTGTCTTCTGGAATGGATTAAGGATGAAAACCAGGGTTCCTCTGTAATGTATATTAGAACTGATTTCTTTATCACAGTATACAGTACACTACTGTATAAACATTTAAAAATATATTAGAAATGTTATAAATGGTGCAAAGGTGACATAAAAATAATCTAAAGATAGTTGACACAAACTACCAGTACAGTATGCTCCTCACTTAATGACCAAACTACCAGTACAGTATGCTCCTCACTTAATGACCAAACTACCGTACAGATCCCTCACTTAATGACCAAACTACCAGTACAGTATGCTCCTCACTTAATGACCAATACCAGTACAGTATGCTCCTCATTAAGACCAAACTACCCGTACAGTATGCTCCTCACTTAATGACCAAACTACCAGTACAGTATGCTCCTCACTTAATGACCAAACTACCAGTACAGTATGCTCCTCACTTAATGACCAAACTACCAGTACAGTATGCTCCTCACTTAATGACCAATACGCCTGCCGACCTACTCTTAGTACAGTGGAACCTCAAATTTCGAACTTTGTTCATTCCAGATGACTGTTCGAGTGCCGTTACCGAACAAATTTATTCCCATCAGGAATAATGCAAATTAGATTAGTTCATTTCAGACCCTCAAAAATACACTTATAAAAGCACTTACAAAAATACACTTACATAATTGGTTGAGTTGGGAGCAGTTCGATATTTGAGGTTCCACTATAATGGAACCCTGTCAAGTGAGGAGAGACTTATTATTATTATTATTATTATTATTATTATTATTATTATTATTATTATTTGTGTGTGCCAGAAATGCTTTACATAGTAGCTTTCTTCTGAGCTGATAATTGCATCAGAGTATATCTGTATTATAATAAAATTCACTTTCTAAAACACAGTTTTAATGTATAACTACAGTAAACCCTTGATTTAATGAAATTTTGAAACTGTGATTAACCTCTGCTGGTTAAATTGTCAAGATCTGTTGACCCAAGAAATCATAGTAACATGATTGTAAGCACATTGCAGAACACACTGACCTGTGAGTGTTAGCAATGACCTGTGAGTGTTAGCACTCACCTGTGAGTGTTAGCACTGACCTGTGAGTGTTAGCACTGACCTGTGAGTGTCAGCACTGACCTGTGAGTGCTATCACTCACCTGTGAGTGTTAGCACTGACCTGTGAGTGTTAGCACTCACCTGTGAGTGTTAGCACTGACCTGTGAGTGTTAGCACTCACCTGTGAGTGTTAGCACTGACCTGTGAGTGTTAGCACTCACCTGTGAGTGTTAGCACTGACCTGTGAGTGTTAGCACTCACCTGTAAGTGTTAGCACTGACCTGTGAGTGTTAGCAATGACCTGTGAGTGCTAGCACTGACCTGTGAGTGTTAGCACTGACCTGTGAGTGTTAGCACTGACCTGTGAGTGTTAGCACTGACCTGTGAGTGTTAGCACTGACCTGTGAGTGTTAGCACTCACCTGTACCTTCTTTGAATGGCTCATAAATAAAATTTTTAATTTAATTTAATTATAATGCACGTCCAGTATGAGGAGGAGAAACAGTACAGGTGGCAGTACTCTGCCTTGGGGTGAGTCTTTCACTTTCTTAAGGCTATATTTTGCTTTGTTTACTACTCAAATACCTGGCACATACCAGACTGAAATTTGTGACGAGGTTTTGGTCCAACTTCAGCCATTAACCAGTTGTCATAAGTTTGTCTCCTATACACAAATCACCCGCACGTAAAAGAGAGGAGCTTACGACGACATTTCGGTCCAACTTTGTGCATCGTTCCAGTCACGGTATTGTGCCTTTTTTTTTTTGTTATTTGTCTCCTATATTTGGGTTATTTATATATTGTTCTAGTCGCTGTATTGTCTTTTTTATTCTGTATTACTCTATGGTGACAGTTGCATTTTCTGTTGTGACATTCATCAAACTTTTGCAGGTGATGTGAGGATGACACGGAGCGGTGGGGCGACGGTGGCCCCGCGACCGCTCAACACTGTACAGTTTGAGCATCCCTCACACACTGGCACCTTGCTCTTTGGCCTCAACACTTTACGCTCCAAGGGCTTATTACTTGATGTAACACTGATTGCTGGAGGTGAGGCTTTCCAGGTGAGTGACATAACACTGATTGCTGGAGGTGAAGCTTTCCAGATAAGTAGTGTAACACTGATTGCTGGAGGTGAAGCTTTCCAGGTAAGTGATGTAACACTGATTGCTGGAGGTGAAGCTTTCTAGGTGAGTGGTGATCTCTGATTGCTGGTGGTGAAGCATTCCAGGTAAGTGGTGATCTCTGATTGCTGGTGGTGAAGCCTTCCAGGTAAGTGGTGATCTCTGATTATTGGTGGTGAGGCCTTCCAGTAAGTGGTGATCTCTGATTATTGGTGGCGAGGCCTTCTAGGGAAGTGGTAATCTCTGATTGTTGGTGGTAAGGCCTTCCAGGTAAGAGCTGATCTGTGCTTCTTGGTGGTGAGGCCTACCAAGTGAGTGGTGATCTCTGATTGTCCTTGTGTTTGTTTAGGTGATAGATAGTGGTTGTTGCAACACCAAGCTGCTCAGTCAGATGCTTCGCACTTACACCGCTCTCAAGTTCTTCCAATAACTTAACTTTCTGTGATACGAACATAAATACTTCCTCTTCTTCTTTTTACTATCACCCATAGACCTTTACAACATTTTCAAGAATATCTTCACACACCACAGAGCCCAGAACACACGGTAATCACTGAATAATTACTGTTCGCAACAAACTGAATGACCCATTTGTGGTGCATTGTGCCGACCTTGAAAAACTTTCCCATTTTGGAGGTTTTTGGATTTTGGAATTTCAGATAAAGGATTCTTTATTGTAAAATAATAAAATTATGACTTTTTTTTTAAATATATAATTGTGTACTATGTACTATGCCAGTTTTTGTGGATTTAAATACAGTGAACCCCCGGTTAACGGCCGTTCCTGTTATCGGCCATCTCGGTTATAGGCCAGTTTTTCAGCTACCGGTTATTGGCCATTATTTCACTTATCAGCCTTATTGGACATGTCCCTCCTCTGGCTGGGCCGGCTTGTGCGTCAGTTTGGCTGTGTCTCTCGGTGCTCATACAAACATTTTGCTTGTTTTTCATTGTTTTTGGTATTTTTTTGTCAGTGCAACTGCGAAATTCGTAACCATGGCTCCAAAGGAAGTTCCTAGTAAAGTTCCTGTGGCAAAGAAAGTGAGAAACACCATGGAATTTAAGCGAGAAGTTATTGAAAAATATGAGATTGGTGTGAGGGTGCTGGAACTTGCCAGGATGTATGGGAAAAATAAATCTACCATCACTTCCATCCTGGCAAAGAAAGAACAAATCAAGGAAGCGGATGTTGTGAAAGGAGTAAATGTGATTACGAAACAAAGGTCACCAATAATAGAAGTTATAGAAAAGTTATTGTTTTTGTGGATTAAGGAAAAACATTTAGCGGGAGACAGTGTTGTGGAGTCGATTATTTGTGAGAAGGCAAGACAGTTGCATGAAGATCTTGTGAAGAAAACTCCTGGAACAAGTGGTGCTGTTGGTGAATTTAGGGCCAGCAAAAGCTGGTTTGAGAGATTTAAGAAGCGTAGTGGCATACACAGTGTGGTAAGGCATGGTGAGGCTGCCTTAGTCTTCAATAAAGGTATGTAATACTGATTTAATTGTTAAATTTTTTTTTTTTTTTTTGTGAATACGTGTATTTTTGTCTGGAACGGATTAATTGTATTTACATTAATTCTTATGGGAATAACTATTTCAGTTATCAACCATTTTGGTTTTAGGCCGAGCTTCTGGAATGGATTATGGCCGATAACCGAGGGTCCACTGTATGTAGATGAGGGTAAGAGGTTTTTGTGGTATTTGTGGATATGGAAAGGTATATAACAGGGTGGATAGGGAAGTGATGTGGCAGATGTTGCAAATGTATGGGATGGGAGATAAGTTACCGAAAGCAGTGAAGAGTTTTTACGAGGATAGTGAGGCTCAGGTTAGAGTATGTAGGAGAGAGGGAGATTATTTCCCAGTAAAAGTAGGCCATAGATAAGGATGTGTGATGTCACCATGGTCGTTCAGTATATTTATAGATGGGATTGTCAGAAGTGAATGCTCAGGTGTTGGCAAGAGGTGTTGGGTTAAAAGATAAAGAATCTAACACAAAGTGGGAGTTGTCACAGTTGCTCTTTGCTGATGACACTGCTTTTGGAGAGAGAGAGTATGGAGGAGGTGAATGTATTCAGTGGTGCACATAGGAGTCTGTGGAGACAGAACTTTGTCCATGGAAGCAAAGAGGGGAATGTATGAGAGTATAGTTATACTAACCCTCTTATATTTGTGTGAAGCATGGGTGGTGAATGTTGCAACAAGGAGAAGGCTGGAGGCAGTGGAGATGTCTGAGGCCAATGTGTGGTGTGAATATAATGCAGAGAATCCGTAGTTTGGAAATTAGGAGGAGGTGCAGGATTACCAAAACTATTATCCAGAGGGCTGAGGAGGGGTTATTGAGATGGTTTGGACATGTATAGAGGGTGGAACAGAATAGAATGACTTCGAGAGTGTATAAATCTGTAGAGGAGGGAAGGCGGGGTAGGGGTTGGCCTAGGAAAGGTTGGAGGGAGCGGGTAAAGGAAGTTTTGTGTGCGAGGGGCTTGGACTTCCAGCAAGCATGCATGAGAGTGTTAGATAGAAGTGAATGGAGGGAAATGGTTTTTAGGACTTGACGTGCTGTTGGAGTGTGAGCAAGGTAACATTTATGAAGGGATTCAGGGAAACTGGCAGGCTGGACTTGAGTCCTGGAGATGGGAAGTACAGTGCCTGCACTCTCAAGGAAGGGTGTTAATGTTCATTCCATCACTGTCTTGCCAGAGGCAAGACAGTGATGGAATGAATGATGGTGAAAGTTTTTGTTTTTCGGGCCACCCTGTTTTAGTGCAAGACGGCTGATGTGTTAATAAAAAAAATAAAATAATTGTCTTTCATAAGAACATAAGAAAGAAGGAACACTGCAACAGGCCTACTGACCCATGTGAAGCAGGTCCATGCCACTCCCCGGCCTAGAACAATGACCACCTAGTCAGGTCACTTCCACTTAAGGAAGGAGCACGGCACCAGACCTGGTAGCCCAAGCTAGTCAGGTCCAACTCACACCCACCCACACCCACTCATGTATTTATCCAACCTATTTTTAAAACTACACAAGGTCTTAGCTTCTATGACGGTACTCAGGAGTTTGTTCCACTCATCCACAACTATTACCAAACCAGTGCTTTCCTATTTATATCCCCCTTTATTTATTTCTGTTTTCCATTTATACACCTCAATCATATCCCCCCTAATTCTGTGCCTTTCTAGAGAGTGCAGATTCAGGGCCTCAGTCTTTCCTCATAGGGAAGATTTCTGATACATGGGATCAACTTTGTCATCCTCCTCTACGTTTTCCAGAGCATTTATATCCATTCTGTAATATGGTGACCAGAACTGAGCAGCATAATCTAAATGAGGCCTAACCAAGGATATATAGAGTTGAAGAACAACCTGAGGACTTCTATTATTTATACTTCTAGATATGAAGCCAAGGATTCCGTTAGCTTTATTGTATTTTAATACATATATGCTATTTTCATTTTATGTTTTTTGACATTTATGTAAATTGTTACATTTTTACATTGAAAGTATTGAAATATAAATTTACAGGTTCATACCTGTGTAATTCAAATCCAGAAAATTGGAACCTGGGACTGAGCCCAGATTTCAAAGCTCTCACAGCCAACCCTAAACTCTGAAAACCCAGGCCCAGTTTTTGAGTCAAGTTCATTCTTGGTTTTAATATGTATTTTGTATATGTGATTGTTGGTGTTGTTGTTGCAGGCTCATCGCGTGGTGCTGGCGTCGTGCAGTGATTACTTCCGTGCCATGTTCACGGATGAGATGCGAGAACGGTGCCAGTCGGAGATATGTCTGAACGGTGTGAGTGCTGCTGGTCTACAGTGCCTGCTGGAGTATGCTTACACCAGCCGGCTCTCTCTCAATCTGGCTAACATTCAGGATGTTCTGGCTGCTGCTGCCCATGTCCAGGTGCTCACCATCGTTGAGGCTTGTTCTAACTACCTGCAGGTGAGATTACTGTTAAGACTTGTAACTACCTCCAGGTGATACTATCGTTGATGCTTGTTATAATTACCTGCAAGTGATGCTGTAATTGATGTTTGTTGTAACTACCTGCAGGCAGTTACAGCAAACAGAACAGCAAGAAAAACAAAATAACAAATAGCAAGAAAAGTTGTTAGGAAACATCGCCTCATGAATTTGTTGTAGTTGCACTGCAAGGATGGAGACCCAGGGAGTTGTGATGGACTCCTTTGATACATCTGACCCCCCGCACTTCTTTGACCATGCTTCTGGCTTCTCCCTCTATGGTGTGGCGATTTTCGGATCGCCAACCCATCCCACATCAGAACAACTCCGGTCCCACACCTAAACGCCTAAGACCATTAACTGATGATGATCCTTCGCTTCTTTCTCACGCTGCCCAGAAGAGACCAGCATGACACTCACTCCCCTTACACACTATGTTTCAAAATACACAATGGACTAAGTTTTTTACTCTGTGGTAGACTTCTTCTCCTGACTATCTTTCCGTTTACAAGTTCAAAAGGCGATCCCTACACTACAACAGTGTAGAAAGTGCTGGCATTTTGGTCATCCAGCAAAATATTACAGGTCCATGGCCGAATACCCAGTCTCTAATGCCGACGACCATACCAATACATCTTACAGTCTACCTCCCTCTTGCCTTAATTTTCATGAAGCTCACCCATCTTACTCTAGCCATTGCTAGGTTTACTTAAATGAGCGAGAAATCAGTTGTCTCAAAGAGGCCGTGGCAGTCTCTTATCTATGCCTCCAGAGGAAACTTCCCCGTATTTCTTATTCTCGAGTTACTAAATGACCCCCCATCTCTGGGGTCCCAACTTCCGCAGCCTCCTCTGTGGTCACCCCCTCCACAGTCATCCATCTCTAATTCTTTTGCAGTCCTGGACTCAAAGGTTCCTAACTTGCCACCTCATTCTGTTCTCACCTTTTCATCTTTTCACTCACAAGTTTCTATGTCTACAAGACCTCATACAACAACTCCTCCCCATCGCCCCTCTACTTTCCAAAGTCCAAAAATTCCCCATCGTTAAAATCTTCTTTAACCCTTAAACGGTCCAAACAGATCGACGTTCAAATTCGTAGCTACAAAAGTAGATCTACTTTTTTTTACATATTTTCAAATATAACAAAAAAAAAAATGTAGATTAAAGTTTTTTTTACACGTTTTCAAATGTAAAACAAAAAAGAAGATCTACATTTTTTACATACTTTCATATGTTGAAAAAACGTATATATACGTTTGGACCATTTAAGGGTTAACCCCTCTTTCCCTTCTACCTTCACATTTTTCCTTCCCAGTCTCTGTACCTGGTTCTTCACCTCTACTAGCCCTATTGCGAGCGTGGAGGTTCATCCCTCCTCGTACAGTACCTTCCTGCCCTGTCCCTTCCCAAGTTTCTTCCTCTTCTGTCCCCTCCCAGATTGCTTCCTCGCCTGTCCCCTCCCAAGCTTCTTCTCCAGTTCCCTCTAACCTTCCCTCCCCCCCACACTTTGGTAAATTCCATCGTTGCCCCGATCCTTACTCACCCTCCTCCTTCCCTCTCCAGTATCGTCCCACATACAACGTCCTTGTCCTCTGAAACTCTTGAAGCTATCTCCAAATATAATGAGGAGACTAAACCATTAATGGACACCAATCCACCTCCTGTCGCCTCTCTTCACATTTCTCCATCTGCACAACTCCTTTCTTCGCAGCGTTCCAACCCTTCGCTGCTTGTGCGTTTTCTGCTGTCTCCACATGTGGACTTTTCTAACCCTTCTAGTTTGTAGATACCTCTACCTTCAGATTTCTTGTATCCTTCTCTTTGCAAATCATGGCTTACTTACAGTGGAATATCCGAGGCCTCAGAGGTAACCGGGGTGAGCTTCAGGTGTTGCTCTCCCAGTTTTCCTCTGTTTGTGTTTGTTTATAAGAATCCAAATTATGCTCTGCTGTTATCCATCCCATCTCAGGCTATATTTTATTATATTCATCGGATCCTTTTCCTGATGGAACCTTTAATGAAAGTGCATTTCTTAACACACTGGTATTCCACACCATCAGCTCTTTGTTCATACATTGCTGCATTACATTGCAGACTGCATCCACTTGAATAAGTGGTATACAATCTGTTCTTTGTATTTCTCTCCTCCTTGGGCATTATCTATCCCAGATGTTGCATTTCTGTTTTTTTCCTTACCACCACCACTTCTATTACTTGGCAATTTAATGCTCACCATTTCCTCTGGGGGGTCTCACTGTGACTCCCACGGCATTCAGTTGGAGGCTTTTCTCACTTCTCACCACTTCCATAGTTTAACCCCTTGACTGTCGCAACCCCCAATCCTGAGGTGTCTCCTGGTGTCGCAAAATTTAAAAAAAAAAAAAAAAATTCTTGTAAAATGATAGAGAATCTTTTCCTGATTGTAACGACACCAAAAAATCGAAAATTTGATGGAAAACTGACGGAATTACACTCTCACGAAGTTAGCGACTTCGGCGATATTTACAAATTGGCAATTTCGTCCACTTTGAGCCCTATTTTTGGCTAATTCCATTGTTCCAGTCAACCAAACTCATAGCTGTTTCTTTAGAACTCCATTTTTTCTGTCGATTGAGTACAAGAAACTACCCATTTACCGATTTCAACTACCCAATAACGTGGTCAGAAATTTGCAATTTGGCCAATTTCACGAAAATTAACCCGTAAACGGTCCAAACGTATATATACGTTCACTACCGTACTGCCCCAACTTTTTTGCAAAAAAAAAAAAACATTGTTTTTTAATAGGAAAAAAGAGCATATGGTACCCAGGCATCCCCAATTATTTTAATATGGTGCACAGTAAGTGCTCGCACCCATTCTCTCATGTCTAGGTGACTCAGGCTTATCATGGCAATGTTAAATGTATGACACATAAAACGTATATATATGTTTGGGGCACTAGCAGTAAAAACATATATATACGTTTGGACCGTTTATGGGTTAAAAAATATGACAATTTCAAAATAAGGTCCAGAATGAACAATGCAGACATTCCTGGCTCTAAAATAACTTTTTCTTTGTTTATCAATCACGTCTCCAGGCCCCTCTGATATTACTCTTTCTTTCTACTTTGAATTTTTATTCAAACAAAAAATAGAAGATTTACTGTTATGCAGACTACTGCAATATTGTAATAATTGTATAAATAACATCAACCCATTCATGACTGCATATTAGAATGGCTAGTTGGACATTTATTGGACAATGACATCACTTGTTTACTTTTGAACATCGACAAAAATCAAACATTTCCCCTACTTTGAGCTCCATTTCCAGGTTCTTTTTATAGTAAAACCAATCAAAATCACCTCTATTTCTATAATATGTTTTCCATTCTATCAAGTGAGACCAAGAAAACGAGAATAGAACCATAAATACTATATGAAAATAGACCACAAAGTCGGCATTTTAATTAAAAAAAACGTTCGGAGTTTTTTTTTTCTCAATATGCACTGCATGCTCCAGGATTTTTTTATATGGTGCACACTGACCACACAGACCTATTCTCTCACATGTGGGCCTACCAGCTTTCTCCTGCTTGATTTGAAGCCGCTAGAATTTATGAGTATATATACGTCAAACATGGTACCTCGTAAGACGTATATATACGACCAAAACAGTCAAAGGGTTAAATACGGGTACTCCCACCCATTTTGATCCTCATATTCATTCTCTCTCTTGCATCAATCTCTCAGTCTGCTCTTCCTCAACTGTACTAGACTTCACCTGGTCTGTCCTCCCGGACTTACATGACAGCGATCATTTTCCAATCATCCTTACTTCTCCTTCGTATTCACCACCTCCTCGTAGACCACACTGGCAATTTGACCGAGAGAATTGGGATCTTTACTCACGTCAAAATGCTTTTAGTGAAGATCCTTCTTCGTCTTCCTTTGATGAGCTTTTACACCTCTTCTCGACATCAGTTTTAACCACAGCTTCACATTCTATACCCCAAACCTCGGGCCAGCACTCTCAGAGGTGTGTGCCTTGGTGGTCTCCGGCTTGTGCTCGGGCAGTACGTTTGAAATGTGCTGTGTGGGGTAGGTACAATAGAACTACAAAGTGAATCCTTCATTTTAAGCAGAACAGAGTGGTCGCCCGCTGTGTCATCCATGACACTTGCCGGCGGGATTATGTTTCTACCATCACTTTGGCTTCCTCTATGAGTGCACTCTGGAAAAAAGTATTGAAACTGAGTGGTAAATACTCTCCCGACCAGGCTCCCGTTCTTCAGGTTGCCAGTGTCACTATAACAAACCCTCTTGACATTACCACCAAAACCAGTAATCATCTTCTAGGTATCTCTCAAGGACTCCCATCTATGCCACTTACTTCTTTCCTCTAAGTCTGCCAGAGAGTTAGAGCCCTTAGACTTTTCTTCTATCAGAGAAAAGTCTTATAATGTGCCTTTTAAACTTCTAGAACTGGAGGCAACACACTCCACTTGCTGATCATCGGTAGCTGGGCCTGACTGCATTCGTTTTCATATGCTCCAGCATTTACATCAGTTAGCCCTTGCTGTCCTCTTATGACTCTTTAATCTTATTTGTTCACAAGGAGTTCTTCCCCAGCTGTGGAAATCTGCCACTGTTCTCTCTTTCCACTAACTGGGTACTATGGGACATGATAGCTCCCACTATTGTCCCATTGCTCTTACCAGTGCAGTTTGCAAGGTAATGGAATGTCTGGTAAATAGAAATCTAATGCAGTATTTAGAGACACACAATAGTCTCTTCACTAGTTAATATGGCTTTCATAAGGGCGATTCTACTATTGACCCCTTACTTCCCTTAAGTATACATATTCGTAATGCCTTTGGCAATAACCACTCATCTTTTTTGACCTAGAGAAGGCATATGACACAACTTGGAGATATAACATCCTGACCCAGGCCCACTCCAATAGCCCTCTGAGGCAATCTGCCATTTTTTCTTAAGATCTTATCTGAGAGACATTCCCATGTTTGGGATAATAATATGCTTTCCCTGCACTCTGTCCAAGCTGAAGGTGTCCCCCAGGGATTTGTTCTGAACACAACACTTTTTCTCCTTGCTATAAATAATCTGGCATCTATTCTTCTATCTAATATTTGGTCGTCGCTCTATGTTGATGACTTCTCTATAGCTTGTGCAGTCAACTGTGTTTCCAATTGGGCCACTACTCATGGGTTTAATTTTTCTAGTACTAAAACTCACCAAATTACTTTCATTAGATGTTCTGTTGTCTCTGATCATCCATTGTACCTATATGGCTCGTGTATCCCAGAACGTGATAGTCAGGTTTCTAGGCCTTCTGTTTGAGCATAGGTTATCCTGGAAACCTCACATTACCTCTCTGAAGGCAACTTCTCATAACCCTCGCTCATCTTTTATGGGGGGCTGATCATAGAACTCTCCTTCGCCTACATTCAGCCCTAATTTTATCAAAACTTGATTATGGTGGCCAAATATATTCAGTGACCTCTCCTGCCACTCTTTCTAGCCTCATCCCATCCATCACCAGAGATTACGTTCATGCCTCGGTGCTTTTTGTTTTTTACCTCTTGAGAGCCTCTATGCAAAGGCAAATATTCCATCCTTGACCGATTACTATGATACTCATTGCCTTCGCTGTTATGTTCGCTCTCATGACCTCTACAATCCTTCCATATATAGGATAGTCACAGATGTTAGTAGAAGGTCTTTATTCATCACCCCTGTTTTCTCCATCCCTTTTCTCTTCACCTGCATTTTCTCTTGTCTTCTCTTCAGTTACTACCTTTCTATGTTCATGTAGCATCTCACTTTCCCTACCCCCTTGGGAACTTCCAATGGTTCGTGTCTGTTCTTTCTCACTGCCATGCATGAAAGCCAACCTGCCTACGGTGGTTTCTCACTCTCTTTTTCTTAACCACTTCCGATCTCATTCTTGCGCCATCGCAGTATACACCAATGATTCCAAGCCTTCTGACGGCATCGGATTTGCAGCAGTGTTTCCGGACAGTGTTGTGCGAGGGAATTTATTATCCTCAGCTACCATTTTTACAGTTGAATTGTGTGCCATTCTCATAGCACTTATCTGTATTGCATTTATGCCAGTGTCGCCATTTGTGGTAGTTTCAGACTCAGTGCTTTACAGGCTATATGAAAATCTGATACACCTCATCCCCTTGTTCTTCGTGTCCAACTTTGGTTATGTCGTATCTCTAGCAAGCACAAAGATATTGTTTTATGTTGGGTCCCCAGTCATGTCGACATACAGGGCAATGCCCAGGCAGACGCTGCTGCACGGTCAGCACTACATGACCTCCTAGTTTCATATAGAGGTGTTCCATTCAGAGACTATTTTGCTGTAATTGCTGCCCACCTTCACACCCATTGGCAACAACATTGGTCTGATCTGCTACATAACAAATTACATTCTATTAAACCAAGTATAGGTTTCTGGCCATCTTCTTGTCATCAGTGTTGAGTTTGGGAGACTACTCTCTCCCGTCTTCGCATTGGCCATACTCGTCTTACTCACGGGTATCTTATGGAGAGGCGCCCTGTTCCACTCTGTGAGAATTGTCAAGTTCCAGTATGTGTTAGCCATATTCTGTTGGACTACCCACTCTATCAACGGACACGCAGAATTTACCTCCAACGTTGTCACTGCTCTACTGTCCTTACTTTACCTTCCCTTCTTGCTGATGGACCCTCCTTTAACCCAGACTCTCTCGCTGACTTTTTGACAGCTACTGATTTACTGCACAAACTTTGATGATGATGCCTCTAGCACTCCTCACAGCCCTTTCTACCTCAAACTCTTACTACACTCTAACCCTGCACTATCCACTGCCCTGCTGCACTCCATGATCTAATAATAATTCCTCTCCCTCTTGCTATCCAATACCCCTGCACCCTTCCTTGCCCTGCTGCACTGTATGACCCTAGTAGGTTCAGTGCTTCTTTTTGATAATAATAATAATTATGTTGTTAACCTTCATAAACCCATATGCTAATAAGTCAACTCCTAAACATCTGAACACATTCACTTCTTCCATACTCCCTCCCTCCAATGTGATATCCATTTTTTCTTTATCTAAATTGTTTGACACCCTCATCGCCTTACTCTTATCTATGTTCACTTTCAACTTTCTACTATATTCATTATATAAGGGAATGCTTGTTGCACAATGGATATTAAATAACACAGGAAGGTGAAATATTAAATACTAACTCTATTTCTCTAAGATGATAATGTCATTACTCATTACTTGGTCTGGTGTGTTAGTTACTGGTTGTCAAAGGAACTTGTTGATAAACACTTGGCCAGGAGTGTGTGTACACTGAAAAATACAGTAGTCACTCAGGAGCCAGGCATAAGGTGCAGTCAGCACAGTGAGTTTAGCTACAGTGTGATGCACAGGTGAGTTGTAGCACAGTGGTGATGCACAGGTGATGTGTGTACTACAGTGGTGATGACAGGTGAGATGTAGTACTAAGTGTGATGTCAAGGTGAGATGAGTAGCATCAGTGGTAGTAACAGTGTGAATGAGTAAAGTGGTGGAACTGTTAACCTGTCAGGACAGGGACACAAAAGTTCTGTCAGACCAGCAAGTACATGCAGATCCTTGTTTCGTGGTAACAGAAAGCTAGCTCAACAAACACAGATTCTGAGCAACAAGAGTACAGACATGCAGAGCAACCATGATGCCACTAGACCAGACCCAACCAGCCAGACCAACCCACACAGACTGCACCTAGCCAGACCCACCCCCAGACCCAACCCCACCAACCCCACCAGCCAACCAACCCTACCAGACCCAACCCTAACCAGACCCAACCCTAGCCAGACCCAACCCAACCAGACCCCACCCTAGCCAGACCCAACCCACACCAGACCCAACCCTAGCCAGACCCAACCCACACCAGACCCAACCCTAGCCAGACCCAACCCACACCAGACCCAACCCTAGCCAGACCCAACCCACACCAGACACCCAGAACCCAAAGACCAAGCACCCAACCCACCAGACCCAACCCACACCAGACCCAACCCACACCAGACCCAACCCCCAGCCCCACCTAGCCAGACCCAACCCACACCAGACCCAACCCTAGCCAGACCCACCACCAGACCCCCACCTAGCCAGACCCAACCCACACCAGACCCAACCCTAGCCAGACCCAACCCACACCAGACCCCCAACCCTAGCCAGACCCAACCCTAGCACAGACCCAACCCACCAGACCCAACCCCTAGCCAGACCACCCAACCAGACCCCACCTAGCCAGACCCAACCTACAGACGCCAACCAGCAGACCCAACCCTAGCCAGACCCAACCCACACCAGACCCCCCACCCTAGCCAGACCCAACCCTAGCAAGACCCAACCCTAGCCAGACCCAACCCACACCAGACCCCCACCCTAGCCAACCCAACCTGCACCAGACCCCCACCCTAGCCAGACCAACCACACCAGACCCCACCTAGCAGCCCAACCCTAGCAAGACCCAACCCTAGCCAGGCCCAACCTGCACCAGACCCCCACCCTAGCCAGACCCAACCTGCACCAGACCCCCACCCTAGCCGACCAACCTAGCAGACCCAACCCACACCAGACCCCCACCCTAGCCAGACCCAACCTGCACCAGACCCCCACCCTAGCCAGACCCAACCCACACCAGACCCCCACCCTAGCCAGACCCAACCTTTGCACCAGACCCCCACCTAGCCAGACCAACTGCACCAACCCCACCTAGCCAGACCAACTCCACTAACCCCCTCCCTAGCCAGACCCAACTTGCACCAGACCCCACCCTAGCCAGACCCAACCCACACTAGACCCCCACCCTAGCCAGACCAACCCCACCAGACCCTGCCCTAGCCAGACCAACCCCACAGCCCCACCTAGCCAGACCCAACCCACACCAGACCCCCACCAGACCCAACCCACACCAGACCCCCACCCTAGCCAGACCCAACCTGCACCAGACCCCCACCCTACCCAGACCCAACCCTCACCAGACCCCCACCCTACCCAGACCCAACCTGCACTTGACCCCCACCCTAGCCAGACCCAACCCACACCAGACCCCCACCCTAGCCAGACCCAACCCACGCAAGACTATACCCACACCAGAGCATACCCACACCGGACCCCCCACCCTAGCCAGACCTAACCCACACTAGACCATACCCACACCAGACCCCCCACCCTAGCCAGACCCAACCCACACTAGACCCCCACCCTAGCCAGACTCAGCCCACACTAGATCATACCCACACCAGAGCATACCCACACCAGACCACACTCACACCAGACCATACCGCACCAGACCAACACTCACACCAGACCATACTCACACCAGACCATACTCACACCAGACCACACCTACACCAGACCATACCCACACTTGCACCAGACCACACCTACACCAGACCATACCCATGCCCACACCAGACCACACCCACACCAGACCACACCTACACCAGAACATACCCATGCCCACACCAGACCACACCTACACCAGAACATACCCATGCCCACACCAGACCACACTCATACCAGACCACACTGACACCAGACCACACCCACACCAGACCACACCCACACCAGACCATACCCACACCCTAGCAGGAGGTACAGGGGCATTAGAAATGTCCGAAGAGTGGTCAAATAACGAGGTAGGGTCAGAACAGGGTGCAGTAGCAGAAAGGGGTCTGGGAGGAGCTGGTTCATGGTTGGGGATTCCATGGTTAGGTCATTTTTTTCTTTTTGTTATTTATTAAAAAAGAAAAGAGGGAAAAAAGAATAAAAAAAGGGGGGGGGAATGTGGAGGGATAGCTCCTAGGAGGAATGAAAGGGCCATGAATCCCCCTCTCCTCGCAAGAGGACCCTAGTACTGCAAGTAGTGCAGATGTGGCATGAAACCCGTGCCATACCCTACTCTTCATGCCAGTAAACCAGCAATAGGGATAGCAACCTCACATCTACCAAGCCACCTCAGTGGACAAAAGAGGGGGTGGCTGGATACCTGCCACAAATCATACTTCCTTTGGCCCCCACCCCCCAGAATCCGAAAGACAGCCTCCAGAGATACACTCGTTACCTGAAACACACCCAAATCCACCCCCTGGGAGACTGGAGAGAGACTGGGACATCCTCAGGTGATTCAGATTCCACGGCAAACCACACCACCACCACCACCACCACTACAGACCTCCAAGGAATGGGATGGACCACGGTACCGTTCCCCCTACCTAGGAACTAGAGTGCCTGTAGAAAGAATCCCAAAGGCTGAAAACAGGAAAGGGATAGGGAAGGGATGGGGAGAGAAGGAGGAAAGGGAAAGGGGGGATAGGGAGGATGGGATAGGGAAGGGGGGGATAGTGAGGGTGGGATAGGGAAGGGGGGATTGGGGGGGTAATTAGGTTCAGTCTGAAGAAGGAGACCAACAGGTCTAATTCCTCAGACCAAAAGGTTCTTCACCACACCAAGGAGCCCCCCTTGAAGAGGAGGTTAACAATAGAATTGATGAAGGAAAAAAGTTGAGTGGGTGTTTTGAGGCATCTGTGGAGACAAAAATCGTTATCCATGGAGGCAAAGAAGGGAATGTATGAGAGTATAGTGGTACCAACACTCTTATGGAGGCAGTGGAGATGTCCTGTCTAAGGGCAATGTGTGGTGTAAATATTATGTAGGGAATTCGTAGTGTGGAAATTAGGAGGTGTGGAGTTAATAAAAGTATTAGTCAGAGGGCTGAAGAGGGGTTGTTGAGGTGGTTTGGTCATTTTAGAGAGAATGGATCAAAGTAGAATGACTTGGAGAGCATATAAATCTGTAGGGAAAGGAAGGCAGGGTAGGGGTCGTCCTAGGAAAGATTGGAGGGAGGGGATGAAGGAGGTTTGGTGGGCGAGGGGCTGGGACTTCCAGCAAGCGTGTGTGACTGTGTTAGATAGGAGTGAGTGGAGACAAATGGGTTTGGGACCTGACGAGCTGTTGGAGTGTGAACAGTGTAATATTTCGTGAAGGGATTCATGGGAACCTGTTAGTTGGACTTGAGTCCTGGAGGTGGGAAGTACAATGCCTGCACTTTAAAGGAGGAGTTTGGGATATTGGCAGTTTGGAGTGACGTCTAAACTGTCGTATCTGAGCACCTCTGCAAAGACAGTGATTATGCATGAGTGATCATGACAGTGTTGAATGATGAAAGTTTTTTCTTTCTTTTTGGGTTTTTCTTTTTTTTTGGGTCACCTTGCCTCATTGGGAAACAGGCAATGTGTTAAAAAAAAATAGTCATTATAACTTTTAAAAATGAAAAGTACAGCCTCTCCTCACTTAACGACAGAGTTCCATTCCTAAGACCACGTCAGTAAACGAATTCGTCACTAAGTGAGGAGCATACTATAATGGTAGTGGGTTTCTGTCAGCCATCTTTGATATTGTTTTAATGTCACCTTTGCACCATTTATAACATTTCTGGTATATTTTTAAATGTTTATACAGTAGTGTACTGTATTTTGTAATAAGCAGAATAGAGGAAATCAGTTCTAATATACATTATTTAGGTATACAAATTGGTCAGAGAGCCCTTTGTAAGTCTGAGTCGTCAGTAAACGAGTACGTTGCTAAGTGAGGAGAGGCTGTATAGTAAAAGTATCAGTATCAGCAAAAAATTTTGGTATGGTCCCATCCCTAGTACTAACCCTTCACATGTCTGCACGTTAGTGTAAACAAACCAGCCTCTTGTAGCACTGTTGGGTTCACCTGGTCTAGAGTTTCCTTGTAAATATAATAACACTAATAATGATGAAATTGTTACAAATATTCATTTGTTTCAGGCTGAGCTAGACCTGGACAACTGCGTGGATATTGCCACCATCGCAGAGACATATTCTCTCCACAGACTGAGGAAGAGAGTGTATTCGTTCATGACCTCTCATCTCCACCAGTTCAGCAAAATGTCAGATTTTCAGCGACTGACAGTGGTACAGCTGTTGCACCTGCTGTCATGTGACTATCCTGTGGATTGTACCGAGGCACAGGTGTTGCTGACAGTGGCTGGTTGGCTTCAGCACTGTCCGTCTGAACGTGCACGGCATGCTCCTGCGCTTCTTCGTGCACTCAACTTACACGAGGTTCCTGCTGCTGTGTTGGAGCGAGCAGCTCGCCTCTCCGTGCTAGAAGAACCATTAACAGCAGCACTCCGACTAACAGCATTGCCTGTATCACCGGCACCTCCTACTGGCCTTGTTAATTCAAGAGGCCTAGAATTGGCAGTGGTGAAGGTAGGTGGCTTCAGTATTGCTGGCATCACAAACGAGATAACTTACTTCTTGCCTTCGGTCGGTCGTTGGCGTCACCTGACTACTATCCCGCACGTTGAGCAGTGTAATTATGGTACGGCAGTGCTAAATAACCAGCTGTATGTAATTGGTGGGTGTTTTAATCAGTCACTGCAGGAAAACATTCACCCATTTGGCTTCAGATACAACCCTCAACACAACAAGTGGAGCACTATGGCCCCCATGCAGAGGGAACGCTGCAGATTTTCTCTAAGTGTGCTTGGTGGTCAACTGTACGCAGTGGGAGGAGCTAGTGAAGCCAGTGATGATGGTATCGGTGAAGATGAAAGTCTCTGTGAAGCTTATAACCCAACAAGTGACACTTGGACCCCTATTGCTGGTCTTCCTGGAGCTCGGGCACAGCATGCAGCAGCTGCTTTAAATTGTCTGCTCTATGTCAGTGGTGGGTTAGAAGGGGATCAAGTTCTGGACTCCTGTCATGCATATAATCCCAGTACAGGTGTGTGGGAGCCCCGGGCACCATTGTTGACACCACGGGCAGATCACTACTGTGTCACCTACGACAACTGCTTGTATATCTGTGGTGGTTGGTACGAAGATGATGCTACCAACACTAGAGTCTTAGTCGACACCATTGACTGCTACAACCCCAACACAGACAGCTGGGTGGTGGTGAGTCGAGTGCCTACACCTCGCTATCATGCAGGCATTGTTGTCATGGGCTCTAGACTCTACGTGATTGGTGGATTTCACTCTGATGCAACGTTTGATCGAGCAACTGGAGTGATTGAATGTTATGATCTGGAGACAGGTGTGTGGAGTGTAGAAAATGCTTACCCACAAGACATCTGGGAACATGTTTGTGTTCCACTATATGTACCGCGATGTAGGGACGATATGGATGTTTTAGCAATACCTAAATAATCTCATAACTATTCTATAAATGCTGTGTCAACTTTTAGCATATTTTTTATATACAAAATGTTTGACTATGGCCTTATTGACGTTTTAAGTGTGATTTATAAATTAAATTTTAACGTGTTTGTTTTATACAAGAAAACATTTATGTACTGTAGTTGTGCTTGGGGTTAAATCATAGCTCCTGGCCCTGCCTCTTAATGTTTACCAACCTGCTTTGCTGATGCCAGGAAACCAGTGGGTCTGATTATACCTACTCTTGAAGCTGTGTGTAGTTGCCTAAACCACTTTTTCTTTTGTGTTTGTGTAATTATATATGAGTTTTGGTGTCAAGCTCTAGATCTTGACCCCACCTCTTTCAGTCAACTGTCATGAAATTGTCCAGTCATATGTATTTTTAAACTGCTGTACAGAACTAACTTCCACTGTTATTGTTCAGTTCATTCCATTTCTTAACTACTCTTACAATAGGGGAACTGAATATCGATGGAAATTGAACACAGGATTCTGTTCAAAGTAGCAAATGTATCAGAAAATATATAGAGATTATTTACTGCTCACATAGATCCAATAAAGTATTTAAACTATTGGGAATGCCTTGAAGTCCTTGTAGAGGAAGTGTATCGAAATACTCCACCTTGTCTGTGATTGCTGAATTGAAATGGCTTAGTAGTTGGCAAATAGAAGTAGAGCAGGATAGTGTAAACTCATGTAGACTAGACTGGGTTTATTGGCTGTGGGATACACTAGATAGACTAGGCTGAGGGCAGCCAATGACAAGACCAAGAGCAGTAGGTGTTGACTGAAGGGCAGCTGTCGAGAGAGTGAGACATACAACGTCTGGTGATCTCGGGTTAAGTTAGAACCAAGCCACCAGATGGCAGCGCTAAGCCTAGTGGTCATGGTACAAGATGTAACAGCTGTTACATCCTTGAAGTATACTTTCTTGAGTGAAGAAGGGAGAAATGCTGACTATATACAAGGAAGATACTGGAAGGACAAGTCCCAAACCTACACATCACCTTATTGCTCATGGGAAACAATCAAGAACATTGTGTCGATATCGATGGTCAACAACATTCCATCGCTACCAGCACACCAGCCAAATTTGACAGACCTGTTTAAGTCTAACTCCCCCAGACCAACAGCCAGGTTGAGCAACACTTACCATACTACGAACCTAATATCGGGAAATATTTCCATAATATGTGTGTTTCAAGAGAAACTGAACTGCTACCTCCAATCCCCAAAGGTAAACAGGCTGTGAGGATGTGTGGACCAGCAGGCTGCCAACAGTAACTGCCTGATTCAACAGGCAGTCAGTATGACAGCCTGGTCCTAGGCTGGGCTGTGAATTTGAGCACAGATAGAGCCCAGGTGGTAATGAATGAGATTCTGTTTATTATTAAGCAAGTGTTTAGCCTCTAGTCTTAAGACAATTTCAGTTTTCCCCTGCCTTAAACTTGAATGGTAATGAGCCACTGTCAACAGAAGACTTAAGTTGTCATGAACACTGTCAACAGAAGACTGTCAGTTATGTTGAACACTGTTAACAGAAGACAACAGGCATTGTAGATGACTGGTTACAATGGAGGGTGTGCTTTATGTGAGCATCCAGGTTCAAGTACTCAACCATCCTCCTCCCAGATTACCAAGAGTAATGATCCTCATCCTGGTTCAAGTACTCAACCATAATCCTCCCAGGTTACCAGCAGTAATGATCCTCATCCTGGTTCAAGTACTCAACCATCCTCCTCCCAGATTACCAGCAGTAATGATCCTCATCCTGGTTCAAGTACTCAACCATCCTCCTCCCAGATTACCAACAGTAATGATCCTCATCCTGGTTCAAGTACTCAACCATCCTCCTCCCAGGTTACCAGCAGTATTGATCCTCATCCTGGTTCAAGTACTCAACCATCCTCCTCCCAGGTTACCAGCAGTAATGGTCCTAATCCTGGTTCAAGTACTCAACCATCCTCCTCCCAGGTTACCAACAGTAATGATCCTCATCCTGGTTCAAGTACTCAACCATCCTCCTCCCAGATTACCAGCAGTAATGATCCTCATCCTGTTCAAGTACTCAACCATCCTCTCCCAGATTACCAGCAGTAATGATCCTCATCCTGGTTCAAGTACTCAACCATCCTCCTCCCAGATTACCAGCAGTAATGATCCTCATCCTGGTTCAAGTACTCAACCATCCTCCTCCCACATTACCAGCAGTAATGATCCTCATCCTGGTTCAAGTACTTAACCATCCTCCTCCCAGATTACCAGCAGTAATGATCCTCATCCTGGTTCAAGTACTCAACCATCCTCCTCCCAGATTACCAAGAGTAATGATCCTCATCCTGGTTCAAGTACTCAACCCTCCTCCTCCCACATTACCAGCAGTAATGATCCTCATCCTGGTTCAAGTACTCAACCATCCTCCTCCCAGATTACCAGCAGTAATGATCCTCATCCTGGTTCAAGTACTCAACCATCCTCCTCCCAGATTACCAGCAGTAATGATCCTCATCCTGGTTCAAGTACTCAACCATCCTCCTCCCAGATTACCAGCAGTAATGATCCTCATCCTGGTTCAAGTACTCAACCATCCTCCTCCCAGATTACCAGCAGTAATGATCCTCATCCTGGTTCAAGTACTTAACCATCCTCCTCCCAGATTACCAGCAGTAATGATCCTCATCCTGGTTCAAGTACTCAACCATCCTCCTCCCAGATTACCAAAGCAGTAATGATCCTCATCCTGGTTCAAGTATTCAACCATCCTCCTCCCACATTACCAGCAGTAATGATCCTCATCCTGGTTCAAGTATTCAACCATCCTCCTCCCAGGTTACCAACAGTAATGATCATCATCCTGGTAAAAATTGTCTTTCATAAAAGTGATACACTAGCATAGATTTATTTCTGAAACGGCATAATAAACTGATGTATTTATACAATAATGTTTAGTGTTATTATGCAATATTATATACATATGTAATACTGTATGTATTATTGTTGTGCTGAATAGGTAAAACTGGTCAATTTCCAAGAACTCATTTAAAATTAAGTTCTTTCTAAAATTTTCTCTTATGCATTTAAAGATATATTTTTTTCATGTTAATGTAAAAATTAATAATTTTGTACCAAAAAAAATTAGAAAATTTACCTAACCTTATTATAACAAGCACAATTTAATTTAGCCTAATCCAACTAAATATATTTTAGATACATTTACAGTAATTTAATAATAAAGAAACAATGAAATATATTTTTTTCATTTAGTTCTGAATGATTTTTGCAAAATTATTGCATACACAAATTTTCACTTGTCTTATTTGGCAAGAAGAGCATTGCTATTTAATCTAAAATTGCAAGTTTTTATCTATTCGACATGAGATTATTAATGAGAGTGGTATATACAGTCAGAGTTATGTATGACAATGTATATCCACTGATGTGTATATACATAGACATGTCTCTGTGTATATTCAGTGAGAAGTGTATATCTCAGTGTATATACACTGAGAGGTGTGTATCTCAGAGTATATACAATGAGAAGTGTGTATATCTGTGTATATACGTACACTGAGTATCTTAGAGTTTATACATTGGGAAATGTATCTCAGTATATACACACTTCTGTAAGTATATATACACTTAGATGTTTGCATCTCATTGTATATATGCTGAGATGTGTATATCTGTATAAAGTAAGGCCCCAGTTATACGGCAGGTTAGGTTCCAGACTACCACCATAAAACGAAAATCACCGTAAAGCGGAATGCCATTTTTTCCACTTATAAATGCATATAAATACCAGATAACAAATTAAACTAACATATATTAAGCTTAACAGTAGAACTAGGCATTAAAAATAATAAAAAGTAAAATACATACACAGTACATTCATTACTTACCTTAAAATTTTTGTAGTCTTAATGTAGGGTGAGAGGTGAGTAGTATTTATTGTAGAAGTCAGGTGTGGGAGGCGTGGTAGCCAGCCTGGCTACCATAACTACACAACACACAATATTTATAGTCCAGAGCAATAAAATACACATACAATACACCATCACTTACCTTAAAATATGTGTAGTCTTAATGTAGGGTGAGAGGTGAGTAGTATTTATTGTAGAAGTCAGGTGTGGGAGCTCCTACGAGAGACATGGAGACCCTGAGAATTGTTAACAAACACTTGGTCAGACTCGTATTAATACCTGCTTTTTCGGGTTCACACAAGTACATTTGCATGAGTTGGTGAAGCATTTACCCCACAATACAAACACTTATATTGTGTACAAATTGTCTTTACATTGGTGCAGTAGAATAAATAAATAACTAACACATCTCATATTTGTCAGATTTATTCTACTGTGGGTGTATGTATTATGTTTATATGTTATGTAGCATGTTTCTTATATAACTTTGAAAAAATATAGGTGGATTAATGAAAATGTATATACAGCCTCTCCTTCCTTAGCGACATACTTGTTTACTGATGCCTTGGACTTACAATGGGCTCTCTGACCAGTATACTGTATATTTCAATATACAGTACACTACTACTATATAAACATTTAAAAATATACCAGAAATATTATAAATGGTACAAAGGTGACATTAAAACAATATCAAAGATGGTTGACACAAACTCACTTCCATTATAGCATGTGCCTCACTTAGCAATGAATTCGTTTAACGACATGGTCTTAGGAACAGAACTCCATTGTTAAGTGAGGAGAGGCGGTATTTACATAATATATGACATTCAAAGCACTCCAGTGATTATTTTTATTATTATTTTATTTTTATTATCACACCGGCCGATTCCCACCAAGGCAGGGTGGCCCGAAAAAGAAAAACTTTCACCATCATTCACTCCATCACTGTCTTGCCAGAAGGGTGCTTTACACTACAGTTTTTAAACTGCAACATTAACACCCCTCCTTCAGAGTGCAGGCACTGTACTTCCCATCTCCAGGACTCAAGTCCGGCCTGCCGGTTTCCCTGAATCCCTTCATAAATGTTACTTTGCTCACACTCCAACAGCACGTCAAGTATTAAAAACCATTTGTCTCCATTCACTCCTATCAAACACGCTCAAGCATGCCTGCTGGAAGTCCAAGCCCCTCGCACACAAAACCTCCTTTACCCCCTCCCTCCAACCCTTCCTAGGCCGACCCCTACCCCGCCTTCCTTCCACTACAGACTGATACACTCTTGAAGTCATTCTGTTTCGCTCCATTCTCTCTACATGTCCGAACCACCTCAACAACCCTTCCTCAGCCCTCTGGACAACAGTTTTGGTAATCCCGCACCTCCTCCTAACTTCCAAACTACGAATTCTCTGCATTATATTCACACCACACATTGCCCTCAGACATGACATCTCCACTGCCTCCAGCCTTCTCCTCGCTGCAACATTCATCACCCACGCTTCACACCCATATAAGAGCGTTGGTAAAACTATACTCTCATACATTCCCCTCTTTGCTCCAAGGACAAAGTTCTTTGTCTCCACAGACTCCTAAGTGCACCACTCACTCTTTTTCCCTCATCAATTCTATGATTCACCTCATCTTTCATAGACCCATCGCTGACACGTCCACTCCCAAATATCTGAATACGTTCACCTCCTCCATACTCTCTCCCTCCAATCTGATATTCAATCTTTCATCACCTAATCTTTTTGTTATCCTCATAACCTTACTCTTTCCTGTATTCACCTTTAATTTTCTTCTTTTGCACACCCTACCAAATTCATCCACCAATCTCTGCAACTTCTCTTCAGAATCTCCCAAGAGCACAGTGTCATCAGCAAAGAGCAGCTGTGACAACTCCCACTTTGTGTGTGATTCTTTATCTTTTAACTCCACGCCTCTTGCCAAGACCCTCGCAATTTACTTCTCTTACAACCCATCTATAAATATATTAAACAACCACGGTGACATCACACATCCTTGTCTAAGGCCTACTTTTACTGGGAAAAATTTCCCTCTTTCCTACATACTCTAACTTGAGCCTCACTATCCTCGTAAAAACTCTTCACTGCTTTCAGTAACCTACCTCCTACACCATACACTTGCAACATCTGCCACATTGCCCCCCTATCCACCCTGTCATAGCCTTTTCCAAATCCATAAATGCCACAAAGACCTCTTTAGCCTTATCTAAATACTGTTCACTTATATGTTTCACTGTAAACACCTGGTCCACACACCCCTACCTTTCCTAAAGCCTCCTTGTTCATCTGCTATCCTATTCTCGTCTTACTCTTAATTCTTTCATTATAACTCTACCATACACTTTCCCAGGTACACTCAACAGACTTATCCCCTATAATTTTTCCCACTCTCTTTTATCCCCTTTGCCTTTATACAAAGGAACTATGCATGCTCTCTGCCAATCCCTAGGTACCTTACCTCTTCCATACATTTATTAAACAATTGCACCAACCACTCCAAAACTATATCCCCACCTGCTTTTAACATTTCTATCTTTATCCCATCAATCCGGCTGCCTTACCCCCTTTCATTTTACCTACTGCCTCACGAACTTCCCCCACACTCACAACTGGCTCTTCCTCACTCCTACAAGATGTTATTCCTCCTTGCCCTATACACGAAATCACAGCTTCCCTATCTTCATCAACATTTAACAATTCCTCAAAATTTCTTCCATCTTCCCAATACTCTAACTCTCCATTTATAACTCTCCATTCTATTTAACGACAAATCCATTTGTTCTTAGTCTTTCTTAACGTTAATCTCAACTAAAACTTTTCTTATTTTCAACAAATTTGTTGATAATCTCACCTCATCTTCATTTGTCTCTTTTTACATTGCTTCACACCTCTTGACTCTCTCATTTTCCATATACCTCCCTTCCTTGCATCACTTCTACTTTGTAAACTTCTCATATGCTAACTTTTGTCTCCTTACTCTTCTTTATTTCAATTCTCACCACAATAAATTAAAGAGAGTATACGGGAGAAAAATTAGCATATGAGAAGGTTTTTACAAAGTAGAAGTATCAAGAGGGGAAAGTATTGGAGAAAAGAGAGAGGTTAAGAGAAGTGTTGAAGCAATGTTAAGAGAGCAAATGAGGTTGGGTGAGATGTTTCAACAAATTTGTGAAAATAAGAAAAAGTTTTGCAGTGATGATTAACAAGTTAAGAATGCCTATTATTATTATTATTATTATTATTATTATTATTTTTTATTATTATTAATATGACATCTTCAACACTGAGTAAGACACTCTTAGTGATTTTTAACCCTTAAACTGTCCAAACGTAGATCTACGTTTGCTCGTGTAGCGCTCAGAACGTAGATCTACATTTTTTTTTACGTGCTTTCTAATGGAGAAAATCAAAGTCAGAGTGCTACACGCGTAAACGTAGATCTACGTTTGGACAGCTTAAGGGTTAATGTGTACCTGCACACCAGCACAGTGTGTATGCTTATTTAGATACAGGTACACATAAGTAGGTAGTAGGTTGGTAGACACCCAGGGAGGTATTACCATCCTGTGGTAGTAGGCTGGCAGACAGCAACTGCCCAGGGAGGTATTACCATCCTGTGGTAGTAGGCTGGCAGACAGCAACTGCCCAGGGAGGTACTACCATCCTATGGTAGTAGGTTGGTAGACAGCAACTGCCCAGGGAGGTATTACCATCCTGTGGTAGTAGGCTGGCAGACAGCAACTGCCCAGGGAGGTACTGCCGTCCTATGGTAGTAGGTTGGTAGACAGCAACTGCCCAGGGAGGTACTACTGTCCTATGGTAGTAGGTTGGTAGACAGCAACTGCCCAGGGAGGTACTACCATCCTGTGGTAGTAGGTTGATAGTCAACAACCACCCAGTGAGTGTAAAATGGAAGCCTGTAATCGTTTTACGTGATAGTAGGATTGTTGGTGTCTTTTTTCTGTCTCATAAACTTGCAAGATTTCATGTATGTCTTGTTACTTCTACTTACACTTAGGTCACACTTCACTTGTATGTACAAGCATATATATACACACCCCTCTGGGTTTTCTTCTATTTTCTTAAAAGCTATTGTTCTCATTTATTTCCTTTTATCTCCTTGGGGAAGTGGAACAGAATTCTTCCTCCGTAAGCCATGTATGTCATAAGAGGTGACTAAAATGCCGAGAGCAAGGGGCTAGTAACCCCTTCTCCTGTGTACATTACTAAAGTTAAAAAAGAGACTTTTGTTTTTCTTTTTGGCCGCCCTGCCTTAGTAGGATATGGCCAGTTTGTTGAAAGAAGAAAGAAGAAATGTACTTATAAGTATGTATAATTATCAGAGTACGTTTATATAAAATGCACAATAACTTGAAATACTTGAAATTTTAGAAAGTTTCCAGACATAATGGAAAGCTGCACTCACAGAGAATGTAAACAAGCAAGAGTGGCGCATGAAGACTGTATTAGCGAGTCAGATAGGGGGAGCCGTATAACGAGTTTTGGTCATAATTTGAAATGTCTGTATTAGGAAACTCCATAAAGCGAAATGCTGTAAAGTGGGGCCTTACTGTATATAGTGTTGTGCATATCTGTATATACACTGAAAAGTGTATATACAGATATCCACAAGATATATATATATATATATATATATATATATTATATATATATATATATATATTATATATATATATATATCGGTCTGTATACATCATCAAAAGATGTATATCTTAGTGTATATTCACTGAAAAGTGTATATATTGCAGTGTATATGCACTGAAAGTTATGTATATTTGTATAATGTACTGAAAGTTTTATATATATATATATATATCAGTGTATATACACTGAAATGCATGTATATCTCAGTGTATATACACTGAGTGGATATACATTCAGTGTATATAGACCAAGGAGGGTTATTCCCTCTCTTGTTCAGTTAAATATTCTTCATGACAGTTATCACATGAATAATGGTCAATTATATATTTTTTAACGTCAGTCGTTTCCCACCGAGGTAGAGTGACTCACTCCATCACTGTATTGACAGCTGTGCTGGTACCACAGTGTAGATGACCTTCCAAGCTACAAATATCCCCAATCCCCCTTTGAAGCACAGGAACTGTACGTCCCACTTCCAGGACTCAAATCCGCCTAACCAGTTTCCCTGAATTCCTTCATGAATGTTACCTTGCTCACACTCCAACAGCACATCAAATCATAAAAACCACTTGCCTCCACTCTTGTCTAACATGCTCTTACACGCTTGCTGGAAGTCTAAGCCTCTTGCACACAAAAACCTTTATCCCCTTCCTCCAACCTTTCCTAGGATGACCCCTACCCCACCTTCCTTCCACTTCAGATTTATACACCCTCCAAGGCATCCTATTTTGTTCTCTCCTTTCTAAATGTCTGGACTACCTCAACAGTCCCTCCTCAGCCCTCTGCATATTTACCCTACACATTGCCCTCAGGGGCCCAAGACTGTTCAGCTGCCTTCCAGCATACATGTAGACCCCTGGCTGTCTATAAGAGTAAGCTGGACAGGCACCTAAAGTCAGTACCTGACCAGTCAGGCTGAGGTTCACACTTTGGTTTCTGTGCGGCCAGCAGTAACAGCCTAGCTGATCAGGCCTTGATCCATTGTGGGGCTATTGGCCCCCAGAGCACCCTCCAGGTAGTCAGGTAAATGACATCTGCACTGTTTCCAGCATTCTCCTTGTTGCAACATTCACAACCCATGCTTGACACCCATTCAAGAGTGTTAGTACCACTGTACTCTCATGCAAGAATGTTAGTACCACTGTACTCTCATACAAGAGTGTTAGTACCACTGTACTCTCATACATTTCCTCTTTACCTCCATGAATAACACAGGTGAATGACCTTGCTTTTCATTGAATAACCTCGGTGGGATCTATTATAATCATAATATTGTGTATAATATTGTGTATTATGGATAACTAAAGTGAGATGAACACTTGTCAGTGCTCAGTAATAACCCAGCTGGAGACAGAAACTCAGAAGATTAATTGATCTGTATGTTTTGATCCCCCTTTCTGGAATCCTCTTCAGCAGATACATAAGTGAAAGGAGAACATGAATTTATAGGAAGGTCACACCTCACCACGTACAAGGGCGTCCCAGGTAGAGGGACATGTCAAGCAGTGGGTGGGTGAAGAAGACAGGACTTGTAGTGAAGCTAAAAATTTGGGTTGGAAGTTTCTTTGTGCTGTGTAATTCATGATGATGTGCTGATGCTCTGTATTAGGTTGGGCCGCTGGTGTGTACTTCTTGATGGCGAATTTTGAAATGACATCTCGTTTCCATTGTCCCTGTGAGATGTTGAAATTGGGAGTGGTTGCTATGAGGGCAGATTCTATGATTTTGTGTTAGTAACTGCAGTGTGATTTGTGTTTGATGGTGGCTGTTGAATGTTGTTCTTTCTTTGTTGGGTTTATCAGGGTCACTGGTAGCATAAAATTGACTGTTTTTGCTGACATGCTGAAAAATGGCTGAATTATCCCGTGCATAACATATTGCCCTCTGGTGTTCGATGATCCTTGTAGGCAGCATTCATCCTATCTACCCTTTGTATGCTTGGTTGCATTCATTATATGGTATCTGGTAAACTCCTGGTGTGTCTTGTGAAGCCTCACAAGTCCTGTCTTCTATACCCCTTCACTACTTAAAACATCCCTCCACGTGCCACGCCCTTGTAAGGGGTGAGGCGTGACTCTTCCCTATATATTCACATTCTCCTTTCACTTATGTATCTGCTGAAGAGGATCATAATATACACACCTATTAATGTTCTGAGTTTCTGTCTACATGTGGGTTATTATTGAGCATTGTGTATTGTGTATAATATTGTGTATTGTGTATAATATTGTGTATTGTGTATAATATTTCTCTGACAACGTTTTGTTTATCTAAATTTTATCATTTATGGCCAAATTTTCATGTGTAATTTTCTTGTTGTGTATGAATTGTGTAATATACAAGAAGAATGATGCACACAATGCTATGACTGCAACACTACACAATACCATGACTACAACACTGTACACAATACCATGACTACAACACTATGCAATACCGTGACTACAACACTGTACACAATACCATGACTACAACACTATGCAATACCATGACTACAACACTGTACACAATACCATGACCACAAAACTGTACACAGTACCATGACTTCACTGTACACAATACCATGACCACAAAACTGTACACAGTACCATGACTTCACTGTACACAATACCATGACCACAAAACTGTACACAGTACCATGACTTCAACACTGTAAACAATACCATGACTACAATGCTGTACACAATACCATGACTACAATACTGTACACAATACCATAATTCCAACACTACACATAATAACTACAACACTATAGTCTCCTACATTAACAGTAATGTTGCTTACAACATCACTGTAGTCTCTCATTCATTAATAGTGCCTTCTGTATGACAGTTTATATCTTACAAGGAATAAATTTTGGAAGTTTTCCAAGAGAGTTTTTAATCCCCTATATATTTTTTCATGTCAATTGTCTAGTTTTGAGTATTATCTTGTAAGAGAATTCCACCTAATACAATAATTATTTTTCACTAGGTCTATTATCTCACATTAATGTTTACATGGATTTCTTACATAGGTTTTGTTGTTTTACAATTTGGTTAGGCTTAGGATTGGTTTGGTTTGGCTTGGTTGGGTTAAGTTAGCATAGGTTAAGTTAGGTTAGGTTTGGTTGGGTTAAGGTGTTAGGGTAGGTTAAGGTAGCTGACTCACGAAATCATAATGACATGACTGCAAACAAACCATACCACGGGTGGAGTTAGAACCCGTGATCAGAGAGTTTTAAAACTCCAGACTGACACGTTAGCCACTGGACCAGCTAGCTTCAATAAGATTCATCCAAGTAGGTATATTTCTACACCATAGGAAGGTTAGCATAGGCACCACTGTGACCACAAATGCAAGTTTTTACAGGCGAATTTCCCACTAGGCTAGGTTAAGGTGTTAATTTAAGTTAGGGTCAGGTATTCCTCACTAAAAAAAATAGTGTATTTATGTAGAGTAAAATGGCATATATTATTATACAAGGAAGAGCCACTGTAAGAGAAGGAATAATAATATTTAATAATAATCTTTATTTCTACAAATACAGTGGACCCCCGGTTTACGATATTACAGTGGACCCCGCTTAACGATCACCTCCCAATGCGACCAATTATGTAAGTGTATTTATGTAAGTGCGTTTGTATGTGTATGTTTGGGGGTCTGAAATGGACTAATCTACTTCACAATATTCCTTATGGGAACAAATTCAGTCAGTACTGGCACCTGAACATACTTCTGGAATGAAAAAATATCGTTAACCGGGGGTCCACTGTATTTCATTCCAGAAGTATGTTCAGGTGCCAGTACTGACCGAATTTGTTCCCATAAGGAATATTGTGAATTAGATTAGTCCATTTCAAACCCCTAAACATACACATACAAACGCACTTACATAAATACACTTACATAATTGGTCGCATTGGGAGCTGATCGTAAACCGGGGATCCACTGTATGCTTAAACTTATAAAGACCATTGCTGACACCATTGACTTACTGTATAGAAAGTCCTTGGTTATGCAGAGTATTCCAGGCATATTAGGTCAGTTTTGTCCCCAGGATGTGACCCACACCAGTCACCACCTAACACCCAGGTACCTATCTACTGCTAGGTAATGTGTAGTACATATCAGTCTACTGTAATGATGAATCGGGTGCATGACTGCTATGCAAACTGGGAGTTGAACAATCAGTCATGTGACTGTTCAACTACTAATTAGCATAGCAGTAATGTATCACATTCATTACTTGACTGTTTTATACTAAACATCACTACAGTAAAACTGTCCTTGATCACTACAGTAAACTGTCCTTGATCACTACAGTAAACTGTCATTGATCACTACAGTAAAACTGTCCTTGATCACTACAGTAAACTGTCCTTGATCACTACAGTAAAACTGTCATTGATCACTACAGTAAACTGTCATTGATCACTACAGTAAAACTGTCCTTGATCACTACAGTAAACTGTCCTTGATCACTACAGTAAAACTGTCCTTGATCACTACAGTAAACTGTCCTTGATCACTACAGTAAACTGTCCTTGATCACTACAGTAAACTGTTATCGATCACTACAGTAAACTGTTATTGATCACTACAGTAAACTGTCCTTGATCACTACAGTAAACTGTTATTGATCACTACAGTAAACTGTCCTTGATCACTACAGTAAACTGTCATTGATCACTACAGTAAACTGTCCTTGATCACTACAGTAAACTGTTATTGATCACTACAGTAAACTGTCCTTGATCACTACAGTAAACTGTCATAGATCACTACAGTAAACTGTCATTGATCACTACAGTAAACTGTTATTGATCACTACAGTAAACTGTCCTTGATCACTACAGTAAACTGTTATTGATCACTACAGTAAACTGTCCTTGATCACTACAGTAAACTGTCATTGATCACTACAGTAAACTGTCCTTGATCACTACAGTAAACTGTTATTGATCACTACAGTAAACTGTCCTTGATCACTACAGTAAACTGTCATAGATCACTACAGTAAACTGTCATTGATCACTACAGTAAACTGTTATTGATCACTACAGTAAACTGTCCTTGATCACTACAGTAAACTGTCATAGATCACTACAGTAAACTGTCATTGATCACTACAGTAAACTGTCATTGATCACTACAGTAAACTGTCATTGATCACTACAGTAAACTGTCATTGATCACTACAGTAAACTGCATCTATGTCAACTCTCATAACCCAGCCAGAAGTACAGCCTGTACAGGTAACTAACAAGGACCTTGATTCTCTATTAAATTATTACATTAATGACTTTAAAGGTTCCTCTGAGGCCATAGGTAAGTCAGTAGAGCAACAAGAACAAGACAGATTCATTGATGAGCTTCTCTTCTCTGATAAACCAACACAACCTGTACAAGAAACAAATCCATCTCTCTCCTTAGAGACAAAACCAGAGTCTTCCTTCATTCTCAACAACATCAACATGGATGTCTTGGATTGGGAAACAAGATCAAGAATTCAATCTAGATGCACTGCTTCATAACCCAGTCACTGAGGATATCCCCTCTGAGGATAGCATCTCTCAGGATATCCCCTCTGAGGATAGGATAGTTATGTGTGGTAGTAGTGATGTGTGGTAGTAATGTGTAGTAGTAGTGATGTGTGGTAGTTGTGATGTGTGGTAGTAATGTGTGGTAGTTGTGATGTGTGGTAGTGGTGGGTACATGGTTCAGAGGTGGGTACATGGTTCAGAGGTGGGTTTATGTACAAGGTATACAGGTAGGCCTGTACACCTTGTACATGTACTTGTAGAAAAAAAAATAATATTGACTACTCTTAGCAAATAATATAATTGTTGTCTTGAGTACCTCGGGGAAATAACCCAGGCAAGCATAACCTTGTACATATTTAGCAGTGACTACTTGTATATGCCAGGGAGGTATTTGATCTGTTTTGCAGTTATATCCAAAAGTCTAGGAGCTTTATTACTAGTTTTTTATGACCAAACTCATCTCTCAAAGGGTGATGGGTTTGATGAAAGGGTGGTCGTTACTGAGGGTTGTAATTTAAGGTTGTTGTAACAGTTGAGGGTGACTGCTGTAAATCACCCTTGTTATCAACTCTTCATTGGTTGATCCAGTGGTAGCTAGTGATCGTTATGAATTTTCGGCTATTGTATAAGAGTTTTCTTTAACGCTTCTCACAGTGTCGATCACGACTAAGAAAGCCGTGACTTGGAAAAGTCTACCAATATCAGACTTTTTCCAATCACAATTTACATAATTATTTTTCCATAAGCGAACAAACCCAGAGACAATTGATGACCACATTATTGCACAAGACCTCTTGACTCATGCAGTCAAGATGTCTTTCTATTCTTTTTAAATTTGGTGATGGTGACCCGACCAGTAATCACCTACACTTTCACTTCGTCGGCACAACCCCAGTGATAATTCACTTGATCATTATGTCCTGCAGGAAATGAGTGGTCATATCTTGCACTATTGTTACGCAAGATTTCGTTGACTGTCTCCTTACGTTAGGCAAGATTCGTCGGGAAAATGGACAACTGGAGCTATTGGCCATTTGCCCGAGGCCTTCCACTAGCTTACCAGTCCACCCATATAAAAATCTAGGTTATAATACACAATTAAAAGGTACAGCATCTACCAAATACTCTGATACCCATACCTGTCCTGCTTATAGATGAAGAAAACACCCATTTAACATAACTAAGCTAACATTTGAGAACCATATGCGTCGTCAATATGCATAAATAATATCACTGGTGATGAAGCTAAAACCCAGACAACAACTAGCACTGCCAGAAGTACTTGTACAAACCAAGCCTAAGCCTGGCCACTACAACATCAGTCAGTACAGTGGACCCCCGGTTTACGATCAGCTCCCAATGTGACCAATTATGTAAGTGTATTTATGTAAGTGCGTTTGTATGTGTATGTTTGGGGGTCTGAAATGGACTAATCTAATTCACAATATTCCTTATGGGAACAAATTCGGTCAGTACTGGCACCTGAACATATTTCTGGAATGAAATAATATCGTAAACCGGGGGTCCAGCTGTACTTGTAACCAAGCCTAAGCCTGGCCACTACAACATCAGTCAGTACTTGTAACCAAGCCTAAGCCTGGCCACTACAACATCAGTCAGTACTTGTAACCAAGCCTAGGCCTGGCCACTACAACATCAGTCAGTACTTGTAACCAAGCCTAAGCCTGGCCACTACAACATCAGTCAATAAAGCAAAAGGGATTATGAATCTAAGGTCGCAAGGGATTCAAAGACTAACCCAAAAGGGTTCTTTCAGGTATACAGAAGTAAGATTAGGGACAAGATTGGCCCACTTAAGAGTAACTCTGGTCAGATCACTGACAGTGATAAGGATATATGTGAAATTCTCAATACCTACTTCCACTCACTTTTCACCCAGGAAAATACTAGCGATATTTCTGAAATAATAGATTATGTAGAACAGGATAATAAACTATGCACGATTGCGGTAACTAGTGACATGGTCCTCAGACAAATAGAGAAACTAAAACCTAACAAATCCCCAGGTCCTGATGAACTGTTTGCAAGGATGTTAAAGGAATGTAAAGAGGAACTTAGCATACCTTTGGCTAATCTTTTTAACATATCACTACAAACTGGCATAGTGCCTGATAAGTGGAAAATGGCAAATGTAATACCTATTTACAAGGCAGGTGACAGGTCCCTGGCTTCGAACTATAGACCAATAAGCCTTACCTCCATAGTGGGAAAATTTATGGAATCAATAATTGCCGAAGCAATTTGTAGCCATCTTGGTAGGCACAGATTGATTAATGAATATCAACACGGTTTTACAAAGGGGCGTTCCTGCCTTATGAATTTCTTAACTTTTTTCACTAAGGTGTTTGAGGAGGTAGATCATGGTAATGAATATGATATTGTGTATATGGACTTCAGTAAGGCTTTCGATAAAGTTCCACATCAGAGACTATTGAGGAAACTTAAGGCACACGGAATAGGAAAAATTTTTTCCTGGGTAGAGGCATGGTTGACAAATAGACAGCAGAGAGTTTGCATAAATGGGGAGAAATCAGAATGTGTGTGATGAATGGTTTTGAAAACGGACAAGTTGAAGATTGAGACACTTATGCAACATACGGGAATCTATATTGAGGAAACGTTTTGCCACACAGTGGCTTCATCAGTCCAATACAAATCAGAAAGGTATAAGGAGAGGAGGAGTTTCAGGTAATCAGTCCCTCAGCCTGGAGTTGATGTATCCAGTCCATCAATCTTGTAGAATGTACAGCACAGGGCCGTCGATGTGGCTTATATACTGTAGTCAGGTGAGGCGAAGCAGGAGGAGGCGGGGTCATAGTGGTACCATCCACTAGTCGAAGTAGGTCTTCGTCCAGAGGTTGGACGAAGACCTTGATACAAAGAATTCTTCTACACTTGTCTAACCTCTGGACAAAGACCTACTTCGACTAGTGGATGGTACCACTATGACCCCACCTCCTCCTGCTTCGCCTCACCTGACTACAGTATATAAGCCACATCGACGGCCCTATGCTGTACATTCTACAAGATTGATGGACTGGACACATCGACTCCAGGCTGAGGGACTGATTACCTGAAACTCCTCCTCTCCTTACACCTTTCTGATTTGTATTGGACTGATGAAGCCACTGTGTGGTGAAACGTTTCCTCAATATAGATTCCCGTATGTTGCATAAGTGTCTCAATCTTCAACTTGTTCGTTTTCAGAGACAGTGTCATACACTGATGTGTGGACAGAGACAGTGTCATACACTGATGTGTGGACAGCAGTGTCATACACTGATGTGTGGACAGAGACAGTGTCATACACTGATGTGTGGACAGGCAGTGTCATACACTGATGTGTGGACAGAGACAGTGTCATACACTGATGTGTGGACAGGCAGTGTCATACACTGATGTGTGGACAGAGACAGTGTCATACACTGATGTGTGGACAGAGACAGTGTCATACACTGATGTGTGGACAGAGACAATGTCATACACTGATGTGTGGACAGAGACAGTGTCATGCACTGATGTGTAGACAGAGACAGTGTCATACACTGATGTGTGGACAGAGACAGTGTCATGCACTGATGTGTAGACAGAGACAGTGTCATACACTGATGTGTGGACAGTGTCATACACTGATGTGTGGACAGTGTCATACACTGATGTGTGGACAGAGTCAGTGTCACACACTGATGTGTGGACAGAGACAGTGTCACACACTGATGTGTGGACAGAGACAGTGTCACACACTGATGTGTGGACAGAGACAGTGTCACACACTGATGTGTGGACAGAGACAGTGTCACACACTGATGTGTGGACAGAGACAATGTCACACACTGATGTGTGGACAGAGACAGTGTCATACACTGATGTGTGGACAGAGACAATGTCACACACTGATGTGTGGACAGAGACAGTGTCACACACTGATGTGTGGACAGAGACAGTGTCATACACTGATGTGTGGACAGAGACAGTGTCACACACTGATGTGTGGACAGAGACAGTGTCACACACTGATGTGTGGACAGAGACAGTGTCACACACTGATGTGTGGACAGAGACAGTGTCACACACTGATGTGTGGACAGAGACAGTGTCACACACTGATGTGTGGACAGAGACAGTGTCACACACTGATGTGTGGACAGAGACAGTGTCATACACTGATGTGTGGACAGAGACAGTGTCACACACTGATGTGTGGACAGAGACAGTGTCACACACTGATGTGTGGACAGAGACAGTGTCACACATTGATGTGTGGACAGAGACAGTGTCACACACTGATGTGTGGACAGAGACAGTGTCACACACTGATGTGTGGACAGAGACAGTGTCACACACTGATGTGTGGACAGAGACAGTGTCATACACTGATGTGTGGACAGAGACAGTGTCACACACTGATGTGTGGACAGAGACAGTGTCACACACTGATGTGTGGACAGAGACAGTGTCACACACTGATGTGTGGACAGAGACAGTGTCACACACTGATGTGTGGACAGAGACAGTGTCACACACTGATGTGTGGACAGAGACAGTGTCACACACTGATGTGTGGACAGAGAGTTAGTTTTAGTTAGTTCAACATCTTTATTATACACCCCGTACTCATCCTGTGGGCGGTAATCTAAAAGATTACCGAGGTACATATCGCTGAATAACCCACGTGGGTTTAGCGCTTAACATTAATTATATGCATACTGAGGTACATAATGGGCCCAGGGACTGTACCTCAACATTACAGAGGTACATAATGGGTCCAGGGACTGTACCTCAACATTACAGAGGTACATAATGGGCCCAGGGACTATACCTCAACATTACAGAGGTACATAATGTGTCCAGGGACTGTACCTCAACATTACAGAGGTACATAATAAGTCCAGGGACTATACCTCAACATTACAGAGGTACATACTGTGTCCAGGGACTGTACCTCAACATTACAGAGGTACATAATGGGTCCAGGGACTGTACCTCAACATTACATAGGTACATAATGGGTCCTGGGTCTATACCTCAATATTACAGAGGTACATAATGGGTCCAGGGACTGTACCTCAACATTACAGAGGTACATAATGGGTCCAGGGACTGTACCTCAACATTACAGAGGTAAATAACGGGTTCAGGGACTGTACCTCAACATTACAGAGGTACATACTGGGTTCAGGGACTGTATCTCAACATTACAGAGGTACATACTGGGTTCAGGGACTGTACCTCAACATTACAGAGGTACATAATGGGTCCAAGGACTGTACCTCAACATTTCAGAGGTACATAATGGATCCAGGGACTGTACCTCAAGGATGGATAATGAGAACCTTCAAAACTAGGGATGCCAAGCCCATGATGACACTCTTCAGGTCACTTGTTCTATCTAGGCTGGAATATTGCTGCACACTAACACCACCTTTCAAGGCAGGTGAAATTGCTGACCTAGAAAATGTACAGAGAACCTTCATGGCGCGCATAACGGAGATAAAACACCTCAATTACTGGGAGCGCTTGAGGTTCCTGAACCTGTATTCCCTGGAACGCAGGCGAGAGAGATACGTGATTATATACACCTGGAAAATCCTAGAGGGACTAGTACCGAACTTGCACACGAAAATCACTCACAACGAAAGCAAAAGATTTGGCAGACGATGCAACATCCCCCCAGTGAAAAGCAGGGGTGTCACTAGCACGTTAAGAGACAATACAATAAGTGTCAGGGGCCCGAGACTGTTCAACTGCCTCCCAGCATACATCAGAGGGACCTGGAGAGGCAACTAAAGTCAGTACCTGACCAGCCAGGTTGTGGTTCATACATCGGTTTACATGTGGCTAACAGTAATAGGCTGCTTGATCATGGCTCTGATCCGCCATTTAGCTAGGTCACAGACCGGGCCGCGGGGGCGTTAACCCCAGATACACTCTCAGGTCACCGGGCCGCGGGGGTGTTGACCCCAGATTTATTTATTTAATTATTTATTTATTAATTTGAACATGATACAGAGAAGTACAAAAGAATACAGTTAAGTGCAACATGCCAAGAGACTTGAATTTATAAACAGGTAGTGTTTCTTTTATATTTACAGGTAATGAATTCCAGATTTTAGGGCCTTTTATGTGCATTGAGTTTTTGCATAGTGTGAGATGGACACGAGTGATCTGTGCCTTGTGTTTATGGTCATGTGTTCTGTTGAGGTTGGCAAGGAGATGTTTGAGGGGAGGGTTAATATCAGAGTTAAGTGTTCTGTGTATGTAATAGGTGCAGTAATAAGTATGGATGTTTTGTATGGTGAGTAGGTTTAGTGTTTTGAATATTGGTGGAGTGTGCTGCCTGTAGTGAGAATTTGTTATTCTGACTGCAGCCTTTTGTTGAGTAATTAGTGGTCTGAGATGGTTAATTGTTGTTGAGCCCCATGCACAAATTCCATAGGTGAGATAGGGGTAAATAAGTGAGTGATATAGGGCCAGGAGGGCTGACTGTGGAACATAGTACCGTATCTTCAATAGTATGCCTACAGTCTTGGAAATTTTCTTGGAAATTTGTTGTATATGTGTTTGAAATCTGAGTCTATTATCAAGGTGAATTCCTAAGAATTTCCCCTATGTGAGTTTTGTGATAGGTGATCCATTTATCATTATGTTAAGAGACACATCTGCAGCTCTGTTACCAAACTGAATGCAGTAGGTTTTGTCAATGTTTAGTGTAAGTTTGTTAGTCCTCATCCAGGTAGATATTTTCTGTAATTCGGTATTTACAGTATTGGCTAGCGTGACTGGGCTCGGTTGAGAGAAGACGTATGTAGTGTCATCTGCAAATAGTGTGGGTTTGAGTAGTTGTGATGCATTTGATAGGTCATTTATGTATATGAGAAAGAGAAGAGGGCCTAGGACACTTCCCTGTGGGACACCAACTGTAATTGGCTGTGCGGAAGAGTTTGCTCCATTTGTGTACACATATTGGCTTCTGTTGCTGAGGTAAGACTTGAGGTAGTTGAGGGAGTGCCCTCTTATACCATAGTGTGACAATTTTACGTGGAGCAAGTCATGGTCAACTGTATCAAAAGCTTTACGTAAGTCAATGAAGATCCCCATTGGGACTTCTTTTTTCTCTGTTGCAGTGTATATATGTTCTAGCATGTGTATAATAGCATCATTAGTATTTTTATTAGGCCTGAACCCAAATTGACAGGGGTTGAGTACGTTTTGGGAGATGAGGTAGGAATAGATTCGCTTATGAATTAATTTTTCGAAGATTTTTGAGAGAGGGTGTAAGTTGGATATTGGCCTACAGTTATTCAACTCTGTTTGGTCTCCTCCTTTATGTATCGGGGTGACCCTTGCTATTTTGAGAACTGTAGGGAAGGTAGAGGATTATATGGATTTGTTAAAGAGTGTTGCAATGATTGGTGATAGTACTTGTGACGCTTTTTTGTATATAAAGGGTGGTAAGGTATTTAAATCTCCTGCCTTGTTTTTTAGTGCGTTGATAATAAGGGAGACTTCGTATGGGTTAGTCGGAGCTAGGAACAGTGTGTTCGGGTAGTTGCCAGTGAGGTAGTCATTTGGTGGGGTATCTGAGCTTGGGATTTTATTGGCAAGGTTTTGACCTATAGTGGAGAAGAAATCATTGAGTCTGTTTGCTGTTTCTGTTGGTGGGAGTTGGGGTTCATCTGATTTTGTTAACTCAATTTCGCTATTTCGTGATATCTTTTTTGTTCCTAGAATTTCTGATAGGGTTTTCCAGGTCTTTTTTATATCACCTCGTAAGTTGGATAATCTGTTCTCATAATACAATTTTTTTGCCCTTCATATCAGGCTGGTTAGGATTGACGAGTAACGTTTTGTTTGGTCTCTGGTTATGTGACCCATTCTGTACTGTTTTTCGTATAGGTGTTTTGTATTTATGGATTTGAGGATACTGGGTGTTAGCCAGGGACTGTTCAGTCTCTTAGCTGTCATCTGTTTAGTTTTTTTTAGGGTAGTGCTTGTTAGAGAGGTACTTGGTCTTTTTTATCATTACTATCATAGGCAGGACGTAAGGCAAATCTCATAAACACCTGCAGCCCTAATTCACCTCAACACCTGCTGCTCTGCTTCACCTGAACACCTGCTGTCCCTATTCACCCAATCATCTGCTACCCATGTTCACTTTCCACTGAGTATTTATTTAGAGTTCGCCTGCGTAGCATAAAGAGTAAAATACAAAAAAAGGCACAAAACCGTGACTGGAACGATACACAAATATCCCGCACATAGAAGAGAGGAACTTATCACAAAGTTTCGGTCCAGTTTGGACCATTTACAAGGTCACGAAAAGGAGAGATGGAGAGAGTATATGTAGGCAGGAGGAGGTAGTAATAGTTAGTTTAATATCTTTATTATGCACCCCATACCCATCCTGTGGGCGGTAGTCAAAAGATTACAGAGGTACATAACTGGTCCAGGGACTGGACCCCCAAAGTTATGATAGCTGAGCAAGTTACGAAGGTAATGTACTCCAGGTAGAGCTGGTCACAATGATGATCTAGGCTGGAATATTGCTGCACACTAACACCACCTTTCAAGGCAGGTGAAATTGCTGACCTAGAAAATGTACAGAGAACCTTCACGGCGTGCATAACGGAGATAAAACACCTCAATTACTGGGAGCGCTTGAGGTTCCTAAACCTGTATTCCCTGGAACGCAGGAGGGAGAGATACATGATTATATACACCTGGAAAATCCTAGAGGGACTAGTACCGAACTTGCACACGAAAATCACTCACTACGAAAGCAAAAGACTTGGCAGACGATGCAACATCCCCCCAATGAAAAGCAGGGGTGTCACTAGCACGTTAAGAGACCATACAATAAGTGTCAGGGGCCCGAGACTGTTCAACTGCCTCCCAGCATACATAAGGGGGATTACCAACAGACCCCTGGCAGTCTTCAAGCTGGCACTGGACAAGCACCTAAAGTCGGTTCCTGACCAGCCGGGCTGTGGCTCGTACGTTGGTTTGCGTGCAGCCAGCAGTAACAGCCTGGTTGATCAGGCTCTGATCCACCAGGAGGCCTGGTCACAGACCGGGCCGCGGGGGCGTTGACCCCCGGAACTCTCCCCAGGTAAACATAGGGAAGGTAGTGAGGAGGAGGAGGAGGAGCCAGTCAAATACTAAGAAAGAGGAGTACTGCAAGGGAGCTAGGGGCCCACAAGGGAGCTAGGGGCCCACAAGGGAGCTAGGGGCCCACAAGGGAGCTAGGGGCCCACAAGGGAGCTAGGGGCCCACAAGGGAGCTAGGGACCCGCAAGGGAGCTAGGGGCCTGCAAGGGAGCTAGGGGCCCACAAGGGAGCTAGGGGCCCACAAGGGAGCTAGGGGCCCACAAGGGAGCTAGGGGCCCGCAAGGGAGCTAGGGGCCCTCAAGGGAGCTAGGGGCCCACAAGGGAGCTACGTGCCCACAGAGGGTAAGAGCAAGAACACAGAGGGAGGGGGGAATAAAATCAAAATAAATAAATAAATGATAAAGGAACAAATACCCAAGGCAGAAGAAAGACAACCCAAACAAGAGAAAGGAAAGAGGAAAGGGGAAGAGGGAGAAGAAGAAAAAGGAGGAATCAGGTTAAGTCACGGGTGTTCTGAAGTTTGGAGCATTTTACAACGTAGTGGGAGAGGAAGGCATCTACAGAGACGGAGCCACGACTAAGATTCATACAAGGAAAATTGTGTATTAGGGAGGATTCAACTAGACGGCGACTGTTAGAGCTGTTTTTTAATATGTTTATTATGCACCCCATACCCATCCTGTGGGCGGTAGTCAAAAGATTACAGAGGTACATAATGGGTCCAGGGACTGGGCCTCAAAGTTTTGATAGCTGAGCAAGTTACAGAGGTAATGAATTCGCAATTTACAAAGGTAATGAACTCCAGGTAGGTCTAGTCACAATCATGACAAGTTACAAAGGTATTTACAGATTACAGAGGTACGTAATGGATCCAGGGACTGGGCTCCAAAGTTTGGATGGCTGAACTAGGTACAAGGTAATGAACTCACAAGTTACAAAGGTAATGAATACTGTAAGAATGGTTACTTACGTTTATACATGGCTGCAATCATGAACAAATTTTAGAGTAATGAGCAATTCACACTTCCACACCCGGTCACAACTGTAGTGAGTTATTGGTGCAAATGTTGAAGTTGGAAGTAGGGAAGACAGTTTTAGCAGAAGACCAGTCAATAGGATAACTGTGATCTCTGACGTGACAGAAAAGAGCATTGTTAGTGTCAGCTTGTCGACACTAACAATGTTCTTTCCTGTCACATCAGAGATCAGTCATCCTATCGACTTGTCTTCTGCTAAAATGGTCTTCCCTACTTCCAGCTCTAACAGTCGGTAGATTATATGTAGATTAAGCCTAGGATAACCTAATAAATAGAAGCCTGGGTGTTAGGTGACTCTTGTGAGTCAGTCTTATAAAGCTAAAGTTACATGCAGAGCTATCATGTTTCTATACATCCGTAAGATAATATCTGCCTCCAGCACAGCTGTTATAATATCTGCCTCCAGCACAGCTGTTATAATATCTGCCTCCAGCACAGCTGTTATAATATCTGCCTCCAGCACAGCTGTTATAATATCTGCCTCCAGCACAGCTGTTATAATATCTGCCTCCAGCACAGCTGTTATAATATCTGCCTCCAGCACAGCTGTTATAATATCTGCCTCCAGCACAGCTGTTATAATATCTGCCTCCAGCACAGCTGTTATAATATCTGCCTCCAGCACAGCTGTTAATATCTGCCTCCAACACAGCTGTTATAATATCTGCCTCCAGCACAGCTGTTATAATATCTGCCTCCAGCACAGCTGTTATAATATCTGCCTCCAGCACAGCTGTTATAATATCTGCCTCCAACACAGCTGTTATAATATCTGCCTCCAGCACAGCTGTTATAATATCTGCCTCCAGCACAGCTGCTATAATATCTGCCTCCAGCACAGCTGTTATAATATCTGCCTCCAGCACAGCTGTTATAATATCTGCCTCCAGCACAGCTGTTATAATATCTGCCTCCAGCACAGCTGTTATAATATCTGCCTCCAGCACAGCTGTTATAATATCTGCCTCCAGCACAGCTGTTATAATATCTGCCTCCAGCACAGCTGTTATAATATCTGCCTCCAGCACAGCTGTTATAATATCTGCCTCCAGCACAGCTGTTATAATATCTGCCTCCAGCACAGCTGTTATAATATCTGCCTCCAACACAGCTGTTATAATATCTGCCTCCAGCACAGCTGTTATAATATCTGCTCCAGCACAGCTGCTATAATATCTGCCTCCAGCACAGCTGTTATAATATCTGCCTCCAGCACAGCTGTTATAATATCTGCCTCCAGCACAGCTGTTATAATATCTGTCTCCAGCACAGCTGTTATAATATCTGTCTCCAGCACAGCTGTTATAATATCTGCCTCCAGCACAGCTGTTATAATATCTGCCTCCAACACAGCTGTTATAATATCTGCCTCCAGCACAGCTGTTATAAATATCTGCCTCCAGCACAGCTGCTATAATATCTGCCTCCAGCACAGCTGTTATAATATCTGCCTCCAGCACAGCTGTTATAATATCTGCCTCCAGCACAGCTGTTATAATATCTGTCTCCAGCACAGCTGTTATAATATCTGTCTCCAGCACAGCTGTTATAATATCTGCCTCCAGCACAGCTGTTATAATATCTGCCTCCAGCACAGCTGTTATAATATCTGCCTCAACACAGCTGTTATAATATCTGCCCTCCAGCACAGCTGTTATAATATCTGTCTCCAGCACAGCTGTTATAATATCTGCCTCCAGCACAGCTGTTATAATATCTGCCTCCAGCACAGCTGTTATAATATCTGCCTCCAGCACAGCTGTTATAATATCTGTCTCCAGCACAGCTGTTATAATATCTGCCTCCAGCACAGCTGTTATAATATCTGCCTCCAGCACAGCTGTCACAATACCACAACTGCTGTCGTAACAAAGTATTACCAAAACTGTGGGCAGTCATTCAGTATTTATTTATTTATTTATTTATTTATTATAAATTTGTGCACACATACAGAGGTACAAAAAAATACAGATAAGAGCAGTATGCCAAAGCCACTTATACTATGCATAGCATTACGGGCTGGCTTAAAATTAACTTAAGATTAATTAAGCAATGATGAAGTCAGTGATAAAACATTAATGTAAACAGATTACTATAAAGCACAAGTGAGTATTACAAAGACAGGTCATATGAAGGATTCTGTTAGGTAGTGTATTTAAAAAAATAATAAAGTTAGATTGGGTTTTAGGTTTAACATTTTATGTGATATAATTGTGAGAAACATTTAAGATATACAATTTATAAGGTTCAGTTATTCAGTATTTATTTGGTTTTGGGTGAGTAAGTGATTCTTTGAGTAGAGACTTGAATTTATAAACAGGAAGTGTTTCTTTTATATTTACAGGTAATGAATTCCAGTTTTTAGGGCCTTTTATGTGCATTGAGTTTTTGCATAGTGTGAGATGAACACGAGGAACATCAAAGAGTGATCTGTGCCTTGTGTTATGGTCATGTGTTTGTTGAGGTTGGCAAGGAGATGTTTGAGGGGAGGGTTAATATCAGAGTTAAGTGTTCTATGTATGTAATAGGTGCAGTAATAATATGGATGTTTTGTATGGTGAGTAGGTTTAGTGTATTGAATATTGGTGGAGTGTGCTGCCTGTAGTGAGAATTTGTTATCATTCTAACTGCACCCCTTTTGTTGGGTAATTAGTGGTCTGAGATGGTTAACTGTTGTTGAGCCCCAGCACAAATTCCATAGGTGAGATAGGGGTAAATAAGAGAGTGATATAGGGCCAGGAGGGCTGACTGTGGAACATAGTACCGTATCTTCGATAGTATGCCTACAGTCTTGGAAATTTCTTAGAAATTTGTTGTATATGTGTATGAAATTTGAGTCTATTATCAAGGTGGATTCCTAAGAATTTTCCCTCTGTTAGCTTTGTGATAGGTGATCCGTTTATCATTATGTTAAGAGGGACATCTGTAGCTCTGTTACCAAACTGAATGAAGTTAGGTTTTTTCAATGTTTAGTGTAAGTTTGTTAGTCCTCATCCAGGTAGATATTTTCTGTAATTCGGTATTTACAGTATTGGCTAGTGTGACTGGGCTCGGGTGAGAGAAGACGTATGTAGTGTCATCTGCAAATAGTGTGGGTTTGAGTAATTGCGAAGCATTTTTGGAAGGTCATTTATGTATAGGAGAAAGAGAAGAGGGCCAAGGACACTTCCCTGTGGGACACCAACTGTAATTGGTTGCGCAGAAGAGTTTGCCCCATTTGCGTACACATATTGGCTTCTGTTGCTGAGGTATGAACTTGAGGTAATTGAGGGAGTGCCCTCTTATACCATAGTGTGACAATTTTACGTGGAGCAAGTCATGGTCAACTGTATCAAAAGCTTTACGTAAGTCAATGAAGATCCCCAGTGGGACTTCTTTTTTCTCTATTGCAGTGTATATATGTTCTAGCATGTGTATAATAGCATCATTAGTATTTTTATTAGGCCTGAATCCAAATTGGCAGGGGTTGAGTATGTTCTGGGAGATAAGGTAGGAGTAGATTCGTTTATGAATTAGTTTTTCAAAGATTTTTGAGAGAGGGTGTAAGTTGGATATTGGCCTATAGTTATTCAACTCTGTTTGGTCTCCTCCTTTGTGTATCGGGGTGACCCTTGCTATTTTGAGTACTGTAGGGAAGGTGGAGGATTCAATGGATTTGTAAAGAGTGTTGCAATGATTGGAGATAGCACTTGTGACACTTTTTTATATATAAAGGGTGGTAAGGTACTTAAATCTCCTGCCTTGTTTTTTAGTGCATTGATAATAAGGGAGACTTCGTATGGGTTAGTCGGAGCTAGGACAGTGTGTTCGGGTAGTTGCCGGTGAGGTAGTTATTTGGTGGGGTATCTGAGCTTGGGATTTTATGGGCAAGGTTTTGTCCTATAGTGGAGAAGAAATCATTGAGTCTGTTTGCTGTTTCTGTTGGTGGGAGTTGGGGTTCATCTGATTTTGCTAATTTTATTTCGCTATTTCGTGATATCTTTTTTGTTCCCAGAATTTCAGATAGTGTTTTCCAGGTCTTTTTTATATCACCTCGTAAGTTGGATAATCTGTTCTCATAATATAGGTTTATTCAGACCTGGTTGTACTCCAAACCTAACTACCTGTAGTATTCCTGGAGGGTGTCCCGGGGTCAGCGCCCCCGCGGCCCGGTCCATGACCAGCCTCGTGGTGGATCAGAGCCTAATCAACCAGGCTTTTAATGCTGGCCGCACGTAAACTGACGTATGAACCACAGCCCGGCTGGTCAGGTACTGACTTTAGGTGCCTGTCCAGTGCCATCTTGAAGACAGCCAGGGGTCTATTGGTAATCCCCCCTTATATTTGCTGAGAGGCAGTTGAACAGTCATGGGTCCCTGACACTTTGAATTATTGTCATTATTATGTAAGCAAATTACCTGTAGGACGTTTACAGGGAATTACCTGAATTATTATCTGCAAGTAATCTGGGTGAGATAAGTGGGACTTACAGTAGGTCACATGACTGTCACTCCTTCGATGCCCACTTCATCACTCACACAAAAAGCTAGACCTGGCATTAAATTAATAATGGGTCCAGGGCTGTACCTCAGCATTACAGAGGTACATAATGGGTCTAGGGGTTGTACGTCAACATTACAGAGGTACATAATGGGTCGAGGGACTGTACCTCAACATTGCACAGTACATAATGAGTCCAGGGACTGTAACTTAACATTACAAAGGTACATAATGAGTCCAGGGACTGTACCTCAACATTACAGAGGTACATAATGGATCCAGGAACTGTACCTCAACATTACAGAGGTACATAATGGATCTAGGGACTGCACCTCAACATTACAGAGGTACATAATGGGTCCAGGGACTGTAACTTAACATTACAAAGGTACATAATGAGTCCAGGGACTGTACCTCAACATTACAGAGGTACATAATGGATCTAAGGACTGCACCTCAACATTACAGAGGTACATAATGGGTCCAGGGACTGTACCTGAACATTACAGAGGTACATAATGGGTCCAGGGACTGTACCTCAACATTACAGAGGTACATACTGGGCCCAGGGACTGTACCTCAACATTACAGAGGTACATACTGGGCCCAGGGACTGTACCTCAACATTACAGAGGTACATACTGGGCCCAGGGACTGTACCTCAACATTACAGAGGTACATACTGGGTCCAGGGACTGTACCTCAACATTACAGAGGTACATACTGGGTCCAGGGACTGTACCTCGACATTACAGAGGTACATACTGGGCCCAGGGACTGTACCTCAACATTACAGAGGTACATACTGGGTCCAGGGACTGTACCTCAACATTACAGAGGTACATACTGGGTCCAGGGACTGTACCTCAACATTACAGAGGTACATACTGGGTCCAGGGACTGTACCTCGACATTACAGAGGTACATTACTGGGTCCCGGACTGTACCTCAACATTACAGAGGTACATACTGGGTCCAGGGACTGTACCTCAACATTACAGAGGTACATACTGGGCCCAGGGACCGGGTCACAAAGTCCTGACAGGTGAACAAGTTCCAGAGGTAATAATGAACTTCAGTATGACAGAGGCTGGTTAGTTATATGCTCAACAAGGAAGATGATTAATATTCCTATCACTAACTTTAAACTCGATACGGCATTAATTTCAAATCCATGTCGCCTGTGGTCCAACAGGCTGGCAGGCAGGCTGAGTGGCTGGCTGAGTGGCTGGCTGAGTGGCTGGCTGAGTGGCTGGCTGGCTGGCTGGCTGGCTGGCTGGCTGACAGGTTGGCTGGCTAGCTGGCTGGCTGGCTGGCTGCCTGACTGACAAGCTGGCTGGCTAGCTGGCTAGCTGGCTGGCTGGCTAGCTGGCTGGCTGGCTGGCTGACAGGCTGGCTGGCTAGCTGGCTGGCTGGGCTGGCTGGCTGGCTGGCTGGCTGGCTGGCTGGCTGGCTGACATGCTGGCTGGCTGGCTGGCTGACATGCTGGCTGGCTGGCTGGCTGACAGGTTGGCTGGCTAGCTGGCTGGCTGGCTGGCTGCCTGACTGACAAGCTGGCTGGCTAGCTGGCTAGCTGGCTGGCTGGCTGGCTGACAGGCTGGCTGGCTAGCTGGCTGGCTGGCTGGCTGGCTGGCTGACTGACAGGCTGGCTGGCTGCCTGGCTGGCTGCCTGACTGACAAGCTGGTTGGCTAGCTGGCTAGCTGGCTGGCTGGCTGGTTGGCTGACAGGCTGGCTGACAGGCTGGCTGGCTAGCTAGCTGGCTGGGTGACAGGCTGGGTGACAGGCTGGCTTACAGACAGGCTGGCTGAGTGGTTGGCTGGCTGACGGGCTGGCTGAGTGGTTGGCTGGCTGACGGGCTGGCTGAGTGGTTGGCTGGCTGAAAGGCTGGCTGACAGGCAGGCTGACAGGCTGGGTGACAGGCTGACAGGCTGGGTGACAGGCTGACAGGCTGGCTGACAGGCTACAGGCTGACATGCTACAGGCTGACAGGCTGGCTGACAGGCTACAGGCTGACAGGCTGGCTGACAGGCTACAGGCTGACAGGCTACAGGCTGACAGGCTGGCTGACAGGCTACAGGCTGACATGCTACAGGCTGACAGGCTGGCCGACAGGCTACAGGTTGACAGGCAGGCTGACAGGCAGGCTGACAGGCTGGGTGACAGGCTGACTGGCTGACAGGCTACAGGCTGACAGGCAGGCTGACAGGCTGGGTGACAGGCTGACTGGCTGACAGGCTGGGTGACAGGCTGACAGGCAGGGTGTGGTGAAGCAGGCTGACAGGCTGCAGGCTGACAGGCAGGGTGTGGTGAAGGGTCTGGTAACACTGGTACCTGTGACGTCACCTGACTCACTCAACACTCCTGCTCAACTTCCTGGTATTTTCAGCCTTATTCATCGTCTAAGCATCAGGTACCTGCACCTGAGTACTGGTGAGTAGTTAGGTACTAACTTGTACTCACTCACAGCACGTGTCCTAACTAGTAAATAGGTGTAATTCAAGGTGTCTTAGGTACCTCAGGTGATCATGTGATATAACATTGTACTCTTATTTAGGGTCATGTGACTCTCTTGATCCAAGGAACTAGAGCTGCTCTCCCCTTCCTCGGATCAACACGGACTAGGAGCCACCTTCCTCTTCCTCGGATCACACCTAAATCACCTTCAGTTCCCCCCCCCCACCATCTTAAACCTTCCACCGGGTTTAGCGCTTCACTGCATATACAAGTCTTGGCAGGACATCTTACCGTCTCTCTGCTGCTGTAGGGCTCGTGATCCAAGGTACAAGAGCCACACTCCCTTCCCTCGGATCAAAATAAGGTGTTAATTAGGTACTTCACTGTATCAACGGTTCATAACGTATAATTTTAGTCAGGTTCAGTACACGAATTTGTTGATAATGACCTTGTTGAGTAATTAATGTAATATTGAGCCCAGGAGCTAGTTAAGTCATGTTAATGGTCTATTATCATGTTAATTGTGTCACGTTAGTTGTGTCATGTTAGTTGTGTCATGTTGTGCCATGTTAGTTGTGTCATGTTAGTTGTGCCATGTTGTGTCATGTTAGTTGTGTCATGTTGTGCCATGTTAGTTGTGTCATGTTAGTTGTGCCATGTTGTGTCATGTTAGTTTGCATTTGTGTCATGTTAGTTGTGTCTGTTGGCATGTTAGTTGTGTCATGTTAGTTGTGCCATGTTAGTTGTGTCATGTTAGTTGTGCCATGTTAGTTGTGTCATGTTAGTTGTGCCATGTTAGTTGTGTCATGTTAGTTGTGTATGTGAGTTTGTGTCATGTTTTGTGTCATTTTGTGCCATGTTAGTTGTGTCATGTTAGTTGTGTCTGTTTTTCCATTTGGGTTGGTCATGTTATTTTGTGCCATGTTTTGTCCCCATGTTAGTTGTCATTTTAGTTTTGTCATTTAGTTGTCCATTTTAGTTTTGTCTGTTATTTGTTCATGTTATTTGTCCCCATGTTAATTGTGCCATGTTATTTTGTGCCATGTTATTTGCCATGTTAGTTGTCCCATGTTGTTGTGCCATGTTTTGCCATGTTATTTTGTGCCATGTTGTGCCATGTTTTGTGCCATTTTTGTGCCATTTTATTTTTGTGCCATGTTATTTGTGCCATGTTAGTTGTGTCCTTTTATTGTGCCATGTTAGTTTGCCATTTTATTGTGCCAAGTTAGTTTGTCATGTTATTGTGTCATGTTAGTTGTCCATTTTAGTTTACCATGTTAGTTGTGCCTGTTAGTTGTCCCCATGTTATTGGGTCCATTTTAATTTTTGTCCCATGTTGTTGGCCATGTTATTGGCCATTTAGTTGTTCATTTTGGTGTTAGTTGGGGTCATGTTATTTTGTGCCTGTTGTTGTCCCCAAGTTGTTGTGCCATTTTTAGTTGTGCCATTTAGGTGTCATGTTTTGGCAGTTATTGTGCCATTTAGTTGTGTCATTTTAGTTGTGAAATTTTAGTTGTCCCATGTTTTTGGGCCATGTTAGTTGTGTCATGTTAGTTGTGCCATTTATTGTGTCATGTTTGTTTTGTAATGTTAGTTGTGCCATTTTAGTTGTGTCATGTTAGTTTGTCATGTTGTTTGCCGGTTAATTGTGCCATTTTATTTTGTGCCTTTTGTCCCATTTTTAGTTGTGGCCATGTTGTCCCATGTTATTTGCCATGTTTTTTTGTCCTGTTAGTTTACCATTTTAGTTGTCCCATGTTATTGTGTCATTTAGTTGGCCATTTATTTTTTCCATGTTATTTTGTCATGTTAGTTGTCCCCTGTTAGTTGTTCGTTAGTTGTGTCATTTTAGTTGTGCCAGTTAGTTGTACATGTTTTTGCCATGTTAGTTGTCCCATTTTAGTTGTGCCATTTTAGTTGTGCCATGTTATTTGGGGTCATGTTAGTTTGTCCCATGTTATTTGTGCCAGTTAGTTGTGTCATGTTGTGCCATGTTTTTGTGTCAGTTAATTGTCCCATGTTGTTGTCCCATGTTGTTGTGCCATGTTGTTGTGCCTTTTGTTGTCCAGTTAGTTGTGTCATGTTAGTTGTGCCATGTTGTTGTGCCATGTTAGTTGGTCATGTTAGTTGTGCCTGTTTTTTGTCCCGTTAGTTTTTTTCTGTTAGCTGTCCCAAGTTAGTTGTGTATGTTAGTTGTTCAGGTAGTTGTGTCTTTATTGTGCCATGTTAGTTGTGCCATTTTATTTGGGCCCATGTTAATTTGCCATGTTATTGTGTCAGTTATTTGGGGCCATTTTTTGGCCATGTTGTTGTGCCATGTTAGTTGGTCTGTTAGTTGTGTCATGTTATTTGTGCCTTTATTGTCCCTGTTAGTTGTGTCTTTGGTTGGGCATGTTAATTTGACCTTTTTTTTACTTTTGGTTATCCTGGTGGGTTATTTACACGTCACTGATAATTTTTTGATGATAATTATAATTGTGTCTAAATAAACTTAATTTGCATACCTAAGATAATCTAAAAAAGATAAGTTTTAATTAATAAGATATTACAAGGACCCCAATGGAAGTACTATACCTGAATAAACTTAATAAAGTCAGATGAAGTGTAAATTTAGGCAGCACAGGTACATATAATCGTGTAAATTATTCACCAGGATAACAGAAAAAGTCAAAATGACTTTATTGTGTCCCATTGGCTTCTTTCTAATATCTTATTTAAAGTTTACCTGTAATGCTAAGTTCAGTAATTATATATTTTTTTCCCTACCTGTGGGTGGGTGTTACCCTATAGTGAACTTACAGTTTAAAATTGTCTCCATTGCACAGTCCACCTGTGACATTTTAAAATTCCAAGACAAACTATGGTGACTGCAACAGTACTAATAACTTGCACACAGGAGAATTATACTTTTGATACGTTTTGGTCCAACTTGGTGTGACTAAATGGTCCTAGTCGGACCAACACATAATTTTCATTCTCTTATTTTCTGGTGCAGAATTTGATAATTTCTAGCTTTTGATTTAAAGTAAGAGGCTTGTGATTCCTCATTTCTCTAGCGTTAACCTTAGGGGCTATTGTACTATAATTAATGATTACAATAATAACCCAGGGATGTACTACTGTCCTGCCATTACCTGGAGTTTACCTGGAGAGAGTTTCGGGGGTCAACGCCCCCGCGGCCCAGTCTGTGACCAGGCCTCCTGGTGGATCAGCGCCTGATCAACCAGGCTGTTGCTGCTGGCTGCACGCAAACCAACGTACGAGCCACAGCCCGGCTGATCAGGAACTGACTTTAGGTGCTTGTCCAGTGCCAATGAGTGCAAATGAAAACCTGAACTTGTGTAACATGATAGTAGGATTTCTGGTGTCTTTTTTCTGTCTCATAAACCTGCAAGATTTCAGGTACGTCTTGCTGCTTCTACTTACACTTAGGTCACACTACATATACATGTACAAGCATATACTATATACACACCTCTCTGGGTTTTCTTCTATTTTCTTGCTAGTTCTTGTTCTTGTCTATTTCCTCTTATCACCAAGGGGGAAGTAAAACAGAATTCTTCCTCCGTAAGCCATGTGTGTCATAACAGTAGACTAAAATGCTGGGAGCAAGTGGCTAGTAACCTTTTCAAGTCTATAAATTACTAAAATTAAAGAGAGAAACGTTCGTTTTTCTTTTTGGGTTACCCTGCCTCAGTGGGATGTGGCTGGTTTGTCAAAATATAATAACAGTAACATGCTGATGAGTGCGTCACCACCGAAGCACCACTGAGAATAATAAAAATGAGTACAATTGAAAGTGGAAAAGTGCCATATTAACAAAATGCTGTAAAGCGAGTGCCGTATTTACGAGGTATGTCTATATTTGTAACTGAAAAGAAACAATATCAAATGGAAAAATATTTGGTAAATATTCTTAGTTAAAACATGAATGGAATCTGTTAGGGAATATTATGGCTGGGGAACACATCACTGAATTATGACGTGGATGTTTATGGGGAAAGATCCAGGTCCCAAACAGTCAGATCATGATGAATTTTCGGGAATGCATTAGTGTCGTAAGAGGAGACCTGTGGTGTGTACTGTACATTATTTAGATTAATCCCAGGTATATATGAAGATTTAACCATTATGTAGATATAAATTTTTTTTCTGCCAACCCCATCTTTTTAAAGGGTTTTTTTCCCCCCTTTTTGGGATTGGGGTTC